>CM053594.1:241771518-241797089 GCA_028646575.1 Pseudocheirus occidentalis
TGGGTAGGAGAAAGATGGGGAGAAAATTTGTATTTCAAAATCTTGTGGAAATGAATGATGTAAACTAAAAATAAAAACAAAAATAAAAAGTAGGAGAAAAATACTTTTCAGTAACTCATTTACTATATTTCAATAGAGTTTGATGTTTCAAATTGCAGAAAAGTGTATATGAGCATTAAATTTCAAGAAGTGTAGATTTTAAAGAGGGTAAAGCAAAGAATCATTCATAACCTGAGGGTTACTCATAACCTGAGCTCTACTGTTGCTGAATAAAGTTATGGGTTGTATTATTGCTTTATTATTCCTTAATGCTACTATGGATAGCACCATACAGTAGTATAAGGTTCTGTAATAGTATTCAAAACTCTTGGGTTCTTATAGATTATGAGACTCTTCAGGGCAGAAATTACACAAGTGCCTAGCAGAGTGCCTTTAATGCAGCAGGGAAGTTCTAAATTTTGCTGTATTGACTACTTGAAATCCAGGCTCCTTTTCATGTCTGAAATTTTAAATCTATTCTTATTAATTCACTGGCAATTCATCCACTTCCTCCTACCTCTTTCTTAGATGTTGCCTTTTTTTTTCTTTTTGTTCTTTTTCTTATATCCAAGTATGAGACATTATGAGGGCCTGTACTATATCATGGTAGAGAGACTGGAGGAGAAGTGAAAGCTGTGAGAGAAATGGTAAAGCAAGAACCATAAGGACATAACAGACTGAGAACAGTCTTTGGGCTAGTTGTGAATCTAGGGAGTCAGGATAAAAAAGAGTTTGTGAGGCAGATGAAAAGTCTTTGGACATTGATACAGAGGTAGACAAAACATTTATTAAGCACTTATTATGCACCAGGCTTGGGCTAAGTCTTGGGACTACAAACACAATTAAAGAAAAGTTCGTACCATTAACAAACGTGGGTTCCAGTGAGACAAGGCAACATAAAGTTGCCTTGGAGCATGAAAACAGGGTGTGGGAGAATGGGAGGAAGTGGTTGACAAGGAACAAGAGAAATCTGTAGAAATGTAGTAAAGTGAATTCAGCCTGGGGCCCTCCTGAAATGATGATACAGGTGAGTAAATCATCAGTTAGCAGAGTGGAGTCTCAGGGTAGAGGTTTTTTAGTTGATGCTGTGGAAGAAGAAATGGTTGATGGCTATGGAAGAAGAAATTCAGGGAGACTGGATCAAGTAGAAAGAGCAGTGAGCATATCTGGGACTCTTTTTTAAACTACCTTTTTGAATTTAAAATGGAAATGTCTATTAAATAACTGAAAACATATTTTTGGAGCTAAGGTGAGTAAGGGTAAACTCGAGAATCATCAGCATATAACTGATAATACCAAGAAAATGGAAGGATGAGCATTTGGTAATAAAATTAATGGGTTAAAAGAAAACTACATACTGCATGAAACAAAGAATAGTCAAAGAAGTAGGAGTTAAAAAAAGGATATTGTCACAAAGTGCAATGGAGATGAAAATTTTTTTGAAATATGGGATGGTCAGATGTGTCAAATTCTACAAAATAACAATGATTTGAAAAATTGATGTGGTGAATTTGGTAAATCAATCTATCATCTTTGATAGAACAGTATCAGTTGTATAAGAGGTAAGGCAATACACATTACAAAGATTTTGAAATGAGGAGGTTGATGCAACAGAGGTAATTCTCATCTGACAAATTTGGCAGAAAAAGAAGAGACAGTCAAGCAAATATTTTTCAAAGAAAAATTGGCAGCGATAGTTAACTCGTAAGATTTGTTTGGCTCATAGTATGTGTGATGCTAAGCCTTTTATCCCCTAGTGCTTTTGTTAATTTATCTTTTTACTGAATGTAATCCAGGAACACAGCCATTTGAAGTTCCAATATTAGTCTTTCTAGAACTTTGGATGATGTATATAGAAAGATTCAAAATACACACACACACACACACACACACACACACACACACACAAACCTTGGATACCTGCGAGGAACTACATCATAATATCTTAACACTACTGGAAATGGAAAACAAATCTGTCTGCCACTCAATGGTGAATGATGATTCATCATGATAATATCTGCAGAGAACCATTTCCATGACAGTTCCTGTTAGAAATCACTGAAAGATTATGTTTGACTAAGGTGATAATTTGGGGAAAATCTGCATGTGTTAAAGGAAAAAAACTAATTTGTAAACATGGAAATTCATAACTGAGGAAGGGCATTGGTAGAAAAGCTAGAATGGGGCATGCAGCTCAGATGAAGAAATCTGAATGAAGACTCAAATAAAGAGATAGGATACCTCCAAATCATCCTTTTGTGGAGGTGGGAGGTCCATATGTGTAATGATGCATTTTTTATTTTTTGTTTTTTTAAGTGAACAAATTTATTTTTCTTTTTTCCTTTTTTTTGCTTTTATTGGAGGGGAGAGGGCAGGGCAATTGGTGTTAAGTGACTTGCCCAAGGTCACACGGCTATTAAGTATTGAGTGTCTGAGGCTGGATTTGAACTCAGGTCCTCTTAACTGTAGGGCTGGTGCTCTGTTCACTGTGCCACCTAGCTGCCCCAATGATGCATTTGTTAAATCATGATTAGTTGTGCTGATTTTTTTTCCTTTCTAAAAGTAGTTTTGTTATATGGGATGGTTCTTTGGAAGAGATAACTATTGATGATGTAAGAAACAGAAAACATCCAAAAAATTCCATATTAAAAACAAACAAATGGGAAACTAATATGAAAAGAAGGGAAGATATGAGAACAATGTCAAGCATCTAGGAGTACTGTGAAGGAAAGCAAAAAGCTAGGTAACCCAATTTCAACCATACTTAATTGTATAATTAAAAGAGGGCAGCAATAATCAGCTATTTTCTCCTATTTTCTCAATCAAGAAGAATGATTTTGGACTAGGATAAATAGGGAAAAATGATTTATAGGAATTGAAAGAGAAAGTAAGTGAGAAATATTAAGAGAACACTTTTCTATAAACAGTTACAGTCACTAGACCTAAATAAAACACATCAAAGGTTACAGGAAATTTGGCATATGAGATCACTGAGGCCAAATTGAAAGATTGTAGAGTTATATTTATGTTAAGGCTGACTGAATAAGCAATTGTATGTATATTGAGCTTCCTCATATCATCCCAAAAGATCAATAAATGTACAAAATTAAAATGACAGAACAATAAGACAGGTGGATTGAAAAGTAAGCCTCAGAGGAACATTCCTGAAGAAATAATAGAGAAAGCCCTAAGAAGTAAATAAGCAAAAATGAGGCATGGATGCAGGGTAAAAAGTGGAAGAATTTGAGGAGAAATCTCCATAAGAGTAAAACAGTTGAATTATAAATTAAGAGCCCAGAAGAGAGAACTGAACAATGTAAAGAAATCTCATCGCTCTTTAGAAACTTAATAAACTAATTTTTAAAAAAGACATTTAAGTGCTAGAAAACGGGCTTTATTTACTTACACACACAACACACACCACCCCCACATCCACACACCCCCATATATGTACTTACACTTCTTAAGACAACTAAGTCTAAAAAAATTGAGAAAAAATTCTGTAAGAGGGAAACAAGTTATCTATCTAGAGGAGGAAACTGGAGGAGTAAGGGCAGAAGTATATTTTTTGAAATAAGGGTTCGAGAGTTGTGGTTCATTTCAAAAAAGAAATGTTTGGGATGGAGACTTCTAAAATACTGTCTTATCCAAATGGGTAGGGGCAGCATCCAGGCATATAAATCTAGATTGGGAAAGTGGGGTCCTCTATATTAAGGAAGAATTAGGATCACTTTATTCAAAAAAGTGAACTATATTCCTGTATATCCCTCTCTCACACCTTAGCTAGCAGTTCCTTATAATAATGAATGGAAAAAAAATGTTAAGCAAAACTAACCAACATATCAACAAATTGTAAGAATAATGTTCAGTGTTCAAAATCCATAGTCCCTACCCTCTGAAAAGAAGAGAGAAGGAGGGTGCAAGATCATACTTCTTCTGTGAGCCAAAATTAGAGAAGTGTTACTTCATTTTGCATCATTGTGTACAAACCTTTCCAAGTTTGCTGGAAATCCTAACATTCATCGTTTCAGTAGTAATACTCTATTTTATCCCGATAATCATGTCATGTCCAACATTTCCCAATGAATGGGCATCTGCTTTGTTTACAAGTCTTTGCTATTACAAAAAAGTGCTACCATAAACACAGTGTCTCTATGGGACTTTTCTTCTAATTTTTGACCTATTTGCAATTAATTCATCCTTACCATGAGGATTCTTAAGTTAAGGGATATAAAATGCATTAAACCATTAGGAAGCTTATAGATTTAATTTGAGAAACTACTGTATAATGTATTAAGCTTTAGCAGAATCAAATAAAAAAGGAATGGTAATCATGATTTTATTCAAGGCATGAATAATAATATTAATCACAGATAATGAAACATTTTTCCCCATACTGTGATTTCATTAGTGCAAAGAAACCATAGTGATAGAATACCCCCTTTCCCAGTGAAGAGAGCTTGGTGACTGTTAGGCAACTTTATCTTTAGATAGTTGCTCTGAGTTGTGACTTGTCCAGGGTCTGATAAATAGTAAATCAGAAGTGAGACATGAACCCAGGTATTTCTGCCTCTTGATGGAACAATATCAATTATGTTTATACAAATACACATACACACAAACGTAGACACACATTCATACCTATATCTCTCTACATATACACACACATATAAATGTTTATGTATCCTGGATACATACAGCTAAATGCTTAGTAAAGAAAAGGCAAACTGAAATGCACAGATTTAAGAGATTCTATTGGTTTTTTTTGCTATATTTGACAAAGGTAGTATTAAAGAATGAGAAATAATAAATTTGAATAAAATATTGGGAGAGTAGAGCCCTAGATTTAATAGACTGATGGTATTTATGGGGGAAAACACCTTATTTTGGATCAATACAACTTTACAAAAATTTTTCTCCTACTGTGGCATTAATAACTCATTGATAAACAGAAAAAATATATATATAGAAAGTTAGGCATATTAAAAAGGGATACTAATTAAACCTGGAAGGGATCTTAAGAGCCATTATATCCAAAACCCAATTTTAACAGATGAGGAAGAAATTTAACCAACTAGATAAGAGTCACAAAGCTAATGTGTCTGGAGTAAGATTTGAAATTAGTATTCCTCATTCCAAATCTAGTGCTTCCTTCACTGTACTACGTAGCTGTCCTACATGAAAAGTTACAGATCATAACACAATACAATTTATAACCATTTGAATAAAAGATGGAACCCTGATGTTAAGTTAAAATATCCTAAATAATGAGAAAAAGGACACATGAAAGAAGCTTAAAATTATATTTAAGAAACTAAGAGTAAACCACCATACCAAAATTCGTTACAGCTGATATCTCTGAAGAATTTTTATATTAACAAATAAGAAAGATTTATATCAACAAATAAGAATAAAAAGAAGACTGGTGATTTTTTTAACCGATGGAAAACCAATGAATTGATAATGCCAAAATGAGGTTAAAAAAGGAATGTATGAAAATAGAAGAAGAAATTTTAAAAAGGAAAAGTGATTAAACTCACAAAAAACACATTTCTTTTTAAAAGATGAAACATTAACAAACCATTAGCTCACTAAAAAAAGGAGAAAGGACCTAAATGACCAAAGTCAGAAATAAAGAGGAATTCATGACATGCAGATGAACTAAACATTATCAGAATTAACTATGCACCCATAAACTCAAAATTTAACTGCAATGCATCACTATCCACAAAGATACAAAATACCCACATAAATCCCAATAAATTTAGAATTTAATGATTTAAACTCAAATAGAAAATAAACAAAACATAAATTAATTCCCAACTTGTGGTTGGAAGGAGATGACTCCTTGACTAAATCCATTTAAAAGCCAATTACATTACACTTCTAAAGAATGAGTAGTTCTTGAAGTACAGGAATAATTCTCAAAATTAGAAAAAGACCCTTTATTAAAAGCTTTCTGAGGCAAATATGGTTCTTATCAATATCAAGAATTAATATTGTAGGATAGTAGCTAAGAAACTGCAGCAATATTTCAGAACAGTTTATTGAAGATGTCAAAGTTTGATGCAAGGATTCTTTAACATTCAGAAATCAATGAAAATGATAAAGAAAACAAAATATGATTACAACAGTATCAGTAAGTGCTAAATCTGTGATTTCATTAGGAAAGGGAACTCTCTTGTAAATAAACTGTCTATGGATATAAAATAGAACCTTTCTTCAATTTATGATCTGAGCATTGCCTATAGAAACAAACTTGTCCAGAGTCACATATCTTGTATGTATTGAGAAAGGATACCAGTAATAGTCTTATTGGCTTTGATGATAGCTATTTTCTATTACTCCACACTACCTCCCTGTTTTTAACGGATATTAAGAGAAAAAAACTTCCCCCAAATGAATTTATTTTTAAAATAGTAAAAACACAATCATACCTTTCTTTAGAATGACCAAATGCATTCATCTAAATTGAAGAGTTTACATAATTTGAAATAGAGTAACACCAGCAACTTTTCTATAAAGAACATGGGTGAAGCAATGATGTTAACTCTTGCTGCTATTATTTAATATTACCCTGAAAATGTCATAGTAATATTTCAAAATAATTGTGATCTCTTTAATGTGTATTTTATTTCCTGCAGTGTATATCACAATTCATCTGTGCCTTATCCTGAACACAATCTTACTGCTTTCATTTTCTCCTACAAACTCCCTTGCCCCAAGTTTACCACAGGGAATTCACTGTTATATTGGTGGTCTTCCT
Source organism: Pseudocheirus occidentalis (assembly GCA_028646575.1). Taxonomy (NCBI): domain Eukaryota; kingdom Metazoa; phylum Chordata; class Mammalia; order Diprotodontia; family Pseudocheiridae; genus Pseudocheirus; species Pseudocheirus occidentalis. The sequence continues at coordinate 241,778,324 of CM053594.1, forward strand.
TTTATTCTCTACCTGCTGTTGGGGGCACTAATGGAGAATGGGAACTGGCCATCATTTATTTCTCATTCTTGCAACATAAAGAGCCTGCCTTCTTTTTCAGTAATGAATTTCTATAATTGATCATCTTTATGCTTTTTATTTTTTGTTTGTTTTTAATACGTTGTGATTACTCACCATCACTTTGTGCATTTCTCTTTTCTTTTAGGTGGCTCTTTAGCAAATAATTGATAAAACAAATAGTTTCATCAAAATATGGGAAAGAAAAGGGAATCAACTTTTCTATAGAACCTACTATGTGCCAGATATTGTGTTAAGCACTTTACAAATATTATCTCATTAGATCCTCCACAACTCTGTGAAGGTTGCTGCTGAAATTGTCTCTATTTTACAGTTGAACAAACTGAGGGAAAGAGAGTAAGTGAGTTGCCCAGGGAGGGGTACATACAGCTGCTGAGGTAGGATTTGGATTTTAATTCAGTGTTTTCCTGTCTTATATCCAGCACTCTATACAGTCTGTGAGATATGACAGGTAGTGAGATATGAAACTAATTCAAAGGAAATTATCAGTCTTTCTATATATTATTTAGGGAAAAAAGGAAAAATTGGTAGAAAGAAATTACCTTTTTAACTCATTAAATAAATAGAAGTTAGCCTATGAAGACAAACAGATGCCTTGGAGTCAGGAAGACCTGCATTCATAACTAACCTCGGATTCCAATTGGGTGATCATAAAAAAGTTACAGAATTAGTTGGAAAGGAGTTCATCAGTCATGCTTTTTAATCCAGGGGAAAAAGAGAGAAATGAATGACCACCATAATGTGTCCAACAAATGGACATCCAACCTCTATTCAGACTTCTAAGGAGAGGGCAACCTATTATGTCATGAGGCAACCGTTACCATCGTTTTCCTCTCTAGGCCTCAGTTCTCTTATTTCAGTTTTATGGCTAATAATAGCTCCAGTACTTTTCATAGAGTTCTTGGGTGACCCCAAAGAAATAGTTTATATAAAGTACTTGGTAGGTCAGTGCTATATAAATAGAAATCCACTCAAAAATTATTTTATTTTATTTTATTTTTTTTGCTTTTTGGAGAGGGGAAGGTAGGGCAGTGACTTGCCTAAAGTCACAGGGGTAGTTTTGTGTTAAGTATTTGAGGTGGGATTTGAACTCAGTTCCCCTTGTCTCCAGGGCCAGTGCTCTATTCACTGTGCCACCTGGCCCCCCAGAAAACATGTTTATAAAAATAAATGAATGCCCAAGTAAATGTGTTTGTGTTTGTGTGTGTGTGTGAAGAGAGACACACACAGAGAGAATGGAAATATTTATGTCAGGCTATTGCCAACAGAGTAAAGATAACAATTCCACCCAAATTAGTATACTGATTTAATCTTGTAGCAATTAAGTCATTAAGAAAATTTCATAGATTTAGACAATATTATAACAGTTTATTTAGAAAAACAAAATGACAGGAATAGGAAAATGCAGTCACATGGGAATGAAGAGGTTGCGTGTGTTAGTGAAATGGAGCTTATGTTTAGATGAATTTCTTGATTTATGTATTACAATAAGTTGAAAACATAAACTATAAATAAACAGAATGATATAATTGAAAAGAGATCAGAAAGTCAATTTTCTTTACTTTTGTAAAGAGGTACGAAACTTATTTTTAAAACTTCGACAGATAAAAGAAAAAAGGTACAATTTGAATTCTCTAATGCTTAAGAGCTTTTTTTTTGCATAGACAAAATCAATTTGGCTAGGATCAGAAATAATGAATGATATGGGAAAAAATATAACCCTAAACATTTCTGCAAACGTCTAACTCTTTTCTCTCAAGGATTTTAAAGGCTAGTGGAGGAGACAATATGCCAATAGATACATACAATGTGAGCTAGATGCAGAATAAATAGGAAATGATTTAACAGAAAGAAGACACTATAATTAATAAGCGTTTAAAAGGTTTCCAGTAAAAGAAGAGAGATATCGCAAAGGTGAAATTGATATATCTTGGCCATAGCTTTTGGGGGGTGGATGGGAAGGGGTGCGAAAAAGTGAGGGGTCTAGGATAACACATAGATTGCAAGCCTGAGGGACTGGCATGATAGTACTGTCCTCTACAGTAATAGGGTAGAGGGGGTGGAGGCAGGGGGAATGGTTAAGGAGAAAGATTTTATTTTGGTCATATTGAATATAAGATATGTGCTTGAGGGGCGGCTAGGTGGCACAGTGAATAGAGCACCAGCCCTGGAGTCAGGAGGACCTGAGTTTAAATTCGGCCTCAGAAACTTTACACAAAAACTAGCCATGTGACCTTGGGCAAGTCACTTAACCCCAACTGCCCTCCAAAAAGCAAAAAAAAAAAAAAAAAAAAGATGTGCTTGACATTAACTTCAAAATGTTTGAAAGGCAATTGGAGAGGAGAAATGGAGGTCAGCAGAGAGTTTGGGACAGCATTTGTAGATATGGAAACCATCAATATAAATATGAGAAGGCCATTTTATTTTGCAAGTAAGAGAATAATACCCATCAAATTAACAAAGGTGCTAAATGATTGGGGGAAGAAATTAATACTGTAGACATGAAGAGAAACAGGAATCTTAATTCATTATTGTTCCATCTATTAATTTTCACAATTTAGTGTTGAATGTCATATTAGAATTTTTAATGGTTATTACGTTTATACTCTTTGACCTAAAAATCACACTATTGACTTTATATACTAAGCAGGTCATTGTCAATAAGAAAAGAAAGACCCATTGCAACCAAAATATTCACAGAAGTAATTACGCAGTACAGTAGCAAAAAACATAAAAGCAAAATTTGTGTCTTATAATTGGGAAATTGCTTAACAAATTGTGTTTTACCAATTTAAAAGAGTATGGCTTTTCTATAAGAAGTGACAAATATGAGTATTTCATAGAAATATTGTGAGAATTTGGGAAATAGAGTGGTAAAGTGTCTCCATAGTCAGAGCACCTGAACTCAAATTCTGCTTGTATCATCATCTGTGTCACTGATATGTGACAATCTCCTTGGACCTTGGTTTCATTTTTTTATGAAATGTGGAGGGTTAGACTTGAAGGCCTCTGACATTCCTTCCAGCTATAGGTCTATGATTTGGTAACTTGGCAAAATTGATTTGGTATAAACAACTATAGAATAAATAACTTCCTAATATAAATGAATGCAGTGTTAAAAAATAAAACTGAAAAAATAAAATAAGCAGTGATTGCCCCAAAAATAATTACAGGTAAAATACATGGCTTTCTCTTTCTCTTAATAAATGAAAAACTCCAAAATTATGAAGTAACATATCCTGTCAGTCACGTTCATTTTTTAAGCCATTTTGCATATTTACTTGGTGCAAATTATTTTCAGGAAGTTTTGTGTATTTGCTGGGATGAGTATCTCATTTAAAAATATATCAGTAACAAATTTAGGAAGGGAAAATGGTGAAGAAAAGGAAAGGTTTCCAGTATAGGAGACAGGAGAAAGTTGTGCCAATATTCTGAGAAAGAAAAGGATAGATTCGAATAATAGATTAGTTAGCTTTTCTTCAATCCCTGATAAAATTCTAGAGTCTATTATTAAGGGAAAGGTTTGTGTACATATAAAAGGGAATTGAAGATCACAAAACTGCCAGCATGGTTTCAATCAAGAACAGGTCATTTCAGACTAACCTAATTTTCTTTTTTTGACAGGGTTATGAGACAGGTAGATTAGAAATGTAATAGATATAGTTTACCTAGATGTCGGGAAAACCTACCCAATACTGAGAAGGGACAGAATCCAAAAGTCTCAGGAAGGAATTTCAATGAGAATATATCAACTGCAGTAAAGAAACATAATACATCATTTGACTGAGACCTGTAAGGGAAAAATTATTTCAAGGATAGGGAGGAAGTTAACATAGTTGAGACCTAACAAATACAAGATTCTTGGGAGCAAAATGATGAAGTGCAGTTATTGAAGACCACCAGGAAAGTACACAGAAAAGGCTGGAGAGCCTTTAAACTTATGCAGGTTTTTTTGAGCTTTATTGATCTATTTCTTCTTAACATTACAAACGTTTATGGATTGCTTCAACTTCAGGAGAGGTCTCTTATAACAATGTAAAACTGTTAAGTAATAGTAAAAAACATAGTGTAATCTCTTGAAAGTACATTTACTATTCCACAGTTGTAGCACCTTTTACCGGTTTAAAAATAATTATTAAAAATCTATTTTCTCTCCCTCTTGCCCACAGTCTCAGTGAGCCAAAAAAAAAGGTTCTAGGATATAAAACCAGAAGATGACAGATACCTATGCAAATGGGTGACTATGAAGATACACAGACAGAGTAGGATAGGTTTTATATATAAGGGAAAGGAGAGGGCAAGAAGCACGTAATGTGTACTGGGCACCATGTTAAACATTTTATAAACATTATCTCATTTGATCCTTGCAATAACCCTGAACAGCAGGTGCTGTTAAAATCTCCATTTTGCTGTTAAGGAAATTGAGGCAAACAGAGATTAAACAATTTACGGTCGGTAGTATATCTAGTAAGAGTCTGAGACTGGATTTGCACACATACATACACATAACAAACACAGATGCACACACACACACACACAACTGAAGGGGAATGAATATGAATGCAGGGAAGGAGGAGACTGGTTCTGGGTGATAACATAAGAGGTTTGCCAGATGTGCAGCCCGCAGAGGCTCACAGCACTCCCAAGTCAGTCATAAACCAGGTGAAAATTTAATTGCAAATATTTATCAAAATAAAAATACAATAAAATATAGACATTTTAAAACTAAGCCAATATACTTCCCTGTTTCTATTTGAGTTTATCCCCTATGGTTTAAAGCATCCTACAAAAATCAGCAGAGTTGGACTGTACTTAAAGCTTTTTTTAGGAAAATGACTTCATTGAGTCTGCACACCGAGGGGCAGATAATACGTCACATACTTGAAGCATATAGTATCCAAGTTGCATTGTTTTCAGAGATGATGGTGAGAGGGAGTGGAAGAATAAGACTATTCAGAAGTAAATTAGTGATAACAGATTTGACATAATGTCTAAGTATATTCCTCTGGACAAGATGAAGATATTTAGATTAAATACACAGCTGGATACATGTAGATCTGGTTAAATTAAAGAACCTAAAGAACTATCTTTAAAGAAAACATCAATGCCTTATGAAGATCCCTTAGTGGAGTGGCCCAAATATTTTATATAGACCTGTTTTAATTATGATTTTTAGCAATGCCTTGAATGAAGTCAAATTTTCAGATGTCATGAAGCCAAGAGCTAAAATTTTAGATTACACAATTTGAATAAATAGCCTCTTAACAATCTAGAATGATTGTTAAATTTAAGAATATGACAATCAGGATAAATTTCTTTGGACAGATTCAAATAACTGTACAAATATAAAATTAGTGGTGAATGCCTAGAAGAGTGTGAATTCAAAAGTCATTTCTGTCCATCTGTCCGTCTATCTATGACCATCAACAAATCTAATCCAATTTCATGCTGCATTAATAAAAGTATCTAACCTGATTAAACTATATTCTGAGTGTTGTGTTCAGTTCTGGATGCCATACTTTAGGCTGAATGTCAACAAGTTTTCTCATCTAAAATCCTATAGCACTGCCTTATAATAGTATGAAGCAACCCTGAGTTCTCTAAGACTGTGCTAGCAGCATTTCCCAGAATCTAACCAAATTTGTAAAGCTTTTTATATGGGGATAGACTCTGAAAATTTTTAAATTTCAGAGTTTCCTTTCCCAGGTGGTCACAGACTAATGGCCATTTTAGTAATAGCAACTCTGAAAAGCTGTCTACTAATTTTGGTATGTTGTCCAAAGGCAACCAGAAAAGCTAAAGAAAGTAAAAAGCATATTTTAAGAAAATCAGTTTAAGAAAATGTGATTGATTAGCTTAGAGAACCAAAAATTTAGGGAGTACATAGAAGTCGTGTCCAAATAAATGGAATATGTGAGTGTCAAAAGATGGGAGTTTAAAAAAATCTCATCTCTACTATTAACTACTTGTGTATATTCATGGCAAAATACATTATTTTTTTTGAGCCCTAGTTTCATCATTTGTAAAAGATGAAACCAATTTAATTGTCTTTCCTTCTAAAATTCCTACCTCTTACCTTCCCTGTTAATGTAACACCATCCTCCCAATGCTTGCAATCTATATGTCATCCTGGACTCACTATCTTCCCCTCCCTAATCCCCCCATTCCTGCCCCCCTCAATAGACACCATATGATCAAGGCATGTTGATTTCACCTTTGCAACATCTCTTGATATACCTACTTCTTTCCTCTGATGCTGACACCACTCTGGTGGGGGCTCTAATCACCTCATGCCCTGACTGTTGTACTAGGTTACCTGCCACAAGTCTTTCCTTAATCCAAGCCATCCCCCATTCAACTACCACAGTGGTTTTCCTAAAATGTGGGTCTGACTGTGTCACCTCCCCTCTTAATAAGCTCCAGTGGCAACCTGTTACTTCCAGGATCAAATACAAAATATTCTGGCATTCAAAACCCTTTATGACCGGTCTCCTGCTACCTTTCCAGCATCCTCAACCGGTACTCTTCTATCCACTGTACTCAATTATCCTTGTTCCACTAACTAGACACTTCATCTCTAGTCTCTCAGAATTTCCCTCTGGTTGTCTCTCATTCCTGGAATGCTGTCCTTGCTCATTTCTATCTATTGACTTTTCTGGTATCTTTTAAGTCCCAACCAAAATCCTATCTACAGAAAGTCCCTTCCAACTCCTAATTCACGTCACTTTCATCTCTAAATTATTTCCTATTTATTCTATAGATAGCTTGTTTGTATGTATTTTGTTTGCTTGTTGTTTTTTTTTTGTTTTTTTTCCCCTGCTAGATTATGAGCTCCTTGAGGGGAGGCCTGGACTGTTCTTGCTTCTTTTTGTTTCTGCAGTGAATAGCTTGCTTCTGAATACCTGGTAGGCATTTAATATGTTTATAGACTGATTCACTGATTAAATGATCTGTAAGCTACTTTTTAGTTCTAAATCTTATTATGCTTATCGTTGGGCTGTGATATGGAAAGGGGAGAAAGTTAGATTTGTTCTGCTTGGTCCCAGAGGGCAGAAATAATAGCAATGGATTGAAAGCACAAAGAAATAGATTTAGTTTTATTGTTATGAGGAAACTTCCTCCTGAGAGCTATTCAAAAAAGTGATGAAATAAATACCTCAGGAAGTAGTGGATTCACCATCATCTGAATCTGAATAACCCACCTGATGGTGTTGTCTGTCAGAGAAGAGTTGGACTAAATGACCTCTCTTATTCTCTTAACTCTGGAAGATGATTAAAAAAAATCCGTCCTTTTTTTGGTTTTGTTTTGGTGCTGACTGTATGAATCCCTTGGTATAGGGAACTCCCTGTTCTCTTCAGCATTATTGATAGGAAATTGATCTGCAGCTTCCAATTTAAGAACCTGCATCCTTGAAAAGTTAACTAACATGCACAGGGTCCCAAAGCCCAGTGTAAGCCCCACGTTTCAGAGGACAGTCTTTTAACACAGGTTTTCTAGACTTCAAGGCCAACCCTTTGTTCGTGCCATGTTTCTCTTTCTCCTCAAAACTTTTCTTTCATTATTAAACTTTCTCAATCTTCTCTTTATTTCCTTCCTTTAATTTTCATGAAAAACAAAACCTTAGAGTAGAAAAATTAAACTTTGGTTTCTTCACTCGTTATATCTGCATATTAATTATTTTATTATATTGTTTTGACTATTCAAATAGTGTAAACAGTAGAAAAAAGTCAGAGGTAAAGATAATCTGAGACTCAATTTTCTGAACACCTAAGAGGAAATAAAAAGTGTCCGTACTCAAAGAAAAACAACAACAAAACAAACTAACACATGCCATTTACCTATAGAAAATTGACATTTGATGAAGGAAATTGTAAGAGTATGTCAATTTCAAACCTAAAAGGCCTAGATTAGTTTAGTTGAGATGAGAAGGAAGAAGAAAGGAAAGAAAGGGAAATGGAAAATTATAAATTGACAATGGGTGCCTATTAAAGCCCAAATAAAATCAATATAGGTAATTCTCCAAACTACTCAATTTAAATGTTATACCATTTGTATTTTTACTCATTTAAAATTAAAAATGGATATATTGAAGCATTAATGTTGGATAATTTCACTTTTCAAGAAGAATAATATTTTAAAATAGTATTTATTGCTTCTATTTTAGTGTGTGCTATAATCAATTTTCTGTAGGTGGACAGTTGTAAAATGAAATTAGCTAGCATTTCCTTGTTTACCAGATTCACTAATCTGACCATAGACATCTCAATAATCACCATGATTATATTTTGCTCCAAGTACAGCATTAATGGGGAATTTTAAATTATATGCCATATTTATCTCTAATTGTGATTAGCATGTAAATCAATAAATACTTTGATTCTTTTTCTTTAGCTAACCATTCATAAGTTGTGATGAGATAAATTTCTGTAGGTTTAACTAAAAAATCTTTTTAAACTTCAGTATGTCTGCTTATTTAAAAAAATGGAAAGACTATTAAAGTTATAATAGTAAATAATAGTAGTAAAAATATAAGGATGTAAAAGTGACCAAAGCTGATAATTAAGGAGATGGTAACCATTTATACAGTGCAATAAAGAGAAATCCAGTAGAGTATAAACATCAGTGTCTGGAACTATATTCTTCAAAGTCTTGCTCATTGTTTGAGACATTAAATTTTCAAGAAAGCAAAATTATTCTTATAAGACTAATACACAATACAGTAGTTTCCTGCTTTTGTTTATAAAATCTGGCCTATAGAAAAAAAGTATATTAATTTTGAATATCGTCAATTCCATATGCATTTTATTTAGCCTATAAATATGTTGGGTATATATTTGCTAATTTGTAAGGTAAGTTGGTAAATTCTGAACATTTCTGTGTGTGTGTGTGCGCACGCCCGTGCACATTCTCCATAATTTTAAATATAGAGATAGTTGACAAAACAATTAAAAGCCCCGATTTGTGAATTTTATGGGTTTTTAATGCTTACACTGAAAATTTAACAGTATGCTCCCTGAGCCAATTCTGGCTGGCACCAGCACACCCTCCTAATTTGCATATTTGTGAGACTCTTTAATTATATATTTTTGAAGGATTATGATAGTAACCTTTATACTCTGAGTTAAGCCGAAAAAATGAAATAGTTCCTATTACCATAAAAAAACAAAACAACAACCGGGTCTGTGAAACTTTTCCTATTTAATAAAGTGCTGTAAATACAATGGAAAATCCCATGGGCATCTTCATTTTCTCTATTACATACAAATGTTTTCATAAATATATGAACTTCTAAATAAAATTTATAATATGAATAGAAGAGGAATCCAGTAATAATTCAATCTAATGAATCTTTAATGAATTTAATGAATTCTTCCAAAACTCTCTTATTGAAATCTAGTACTTTGTTTTCAATTGGCTATTGAACATTTTTATTTTTCGTAGATCTCCAGACAAGCCTCATATGTAGCCTGTTGAAAGTATACATCTTCTTTTTCCTCTCATCTCATTTTATTCATAGGAATAGAGTTCCTATTCACAGGAATAGGACCTGTGATTACTGTTACAGTGGACTCCCAGATGACAAAACTCCCTCTACTAATGCAGAATATTGTTTTCCCTGAAACCCATAACCTTGGAAAGTTTGGGAAACTAGAATTTAAATTACTTGCCCAGGATAAGAAAAAACAGGAATTAAACCCAACTTTCTTATCTCTAAGGGCAGGTAAGCTGTGCACTATACCATGCTGCCTCTTTGGTTCATATTGCCATTATTTCCATAATCATCATAAATGAAAATCTGGCAATCAACTTTTATCCACTCCTCTCCCTCATTGTCTACAATCAATCTTTCACCAATTGTTTCCTGAAACCTTTTTTTGCATATTTATTTTTTTAAATTCTCCTTACCAGCATCATAACATAGATTTAGTAAATCACAAATTTACTTAAAGAACCTCCTAATCTTCATACTGCAGTTCTCTTCCTTTCCATTCATTTTGAAGGTTTTCAGAGCTGTTCTTTCATGGATACTCCTGGATACTTTCATGGAACTCCTAATGCTCTGTCAATTGTAAGGGAGTACTGACTTGCCCTTGGTTCTACATCCAAGTGTATATGTGAGAGATTGCATTTCAGTTCTAGCTCTTCTTGTCTCTAAGATTGACCTCTATCCACTAGAGCACACATTAATTTTCTTAATGTACCACTTCAGAACTATTCTAGTCACAAAAACCTACAGGGTTATCTCCATTAACTACAAAATGAAGTATAGAATCCTTAGCCAAGTATGTAGGACTCTTGCAATCTAGCCCATACTTCTTTTTTTCATTTTTCTGTTCATTCCTTTTTTTCTTTTTATCATTTTCTTTACCTTTCTTTTTTTTGGGGGGGGGAGGTGTCATGTATGAATTTATTTAATCCTTGCTTACTAATAAAGAACTGTGGCCAAAATATCTCTCTGTCTCTCTGTCTCTTTCTTTCTCTCTCTTTCTGTCTCTCTGTCTCTCTGTCTCTGTCTCTCTGTCTCTCTCTGTCTCTCTCTCTCTCTCTCACACACACACACACACACACACACGGACAGAAAATGAGCTAAATCTGAAGAGGTAATATAATCAAAATAACTTTGTTGAAGTGGAACAGCATGCTTTGCAAGACCAAATGGAAAATAGCCAATTGTCTTCATTGTGAGCTCCATCTAGCTCTAAATATCCTTTCCTCATTCCTCATATTGCTCTTTTTCTTTCTACTGAATCTCTCTCTCTAGAGTCAAGTCTTGATACCTCTTCATTTTTTCATTATTGAGAAACATTAACATTTCCATAAAGAAAGAATGGAAAGAGAGTTTATATATGAAAGTACAAATCACTCTTGCCTACAGCATGTTTTTTAAATGTTTAAAATTTCTACATGTTAATTTCAAAGTTATATTGCTTAGCTATGTCTTCTTCTGAACAACTTTCAGCTCCCTTCTGTGCATTTAAAAAAAGAAATAAAAATGTTTTATCAGTATTCTTTTTTCACCTTTTTTTGCATTATTACTAGTTTCCTATTTCCCTCTGAATATCTCCCTTTTTTCCTTCACCCTCACTCCCCCAAAAGCACCTCCTTTGCATTAAAAAAGTACAGCTAAACAAAACAAATTTTCATATTAATTGGCCATATCAGAAATATATATCTCATTCTACACCTCTAATTCATCACCTTTCTATTGAGAAGTGCATCAGTATTCTGGAGTTGTCATTGGTTGGTACATTGGTAAGAAATTTTAAATACTAAAAGTTCTAAAACCAGAAAGAGAGAATAGCGACCTCATGGGGGTAGGACTCAATAGCATTTTGTATTAATCTCCCAAACCTCTGATATTCCAAATTTGCCATTTGTTGATATAGATTACCCAATGACTAGACATGTCCTTCTCTTGGCACTCTTGTCATGAAATTTTTTTGGAACCCTCAGTACCTGTCTAGAAATGTTTTCCTAATTCACACCTTATTCCCTGATATTAGACATCAGAGATGCCTGATTGAGACCTTGGCTAAGTATGTTCAGGTAAATGCTTAACAACTAATTTTGAAAAAAAAAATCATAAGATGCATTCTAAAGGTGAAGTTGCATTATTGACATTTTCTCATCTCTATATTAAGACTAGACAAACAAGAAAAAAATAATTCAACTTTTTATTTGTAGCATTTGCTGATTTCCAAGACGCAAATGCTTACACTGAACATTTAACTTTTGGCTTTAGTGCAAGATGACATGAGTTGGCTCAAGAACAGCTGAATGTCTTTTAAATCACCTAGATAAATAGCCCTTTTATATGGAATCCCAGTTGATCCTATGTTAAGTGTAAAAATTATGGTACACCATGAATGGAAGATTGGCAGGGTTGTCTCTCAATACATTATTGATTGCCTTACTTCTCTGGCCATGGCCTAAAAGTCATTTCCGCTGGCTAAGACAGGAGATCCACCCTGATTCTCTATTGATCCTTTCATCCTGTTCTTAGTAGATCAAATAAATCATGATCTGGTTCTATCTTTGCTTCCTCTTTCCTTGCACCTTTACCCTCATCAAGGATGGCAAGTTAAATGTTTTTCCTTGTGACAATTAAAACCAAATAAAAGACTTATTGCTTTTAATATCTACAGGTGTGTATATACAGAAAACCAAATTGTGTAACTGAATCAAGATGGCAGAGAAGAAAGCAGCATAGCCCATCTTTCCCCAGAGCTATTTCAACAATGATCCCAAGAATACCAAACTGAGAAAGTTATTAGGAAATGCAAGGCAACCTCAAGACACCAGTTGTTAGGTGACTTTAGTAGGTATTTCAATGATTTAATGAAGTTGATAGTATAAATGAAGGTGCTGATGATGATGCTGACAAGAATATCACTAAAAGCTATGTTGACATATTCTACATCTCATTAATAGCCATATGTGAGGAACAAACATGATTTTCATTCATACTTTTTCTTTGCACAGGCCTGTTCATGGTGAACAGAGGTAATTGTGGGGAAAATTGTGATTTGGGGATTTCTTCTCCTACACTAGACTTTTTTCCCCTATAATTTTGCCACCTCATTGTGGGGTTTTTAGGCATTTAAGGTTGTCTTATTCTTTTTAAAAAATCTTTTCTGTAGGGGAGAAGGCAGGGCAGTTGGGGTTAAGTGACTTGCCCAAGGTCACATAACTAGCAAGTGTTAAGTATCTGAGACAATATTTGAACTCAGGTCCTCCTGACTTCAGGGTCAGTACACTATTCATTGTGCTACCTAGCTGCTCCAACCATGCCACCTAGCTATCCCATATTCTCTTATTCTTAAAACACTTTTTTCCCCCAAGCAAAACAGGGATGAGGCTTGTATCTCAGTAACACAACCATGTAGATATGTATTTGACAAATATTTGTGCCAAAGTGTGATCAGTATAGAATATTACTAGGACCAGATACATTTTAAGCCAACACCTATCAAAGGGAAAAATTATGCATTTCTCATTAAGTGTTAACAAGAAGACAGGGATAAATATGTATAAATCCATTTATGGGACAAGGGCAAGGAAGTGAGAGGGAAGACAAATCATATTATATATAACAGGTAAAACTACTTTTGTTGATTTGGGGGAGTATTTCTAGCCTGGGGTTGACAGAGCCCCCCCAAAAGTTAATGGATAGATTCTATGAAATCCATGAACTTCGATGGGAGGGGAGTGATTTCCCTTTTTATGTGTATTTTATATTATGCATTTAAAAACATCTTGAGAAGAAGCCCATTAGATTTTACCAGTCTGCAAATGGGGTCCATGACACATAAAAGAAAATTGGAAACCCCTCACTAGTGGTAACTTGGAAGGACAGTCAAAAGACAGTGCTTGATGTCTCTTGCACCATTTCCTTTGATAAACCAGTCAGTTCATAGCTATTAAGCTTTAATAGCTCAAAACTGCCCTAAGGCTTTTTGAACAGTTTATATGCTATCTTTAATCCTGTTTGGGGTTTTTTCTTAGATTTATTGTGTATTCCACAAAAGACTGTTTACAGTCTTAATCTTTTGCCTTCTTAATGATTACTATTGAAATACAGGATAATTTTTTGTATTCAAAATGTACTTTCAGGTTGTAAATATATTATCTAATTTATGAGATTGACATAATATGTGTGGTTCATTACTTAACACAGTACCTCTCAGTGGCCATACTGGACCATGGGATTTGAGATTGGAAGAGACCTTAGAAAGAATATAATGCAATCCTCCTCAGATAAGAAAATTGAGGGCCAGTGAAGTAAAGTGTCTTGTCTAATTTCATATATGTAGTAAATAAAGCAGGAATTTAACCCATTTCATTATGGATCAGTTATCCATTTCATATTATACCTCAAATTTTGAGATGAAAATTAAAAATGTTTTCCTAAATTTCATGCTCATGAGAAATCTAAAATTTTGAATTATTCTTCTGTGTTGTTATGGGGATATCTGGCAGCTTCTCTTCTTTGTGTTCTCAAAATATAAATAAATATAATTGTGTAGGCAATAGTAGAAATGTTTACATTTCACCCCATATACTGATGATGATAAGCTTTACAAAACTGAAGTTGAGTTTATATAAATCCAAGCTGTCTATATATCTTCATCTTTTTTTTCCTTGTCTAGCATCTACAAAGATACCTTATAGTTGGTGTATATAGTAACAATGATATATATGCATATATACATAAATATGGAGAAAGATTAAAAAAGAAATCACATTATTTAGAAGTACAAAGATATTCAACAAAGTGTCTTTGTAAATGTCAAGATAGAGGCATTCTACCAGGCATTCAAGTTGGAATTTAATAACAAGTAAATATTTGACTATTTGTCTTATTTATATGCTAGAGGTTATGAAATTATTCAGATTCAAGTTCTGTCTCTTTTGTGGATTGGATTAAACATTTCAGAAGAGGTCAGAGCATATGTTTCTTATTTTTGTCCTCCCAAGTTGACTGATGGGACAGTCTCTGCATATGCTTCCATATGGCAACCTAGATGAGCTCAGCATATATAGGAACTAATGTAAGAAAATGGTCACAGTTGCTAGGCACTCAATTTATTTTTACTAAATAAATCACAATACACTGGAGCCTTGCGATGTCTCTGCAGATATTACATAAAACCACCATAAAGGTTGTTGTTGTTATTCAATTGTTCAGTTGTGTCTGACTAATCACAACTTTGTGGACCATAGCACACCTTATAATGTCTGTGGGTTTTTCTTGGCAAAGATGCTAGAGTGGTCTATGTTACTTTCTTCTTCAGTGGATTAAGGTAAACAGAGATTAATTGATGATCCTGCATTATTTTAGCATGTAAACCCCTTTGTTGAATGTGACACTGGGTGATAAGATATAAGAAAGTTTAGAAAATAATCTGACTTGTCTGAGAGGGAGAGAAGGTAATAATGGCTTGGACTATTGAACAATAGACTCAGATCATAAAAATAACCATAATAGGAGGCAGCTAGGTGGTTCAGTCAATAGAGCACTGGGTCTGGGTCAGGAAGACCTGAATTCAAAATAATTTACATAAGAATAATAATTAGCATTTATAAATTCTGTACTGATTTATAAGTGTTTTAAAAAATATTTTCTTATTTGATTCTTCCAAGAAACTCAGTCATTTTCAGTTATATCTGACTTTTCTTGACTCTATTTGGAGTTTTCTTAGCAGAGATACCGGAGTGGTTTGCCAATTCCTTCTCAAGCTCGTTATACCGATGAAGAAACTGAGGTTAATGCGGTTAAATGACTCACCTAGGGTCATACACCTAGTATATATCTGAGGCCAGACTGGAGCTTAGGGAAGACAAGTCTTCCTGCACTAGATCCAGCACTCTTCACTATACCACCTTGCTCTCCCAAGTTTCAGGAATTAGAATTCCTTGTTTACCGAAGAAGAAGCTGAAACTGAAAGAGGGTTAAGGGACTTCCAAGCAGGGTCACAGAGCTCATTTGTATCTGAGGCAGAAATCTACATTTTTTATGACTTGAACTGCAATGATGTCTCTCTTCCTCTCCCATTCTGATATGCTACAGTAGGCACACCTCAGCACAAGAAGTAAGGAAGAAAGTACATAGAGAAGAAGAAAAGAATGTTTCCTAGATCAGATTGAGTGCTCACATTGCAGTCAGGATTGGGCAGTGAATCAAGTTCTGAAGTTACTGCCCTAGGTCTTCTGGATTTTCCTTTTTTTCTTCTTTACTGCTGAAAAATGATTAGTGATTCCCACTGAGGGTAGCATAGCCAACATAATAGCTTAGGTTTGGATAGGTAAGAAACTCAGAAAGATGTCTCACACCCATGTTTAATTGCTTCTCTCTATGTCTATAGTTAGACCAAAAAGTGACAGAAATAATGAGAAAACAAAAATATAAGGGAATATTATGTGTCAGGCACAGTGCTAAAATAAGCGGAGCATACAAATACAAAAGTGAAGAAATTCTCTACCTCAAAGGATCTTATATTCTAATAGTATGTGTGAATGTGCATTTGTGCTTCTAAAACATATACTATATATAGTAACCTACTGTTTGATAAACGCAAAGACTCACCATTTAACAAAAACAGCTGGGAAAACTGGAAAATAGTATGGCAGAACCTGGGCATAGATCAGTATCTTACACAGTATACCAAAATCAAGTCTACATGGGTGCATGTTTTAGATATAAAGACTGATACTGTTAGCAGTCTGGGGAAGCAAGGAATACTTTACCTGTCAAATATATGGAGTAGGGAAAAAGTTATGCCCGCATAAGAGAGCATTATGACATGCAAAATGGATAACTTTGATTACATTAAACTGAAGTTTTTGTACACATAAAGTCAATGTAACCAAGATTAGGAGGAAAATGGAAAATTGGGAAAGAATTTTTACAACCAATGTTTCTGATAAAGGACTCATTTCTAAAATATACAATGAACTGAGTCAAATTTGTAAGTAAACAAGTCATTCCCCAATTGATAAATGGTCAAAGGATATGAATAGGCAGTTTTCAGAGGAAGAAATTAAAGATATTTATAAGGATATAAAAATGATCTAATTCAGTTTTGATTAGATAAATGCAAATTGAAACAACTCTGAGCTACCACATCTCACTGGTCAGTTTGGCTAAGATGACAAAACAAGAAAATGATGAATGCTGGAGAGGATGTGGAAAAATTGGTACACTAATACTCTGTTAGTGGAGTTGTGAACGGATCCAACCATTCTGGAGAGCAATTGGTAACTATTTTCAAAGGGCTATAAAAATGTACATACCCTTTGACCCAGCAATACCACTTCTAGTGCTGTATCCCAAAGAGATCATACAAGTGGGAGAAGGACCCATATGTACAAAATTATTTACAGCAAATCTTTTTTGTGGGTGCAAAGAAGTGGAATTCAAGGGGATGCCCATCAATTAGGGAAATGGCTAAACAAGGTGTTGTATAGGATTGTAATGGAATACTATTGTCCTATAAGAAATAAGGAGCAGATGGACTTAATAGTAACCTGGAGAGACTTAAATAAATTGATGCTGAGTGAGGAGAGTAGATGTATACACAATTACAGACACATCGGTATGTATGCGACTAACTTTGATAGACTGGGCTCCTTTCAGCAATGCAAGGTTATAAGACAACTCCAAAAGACTCATGATGGAAAGGGGTCTCCACATCCAGAGAAAAGAACTAGAGTCTGAATGCAGATTGAAACAAACTACTTGTTCTCTTTCTTTTGTGTTTAGTTTTGTTTTGTTCCTTCTTTCTCACCGTTTATTCCACTGGTTATAAGCATTCTTTAAAATTTGACTAATGGGTCGGGGGTGGAGCGAAGATGGCGGTGTAGAAGCAGCAAGGTCCCGCAGCTCCTACACCGCCACCCTAAACACCCAGAAAATTATGAGCCCAGATAAAGTCTAGGACTCTCAAACTCACACAAAAATACAGAGAACACATCTCTTGCTGAAGGCAGCTCGGCAGTAGGGGCTCAGCGTGGTAGACAGAACGAAGGCTGGAACAGCCTGAAGCCGAGACCGCAGCCAGGCCCAGGTGGTGGGAAGTAGCCTGGCTGAGCTGAGCCAAGCGGGCACCAGAGCCAGTCTGCAGGAGAGATCTACAGCCTGCAGCACCTCCACATCTGCCAAGGTGTGAGGAAAGGTTGGGAGAGGGGCAGCTCCCACCACAGAGGAACAGAGACCTGGCCAGCCCAAAACTGCAGCCATGGCCACACTAGGCCCCAGGCCAGCCTGGAGGAGTTAGTCTCCCAAGCCTCTACTTCAAAGAAAATCTAAAGCACCTGCCTAAGGGAATCTTCAAATCCTCAGAGACTGGTTAGTGAAAGTGAAACTTTGAAAATTAATTTGGGGTTGGTAAAGCAGTTCGGCCAATCTGCCCCTGGGGCAAGGAAGCAGTGGGGGAAGGGAACTGCTGGAACCAGCGGGGGTGGGGGGGCCACCAGGCTGCTTCAGAGCCCCTGGCCTGCAGACTCCGCAGGGGGCTGGATTGATTGATCAGGGCCAAGTGCTCTTGCATTAAGTGTCCTGGATCTGGATCGTGGTCTTGGGTGGTGGTCCTGGGGTACACTTTCAGCAAGCCAAATCTGGGGGGACTTGCACCACCCCCATAATAGCTCCAGCAGCTGGGAAAACCCAGCAATTTGGAACAGAGCTTCCCCCCTTGGAAGCAGAGTTTCACAGACCAAAAAAAAAAAAACCCAACAAATTAATTGGTTGGCCAACATGAGGAAGAGGAAGCAAAATAAAAACACCAGTAAAACTCTAGTATCCTTTTTTATGGATAAAAAGGGTCAAAGCATGGAACAGGAGGAAGAGAGCCCAGAATTCAGAACTCCCACACAAAATGCTTCCAAGACAATTGAAGAATGCCTAGAAGCTATATATCAACTAAAAAGGGACTTTGAAAACCAAATAAGAGAAGTGGAGGAAAAATTGGGAAGAGTGAGAAAATCATGAAAAAAGAGTCAACAACCTGACTGAAGAAAACAACACTTTAAAGAATAGATTATCTCAAATGGCAAAAGAGGCCCAGAAAGCCAATGAAGAGAAGAATGCCTTAAAAAGTCGAATTTCCCAGGTGGAAAAAGAATCTCAAAAGCATTCTGAAGAGAATAATTCCTTCAGAATTAGAGTGGAGCAAGTAGAAGCTAATG
>CM053594.1:241797589-241816929 GCA_028646575.1 Pseudocheirus occidentalis
TTGTTCACTCCATTGGATATAACTCCTATACAACCAGACAATTGTACAATGTGAAGGAGTTTGCAGATCCTATACATGATTGTATGCCACCATGGGGGGGTTGGGTGGGGGATGGGGAGGAAGGGGAGAAAAATCTATAACTGAAGTGACTATGGAACAGAATCTTGTAACCTAAAAGTGAACAAACAAGTTAACTTTTTAAAAAAATAATAATAAAATAAAATTTAAAAAAAAATAAAATAAAATAGTATTTAGTAACAATGGAGATAACAGACCTCCTTGTTTAATCTCTGATCTTGATGTAAGCCTTCTAGTTTATTGCTATTACAGCTAATGCTTGCTATTATTTTTAGTTATATGCAACTTTTTAAAAAAAAAACTCCATGGGGGGGGGGCTACTGGGTGGCACAGTGAATAGAGCATAGACCTTGAAATCTAGAGGATCTGAGTTCAAATACAGCTTCAGATACTTGACACTTAATTAGCTGTGTGACCTTGGGCAAGTCATTTAATCCCAATACCCTTGCCTTCCTTCTTCCAAAAAATATACCAAAAAAACCTCCATTTATTCCCTTATTTTTAGTGTTTTTAATAGAAATAGTTATTTTCCTTTTGTTAAAAGGATTTTTTTTACCTCTGTTATATGAATAATCATATATTTTCACTATTTTTTGTTATTAATGTGGTCAATTTTCCTTATGATTCCTTATGAAACTCTCTGTAGAAGGTTTGGGATAAAATCATAGTATATGATTTTATAGTATAGTATAGTATGGAGTTGAAAGGGATATCCTCTCTGTACATGTAAGAGAACTGAATGTTAAAGAGATGGAATGATTTGCACTACTTAGCAATTAAGTCTAGGTGTAGGATACTCACCCGATCATGTTGTTTTTCTCTTCTTAAACAAAATAAAACAAAAAAAAACCAGACCACCTGCAAAAAGTGAAATCCCAGCTGACGTTGAAAGGGAAAGCAAGAACTCCTAGACGTATGATAAGGAAGGAATACATTCTAAGCATGGGAAGGTATGCTCAGAGCAGATGTAAAGGCAAAGGGATGGGAGATAGTATCTTGTGTGAGTAATAGCAGGAAGGTTCATTTGACTGACCAAAAAGTATATAATGTGTAATAAGACAGAAAACCAAAATGGGGCCATGCTAAGAAAAGTTTTAAATGCTAAACAGATAATATTAATTATAAAACTATGGTCCACAATGGCTCACAAAATATAGTATGAGGATCTATGTAGACATAAATTTCTGATAAATTTCTAGTTTAACTCCTCATGGCATAGAGTTGGTAGGATATACCCATGAATATTAAATCCTCACAGGTCCTGACAAGCTTCAAAGACTTTGGATATAGGTCTAGTAAAGGATTACATATCTGTCAGCCAAGGACCACCCTAGTTATATTCAGATATATGTGTCACTAAATCAGTCATGGTAATTTGTGTTTTGTTTATTTTAGTTTTTTTTCTTTACTAACTCCTAAAGATCATATATCAAGCCATATGGAACTAATGGTCTGTATCTGTGAAACAAATTTTATATCAATAAATGCATGAATCCTTGCAAGATGGAAAAAATTCTACACCTTCATGAACATAAAAGGAGAAAGCTTCATTTAAAAAGGATATTAGACATAACCTTGTTAAAGCAAATGGATGTCTAGAAATTCCTGCCTAGGTTAGGAAAGTATGAATGTATGTTAATTCATGCTGGATATTTAGCGTGAGTTTTGATAGAAGGAAATCTCCTTCCCACTCCTACAAATAAGAAGAGAAATTTTGTGTGGGAACTATTCCGCTGGTGCCCAAAAGGAAAATGGCTAATGTGGTGTAGGCAACCAGGCTTGGCAATCCTCTCAAAGTTTTTCTCCTAGACATGAACTTCTTTAGTACTTTTAGAAGTCCAGAAAATTCCTCCTGCCAAGAAAACCCAAGCCTCTGACAACTGGGGAGTAGTCTTCCCCTTTCACGTAATTATATGTCTGCTTGAAAACAAATGTCAAGGAACAGTATGGAGGAAAAATCCTTTTTCCATCAAGTATGGGTGTGCACAAAGTGGAGAAATTATTATCTCTGCATTATCAAGGACTCTTAAGATTTTTTTTTAAATTAAGTTATTTATTTCCAGTTTTCAACATTCATTTCCACAACATTTTGAGCTACAAATTTTTCTCCCCATCTCCCACCCACCCCCACCCCAAAACAGCAAGTCCACCAAACTCCCTCTCTTCCAATCTGTTCTCTCCCATAACCTCCCCCATGCCCTCACCCTACCAGCCAGCAGGACAAGATAGAATTCCATACCCCAATGCCTGTATATCTTACTTCTCAGTTGCATGTAAGATGCATTAACAATTCATTTTTGAAACTTTGAGTTCCAGAGTCTTTCCCTCTTCCCTCCTCAACACCCCCACCTCCCAGAGGACAAACAATTTAACGTAGGTTCTACATGTGTAATTGTACAACACATTTCCATAGTAGTTATATTGTGAAAGACTAACAATATATCTCTCCATCCTATCCATCCCCTGACTTATTCTGTTTTTTTACTTTGACCCTGTCCCTTTTCAAAAGTCTTTGCTTCTAATTACTCTCTGCCTCAATATGTCCTCCCTTCTATCACCCCTGTCTTGTCCCCGTCCCCTCTGCTTTCCCACAGGGTAAGATACCCAATTGAATGCATATGTTATTCCCTCCATAAGTCAAATTCAATGAGAGTAAGGTTGTTCCATTCCCTTTCACCTTCCTGCTCTTCCCTTCCACTGTAACAATATTCTCTTGCCTCTATTATATGAGATAATTTATCCTATTCTGTCTCTCGCTTTCTCCTTCTTGCAATATATTCCTCTCTCCCCTCTTAATTTTATTTTTTAGATATCATCCCTTCATATTCAACCCATCCTGTTCCCTCTGTCTATGTATACATGTACACACATATGCACACATTCACATATATATTTATACACACATACACACTCCTACACATACACACATATGTATGTATACATATATATTCCATTCAACTATACTCATACTAAGAAAAGTCTCCTGAGTTAGTTATTATTTTTCTATGTAGCAACATAAATAGTTCAACATTAATACGTTCCTTATGATTTCTTTTTCCTGTTAACCTTCTCATGGTATTTTTTGCTTCTTGTAACTGAAAGTCAAATTTTTGGTTCAGCTCTGGTTTATTTCATCAAAAATGCCTGAAAGTCCTCTATTTCATTGAAGGACCAAAATTTCCCCTCAAGCATTATACTCAGTTTTAATGGGTAGTTGATTTTAGGTTTTAAACCTAGCTCCTTTGACCCCCAGAATATCATATTCCAAGCCCTTTAATCCCTTGATGTAGAAGCTGCAAGATCTTGTGTTATCCTGATTATGTTTCCACGTTAGTAAAATTGCTCCTTCCTGGCTACTTGTAATATTTTCTCTTGTCCTGAGAATTCTGGAATTTGGCTATGATCTAGGAGTTTTCTTTTTGGGATCTTTTTCAAGAGGTGATCAGAAAATTCTTTCTATTTCTATTTTGCCTCTGGTTCTAGAATATCAGGGCAATTTTCCTGGAGAATTTGTTGAAGGATGATTTATAAGTTCCCTTTTTGATCACAACATTCAGGTAGTGCAATAATTTTTACATGATCTCTCCTGAATCTATTTTCTGTATTTTCTCCAATGAGATATTTCACATTGCCTTCTGTTTTTTCACGTTTGGATCTGTTTTGTATTATCTTAATTTCTCATAAAGTCATTAGCTTCCAATTGCTCCAATCTAATTTTGAAGGAATTATTCTCTTCAGTGAGATTTTGAAATTCCTTTTCCATCTGGCAAATTTGGTTAATCTACTTTTAAGCTGTTATTTTCTTCAGAATTTTTGGAGTCTCCTTTAGCAGGCTGTTGACTTGCTTTTTATGATTTTCTTGCATCATTCTCATTTCTCTTCCCAGTTTTTTCTCTACTTCTCTTACTCGATTTTCAAAATCCTTCTTGAGCTCCTCCATGGCCTGTGACCTATTCATATTTTTCTTGGAAGCTTTCAAGGCAGGGCTTCTGACTTTATTGTCCTCCTCCAGTTCCATGCTTTGATCCTTTTTGTCCCCCCAAAATGATTGTATGGTCTTATTTTGATTCCTCATCTTACCAATTACTTGACTTTTGAGCTCTTTGCCGCAGAAGAACTCTGCTTGCATAATGGAGAGCGCTTTGAGCCAAATTGCTGGGGATTTTGCAGCTGTCAGCGCTATAACTTGGGTGTCTTCTCTACAGCCACCATAGGTTCTGGCTTACTGGCCACACACCGCAGGACCACCACAATCCAGATTCAGAGCAGGTCAAAGCAATAGAAATTATTCTCTGAATGGTCTCTCGGTCCCCCTACTATCTGCAAGCCAGGAGTTCTGAAAGCAGCCATGCCACATGGCTCCTGCCACTTTTCACCCCATGGGCAAGGGCCAGACCATGCTGTTCCTTCACCCTTACAACAGAGTTTCCAACTGACCTTTTTTTTCTCTTTGGCTTTTATGTGTTGAGTAGTCTGGAAGCCACATATCTGCTTATGATTCAATCTCCTGAAGTTTGTTCTGGCAGGTCTGGGTGCTGGCCAGAACCAAGGCTCACTGGAGACTGTACTCAGCTACCATCATGCTGTGATAGACTTTTCCTGTTTGCCTGACAGACTGCCTTCTACAAGAGATTTGTTTCTCTGTGTCTCTTTGTTGGTTCTATAGCTTAAACATTTGTTTAGAGTCATTTTTTACAGGTACTGGAGATAGTTGAAGCCAGAGCCCATGCCAAATTTATGCTTTTCCTCATCGTTCTTGGCTTTGTCCCCTCTAAGATGTTTTATCATGCTTCAAACTAAAGGGAAAAAAAACCTCAAAGTAAACATCTTAGTCAGATTATCATTGATCTTTTCTCTCACCATTAACCTTTCTGGACCTTAGCAGAAGAGAAGATTGGACTTCAGGGCAGATCTTTAAAGTACTTTGCAGCTTTAAATCTATAATCCAATAGGATTTAGAAATCATTTCCTATTAAAACATTTATGAAGTTCAGTACCCTAATTCATTATTCAAAAGACCAACTATTTAAGTTTTATCATTGAAATATAAAAAACAGGAGTGATCAAGTTCAACCCTATAATTGTATAGATAATGAAGAGGGACCCAGAGAGATTAAGTATTTTTTTTTCTGAAATCATACAGGTAGTGAAGAGCAGAACCAGAATTCTGACAGAGATTTGCTGAATATAAATCTGCTTTACATTCCATTATAATACATACCTCTTCAAATTACTTAAATATTTTTTTTTGTAAAAATATTACACCGTGATGCAAAACTTGTTATTCATGATGATATAAAAAGTGAATGGGATTTATGAGAACAAAAACAAAATAAATGCATTCAAGGGAAATTTTTCAAGATTACACAACTTTTGGGGAAAAATTGTGCTTTATTCAAATGTGAGTTCATTTTCTGGTACCAAAATAGGTAACATTCACCTTTTGTTCTTATGTATATTTTCTCTCTTTTTTTCATAGTATGAAAAAACATTTCCTCCCACCTCAGTCACCTTATCACTTTAAAGAGTCTTTCATGACTTATAAAAAATTTGATCTGCATGCGGGTAAGGAAAGTCATGGTCAGTCTGGGACTCTGTAGCCTCTGCTGAGCTTTCATGGTGTCAAGGTCCTAAAATAATATGAACAGCAGGAGTATTAAATATTTCATTACTTCCCATTTCCCCTTGAGCATAAAGACTTTGCAATAAAGAAACTGTCATTTACACTCTTCTTTATTGCAAAGCAGGTAATGACTGCAAGGAGAAAAATAAGGAACCATGTCAAGCCAAACTGACTGCCAGTATGATAAATGTGTAATCATCTTATATTTGCATCTCTCTCTCTCTTTTTTCATATGTAGATACTTCATAGATTGGAAGAGTGATGGGGACAGCTACTTTACAATAGATGGAACTGAAGGGACCATTGCTACTAATGAATTATTGGACAGAGAAAGCACTCCACAGTACAATTTCTCTATAATTGCAAGTAAAATTAGTAAGTATTACATGGATGGAACTGATATTATTCAGTGAGTGGTTATTTGAATTCAGCACCCTTAAATTGGCACATTTAAACCTGCTTTACATTTTCTCAAGTGATATTTGAGTGTTTCCTTGGGCATAGATACCCTTTTTTATGCAACATGAATCTGGAATAGCAATGATAGCTGCCACGTGAGGGAATCTTTCACTATCAGACTGTGTCTTGAAGAGGCAAGAGATCCCTGCATCCCTGAATCCATCAGTGTTCTGTCTCTAGACCAGAGGACCTACAGGGCTTTCCTTATCTAGCCTGGGCTAGTTCCTCATCTAAGAGATTACTTAGAAGAAGGATGTTAAGAGACAATCTCTCTCATGATGCTTGTGGCTCTTAATTTTTACAAAACTGTTTTGAGGAGATACAAATGAGCCTCAACTTAGCCCCTTCAAGAAGTCTTGTAAGATTTTCAGATCCCCAAGCTTTTCCTACTTTCCTAGTGACCCTAGATTCCAGTAGTTAGCTTAACCTACCAGCAGAATGCTCTGTGATTGCTATTAACATAAGACTACCCTTATCAGAACCCATTACCAAAATTGGCTTAAGACAGCAGTTCTCAACCTGTGGGTTATGTTCAATTTAAATACATCCTGCATATCAGATATTTGCATTATGATTCATAACAGTAGCAAAATTGCAGTTATGAAGTAGCAAAGAAAATAATTTTATGGTTAGGGATCACCACAACATGAAGAACTGTATTAAGGGGTCATGGCATTCGGAAGGTTGAGAACTACTGGTTTAAGGGGTCACTTGCAATACAGAAATGATTCTAGTGATACTTTAGCCTCTCTGATTATTGCACTGACAGTTGGGATTCCTATCAGTAAGCTATGGCTGATTCTGAATATGGATGCTTAATTATATGCTGGGGTTGAGAGATTCCTTGACAAAGACTTCCTGACATATTTAATTAGATCCTCTCTTTGTTTAATTACGTGATTAAATGACGTAAGATCACTGTATTAGGTCTCATTTTTCTCTTCTGTATATAGGATAGAATCAACTAGGCTGTCTTCCTTAAACAGTAAGCTATATTTCATTAATTCATCTAAGATAACCAGGAAAGGGGATAGATAAAAAAAAAGATGTGCCTACCTTTTCCTGTGAACAGAACTAGAGAAGAAATTGTGGTGAGATGCTTAAAGGAAACTTGCTCAGTTTCAACCAAATGATGACCAGTGAGGACAGCATCACTTTTTCCCCCAGTTTACCACATCTGTATTTTTCTTAAAGCACAAATGTTAACATGATATATACATTTACATATAGAGAAGAAACGTGTATGTCCATAAATATGTTTATATTTATATATACACATACGTGTGCACGTGCATACATGCTCATAAACATACATGACATATGTATACATGCCTGCATTTGTGTGTACATGGATGCATGTATAAATACATGCACAATACATATCCATGAAGTAGGGTGTTCTTAAAATCACATTTACTCATTTTACTGCTATAGCTAGGTAACAAACATACTATGAATCTGGAAAAGCCTCTTAAAAGGAATGAATAGGGTTTAAAAGTAAATGTTATTTACACTATAATAACAGTAAATTTCATTGATGAAACTAGCCAGTAGAGCAAGGAGCTATCATACTAATGAATGAATGTGAAATGAAGTAGTCTGGCCTCAGCACACCAAGAAAAAGGAACATAATTGGGCCTAAGAGCACATTGCAGTTTTAACTAGCATATATTATGGTCCTGATCCCTCTATAAAACCTTTCAAGAGGAATAAAAATGGTAATATTGACTATACTACTTCCAATTAATTAAAAAAAAGCAGTCATTAATCAGTGTTTCTGCCATTAGATGGCAAAATAGTTTTATTGGGCTGATGAAAATTCCATGCTGAATTACTGCCTTTCTACTTCTGAACTCCTTTTGATTTTATGGCACAACCTTGAGATAGATATTTGGGACAACAAAAGTAAAATCATTATTCATTTTTCCTGTGTTATTTAGTAAACAAAATATTTTAACTTTTTCATGCAATCACAAGAAATATTTTTGTTTTTAAAATAAAACAACCCTATTTTTCCTTAGCCTCATTTCATTTAGTGCTGTTATATTATTGTAGCTTATATTTAGTTGTTGCTCTTGGTTGTATTTGCCATGTAAATAATCTTGAATTAATCATTTTCATTTTAAAGATGTGAAAAAGGAATGGACAGCCTTTGTTGACCTCTGGTTCATCCTGTGCCTTTAGGGAAAAAAAAAGCCTTCGCATGAATACTATGCAAGGATCAATGGAAGGAATTGGGGAAGAGAAGGAAAGGTTTCAGGATGGGGATAGGGAGAATTCATATCTTTCTTCAAATATGTGAA
This sequence comes from Pseudocheirus occidentalis, assembly GCA_028646575.1. Taxonomy (NCBI): domain Eukaryota; kingdom Metazoa; phylum Chordata; class Mammalia; order Diprotodontia; family Pseudocheiridae; genus Pseudocheirus; species Pseudocheirus occidentalis. Next base: position 241,806,053 of record CM053594.1, read on the forward strand.
AGCTTATTGTGTAGAGGAGTGATTGGATTCATTTTATTTGGCATAGAAGGGTAAGTCTATTGAAAATTCACAGAGATGCATTTCTGTTATAGGTAAATAAAAACTTAAAAGTCAGAACTATCTAACAGAGGAATGGATTGCTCTTGATAGGTAGTAAAGAGTTCCCCAATTCTGGAGGTATTCAGTGGAAGTTGGATGACTATTACTAATGGTTCTTGAAAGTATTAGTAATGAATATGTTAGACTAAATTACCTCTGGGATCCCTGTATGCTGTGACTGCTTATGAATCTATGGACCATTCTGTTTATACTCTTTGAGATGTCAAATTTCTTACTGAGGAATTCATGTTGCTCATTCCAGAATGAACATTTTTTTACAAACGGCAGGGACACCATTCTTGCAAATGAAGTAATGGTATTAGACAGACTGCGCAAAGACTTTGGAACTAAAACCATAAAGCTTTAAGTATAATTTGGATTTTAAAAATCAGTGGCATAAGCATCATATGTGAGGGTGGCATTTTCACCCTCACTTGAGCAAGTGGAGGCTAGAAGACCTGTTTTTATAGGTTTTATAAATCCATAGGCTTTATAAATCCATTTGGTGGTTAGACCACCAGACTTCTGAGAACTCCTGAGAGTTTGTAACTACTTATCATACTTTATTGGGTGTACATTTCAATTTTAAAGAATTGGATGATTTTCTTCAGCTTAGGCCTTCATGGTTTTGGCTTCTGAGAACTGCATGCAAATATTAGCTTTACTCAACATACTACTTTTATGAATTTGGGCAAGTCACTTAACCACTGGACTTCAGTTGTATCATCTGTAAAATGAGGCATTTATAATAGAAAACTTCTAGGTCTTGTGCATAAAATACTCAGGTTGTATGAACCTAAACACTCAGGTTCCAGATCAATTTTAGGTTTAGAAGTTATTGCTTTAGAAAAGCAAATACATTCTTGAATTTTTAACAGTAGAAAGAAAAGGATTAGCATTGTTAAAGGAACTGTAAATTTGATTAATATTGAAACTATTTCTATCCTTGAAAGTTGAATTGGAGTTTATATTTGACTATCCACATTTTCCACATATAATGAACACTTTTCTCTTGAAATACTTGAATAATTCAGAGGAAAATATTGCTTGGATTAATTTAGCAGAGTAATTGTCTCTACTCATTTCACTTTTTGTGTGGAATTCTTCACAGTTTTCTTACAAATTACTTTGGAATTTCGTAAGTATAGTCATACAAATATATTCATTCCAACACAATAAGTACTTTTAAAGCATCTTCTTTGTACATTGAACTATGATAGTCATTCTGAGGAGATTGAACAATCATTTGATGTTTTTAATTAACAAAACTCTTTTCTCTTTCTGTATCACCTTCCCTCAGTTGAAAAGGAAGAAAAGCAAACCCTTTTAATTAATGTGCATGGTCAAACACAATACATTCCCAGATTGAACATGTATGTGATTGTATATTATATATTATGTGTATACTTTACCATATTGTATGTTATAGATCGCATATCCTATAAAGCTCAATCTGTATCTGAGGCCTGTCACTTCATCGTCCCTTCTTCAGGAGTTAGGTAGCATGTTATATCATGCTAGGTGGTGCAGTGGATGGAGTGCTGGTCCGGGAGTCAGGAAAACATGAGTTCAAATCTGGTCTGAGATATTTATTATCTGTGTGAACTTGGATAAGTCAATTAACCTCATTTGCCTCAGTTTCCTAATCTGTGGAATGAGGATGATAACAGCACCTACTTCCCAAGTTTGAGGATCAAAGGAGAATAACTTGGAAACATGGGAATATAGTGAGTGTTATATAAATGTTGTTATTATTATTGTTATTATTATTATCATTATTATTTTCCCTAGTCTTTTGGAATCATGGTTGGTCATTTTGTTGATCTGAGTTCTCGAGTTATTTAAACTTTCTCTTACAATGGCATTGTTGTAAACACTGTTTTCCATCACGTTTGCTTCACTGTGCATCAATTCAGTTGCTCCAATTTTCTCTGAAATCATCATACCTTTCATTATTTCTTATTGAACAGTAATATTCTGTTAAGTTCATATACTATCATCATTTATTTTTCCAATTAATAGGCAATCTCTTAGTTTCAGGTTATTTGCTGCCACAAAAGATGTTCTATACACACAGACACACATACATGTATACACGTGCATATATACATATGTATGTCTTTTTCCACTTTTAAGAAATAGAAAGATAGAAGACAGAAGCTTACAAATGAGCAAGGACAATGCAGTTTAACTAATCAAACAATTAGTTTTGAAATATATATGTATAGCTAGATTAACTAAACAGGACTTAATACCTAATACTTCAATAGTCCAAATAATGTTGAGGTTCTTTCCCTTGAAGCATAAGCACATATCAAAATTTGGGCATCATAGTGCAGTAAATACATGACTAATTTGGGGATTAGGAAAATATTAGTTATAATCCTGATGTTCATAATTCCTTACTGTTCTATTAACTTAGTTGAGTTTCATTTTCTTCATCTATAAAACAGGGATAGTAGCACATACCCCTCAGGCTTATTGTAAGGATTATATGAAACAAAATTTATGGCACCGTATATCAGTACTATGATGACAGAAACTGAGTTGATATAGCCTCTTTAAAAGAGAGGATAGGCATACATTGGTGATGTGTACCAAGAAGGGAGTGAGATTGAACCTGTGTTCACATTTACATAGAACACTCTCAAATGAAGCACCTTTTTTAATGCAAATAGTACCTTCTCTGTAACTTCTTGTCTTAGAGAGTTGCCTAGAGCACTGAGAGGCCGCAGCTTGCCCAGAGTCAAATAGCAAGAATGCATCAGAGATGGGATCTGGACTCAGTTCTCCTCTCTCAAAGGTTATCTCACTATTACTTGTGCACATTGCCTTTGTGATGAATAAAATATATTATCTTTTGATTCATGCTATTGGAAATGATAGCCATGGATTTTGTTGAGTAATGGATCTTTTTTAATAGTTTCTGTGAGTAAGACAACTATGTTTGCCGGCATACGTTCGTGTTTATTTTTAATAGCTAAATTATAGGGCTTGAAATCATTTTCCCACATCATTGCTTTTATTTAGAGACAATTTATAAAGAAAAAAAATGCAATTATAACCCAGAAAAGTGCTTTCACTGGAAAGAATTCAGATTTTTGAATGACATGTTATTGCTTGGATTATCTTCTTCCTTTTGTGTTGTATTTATAGTGATAGTCAACATCACTGACTTGCTAGTAGCATCTAATCTCAACTTCTACATTTATATTTTTGTTCAAATGTAAGTTTATAGATTGATCAGTATTGATACAAAAAAATAACCAGAGAAGCTTGAAACTTGTAAAGCTAAATTGCATGTAAAAACTATTTTTACCATTTATTTTTAAAACTTTGAGTACCAGATTCTTTCCCTTTATCCCTCCTCACCCACCCCATTGCAATAAGCAATTCAATATAAGTTACATATGTGTAGTTATGCAAAACATGTCCATAGTAGTCATATTCTGAAAGACTGCCTCCATTGTATCCTGCCCCATATTTATTCTATTTTACCTTTTGACCCTTTCCCTTTTCAAAAGTGTTTGCTTCTGACTATCCTCTACCCCAATGTATGCAAAAATATTCATGCTTTTGTCTACAATGACTCTTGTCAAGGATATAAGATATTTTCAGGTTCAGGACATGTTGGATGTGTCAAGTACCAGAAACACAGAGTTGAAAATATATTAAGGGACTAGAAACCACTACCTATTGATATAAACAACCAATCTGGAATCAGTTATTTGTGTATAGTTAGGGATTGTTTTTAGTGTTTTCATTGTGGAAACTTATAATTTTTTTTCCTATAAAATTAGAATAGGTTTCTTCCTTTTTCCTATCCTATTTTTATATGGCTAAGAGCATATTTAAATGAATCAAACTGAAAGCAGACTATGATTCCAGTTCAAAGTATTGTAAAAAGTCCACTGTGCTTTGTTTTTATTTTTTCTGGTTTATTACTAGGTCTTTTGCTGTATTTAGTTTTTGATATGGCAGTTTATACATATCTGCTTCTTAAACGGTAGCTGTATTTGCAACTTTTTTTCCTGTCCAGTAAAGGTAAAATAGAGAATGAGGTCTGCTCAATACTCTGTATATAAGAAAAAATACACATTTTTATGATGTATTCTAGGTCCTTACCATGATTAACAACTTCTGAGAGTCTTCAGGAAAGCATTTGTGTGGTACATGAATAAGGCTTCTGAGATTCTTATTAAGTTTTGTCCTTGTTCATTCCTTTATTTTGTGTGACATTTTCTAAAAGCACTTCACTGTATCTTCCAGCCTACTGGAAGATATAAGGTTGTATCAAGGTTTTTAAAATATTTTTTTCTCTACTTCTTTCTTCACAATGGATGAAGATATATAAATTTCTGTTATTTGGGGGATGGTCTATTAGTCCATTTAAAAAATTATTTGGGGGGGGGCTGTTAGTTCTTTACAGATACTACAAATCAAAGTGATAATCACTAAATGAGGAGATTAATTTCCTTTGGGTTCATGATGAAATCAATAAAACAAACCCCTTAATTTGCCTCTTCAAAGAGAGCCTGTGAATTGTCTGGTAATATAGCTCCTGTTTCTTTAAAAATGCTAGTAACCTTGCTTCTTTATGTCACCTTCATTTCCAAATATATCCTGCCACCCTATCGCACATTAGGCTATCTATAAAAACCAAAGATAAAGAAGAAAGTGGAAGGGAATTCAACGAAACAAAACATTTCAAAAATGTTGAAAACATAATAATAATAATATTCCACACATATAGTTTTCCTTTCCCTCAAAAGAAATAGAGTTTCATTTTCTTATACCTTCTGACCTTAGATTTGTCATTATAATTGCAAAGCATTCAAATGTGTGTATGCATGTGTCTGTGTTTCTGTGTTATGTATGTACGTATGTATGTATACACTTTTATTTATGCTTTCCATTTACTTCACAGTAGTCATTTATATGATTTTTCTGTATACATTTATCTTATTATCTATTAGTTTCCCCATGCTTCTCTGAATTTTTCATATTAATTATTTCTTATTGTGTCCCACATAGACCACAATATATTTAGCCATTCCTTAAATAATAGACAGCTATTGTTTACAATTATTTCTTAATGTAATAAGTGATATGATTGATACTTTGAAAATGTGAAAGAAAATTTATTTCTTCCATATTCCATCTATGTTTTAGGTCAAAGGGTATTAATTTCCTTAGTGTAACTCCAAATTGCTTTTTTCCGCATGATTGTGTCAATTTATAGGTTGACTGACAATGTGTTTGTGAGTCAGCTGTAACTTCTTTATATTTTCTGGCATTATTTACAATGAAAATGTCATTATGTTTTATTTTTTCTCTGAAATTGTATAAATTTATTGGCCACTGGACAAAGATCATATTTCAAATGTATCAATTTATATCATGTAGATGGATGATATTTTTAAAATTTGTATTACCTAGTAATCTATATCCTCTTTCCAATACTCTGACATAATCAATGCAAAACTGTAGGGTAATTACAACACTAATGCCCATTGTATATTTTCATTCATTTCTCATGTTGTTTTTTTCACCCTTCCATGCTACCATTCATTAATGGGATATAGAATGTGTGTTAGAACAGGGAAGGGGATGACAGAGGGGTGTGTGGGGAAGGAGGAAATATCAAGTAAAAGGGGAAGTACAGTATCACTAAAAAAATTCATTACATATATCTTTTTCCTAGGTTCATCCCTGGATTGGCTGAATGATTTAGGCAAATTATATTATTTTTTTCATTTTAGTCCCATTTTTCCCAAGGTAATCAGGTGTCATTTTTACCAATGCTTATAAAAATATAATGGGATTTATATCATAAAAAGTAAGAAGAATATAAATATAATTTTCAAGAAAAGATAAATTCAGAAAAGATCTAACTCATGGTTACAGAATTAATTGTTAATGATGAGCTATAACATTAAAAACCTTTTTATTTGAGAGTAATAAACATTTGAAATATGTAAACCTATTTCTTTTTAAAGCAACAGTTCTTCAAAATTCATCACAGCTTTCCTTATTTATTCCTCAGTAATTAACAGACAACAAAGAAAAATATATTTGCATTACTGCGGCTTCAAAAAGTAAAAGTATTTTATACATCACTCTGTGCTGACAGTATGAATGTATTATTAAAACTACTATCTTTTATTACATCTCTAAGTTGTTTACACCAACTATATGTTATGTTATTTTGAAAGAAATTTTAAAACATATCTGTCACAGATGACATCACTCAGCAAATGAATCCCTCCCATCAAAACCCAAGAGACATTACTTGAGAAATTATTTGATTTCATAAACATTTATAAAATGTCTATTGTATTCCAATCCCTAGGATAAACTCTAAGGAAGGTAGATAGTTTAGATAAGAATAGTTCCTGCCTTTATCAATTTTATAATCTGAGAGAGGGGTATAAAGCATGTCTACATACATACACGGGCACATATATGTGTTTGCATAATACACACATGCACATGTACACGCATACACATGTACATGTACGCATGCACACATGCATGCATATCAGGAGACAAAATAACACAGTAAGTCAGGAACTCACCTGCACCCTCCCAAATTAACTTTCAAACAACTGTTAAAATAATGTCTTAAAATGAATTCTGGAGCAGCAGAACCAACAAAAGAATGAAGTGAAACAATTCTCCAGCCCAAGACACCTTAAAAGGTCAGCAGGAAAAGTGTGTCTCAGTTGAGTAAAAAGGGAACACAATTCAGGGCAGGTGGCATCTGGGCAAACAGCAACAAGGCCTTGAGCTCCCAAACCCTACCACATATTAGTGACCCTATGCACTCTGGCACAGGCCAGTGGTAAGTCCCTGCACATCTGGTGCAACAAGCCAGTATCAAGGCCTTGTGCCCCCATTGCAAGAAGCTAGGGATAATGTTACCTCCAACCCTGGAGCAAAATCCAGCTTCAACATAAAATTAAAAGTCACAAAATAGGCTGGAATAACAAGCAAATGGCAAACAAACAAATAAAAAAGAATCTGACCACGAAAAGTTTCTGTGGTGGCAGAAAAGATCAAAACAGAAACTCAGAAAAGGACAACAGTGTTAAAATTGCTACATGTGAAGTCTTAAAGAAAAATAATAATTGGTCTCAAGCCTCAAAATAGCTTGACATCATCATTGATACCAACTTATTCTAATTATTATATTTCTTCTTTTTCTTTAAACTTCTCTTACCATAGTTTTTACCCCCTATACTTATTATTCCTTCGGAGCATGTATGATCACATTAGCAATAAGCAGTTGTACCCCTCTACCTATCATCTTGGTTTAGGAAGTGTTTTGGTATTGGGAATAAACTGTATTAGGAAAGAGGTTAGAAATCAGGAAGTTATACATGTGTTCTAGTCCCAACACAGACAGTACTCTGCTATATTTACTATCTTTGGATAATAAATTACCCTTTACAGGCATCACTTTATATATCTGTAAATCTAAACATTTGAACTATATGACCTCAAAGGTTTCATCGGGCTCCAGCTTGATACTAAAATAGTCTAGTTATTAGAAGTTAAACTCCCTGAACAGATGGAAATCATAACCATAATAGTCATTACCATCATCATTATGAGCACCATCACCATAATCATCACTATTATATGTGACATTAGTAGGATATATTACCAAAATTAGATTGTAATGGGTTTTTTGTTTGTTTAATGCTTTTAAATTCTTATGAGTACATTGCCATAATAAAACTGCTTAGAATTTTCACAAATCAATCTAATTAGCCATCAAAACATACAAGCACAATAAATTAAAGTCAAGCTTCACTTTTCACTTGCTGAAGGGCTTAAGGGACCTATAATACAAAACATGAGCCTTTCACCTAAAACTAACCAGTTGGATAAATAATTATTTGTAAAAGCAGATAGATGATATCATTAAAATAATGTGCATTTAAGTATATCATTCAGGAAATAAAACATTAAATTTTGAATAGGAAAAATGTTTCTTCCATATTACTTGTAGAGAGCTTTTAACCATAATAATTATTCATAACTGACAATTATCTATTTTGATTTTATATCTACAAAGATCTTCATATATGTTTATATTTATACACATATACACATATAAAATTGCATTTGATTCTAGCAACTAGAATCAAATGCAATTTTATATGTGTATATGTGTATAAATGTGTAAGTATCTTCTGTGGTGGCAGAAAAGATCATGAAGCAAGCATGCCACGTATTATTATGCCCATTTTAAACATGAAGAATGAGGAAACTGAGGTTTAGAGAGGTTAAATGACTTGCGTCTAGTTGCACAGCTGTTATCTATGTGGGATTTGAATCAGGTCTTCCTGATTCCAGATTCAGTATCATAGCCCTTACCAATGCCATTCTGTCTATTCATTCTGAAAAAAGTTAAAATTGTAATAGAGTTGGGTTGATCCTTCCTTCTAATCTTGATTGTTTGACCATGTTTCTACTCTGCTCCTGTAGGTAATGCTGCCTTTCATTCTCTGGTATTCATATAAATGAATAGCATGGATCCTTGGCCCTTCATTATGAGAACACCTCACTTTAAAGCTTTCTTCCAAAATCAATGACATCCAGCCATTTCACTAGCTCTGATTCTTCTCCCTGCCCTAAACTGACATTTGAAAATGCATTGAGTAGGTAATCAGGAAACTAATGTTCAAGCCTTAACTTGTTTACTAGCTATCTGTATGACCTTGGGCTAACCACTGAAGTTTCCTGTACCTAAGTTTCTTCATCTGTAAAATTTGTCAGTGCAAAGGAGAAAACTGCATTATATTTTGCAGCCCTGACATTCTGGGTCTATGATTTTTCCCCTTAAGTCAATACAAAACCCTTGCCTACCAGTACTATCAATAGATTCCTTCAGTGTCTTTATTATGCAGGAATAATGGGGAATGTAGTTCACTGATTAAAATTTATATGAAATAGCACTCCATATTATTATTGTTATTATTATTATTATTATTATTTAGTACTGATTAAACACACTGGACTTCTCAGTACCTATTTGGAAACTGTAATTAAGCTATTCTTCTAAACTTCAAAGGACTGATTCCAAACAAAAGGAGTGTTTCCAATCCCACAGTATTTTTGGATGAGAACACCTTTAAAACAATCAAACCAAAACAAAGGAACAAAAAACCCCAAACCAAATTTTATCTTCTGTATATATGAAGATGACACCAGAGACCTGCATAGAATTAGTAGGGCTTGCTGTTTGCATTGCCTATCCAGGGATGACCATATAACAACATTTTTATTTTCTAACGTAGATCACCATATGATTAATAATGTTCACTAGTGAAATAACTAGTCAAAACTGACTTGTTCAGCAAAAAGTGCTTATTATATCCTTTTTATGTACCTAACATAGTGTGTGGTACCTGTGAGAATCCAAAGGTATAAGGTATGGCACTTGCCTGCAAGTAGATTATATTCTATGTAATTTCAGAAACATTATCACCTGATTAAATGAAAAGTAGATTTAGTACCAACACTGAATCTGAGCATATGTTCAAGTTAGTTTTAGGGGAAAAGTCATTACATTTCATAGCTTCACATTTAACAGGACATTAAATTTATTTCTTATCTGTTTTATTTGAACCAATAGATTACATTTGAATTGTTAAAAATGCATCTTCAAAGCCTTCTCCATAATGTTAAGAATATAGTTTATTGTCTTGGCACAGAGTGAAACCCAAATTAAAGTAATCACCCCTTTGATTTTGTCCTCTTCCAGTAGTGTTCTAAATAACTTAATGAACTATTGTGTTGTCCCTCAGATGGTGGCATGGAAATACATCTTTAAACAAGATAGATATAAGTTTCCTTTTGTTTTTTATCTTTAATGTTCAGATTTAAAACACTGAACACTCTGAGGTATCTATGGGAATCTCTGACAGACTAATGTTTCTTCCTTAAAACTGAATACCTTAAAACTGATTCAGAGATGATCTCATATGAGTGTGAAAGCATAGGTACTGAAATACAAAGGTCAAGTCCTAAATAATAATAATGATTCACATTTTCTTCCAACTATAAGGTTTATCAAAATTTTATCCTCACATGCTTTGGTATTTTAATGGAAAATAATGTGAGTTCCTCACAGGATGAGATCTACCCTGTACCATCTGTTCATGAACACATTACTTTTTTTCCACCTGTTCCATTCTTTTGCTTATGAAGTCATTCTTCTATTTATAGTGTCTGCACGTGCCATAATCCTTTCTCTTCTCCTAGCCTATCACTCTGGATCCATTCAATCTTGAACCTATAATCAGTTTTATCAATAAGGTGTCCAGTGAGCCCAGATCTCTTGCTGTTTTGAATTGCTTGATGTATGAATGACCAACTCTAAGTTACCCCTTTCTTCTGATTCCTACCCAGTGAATTAGTGGGAAAAAAGACAATACAATGGATGGATAGTGACATCAAGGACTTTTGCTTTTGATATTTTGCTTTTGTTGTTTTGTATTTATTTGTCTTTAAGAATGAGAGATTAGAGCATATTTATAGAAAGTGAGGAAAGAAATAGTAGTTTGAAAAGTAGAGACAGGGGATTATTTTTTAAAGATAAAATGTGATTATAGGGTCATTTTCTTTTTTTTTTTAATGTAAATTTTAATTTATTTCTTGGTTACATCATTCATTTCCACAAGGTTTTGAGTTACAAATTTTCTCCCCTTTTTGTCCCTACCCCCCAGCCCAGAACATTGATCCCACTGTAAGACCCCTCCCACCAT
>CM053594.1:241817429-241841662 GCA_028646575.1 Pseudocheirus occidentalis
GACAAAAAGGGGAGAAAATTTGTAACTCAAAACCTTGTGGAAATGAATGATGTAACCAAGAAATAAATTAAAATTTACATTAAAAAAAAAAAGGTAACTTATGAGTGCAGCCAAGATGGTGGAGTAGAAACAGGACCTCTGTGCAGCTCTGGCTCCCACCTTCTCCAGTGTAAAAAATGACTGAAGAAATTTTAGACCTACAGAACTCACAGAATTACAGAACCCACAGAGTGACAGAGAGAAACAAAACTCCTGCTGAAGGGCAGCCTGGCAGCAGGGGGAAAGGGTCTATCGTATGGAGCTGTGAGCCAAGCACAACCCACTTGAGCAAGGTTCTGACCCTAGGGTGGCCCCATCCAGCCTTGGACAGAGCAGACTTCAGGAGAGTGAATCACCAGCAGTTGTGGTGGTTTCTACTTCTCAACCCATAAATGACAAAGTAACAGGTCACTGTGGAACTCTGTTAGAAGAGGTGTTCAGAAGAGTATGATCCTCCCCTGCCCCTGCGGTAAGAAGCAGCAGAGCTGCAGTAGCTGCATCTACTGCTGTGTGGCTGCTTCCAGAGCTCCTGGCCTGCAAATCCTTGGGACACCAATCCACCATTCAGAGGGTGATCAGTCTTGTTTTGACCTGCTTGGATCTGGATCACAGTTTGGGTGGTGGTACCGGGTTTTGTGTGGCCAGTGTGCCAGATTTTGTGGGAGCTCCACAGAGGGCACCCTCCTAATAGCTCTGCCAGTTGCAAAATGTCAGAGAGGCCAAAAGTGTAAAAATAATCAATCTAGCAGATACTTTAGCACTTAGGAACTTAGAGATAAGTATGGAAGGCATGAGCTCTGTCCCCTGTTGAGAGGGTGTGAACTCCCCTGTTGCTGACAGTATTGTGGTGTCACAATCAGGATAACACAAGACTTAGTGGCTTCTATATTAACAGATCACAGAGCTTGGAATACGATATTCCAGGGGTCAAAGGAACTAAGATTAAAACCAAGAATCATCCACCCGGCAAAACTGAGTATAATACTTAAAGGAAAAGTATGGTCATTCAATAAAATAGAGGATTTACACGCATTCTTGATCATAAAAACAAAGCTGAACAGAAAATTTGAATTTCAAATACAAGAAGCAATATGAGAAGGTCAACAGGAAAAAAAAATCATAAGGAACTTATTAAAGTTGAGCTATTTTCATTCCTAAATGGAAAAACAACTGTAACTCATGAGACTTTTCTAAGCATGAAGATAGTTGAAGGGAATATATGTATGTGTGTGTGTGTATATATGTAAGGGAGGGTGTATGTGTTTATAAATATATACATATATATGTCAGTGTGCATATGTACATGTATACATAGACAGAGGGCACAGGATGAGGTGAATATGAAGAGATGATATCTAAAAAATAAAATTAAGAGGTGATAGAGGAATATATTGGGAGAAGGGGAAAGGGAAAGATAGAATAGGGTAAATTATCTCATATAAAAGAGGAAAAGAGAACTTAAAAAGGAGGGGAAGAGCAGGACAGTGAAAGGGAATTGGTCAACCTTATTCTCATTGAATTTGGCTTAAGGCAGGAATGGCATACACTGAACTGGGTATCTTACACTACAGGAAAATAGGGGAGAAGGGGATAAGAGGGGGATGATACAAGGGAAGGGAGATTGGTGGAGATGGTAGTTAGAAGTAACCACTTTTGAAAAGGGATAAGGTTAAACTAGAAAACAAAGTAAGTGGGGGATACGATAGGATAGAGGGTAATATAGTTAGTCTTTCACAATATAATTCCTATGGAAACATTTTGCTTAATTACACATGTGTAACCTATATTGAATTGTTCATCTTCTCAGTGTGGGTGGGGGAGGAAGGAAGAAGGGAAAAATCTGGAACTCAAAAGTTTTAAAAACAAATATTGTAAAAATTGGTTTTTTTACATGCAACTGGGCAATAAGGTATACAGACACAGGAGTATAGAAATCTATCTTGCTCTGCTAGAAAGTTAGATGGGGAGATAAGGGAGGATATGAGAGAACAGATTAGGGGGAGGGGTATTCAGTAGGCTCGGTATTTTGGCATGGTAGGGCAGAGGAGGAATGGGGAGAAAAAATTTGTAACTTAAAATCTCGTGGAAATGAATGTTAAAAAATATAAATAAATAAATTGGAAAAAATAAAATATGCGTCATCAAGCAAAAGAAACAAAAAGGAAACTTACTGTGAAGAAGCTATGTCATGAACAGGTCATTCTGGAGCAACCTTAAAACTTTTATTTTTACTATTGACAATTACTTAACTGATAGACTGGGAAATGCTATAAATAGTTTTCCAAGATTTTAGCAAAGCATGTGATAAACTATTCCCTAATATTTTTATGGTGAAGATGGATGACTGTATAGTAGACAGTACTACAGTTAGAAGATCTTAGAATTTGGTTGAATTACTAGACTAAAGTCGTACAACTTTAGTTACAACTTTAATTACAACTTTAGTCTAGTAATATTACTAATATTAGCTTGTAATATTATTAATATTACTAGTAATATTTCTAGTAACAATACTAGTAATATTACTAATATTAGCTTGCTCGTTGTCTAAAACCTGACCAATAGTCTCCAAGGGAGGGTCCCAGGGATAAGTGCCTGACTTTATGATAATTAGTGTTCTACTTGAATAAAATGTATTCATGTAGTTCATATCACATGTGAACATGAGACAAAGATAATGTTAAGTAACATTATATGTGAGCCCAAAGATCTTGACAGGCTAGATTATACTTATATGAAGAAATTAAATAGGGATAAATGTGCAGTCATACATTTGGATTAAAAAAGTCAACTTCACCAGTTCAAGATAGAGTGATAACTAGCAATTTGGCTTCTTGATGGATTGTAGAATTAACATGAACCAGTGTGCCGTGATAACACAAAAAGTTTATAGACACTACAGTTTACAAAATACATTGATATAGCCAAGACTTTCAAGAGAAGAATAACCACAGTGGTAAGGAGACTTGAATTTGTGCCATGTGAGTATTGACTGAAGAAACTGGAGATATTTACCCTGGATATAAGAAGATTTAAGAGAGGCATGATAACGGTGTTCAGGTAATTGAAGGGCTGTCATGTGGAAGAAGGATTATACTTTTTAAAGGGGAGGAGGAGGCAGAGGAAAAACTAGGAGCAATGAAAGGAAGTTTCACAGGCAAATTCAGTCTTGTGGACAGGAAACAACTTCCCAATGAGCTGAGCTGTCTAAAATTGGACAGAGGAGGTGGTAAGTTCCTTTTGAATGGGGGTCCTCAAGCAGGGCTGTTTGAACACTTATTCATTATGATATGCTGGATATTCCTTTCAGGTATCACAGAGTAAGATACACTATAAGATGCTTACTATAAGATATACGATGCTTTGCTTGGACTTCAAAACCCTTCATAATTTAGCCTAGTCCTCTCTTTCCAGGCTTCTTACAGCTTACTCCCAGACACATAGCCTTCTATCTAGTGATACTGTCAATTCTCTGAAAAAGATACTCAATTTCTTAGCTCAGGGAATTTTCTCTTTGTCTCCTCCAAGCCTGGACACTCTCCCTGGTTTATTTTAAGACTCAGCTATAATCCCATCTTCTTCAGGAAACCTTCCCCAACCCTTCTTAAATCCAGTGTGTTCTCTCTTCTACTTATTTCTGATTTATCCTGTATATAGCTAGCTTTGTATGTATTTGTAATGGTAATGGAATTTGGAGAAGCCCCTGAATTGGCTTGGTTTTTGGGTTGTGTTAAAACTCAGAGCTTTTGAATTCCACTTGTCATGTTGACATGAAGAGAGAGGGCTAACCTGGGAGGAGCCATGAATTGGGAGAGAGGCCCAAGCTGAGAGAAGGCCAGAAGGACTTTTGGGAGAACAGTATCCTGGAGCTTGGGTTGCTGAGAGAAAGACTGCTGAGAGCCCACTGGAGCTGCCCATGACCTTTGAGAACTGCCACCTGGAGCTGCCAAGAACTGAGGAGGCATGGCTGTGATGCCGATATTTTGTCTGTTTTGATGTTGTTTTGCCAGATTGACTTGGTGGTGAAGGACAGTGCTGCTGTTGTAGAGGTCTTGGAACCTGGTTGTTGGTTCAGAAGCCCTGAAGGAAGACTTTCTTGTGGTACCTTCACCGAAATCCTGGAAGAGGGCCTTGCTGATGTTTTCAGGGGTTCTGGGACTGTTCTACAGGCAGAAACTGATGACTTGATGAGGATACTAGCTATGGCTTTGTTGAGCCTTGTCATCCCAGTAACTGAGATTGCTGAGGTTTTACCTCCAGTGAAGATGAAAGAAGGGCTTTTCTTTGTGTTTTCAATGCTGAGATGGTATCTTGACCTTGTTATGGCTGAAGGGTGGATGGTCTTTTGTGCTCTCCTGCTCCCTTTTGAGAAAGTGCTTGGTATTAATGGCTGGTATTGTAATTACTTTGTGTCCATGGGTGGGAAACTTTTGGCCTTTTTGTGCTCTGTGATTGACCAAATGAATGTACTTTGTTTATGATTGGAAACTGATCTCCATTTGAGAAGAGACTGTGACTGACTAAATGGATGTACTATCTAGGGATGGATTAGTGCCTGTATTGAAGTGAGAATTTCCTTGCTAAATGCATGAGTTTTGCTATGCTGGTAATCTGAACCTTGGAAGTTGCCTTTTCTTGGCATTACAGTATTCCTTTGCATATTATCTCCTCCATTAAGCAGCTTGAGGACAGGAACTGTCTCTTGCCTCTTTTTGCATTCCCAGTGCATAGCCTGATGCCTGTCCCATAATAGGTGCCTAAGAAGTATTTATCAATTGATTGATTTAAGATACAGACAGGCCCTTAGCATTCATCTAGTACAGGCCTTCCCTACATGGGATTTAATCTCAGTCCATATTTACTTCAGTTATAATCAAGAAGAAAGGTTCTGTTTTTAAAGTGAATTAATTATGTTCATTCAATTCTACTACTTCATATTTAGATACCTGTGTGACCTTGGAAAAGTCCCTTAATCTCTTTGAGCCTCACTTTATTCATCTGCAAATGAAATGGAAAATCTCTTAAATAGTTTCAAGATTTAAAATCTTTCTTTGATCCTGTAATTTGAACACCACATATGTTAAGACACCAAATTGGGTAAAAAGTATCTATAACAATAAAAATTCAACTTTATTAATCAAGCAAATACAATTTATTTCTATTTATTATTTTCCCACTTAATATTTTTTCCAATTAAATATGAAAGTTTTTAGCCTTCAGTTTAAAAAGATTTTGCATTCCAATTTCTTTTTCCTATTTCCCTCCCTCTTTCCCAAGACAGTAATCTGAAATAGGCTCTATGTGTACAATCTTATCCACATGAGTCATGTTGTGAAAGAAGAATCAGAACAAAAGGGGAAAACCTTGAGAAAGAAAAAAAAGAAAATAGTATGCTTTTATCTGGATTAAGACTCCATAGTTCTTTTTCTGGATGTGAATAGCAATTTCCATGTGAGTCATTTCAATTGTCTTAGAACATTGTTTTGCAGAGAGAGCTGAGTCTATTATAATAGTAAACACCCTGGCACACCCAGGATGCCTCCACTAGCACAGGTTCTTTGATCTGCTTTGCTGAAGGAAAAACAACTTTTAAAGGGATCAACAAGCTTATACATTGACTAGTTCAGGGGAAAGGTCAACACTCTGAACTTGGAGAAAGCACAAAGTATCACAGAGATTCAACAGCTCAGACTCCTACTGTCTGAACCAAGTAATTCAACTACCATGCAAATGGAAAAGCACAAACCTCTGAGTAGTGAAGGTGGGGTTGGGGAGGCTCTTAACAAATGGTTAATCAGAGTGTCCCATCAGGGAATCAAAAAGGTGCTTGGCATAAGTGAATTCCCAAAGCAAAATACCAACCTCTTAGAATATGTAAGAAAGACTCAGCGCCTGATTGGCTCAGTCATAAGCCACTAAACCTAGGTGACTCAGCACAGCTGTGAAAGGAGATGTCATTCAGATGTTTACAATTTGGCCTGAGCCTGGGAACTTGAACTCCAAAGAGAAAACAAGAAAAATACTACCCTGCTTGCGTTTACTCTATCAAGTAGGTTATTGTACAATGTTGCTCTTACTCTATACAATATTTTCCTGATTCTGCTCACTTTATTCAGCATCAGTTCATTTTCTCTTTCCTAGTTTTTCTGAAATCTGTCTGCTTCTTTTAGAACAATAGTATTTCATTACATACATATTCCACAACTTGTTCAGCTATTCCACAACTGATGGACATCCCCTCAATTTCTAATTCTTTGCCACTTTGAAGAACTGCTATAAATATTTTTGTACATGTGGGTCCTTTTCCCTTTTTGATGATGTCTTTGGGATACAGACCCAGTATTGGTACTGCTGCATCAACAGTATGCACAGTTTTGTAGCCATTTGGGTATAATTCCAAATTTCTCTCAAGCATGGTTAGATTTGTTGATTACCCAGCAATGCATTAGTGTTCCAGTTTTCCCACATCTTCTCCAACATAAGTAAATAAAATTTTTAAAAATCATAAAATAAAATGCTTTATCCCTGAACTTCCCTGTTTTCTGAAGTTCCTAGAGTACATGAATGGTCATGGAAAGCTATGTTTCATACTGTATATTTTCCTTGCTTATTACAATTCTTAAAATTGTTGCTTAACAAAATCTTATCCAGTCCTACTTAATCATACTACTATCCCCCCTGAAATAATATACAATTTATGCAGTATGTATCTTGGTTGCAAACCATTGTGTGTTTTCTCCCTCATTGGAATTTGAGCACTTTGGGGGCAAAGACTGTATTTTGCCTTTCTAAAATATCTCTAACATTTCGCATAATGTAGTAGTATTTAGCCAACAGTAGGCACTTAATATATGCTTGTTAACTTGACTACGGTAAGTATTAATCCTAGAAAACATCCTGTTCATTTTCAGTAACTCTTACCCAAGTGCTCTCCTCCCTCAGAAAAATAGAAATCTGTAAAACTTTTAATCTACCACTTCTAGAAAGGAATAGATCACCAAAGCTTCCTGATTTATATTAGATATATTTATATTATATTTATAAATAGGGGCACACTTGGACTTAGTTTTATGTGACTGATATATGTTAGTTACATAGAAGTAGCTACCAAATAATAGCTAGTGGCCACAGGAACTCTCATTCTCTACCAGTTAGTTCTCTTAGTATTTCTCTGACTCTTGTTTTCCTTTCCCTTTCACCTTCAGTGCTTTAGGATTAAGCCTCACTTCTTTCATACCCCATTTTCCCTTATTCCCAGTGTCACTTGTGACTTCCCCTCCACAAACCAAGTTTCTCAACGGGCAGTATTGGTATTGGTAAGGGAGAGAGAAGAGGAAGGAGGGGAGA
The DNA here is from genome assembly GCA_028646575.1 of Pseudocheirus occidentalis. NCBI lineage: Eukaryota > Metazoa > Chordata > Mammalia > Diprotodontia > Pseudocheiridae > Pseudocheirus > Pseudocheirus occidentalis. Next base: position 241,824,816 of record CM053594.1, read on the forward strand.
ACAGAAAACCTTCCCTCTTTTCAAACTGTCTTTGGCTGTCTCTACCACAACATTGATCATAGGATTATAGTACTTAAAAATTTAAAGTTATTTCCTCTGGGTCAACCCCCTCTTATTCAGCTTTATTGGAACCTTCATCCTAGGGAAATTGAGTGATCGCCCCAAGATGACAAGTACAGTTAGGATTACCTAGTGAGTAGAATGCACCAAGTGGGTAGATGCAGATCTTAAAGTCAAAAATACATGAATTTAAATAATGCTTCAGAAATTTATGTGATCGTGGGCATGTCACTTAACCTCTGATGCTGTTAGGATAAAACAGAATACTTATGATTTGTGTCTTACAACTGTATCAGCAATGCAGCATTCACAATGCGTACACTAACTATATGCTGATATGATTATTAATCACAAAATGTAACAGGCTCTCTACATGAGAAATATAGTCAGAGCACTTATTCAACTACCAGAAGACTGAGTCCCAGACCCAGAAAGTCAAAGCCAACACAGTAGTTACGAAGTTGGCACATGTAGTTAAAGTAGTAAATACCCACATTCTCAAGCCTTCAAAACAGGACGGGTGACCTCAGGCAAAGATCCTCTTCTCCTCACTTGCGGCAACTGCTCAGCATCCAGGCAGTTTGCTCCCAGCAGCTCTGGGCTCCTCTGCAGTTCTTGTCCCTGGCAGTCCTCAGAAAGAGTCCTTAGCAGACATTCTGGCTGGCTCAAAGAAAAAGGAGTGCGCTCCACTGCTGCTGCCACTGCTTCTAGCCACCAGCGCGGATGGTAGCTTGGTTCTGGCGTTCTCTTGCTCCACCCCTTCCTGCTACGTCAGCACGTTCAAGGGGCATAGAAGATCTTCAAATCTAAGTATCATTACAACAACTTCTAGAATATACTTTAGTTATCAATGGGACATTTTTTTTTGGAGGGCAGTTGGGGTTAAGTGACTTGCCCAAGGTCACACGGCTAGTTTTTTGTGTGAAGTGTCTGAGGCCGGATTTGAACTCAGGTACTCCTGACTCCAGGGCCGGTGCTCTATGCACTGAGCCACCTAGCCGCCCCAATAGGACAATATTTTGTATGACCAGACATAAAGTCTATTTTGAATAACTAATGGTTTTCTTAACCTTGCACTCTTTCCCCATGCATGTCTTCAAAAATCTTTTCATAAAGTTAAGATATCAGTAGGAAATAATAAGAGAAGATAAAGCAAAGGGAGAGGGAATATTTGATCCAGAATAAAGGAGTAGAAATATTAAAAAATGTGAAGGACACATAGGGAGAAAATGAATAGGAATGAATACTACTTGAAGAAAAGAGCATTGTGTTGAAATAGAAATACAAATTGATAGAAAAATTAATAACCATTATATCCATTAGTAAAGTTACATTGAGAAAAAGTCCTTTGCTACCACATAATTACACACATATACACTCAAGTTCTATTTCTGATTAAAAATGATCTTTAATGGACTGTACTATAAAGAAAAATATTACAATATCTTTCAGTTCGTTCACATGGGGGAACAAAAAATTCTTCTTGTCACATTGAAGCATAAGAGGAAACAACTATTTAATTTCTTAGGTTGAACAGATTTAAGATTCCTTGGCCCGTATTGTTATAAAGTGAGTCACATGACACTCTCTAGTGCACCCCCACCCAAAGGAAAGAAAGAGAATGACACATTTCCAACTATTTGGAATCTTTGTGAAATGAATGATTCTGAAATAATTTTCTAAATAGCTGAATATTAACTCTTCAAAGGTTAAGAATCTTTAAACTGATGATAATCTTTCCAGACTACTCAGTCCTTAACTTTTGCAGTGTAATGTTCCTAGAAAACAGTGCAGGAGTAAAAAATGCGAATATTGATCATTTGAACATTTGGGAAATGGCAGAGTAGGTTCCACTGACCACCAAAAACTGCAATTTTTTCACTAAAGATTGCATGAAGTACAGTTTTCTGCATATAATTCTTTATAACAAAATTCTAATTCTAATAATACACACTTTTTCCTAATTAGTAACCTTGGATCAATCCATCAAATACAGAGTAGAGGAGGGAAGGGGAGGGGAGGGGAGGCATCTCTGAGGATGGTAGGAGCAAGTGCAGGGATATCAGAAAACCCCCAAAGTAAAGAGGGAAAGGGGGCATCTCTAATCTCCCTTTCTGCACCACGATTGAACTGTACTCTGATGAAAAGCACATGGTTCAGAGTGGGTCCCAATCTGAGCTCAGCAGTGCTGCTCACTTGGGAGGGCAGCAGCATGAGCAACAGGGGGAGGCTGGACACTTGCTGGCTGCAAGATGGCAGGTGTAACCATCATATCATTTACCCACAGACTTAACTGCTATTCTCTTTTTTTCATTTTCTTCACACATTTAAGAAGTTACTCTTACCACTTTCTAGAGCATATTTATGTGCAACTGGGTGGGGCATAAAATGCTGGGTCTGGAGTCAAGAAGACTTATCTTCTTGAGTTCAAATATGGCATCTGACATCTATGGGATCCTGATGAAGTCAGTTAATCTGGTTTGTCTTAGTTTGCTCATCTAAATGAGCTGGAGGAGGAAACAAAATGCCACACCAATATCTTCGTCTAGAAAATTCCAAATAGAACCACAAAAAATCAGAACCAATTTAACAACCAGACCATGAATACTTTCTCCTCTTTTTTGTGGCTACAAGCTTACATTCAACTAGCCTCTCATTGTCCCTCTATTGTGCATAGCCATAAATATGGAGAGCTTCAAACATGAAAGTACCAGTGGGGTTACTAACAAAATCATGGAAATGCTTAAAGTCTCCAAAGTTCAACACAGGAATGTTGAGTATTGACAGCATTCCATATCCTTACGTATTCTCTTAAACAAACTAAAATTAACTGAATTCAAATTTTACTTGATAATTAGGTTATTGTTTTAAATGTCAGTTAATGTGATTTTTGTATAGTCATGGATGTAGCTATAAATTCATATAGTAGAGGACACAAGCCTGAATGAGTCCCCTGGGTTCATGTTTTTGGCTTACCTGCCTCTTTCACATCAAGGTGACATGAAAATTATAAATTGTGTGACCAAAGTGACATGAATATCTCTGCAAAATTAATGAACAGTAAACAAGAGGAGCTTTCTCCTAAGTGGTTTTCTCACCTTCAAGAAAATCAACATCTTTGCAGTTTTTCTAAGCATCCTTTAACTTATCAACACTATCAATTTATGATTTCTATATCACTAATACAGCTTGTCAGCTTACTCTCAATCTTATTTCTCACATGTAAATTCACTGATGTAGCATGGAAAAGGAGTATTCTTCACTGTTTGAAGTAAGTATAAGGCATTTTGTGGAAGACTCCTTTCAAAAACCATTTATTCTGAATTAGTGAGGCATAATGTCTCAAGGGCTGGCTTGGGTTCAGGTCCTATTTCTGACGCATCCTAGCTCTGTGACCGTGGGCATGTTATTTAATCTCTCACATAAGGCATTTTTAAAATATAAGCAATGTTTCAATATTGTAGATTCATTCCCAACTTTCCAAAATTCTGATTGTGAAAGCTTAAATCCTGATTTCTTCTTAAGGATCTAGAAGGCCATATGTGGCCTTAAGGCTGCAAGTTCCCCACTTCTACTGCTTAGTCTTTATATTATTAGTATAGCTTGTTTCCTACTAACAACTTCTCATTTCCATGACTTAAAGACCCAGAGATTTTCTCACCTGACAAACAGGGTGCCCTGAGTTTCTGTGTGGAAATGAGAGGGTTCCATTAAAGCCATGTCTATCCCTTACAAAATTGACTGAACTAGTAAGAACTCCTCAGCAATTATTACTACCTCTTCAAAAATCACAGTTAAAATAATTTAGTCCTTAGAAATTGTTGGTCACTCACCATTTTGCTGTTATAATAGGATTTGATTATATTTCATTAATGATGTAATTGTGAAATACTCTTGCTTAGGGATTCAAATATTTAAATAAAAGGTTTTCTCTGGTGACAGGGAGCAGTGCAAAGAGACAGAGAATACTTCCTGGCTCAGCACCATTATGGAAACCTGGATGCCTGTTGAAACTTGTTTTCTTTATGGTTGATATTTTATTTTGTTTTGATGGGTTTTGAATAAGGTTTTGTAGCCTTAAGAGTACTAGGTACTATTAAAGACACATTTTCATTGTTTATAAATGAGAATCTTTCACTATCCAAAATTAGAACTTTTTTCATCTTTCATGTTCTACAATGAGCCAGTCAAACTTGGCTGCTATATTTAAAAGAGAAAATTTTCAGTATTAAAATTCTTGCAGTTTGAATTTCATCATCTGACAGAATGAGCCTGACATAAATGAGAGATGATATAAAAATCATGAAAACCATGAGAATGTTGTGTCAAGTATAAAATTAGTGCTTCTGAGATGCATTTATTAGAAATACATTAAATCAAATAGTTCTTGTATACCAGAATTGTACAGGTTTGTGGGTTTTATTTAACTGAGTGATAATTCTTTTCCTCATTTTTCATTAACAGGAACAATTCTTTAGTATTTCTGTTCTAATATTAAATGTTATTACACAATACAACTAAAACAGAGGAATTTTACATTCAGAGCATGGCTGATTTGTTCATATAGATTTTAGTATATCAATGAATATGTAGTATATTATAATTTCTCTCTTTCCCGTTGACCTTCCATACTGTATAACACCATAATGTTTGAATGAAAACTGGTTTTAACTTTGCTGCTGTTTTCTTCCTCTCGTTTCCCCTCTTCTTCCTCCAGATGTAGTTCTATCCTGAGGTACTACAACGCTTTGCTTTAGTCAACATTTTCCTTCAATAACTCGGGCAAAGACACAGATGGTGTGCTTATTAAGATTGCCTATGACACAAAGCTGTGAGAAAGAGCTAGCATGTAGGTTGAGAAAAATCAGAACCCAAAAAGATCTGGGAAGGTTTTGAGTTGAATCTTAATTGGGGTTACTGATAATGTTGTTAAAGCTATATAATGTTTCCAAAACTATAAAATCTCAATTACAAAAGGAGAGAGTAGTTCAGAGTGGAGAGATGAAACCTCCTGTGGATTTTATTTGATTATCAACTCTATGAGTCAGCTTTGTGATGAGACTGCTGAAAACAACATCAACCACAGTACGAACACTTTGTAAAGGAATGAATGTTATATTTGGAGGCAGAAAGATCTGTGTTTGTATCCCACATCACGTTAACTCTGAGATGCATGTCATTTAACCTCTCTGTGCCTCAGTTTACTCATTTTAAAATAATACATGGGTGGGGTGAGATATCTCACAGGTTTGAGTTGAGGCTGCTGTGAGAAAATGTATTTTAATTGCTTTCTTTCTTTTTTTTTTTTGCTTTTGTTTTGGAGGGGGTAATGCAGGGCAAATGGGGTTAAGTGACTTTCCCAAGGTCACACGGCTACTAAGTGTTAAGTATCTGAGGTTAGATTTGAACTCAGGTCTTCTTGACTCCAGGGTCAGTGCTCTATTTCTTGTGCCACCTAGCCACTCCCAAGTGCTTTTCAATCTTTAAAGTATTATATAAATTTTAGTTATTTAATACTTATTATTAAATATTAATAATAATAGGATATGCTATTTCATAAGTGTAAGTATCCACTTCACCAATACAAATTATAATGCTTCCACAAATCATTCATGAATATATGTGGATTTAAAAACAAAACCAAACAAAATAGAGAAACAAACAAAAGATTGATCACTTGTTAGCCACCATTTTGGTGGGCAGCCTCTTTGAACTTGGGAAAGTGATTTCTTAGTCAACAGACACAACATCCATCCTGCTACTTGTAGTACCTGCCAGAGGTTGGAGAAACTGACAGGTATCCAAAAGAGGGCTATTCAGTTTTTGTATTCCTAGTACCTAACTTGATACTTGGAATGAAATAGACCCTTACAAGATGTTGTTTTTCTCCAATTTAATTAGCATGGATCTTATTTGTTTATTGTCTCTCTATTAGATTGTGAGTAGGGATTGGTTGTTTTTTTTTTGGTTTTTGCTTTTCTTTCTAGCCCTAGCAATTAACATATAATGCCCAGCACGTAATACTTACATAAATGTTTATTATCTGACTAAATGAATCAATGAATTGATGAATGAATGAGACCCAGAAAGATGATAAGACAACCAGGAATTTGAGGCATGACTTCTGAAGATTAACTGAGGAAACTGGATAGGTTTAGCTAGAGAAGATTGGGGAACAAGGGTCGATAAGTCTTCAAATATTTTAAGAGTCTCTCTATGGAAGAATCATCTGAACAGAAGTTAGGGAATGGAAAATTTTTGCATCAGCAGTAAAAAATAGTGTTTTTCAATAAGTGGGCTCTTGTCTTCTGAGATAACGAGTGACACATCAAAAGATGTCATTTCTCATATTTCACTCTATGAAGACTAGATTATTTTATCTCCAAATCCCTTCTCAAAAGCATTTTGGTGAAATGTGTTGCAAGCTGATCTTAAAGTCTATCCATCTTCCTCACAGCTGTCAAAATGATATTCCTAAATACTAGGGTGTCTGATTAAGTGCTCTGGTGACTCAAGCTGGAGTGGCTCCTTTTGGAATCTTGGATCAAATGCAAACTCTTCTGTTTGGTATTTATAGCTTGTCACAACATGGTTCTTACCTACCTTTCCAGATACATTGCATATTACTTAAAACTCTAGCATATTCTTTAACTGCCCTTTTTGCTTTGTTTTATTTGTCGTCTTCAGTTTGTTTTTTGTTTTTTTTACTGATCTTCCCACTTTTCTGTCTTTACCTATTACCTGTGGCTGAAATCGACATCTTCCTTATGTCTCCTGCTTCCTTCATGGCTCTGTTCAAGCACCTTTTTATGAGGCTTCTAATGCCTACACCCTCCCAACTGTCAGTGCTGGTGCTTCTTCCCATAATAAAAAATACAGTCATATTTACTTATATATAATTGTTATTTACTGATGTGTATATGCTGTTTCCTCAGTTAGAATGGAAGCACTTTTTTACATCTTGTCTTTTGGCACAGTGAATTTCTGTCTCAGAAACAAATGCTCATAAACTGAATCAGAAAATGGATTGAAATTCCTCCTAATATTTAACGAATTTATGATGTGGAGCAAGTTGCTTAATATCATTGTCTTCGGGTCAACTCATTAGGGCTTATCTGTTTAGTCACATATAGCTTATCATATGCCTTGTTGGACCCCAAAGAAAAACAGTATAACTCACTGCTGTTAGTAATGAATCCTTCCCATCTTGATGATTATTTGCCATATTCACATATCCATTTATATATTTATATGTATTCAAAGTTACATATGTAGACATATGTACATGCATACACACGCCAGTGTGTTGCACAGTTTTGAATTGGTTCCTCTGACTTTCTGTCCTATGCTTTTCCCAGAAACTTTAGATATAGTCTCTAAATAACAGCATTAACAATACATTTGAGAAGAATATGTGGATTCTTAACAGTTAATTCACAAATCAACATTAATCAATTTCTTTATCTTTGTAGTATACAAATTAAGGGAAAGTGATTTTATCGAAGTAAAATTAAAATGTTGTCATGAGCCTTTAAAATGCTTTTAGATGTTAACATCAGACTTTCAAAGAGAAGAATGGACTCTGCTGCATGGAAACCTTTCAGATATATAATTGATATTGCTTTACTGTATTCCTTTCATCAGGATGTCTGAATTTTTTCCCAAAGTAAAGTGACAGTTATATTTTCTTCTACAGGGATTTTTTTCCTCCATAAATGGCATTTATCAAGAATCAGCATTATATTCAGATGGTTAGATATCTCTCAACTCCCAACCTCTGGTAGAAGCATTTGTGACTACCTAATGGATTGTTTAAAGTATCTCTTAAAACAGAAGTTTTATCTTAGCATCAGCAGTATGTATATGCTATGATAAATAGAGATAGGAGAAAATTATTCAATAATAATAACCTATCTCTGCCTATCCTACTCCAATGAATCTTCAATTTCTCACCTAATATGTCCCTTGCAAATGACTTCTATAGGCTTGCTCGAGTTTTGTAAATACAATTTAAAAAGCAAGGAAGGAGAAAGGGAAGGAGGAGAGGGAACAAAGAAAGGAGAATAAAAATAAAGGAGGAAAGTGAAAATGAAAGGTTGAAAGAAAGCATCTCTTCCTCCCCTTTCCCAGTAAAATGAGAAAGTTTTCTACACTTATTGCTTCCGATTTTTCATTAACCCATTTTCTTTTCAAACTCTTGAACTTAAATTTGTACCCTTCCATATTTTCTGAAATTGTGCTTTTTTGTTGTCAGTGTGTAATGGGAATCTGAAGCTCTTTCCTTCCCCTAGACCCTTTGCTTAAGTGGCTCTGAGAATGTTCCCTGATTTGGTGGTCATGTGAAGCCCGTGGCGAGAGGCTTGTTTTTTGGCAATATATGTATATATATGTATGTATGTATGTGTGTGTGTGTGTGTGTGTGTGTGTGTGTGTGTGTGTATGCGCCCTGATGTGAGGCTTTGCTTTGGGGCTCACTTTGAGAAGAGTAGTGTGATTTGGCCAGATGAGACTCTGGGAAGCCATTGAGCCCCCCTGGCTTTAAAAAACCCAGACGTTGGTGCTTCCCTCTGTGGTAACTTGAATAGGTAATGGATGTGATAGTCAGGTGGTTGGAAGCCCATCTGCTGATTGGTTTCTTGTAACTTGCTTGTAACTTGTGTTTGTAAATTGTGCCTGTAACTTGGGTTTGTATTCTCTGGAGTTCAGGGTGCTGGCTTTTCCCCCTTAACTAGATAAATGATATGTTTGTTTGAATAAAAAAGATTGTTAATCCATTTTGAGTTGCTTTCCTTTAGAAAAGCAGATCTAAGAACCTGTGCCAGCAGCTGCCCTAGGTATGCTAGGGTGCTTGCTGATAGACAGTGAAGTCCTAATTATCCAATCCACTGTTACTTTCTTTCAGACCTCATTATCTTTGACCTCCATGGAACGTTTTTTGAAACTCCCCTCCATTCCTACCTTTCTAACTACACCTTCTTTGTGTTATGTGTGTGTGGGCGGAGTGGGGATAATTTTTGATACTATTTGCAGCCTTTTAACATCAGCATTGAAAGCATCATAGAATCTCAGTTAAAATAGAAATCAAAATTCTTCTAGTCCATCTCATAAACATACTAATACATAACTATTAAATCTAATTCAATGTTAGATTTAATGTTAGAAGGTTACTTTGAGGCCACCAAGTCCTCTCTCCTCCCTATCCCCCATCTTTCAGATGAGGAAATAGATTGCTAAGTTAAGTGACTTGCCAAGGGTTGCACAACTAGTAAGGATGCAAATCAAGAGATAAGTCCTGGAGATGATGGTTGACCTTATCAGTCCTTAAATCTTATTTCCCTTATTCTACCATTAGGAGAAATATCCTGTTCTGGAATTCATGAAATATACATATAGACATCCCCTCCCTGCCGTCTTCCTCACCATCTACCCCCCAACTTCAGCCTTCAAAAACACTTCATTCTTCTCACTCATTATTAATTGTTTTCATACCAGCACAACCTTGTTTAAAAAACCTTATTTGGGAGTGTGCATTATGCTTGGTAAGGAAATAAATTCCTGTTCCCATCTTGTGTATTCTCATTATTTCCCATTTCATTATAGAATAATGAAGTGAGAAAAAGTTTTATAGCCCCTCTGTGTATCAACAAGGTTTCATAAAACCCTGTGACTGCCTCCATTCCATCAGCAAAAGTTTACCACAACAACCACAATCCCATGGCAGCTAATTTATATCTTCTTTATCAGTGCTCAGCTAAGATACAATCACTTCTTTGCTAAGCTCCATGGTTTTAGAGCCTACCTTGGGTCAGCCTGCTTCTGAAAGGGCTAACATCTTTTCCCTTTGAATACTTTCACTTCCAAGTGAACTTAAAAGAACAGTTTTCATGATGTAGTTATAGAGTGGTTTTCTCACAAAGATCAAAACCAATTCCTCTCTGACTGGTTTGATTAAAACAACTTGGAGAGCAAGTAATTACTCTCAGTAAAGCACAAATAAAGTACTTCCAAAGTTAACAGCATCTGGCTTGTGAACATCTTATACATGCGAATGCTCAGTCAGTGCTTCTTCATTCTCCCATCCCCTCTGAGTGTTGTCAACCTCAGACAGTAACTAAGAAATCCCAGGTATGGTGCCATCTTTAGTATTGCCCAGTGAACTATCATTTCTAGGTTTCTTCCTTTGTTTCCTCTTAGGGTATCAAGGGAAGTCCTTGCTTCTCACTTCCCTTTGTCCTTCATAAATCACAGTCTAAGTCCAAAGATTAAGGTGCAAAGTGAACGCCAGACACAAAGCCAATACTGGAATATTGACACACAATAAATAAGTCATAAAACATCAGATGAAATATATTTAAAAACAACAGCAATTCTGCCCTCTTACTCTATAATTCTGACTCATTTTTATTGTTCTGATGATATTTAACTCAATTACAGCTCTTAATTAAATGATACTTGAAACTCCTTCCTGACCAGTTGTGTCATAGGCAGTCAGAAATCTCATCATGACAAGATAGAATTACTAATATGACTTCAATCATTCACTGAGTATATGAATCTAGAGTATTTGCTCCAAAATGTGCCAAAAATAGAATTATCTTTTTTATTAAATAACTGTCTTCTTTGTGTTTATGTACATGTGCACGTTTATGCATATTGGTATGTGAATATAATTTTTCTTTCTTGTAATTCTGTTGTAAAGAATAATTATTTGCTAACATAAAACCTCGAATCTTCCTGAGAATTAATGTTTTGTGAAACCGAAGAATGGTGATGAATCTCTGTTAAAATATGAAGTGGCATTCCAACATAAGCAGTGTTTCTACAATTCAGGCCAGTTTTCTCAAAATAATATGCTGTAATATAATAAACTAAGGAGACCTAGATGGGTGTTCTTAGTTAATTTAAAAAAACTGTAAGTATGTCCCTAATTAATGTTCTGTTACTTTTGCCCCTGCTTACCTAATTACCTCAAGCTATTTTTAGTAAAATATAAAACATCTTTTCTCCAATAACAGAGTATCTGTGTAGCCCATGATAATTAACAGAATGCTACTTCTTTTGTTAGATCAGGGGAAAAAAAGACAATTCTTGTTTTCCAATGAAAATATTCTACTTTGGTTTCCTGTAATTGGAAAGCAGTGCTTTTAAGCCTACAACTATGGATTTGTTGTTCCTTTTTTTTTTTAAAATCACCTAATGGAGAAACTTCATTTTAGGTGAATTGCTGAGTTTAATGAGGCCTGTCTTAAGCCAATTTTCTACCTGGGTTGAGAAAATCAGAGAGGATCATGCTGCTGTACCAAAGTTAAAGTGACCCAAGTTGAACTGTCTCCAGCCAATCTAAAGAATTTTTTAAATTTAACTTTACATTGGGAGAACATCCCCTGAGGCTGTGTTTTCTTTCTTTTATGAGCACAGTAGCACCCTTTCCAATGGCATTTAAGAAACATTCCTTTCACTTTGACATTTAAAATGATCAAAAATTATTTAGATACATTTAAGTTTTCTAAAAGATCACAGTTCAGGTGGGTTTAAATAAGTAACCTAGCATTGAACATCATAAATACTATGAAAAAAACCAAGGACATTAACACTTTTCATTTGGGAAATTTCAAACACCTCATATACCTTAATCAGTGAATGATCATAATACTTTATGAAGTAAGTAAATGGCATTTGTTACTTTCTGAAGCTTAGCCAAATGAGTTAAGCCTCGAATCTTCCTCCTGTTTCATTTTCTGCTTCTTTTTTTTTAACATCTGGAAGTCTTGATATCTTATATCCGTTTCCAGAGAAAACAGTTAGCTTTTCCTCTTTCTCTTTGTATATTTATGTATGCATATAATGGGGGGAGGAGAAAAAGAAAAAGGAGAAGCAGGAGATCAGAGTTATAGTCATTTTTTAGAAATATATTTTATATGATTGAGTCGATTGTTTTTCTTGATATAATCTTTAAGTGAACCTCACTGTGTTTTACTACCAGTGTGACCAAGAGCAAGTCAGTTAACAGTTTTGATCCTCACTTTGATTGTCTGTAAAACCAGGTTCAGTCCAATGATCTGTTGTCCTTTTCCAGCTCCCATTCCTAAGTTGTGAATTCTGTATAAACAAAAAAAGTCTTCTAGGTTTCCCAAAGTCATCTGAGTCAGGAAAGTTGGGAATGCCTCATTTCCTAAAAAAAAAACTACTGAAACCCATTTAAATTCAGAAAAACCAAATTATATACAATCTGGTCATACTATTCAAGAAAGAACAGAGATTTTTTTTTTTGTGGACACCAATTTCTTTTTTTTTGGGGGGGGGAAGGAGGGTGGTAAAGCAGTCTGGATTAAATGATTTGCCCAACATCACACAGCTAGTCAGTGTCAAGTGTCTGAAGCTAGATTTGACCTCAAATCCTCCTGACTCCCAGACTGGTGCTCTATCCACTGGGCCACCTAGCTGCCTCATTCACACTAATTTCAAAATAGTAGCCTAAGACTACCAGTCATGTTTGGGTAAGAACCATTTTCTAGGACATGTGTGATTAGGAAAGGAGAAAGATTACCAGTCATTTATAGAGAATGAGAAAGAGTAGGTGGATACTCAGTGATCTCTATTAAATATTAAAGGAATCAGAGGGAGACCCTCCAACATATTGGGCATTTGGTTTATGGAGAATTTGCAGAAATACAAAGAGAAGAATTGCAGCAGATGAGGTGTGGGATTGGATTGTGTTTTGAGCAAATGGAAGAGATACCATATAATAAGATCACAAATTCACTGAAGTATGATAATTAAGCACACCTTCAAATGGAATGTACTGGATCATTTGTCAAGGATGTTCTTGAAAGGCTTCTTTGTCTAGGATTACAGGTCAGACTAGATGACTGCTTTAGTCCTTTCCATTGCTAAGATGCAGTGATCCTATAATTCAGAAGTAAATTTAATTAAATAAAAAGCTAAAAAAAATATTTGCCTACTGCATTCAGAATACTGTGCTACATTCTAGAGAGATAAATTTTAGATACAACATATTCCCTTCATGGAACTGAGGTTAGCTATAATAATAGTATAACCTTGCCTTGTTCCTATGAGGCAGATTTATAAAATATGTCCTGTATTCATAGTAATTCTGCATTTCGAAAGCTGGTTATGAAATGGTTTGTGCTTATGCCTCCAGTTAGAGAACATAATTCTCTAACAAAAACCAAAGGCTAACCTCTCTGCTCTGCACTGGGAAAGATTCTGCTTTCTTTTGTGTCTCAAATTGCCACCTCATACTTCAGACAAAGAGATGCCTAACAAAATAAGAATAGATTTAGTCACAGGTCTTTATTAAATCCAGCAAATGTATTCCTTAAATGAGTTTTTAAAAATTTATTCTATTAAGTGGAAGTAAGGTCAGAGTAGAGAAGCGCCTGTCCATTGGTTATTATGGCTAGCTTATTTCTCTTTGCCAACCTCCTACCAGAGTAGGCACCAATCACAAAAACACACTCAAGCATCCCTCTTAGCTTGGTCCTAGATATAATCTTGAAGAAGGGAACTGCAAATCTGGCTGACATTGACTTTTGCAGCTACATGCCTGTTACTGCCATACTTCTACCTTGTCTTCTCTCTTCCTTGAGAATCTCCCAAACGCATTAGAAGCATGAAAATGTCCACATGCCCCCTTGCATCTGGAGGAGAGGGGATGGTTTCACCTTAGGCCTTACTTTCTTCTTATCCCAAGCTAAGAAGAGGTACAAATCCCAAAGGAATTGTATCTAGCCCACCCCTTCATACAGGCATACTTTCCATGATTACAGTTACAATGAGGTAATTAATAATAAAGGGATGAAAGGAAATAAGGTGTGTATAAGACTCCAAATATTGATGCCTTATATAAATGCTAGATATTATTTTGATTATTGCTATCCCTTCTCCTTGAAAAATAAGGTATTTGGTATTAATTTTCAATTTCAAGTGCTATATTTTGAGAAGAACATTGATAAACTAGAGAAGATCCCAAGATTGCTGACCAGGAAGTTGAGATCCCTCAAGGACATTATATAAACATGGAATTAAGGAATAAGGACAGTTTGCCCAGAGAAAGAAGACTTAGGGAGTTCATAATAGCTTACCTTCAATTACTTCTAGTGTCCTTGTGTAGTAGAGAAAATAGAGTGATTCTGCTTGGCCCCAGAGAACAGAACTATTTACTGTAGGAGCAATGGGTAGAAGCTTTGTAGAGCCAGGTTTCTGCTAAATTGAAAGTATATTGATGAAGAGAATTTTCATCTTACATATAGTGATGGGAATGAATCACTATGGTCCAGATTCCTCCAAGTCAAAGAATCTTAACTTGTGGGGGTCTCACCCCCTAATTAATTTCAGGGGGTCAAGGAATTTGTATGGAAATATGTACATACATATACATATACACATATGTGTGTATATCCTTTATTTTCGTTAAATTCATTATTTAGAGGTGGATCCATAGGCATCATCAGATTGTTAAAGGGACCCACAACTGGTAAGTTTTTAAGAACCCCTGCTTTAGGTTAAGTTTACGATTTTAAAATGTAAAAGAATGATTTGCCTATAAGATTTCATAAATACATCATAAATTTGACTCAAATTTGGCTCCCACATTGGAATTATGGGGAGATGTCCAAATAAAGCTCTTAACTTCATATCCCTATTAATCTTATTCCATCCTTGTTTTGTGTGACCCTAAAGGAAATACACTCTCTTTTTAGTTTAGGTACGTTTACTGCAAGAAATAGAAAAATTATGGAACACAGTATTGCTGTGAGGCTCAGAAATGACTGACTTTATTAGAATAACCTTTTGGGAATTTCAGTACCATATTATAAATCAGACCCAGCCAAACAAGAGAAATGTAAAGAATTCTTCTACCTCTCTGGGCAGACACAATATAAGGAAAATCTTCCTAACAATTAGAGCTGATGAAAAGTAGAATGTACTGCCTTGGGAAGTATTAGTTTTCCCTTTTGTAGTGGAGGCTTGATGTTGGAGAGAGGATCTCTTCTCCAGATGCACCTTGAGCTAATTAACCTCTGAGGTGTCTTCTCGCTCAGAGATACTGTGATGCTACCAGTCAAAGGAATTTGAACTTGATTGGATAGTGGTGGAACTGAGCATACCTGGGAAGGAGGGTTTCAAGATAAATTAGTCTCTCTCTCTGATATAAACAATACCAAGGTCAGTAGGTTGCATGTGTAACTAATCACTCCCAAGATATGACTGCTTGTGTTATGGTCATCTGATAGCAGACTTCTCTCCTCCACTGAACAGAAAGGAGGAGCCTCAGGAGGCAATGACCTGTGTAGCAACTTAACCATAGGAACTGAACTTTGAAAGTGGCAGGACAGAGAGAAAACGAAGGCCTATGATTTACAAAGGCAACATTTGGCAGGACCATTGACATAATCCCATTAGCACTGTTTCCCTAGTTTTTTTTCCAGGTTCAGTTCAACTGCTGAACTAGATGATTTGTCTCTATTCCTAGACATTCATACATACATACACACACATACACACATATGTACATGTATACATATGCACACATATACACACATATATCTGTATATATACATATATACACATACACACATATATATGCAAACCTCAGGGGCTCACATACATTAGTTTGAATCACATTCAGCTTCATGATTCACTTTTGACCTGTACTATAATATACAAGCATCAAGATATCTTGTGTGTGTGCATCACTATAGGACAGCATATAAAACTAATAAAGATCATATTTACTCCATATACTTGCATAGACATATTAACTTATGTGTAGGAGAAACACAGTGTGTATAAAGAATATAACAGAGGTTTAATATTCCAATCAATCATCTTACTAGTGCTGGACACATCAAAGTCATCCAAATGATTGTTCATTTTCTTCAACTTATGGTAGCTTGAAATAGTAAAGAGAATTTACAGGAACAAGCAAGGTTACATGAAATTTTAAAACTTTATTTTCTAGGATCTTACTATATCAGTTGTCATTTGTTTATTTGTTAATCCTATTTTTTTATTGAAAAGTCCTTTCGAAAGAAAAAAAAAGTAGATATTTCTATGGAAATAATCTTGTATTATAAGCTCGCGCAGGTTTGAAAAACACCTCTTAAATATGTTAGTAGTTATTTTTAAATGGACTTGTAATTTCATTAGCATGTAGAACTTCTAATTAAGAAACCCTCTACTAATACACACCAGGACCTTGTTCTGCACCTTCCAGTAGCCTAGGTTTAATCATCTTCCCTGGGTCACTCATTCAGTATGTATAAGAGGTTAAACTTGTCCTTGGGTCTTCCTGACTCTGAGTTTAGTTAACTAGCCATTATAACATGCTGCCTCTCTAAGAAAACCCTGTCATACACTACTTTTTTTAAATTTTAATTTATTTTCTTGGTTACATCATTCATTTCCACAAGGTTTTGAGTTACAGATTTTCTCCCCTTTTTGTCCCTATCTCCCAGCCCAGAACATTGATCCCACTGTAAGACCCCTCACACAGTCTGTTCCCTTTTATGCCCTTCTCCAACACCTCTCTAGCTTTCTAGCAGGGCAGAGAGCTCCTCCCTGTCCCCGTCCCTGTATGTATTATTTCCCAGTTGCATTTAATTGTATAGCTTTAAATACTAGATTCTTGCAATTCCTCCCCTGTCACCCACTCCCACTGGGAGGAGCAGCAATTCAATACAGGCTGTACCTGTGTAATTACACAGGACATCTCCATGGTGGGCAAATTGTGAGAGGTTAATTGTATGTCCCTCCTTCCTATC
>CM053594.1:241842162-241909068 GCA_028646575.1 Pseudocheirus occidentalis
TATTTTGCCCTCTTGTTCTAAAATACCAGGGCAATTTTCCTTGAGAATTTCTTGAAGGATGCTTTCTAGGTTTTTTTTTTTTGATCATGGCTTTCGGGTAGTCCAATAATTTTTACATTGTCTCTCCTGGATCTATTTTCCAGGTCAGTGGTTTTTTCAAGGAAATATTTCACATTGTCTTCTATTTTTTTTTCATTTTTTTGGATCTGTTTAATAGTATCTTGATTTCTCATAAAGTCATTTGCTTCCATTTGCTCCACTCTAATTCTGAAGGAATTATTCTCTTCCGAAAGCTTTTGAGATTCATTTTCCCTCTGGCAAATTTGACTTTTTAAGGCATTCTTCTCCTCATTGGCTTTTTGGGCCTCTTTTTGCCATTTGAGTTTATCTATTTTTAAGGTTTTATTTTCTTCAGTCAAGTTGTTGACCCTCTTCATGATTTTCTTGCACCATTCTCATTTCTCTTCCTAATTTTTTCTCTACTTTTCTTTGGTTTTCAAAACCTTTCTTAAGCTGCTCTATGGCTTGTAACTATTCTACATCTTTCTTGGAAGCTTTTGGTGAGGTAGTTCTGATTGTGTTGTCTTCCTCCAATTCTGTGCTTTGATCCTTTTTGTCTCCAAAAAAGGAATCAAAAGTTGCATTTCTGGATTTACTTTCCTTCCTTTGCCTACTCTTGTTGTCAGTCAATTACTTGACTTCTAAAAAGGTTCAGTACAACTCTTTCAGAGGGGAGAGCTCTGTCCCAAATTGCTAGGGTTTTCGCAGCTGCCGGAACTATTAGGAGCCCACTATCTCTGCAGGCCCCACCAGCTTTGGCTCACTGAAAATGCACCTTAGAATAACCACCCAAGACTGCATTCTGATCCAAGCAGCTCAAGGCAAGAGAATTTAGCCTCCAAATTATCACTTGGCCCCCTGCAATCTGCAGAGTGCAAGCTCTAAAGCAGCCACGTGGAAGTGGGTATAGGGCTACCACTTCAGACTGCTTATATCCCTGGGGTGGTTGGCCAGATGTTCTCCCCCCAAATTATCCAAGTTCCACTGACTTTTCACTTAGTCCTTGTTTCTTATGGGTTGGTAATTCTGGACAATGCCACAGTTGCCAGTGATTTGAGCTCCAGCCACCAGGTTGTTCTGGTGGCCCCAGGCCTCCAGCTGCAGGCTAATGTGGTGCTGGTCTGGGTTCCCATCCCTCTGAGATAAACCCCTTCCCATCTGCCTGCTAGGTCGCCTTCAGCAGGAGCTTTGATACTCTGTCATTTTGTGAGTTCTGGAGCTTTAAAATTTGTTTAGAGTAATATTTTATAGGTGTTTGAGGTGTTTAAGAGGAGAGCTGCGGAGCCTTGCTGCTTCTACATGGCCATTTTGAATCTGCCCACCCCCAGCCCGCCCATGCTGTATTCTTAAGAAAATGGGGAAATGTTGAAGGCAATGTGAATAGTTAGTGTAGGAGGAAGGGCTTCATTTGGGTGAAGTACTGCCCTTCTCTCTATCATTCTAGCCCTGAAATAAGCCTACATATCTCCTTTAGGTTTTCTCTTAAAAGTTTTCCCTCCTTGTCACTACAGAGAAATACACAAAGACAAAATAAATTTCAAAAGAAAAAAATTATGCAAGACACCTCACGTATAATATGATGGGCTTTCATATGACCTCTAAAATCCCTTCCAGCTTTACATCCTATGAATGCTGTACTCCTATTATCTATAAATCTTAGAGCTAGATCTAATCTGCCTTGTAATCCCTTTGTGGGAACCAGGCCTAGATTAGTTTAAACCATGCCTCTTAATTGCCTCTAACTTGGTTTCTTTTAATTTCTCTCCTCCATACATCCAATTACTTAGATATGCTTAGCTAGTCTAAAGTTTCAGGTCCTTAGTTCTTAGCTGAATCAATATGGAAAGGGTGCTAAGGTTCTTAGCGCTTCCAGAACTTGCATCTGTTTGCTTTTCATGCTTTTTTAAAATATCTGCCTATGGGACTCTAGGTTTCCATAAAGTACTTCTGCCTTGAGTCTATAATCATTTAAGGCTTCCAAGTCACAAAGTCACAGAATATCTGTCCTGGAAGGCATGTTATAGATAATCTAATTCAGCTTATGGAAAATCTTGCTGCCCCAGTATTCCTGAATGGAAACAGGGAAGAAATATAAGAAAAACCTTACAACAGGAGTTCTTTTAGCAAAGAATAATATAAGAGAAACTAAAGATGACAAATTTATAGGATTCAGTGTTAAGGGGAGATCCAGGTTCCCATTGGGGAAGGAGGCACTCATAACTTCTTCAGTTTTTCTATATCGTTTTTGAATTTACTTAATTTTAGGATGTTTTCTTTACTTAAAGTTTGTATTCTTCCCTTTGAATCTTCTATGTATTGTTACTGATCTATCATTTAGGACCAAATTGAACAAATATAATGCCTCTAACTGGGTAATGCCTTCTAATCCTTGAAGACAAACACTATGTATTCCTTCTGACTTTTCACAAACCTATATATACCCCAGTTCTTTTATTTGATCCTTTTATAGAAATGATCTTGATGCCTTTCACTATTGTGTTACTACCCCAGCCCTACTACCACAGTACTTTCTTCAGGCAATCAGTTATTTTCCAAAAATATTTCACCAGCTTCCCCCACCATGGAAAACCATGTATTCTGACCAAAACACAGTTCAGGAAACCTATCCCCTCTCTAGTCCTGGATGCTCAGTTTCTTTTGATGCAAACTGTTTGGCTCTCAAATCATAGTATTTACTTTTCTTGAGACTTTTCCTCTAGAGACCCCATTTTGGTTTGTTCATTTTTATACTTAAAGACAAATAGTTAACCTCATTATTCCTTTATCTTAATGAAGTTTTTTTTTTAATCCAAATGTAATAATTGGTGTCCATTCCCATTAGTTTCATTGTATTAAATTCTACCCAAAATTGAGACTTTTGGGGATCTTATGGTTTCCTATTAGCTAACTCAATATCCCTTCTCTCTTTTCAAAAATGATAAGTGAATTATCTTTCCTTCATCTGAGTCATTGATAAAAATGTTAATTAACACATGATCAGAGATTGCTGGATCCTTCTACTAGATTCCCTCTTCCAATTAAAAATCAAGCCATTAATGGTTATGTATCAAGTTCGCTTTTCATGTATTTAAAACAATTTACCTAATTGTTTTTTCCACTTCACAGCTCACAATAATTCCCCACAAGAATAGCCTAAGAGACTCTTTTTAGCGTGTTTGTGTGGGAGCTGCAGTGCTTTGCTGCTTCTACGCCGCCATCTTGGCTCCACCCCCTACCCCCCCACCCAAAAGACTCTTTAAAATATCTTGGAAAACCTAAGTAACTTCTGTCTGCAGCACTCTCTTGGCATTACAAAATAGGAAACCCATAAGAAAGGGAAATGAGATTAATACGTTATGGTCAATTCTTTGGAAAACCATCCCACTTCTCTGTTATCAATGCTACTTTTTTCTAAATGGTCACAATCCATAAATTTAATAAAATGCATTGTAGAACTTTTCCAACAATTGTAAGTCATTTGCCAGTCTGTAACCGTGGAAAAACATATTATTTTCTTTTTTTTCTTCCCCCATAAGGGACAGCATTTTCCTTTCTCCAATTTGCAGTACTTTTCTCCATTTCTCCATTCTCCCTAATCTTCCAAGGATTATTGAAAGAGTCAAAGTATCAAATATTAGTGTTTTGTGCCATTAAGACCCAATATGTGTCATTTGAACAGATGCTCCCTCATTATCTCCCGATTTATAATATGTATGATTTTTTTTCTTTTTGTTTTCTACTCCACAAAATATTCTCTTGGACAGAGAAAGCAAAAATGATAGAATCAGCTGAGCATCTGGCCAACTCCTCATTTAATTCTACTTTACTCCAAATGCAGTTATAACCTTAGATGTCTCTTGTTCTTCCTCACTGTCTCTACTGGTCTCAGATCCTGTGACACAGTGGAGAATTCAATAGATTAGGAGCCAGAGGACTTGGATTCAAATCCCAACTTTGTCATTTACTACTTATGTAATCTTGGACACAAGTTATTTCATTCCCTATGGACTTCATATTCTTCCTTTGTTAAATGAGGGGAATTGGACCCAGTGACCTCCATTTCAGTTCTAAGTCTGTGATCCTGCGATTATGAACTTCTGTAGTCTTATCACTGTTCTTACTGGGACTATACAACATTGCATAAAAACACAATGGCACTGGTCCCTAAAGCCAGTATAGAGTGGGGGAAGCATAAATAGGTCTGGAATCAGATCATCCAATGGTGCAGTTTCCTCATTGTTATCTTTGGCAAGTTGTTTAAGTCTCTGGGCCTCCATGTCCTAATTTGTAAAAGAAGATAATTGGACTACATAATTTCTGTGATAGGTTCTAGATAAAATCCTGGGTAGCACTATATTAGATTAACTTTCAGGATCCTTTCCAGGTTTCCATTCCTCTATTCAATTAAATTTAACAAACATTTTACAATATCAAGTTCCTACTATATGTGTCTAGCATTGTGCTTGGCACAACTGATAGTAAGGAAAATCCCAAACGGTCCCAACTTTGAAGAATCTGACATTTTACTGGTATCCTTTTTTTCTCTGTGTCTCTCTTTCTTTTGGTTTCTTTTTTTTCCAGTTTTTCCTCTTTTCCCCCATCATCAAGGGATGGTGCTTTCAAATGGAAGTCTTAGACAATGTATATAACAAATTAGTTGGGGTTACATATAAATAAATACTAAATGTTTGCTTTGGATGAGGATGAGAATAATGATGATCTGGGAATTGCCCTTATAGCCTTTCTACTATAAAACATGAATATCTTCAATATCTATTCTTTATAGTTTATGGTACTTAAAATTAGGAAGAGCGTATTATTAAGCATATTAATGGAAACTAAGTGGCACAATGAATAGAACACTGGACCTGAAATCAAGAAGGCCTGAGTTGAAATCAGGGGGACTCTTGGGCAAGTCACTTAATCTCCACTTGCCTCAGTTTACTCATCTGTAAAATGGAGATAATAACAACACTTGCCTGCCAGAGTTGTTGTGAGGACCAAATGAAATAATAATTGTAAAATCCCTGGCACATAGTATTTTGTAAATGTTTGCTATTATCATTATTGCGTCAAAAAGAATATTTCATAAGTAGATTTTATTCCTTTTTAATAGAATTATTTTAAATTTAATGAATTAACAGGAGAAATAAATATAATATAATTCAGGTTTTCCAGCTTCTCACATATTTTAGAGCAGCCTTTCTTTTATAAAATATATAAAGATTAAATAACGAGAGATCCATGAGTCTTGTTATTAACTACATAGCTTATACAGCAAGTGTTATACCAAATGAGTTAGCATTTCCATTATTAATACATTGTATTATTTCCTAATAATCTCACTGAAATTATCCTAAGGTTTTTTTCATGAATATTCAGAAATTGAGAATGTAAATTAGAATGAGCACAACCTAATAGATCTTCCAAAGGAACATTTTAAATCCAGGTTCAGTGAAGCAGATGGTTCAGGCTTCTTAGCTATTTCTTAAGTGAGACTTTTGAGTATATCACCATAAGCCCCCAGAACCCAGAGGTGATGTTATGGATTGTGATTTTGTCTCAGAGATATATCGATTTCAGAAATGACACAGATCTTGCTTTGATTGTGGCATCCCTTAACCTATAACTTCTTTATAACAAAGATAAATTTTATGGATAGAACATAATATTTTCTGTCTACAGCTGATCTACTGCTTCACTTCATACCAAACATAAAAGTAAACAAACAGGTAAAAAAGAAAAGTAGCCATTGCCTTGAGCCAAATCCATGTTTTGAATTTAATTGCTAGATATACTAGCTTATTATAGAGAGTGTGTTTGTAGTAAGCAATAACAGTGAAAATTTTGATCTAGGATCCATCTCCCTTTTATTTCTGGGAGGGCATAAACAATATGCCCGCTTAATGACTGTAAGGAAAAGCAACAATACGAAAAAAAAAACAAAATTAAGAACAAAAACACCACCCTGTGATTTTTCCCATGTGCCATTGATTTCAGTAACCAATAGAACATGACTTTTACTCTCAGTTCAAGTTCTATGAGTGGAATTCAGATTGTGGTAGGGGTGGAAAACTATAGACAGAGGTGATGAACCTGTGGTCTTGAAGCCACATGTGACCTTCTAAGTCCTTGGGTATGGCCTTTTAACTTGAAGTTTTACAAAAAAATATCCTTTAGAGGGCCACACATGGTCTTGAGGTTGCAGGTTCCCCACCCCTGCTCTAGCATTATATGAACACTTGTTAGTCTCCCTTTGATTGTTTTAGACTGGAGTCATTCCTAGTTCAGAGTCTCTCTGTTTTACAGAAATTATACCCAATTATATTTCCAAAGAACTCCTAACCAATAGCTATATAATGCTAGAGTTTCCACCACTACTGCACATCTGACTTTCCCCTTATAGAACTTATACTGAGAGCAGGAAAAGGCATATGCTATTAAGAACTGGCATATCTGTGTATATGTACAAATGTGCATATAGAGATAGATATTTGTATGTATGCAGTTTGTAAATGTGAATGTATATATATATACATATATATGTATACACACACACACACACACACATATATAAATACACCTGTATTTTTTTCAAAGAAAACAGCTTCCTTTAAGTTGTCTAATAATGTTTTAGCTCTCTCTCCTCTTAGACTATCTTTTGTTTAAGAAGGAAAATTTGCCTCCATGGGTCAAGAAGACAGAAATATAGTTGTTATGGATTGATTTCATTTCTTCAGAATTCTATAGGAGTAGTTGATAGTTCATAGTTCATAGAGCATGAAAGTTCTCACTAGACATCTCAGTTGCTTTAGGAGGGCACAAAAGAAATAATTTCTTATTCTAAGCATTAGAAAACTAAGCACAACTTTTAATCTGTAACCATATTTAGGTATAGGTAAAATTATGAAAATGGAAAAAATAATTTCCCCAAAATTAATTTTGCTTGATTCAGTTTTAGGGATATTGGTCATAGGATGAAATCATCCCCAGTTTAGATCTGTAAGGAGCTTTAATGAGAGAACTGAGTGACAGAGAGGGCAAAGGCACACAGGGAATCCATAACAGAGATGGGATTTGGACCCCAGTGTTCAGCAACTCCAGATTTATTGTTTTTTCCCCACTTTATCTGTCTCACTCATTTTTAGATATGTTATTTTCAAAATTAACATATAAAATAAGACTAGTGAATTAAAGTCTAGCACCCTGGGTTTTAAGGCCTTCTCTCCCACTAATTTTACCATGCATTACCTCTCTGGGCTTTAGTTTTCTTATTTGAAAAATGGAGTCATACTAAGTGATGGCTGCATTCCTCTAAGCTGCACCATTCTGTGATCTATAGTCATATTATTATATGATCTATAATTTGATAAGGCATTCTGCGTTAATGTAAAAATGTTGATATTTGATTTCCAGATATCATACAGTTGTTCTTCAGAACATATAAGGAACAAGAAGTGCAGCAACACTCATTATTTTAATTATAGAGATGTGGGTAGAAATTTTTTTTCATTTGGAATGTGGAGCTCCCTGGTGAGGAAATGACTCCTACCAATGTAGGTCAGCACCTCTTTGCAACTTAGGGAGGTTAAGAATTGTCTATTAAAGTGGTGTGAAACACAAATAGAAATCGGATCCCATTGGGCCACATATTAACTTAGAAAACTACAAATTAGCATTATGTTTTATTGTATCTTTATGTGATTAAACAATTCCCAATTACATTTTACTCTAATTCATGTCTCCTTGGAGTTTTATGGGCTGCCTAATACCCATAAGGCCTTGGGATTGACACTTCTAACACTGATAGGTTAATTGACATTTCCAGAGTTATACAACCAATGAGTGTCAGAAATGGGCCTTGAACCATGTCCCACGATGCTTATTTTAATTATATTAATATTAAATAGATTACAGAACTACAGTGAGAGAAAAATGTCAGAAAACCCAGGAATGGATCTGGGAATCAGTCACCAAGCTGCAATTAAATGCCTGCTTTTTATAAGGCGTTGTGGGCCATACTATGGGGATACAAAGACTAAACCAAAAGACTCTCTGCCCTCAAAGAGTTTTCATTCCAGTGAAATAGAGATAACGTTTTCATGCACATAAAAATACATACAATTCCTAGAAGAGGTAACCTGGAGTTGAGGGGAGACACTAGCAGCTAGAGGAACTCAGAAAGACTTTGAGATGAGTTTTAAAGGAGATCAGAATTTCTATGGTGAGAGGTAAAGGTAAGAAATCAGAGCATTCCATGCAGTGAAGACAAGTGCTTACTCCATTGTCTTCATGTGATTTACTACAAGGTTGCTAAGACCTCTTTTCTTTTTCACAACAATATTTTTTCTGAACAAAGCAAAGGAAACATTTGTCTTTTTAATGTGGTTATTTAGTTCTTATGATTTTTTTTTTGTTACAAGGTGTCTTCCAACATGTTTTCCTGTTTCTGCTTTACATTATGTGTAATGTACTTCTATTGTATACACAAGGGTC
Organism: Pseudocheirus occidentalis; assembly: GCA_028646575.1. Lineage (NCBI taxonomy): Eukaryota > Metazoa > Chordata > Mammalia > Diprotodontia > Pseudocheiridae > Pseudocheirus > Pseudocheirus occidentalis. The sequence continues at coordinate 241,850,719 of CM053594.1, forward strand.
TATCATGATTTAAGACATTGTTATCACACAGTCCAGACTTGGGGCTTCATATTCTTCATCTCTTTCAATAATGAAAGCACCCAATGAAATTGACTTTGAAATGATGGAAAGTCAAGCCAAATTATATTAGATTGCTTTTAATGTTCAGGAGGCTTAAAAAATAAATCAGAACTATGATTGCCTTGACAGTTGTCATTCACACAGTTCTCATGACCCGATTTTTTTTTTAATTCTGAAAAGACCTGTGGAGAAGTACAGCGAACGGTGGAGCTGAAGGCATTAGACATTATCTGACTTTGCTACTTCTAACCCTTTGACCTTAATGTATTGGTGCCTAAATTTTTCTTTGCTTATAAAATTTGCATAAATGAGATATAATATATGTGAAATATATTGTATACTTACTGTCATTGTTTACTTTGATAGTTTGAAAGGTTTATAATTTTATCACTGGTAACCCTCCTCAATCAGCAAGCATTTCTAAGTGTCTGTTATATCTCAGGCATTGTGCAAGGGAAAGGGTATATTAAGATAAAAATAAAAAAATCCTTGCCTTCAAGGAATTCATGTTCTACCAGAAGGATCTAGGTGAAATATCACTCCACATAATCTATTTTGGCATATATGTGTGTGTATGTGTGTGTATGTGTATATGTATGTATGTATATCTATATGTGTGTGAGTGTGTGTCTGTGTGATCACCTACATCACCTATATCACCTACTAGCTAACTCCCAGTCTTGAGCATCTCCTAAATGACCTAGACCAATCCTCTGACAAGAATCTTAAAGTCAGTTACTGAATCCATATTTGAGATCTTTCTAGTTTGGCTGAATTAACCAAAGTTGAACTCTGCTGGCCTAGTGTTAAAAGAAATCAGCATAATGCAGTGCTGCAGTATCAGAAAAAGGACGTCAGTAAAGGAGTAATGTTTTTTTCCTCTTCTTTTACTTTCTCCCTCTTCCTTCTTATCCTTTCTTCCTTCCCCCATCTGTATTAAATAAGAAACCGTACCATTATAGTTCTTAACCCCCTTAATCTTAAGAATCGGATCTGAATTTTTAGGCCTGTTTAGCACTCCCTTTTCCCTCTTTGAGGATAGGAAATGCAGCAGTTTCCAACCCCTGGGGATTAGCTAAAAATAACCAGAAGAAAACCTTTCTGTATGGAAGCCTTAGGCTATATAATTTTCTACTCCCAAAGATTTATCTCAGTGCTAATGTTTTAACAGTCTAAAACAATCTATTTCTTCATCTGGTTATTATCTCTGTGTCATATTAAAAACAAAAGAGAAATGAAAGCAAAATATACTGAAATTATAAAAACATTTATTTCTACCCAAGTTTCTAGCATTCTGATGAGGAAGAAAAAGAGGAAGAGACTTTGAGTGATTTATAAGGGAGTCATTTAACTCTTTTGAGTGTCTAATCAGTAAAGCTCAAGGAGTTGGACTGGATCATCTCCAGGTCTCTTCTAACTCAAAACTTTTGTACTTATGGATTTAAGTACTGTTTATTTTTTCACATGTAAGTTGTTCTCATTGTTGACTTGATTTGTGAAGAGGCCTGCCACTCTCCACTGCAGAGCTCATTCTTCATATTAACATGGTAATTCTGGGTTTGCAAAGACCAAACAACTTGAGCCATGTGTAACTTGGTCAAATTCTACTAAGAGAAAAAGGTCTCAGGTAGAAATCAATTGCTATGTTTGGTCTATTGTCCAAATATCACCCTAGCTGTGTCCAAAGAAGGTCATCACCGAGATGACCCTAGAATATTCCATTCCATTCCAATATCAATTACTAAAGATCTTATTACTATACCAATGGGAGTTAGACTCAGTATCATCTAAGGGGCTATTGCATGGACAAAATTTGGAGAAGTACATATTCTCTATTCAACTTTCTCACACATGGGACAAGTGGTAGAGAATTAGAAGGGATGATCAGAAAAACTTATCAGTTCAAATATTGTTTCCAGAATCACAGTATTTCAAAACTGTAAGGAACCTTATATTTATAAACCAAATCTTCTTTATTTCATTTCACAAATAATGAAGAGGCTAATGTATATGAATGACTTATGTGCTAATGATTATATGGCAAGTTCTATTATTTTTACTCCATCGGGAAGTCTTGTGAGTTTTTTTATTTGTAATTACAGAAGAGGTACGAGACTTAGCTTTCCAATTATGATTTATGTAAACAATTCTTTTTAAAAATAAATAAATTTATTTATTTTCTTGTTTACATCATTCATTTCCAAAAGATGTTGAGTTATAAATTTTCTCTCCATCTTTCCCCTACCCAATACCTCAAAACAGCCATCCTGCTGTATAACCCTTCCCTCAATCTGCTCTCTCCTGTCATCCCCCTCACCCCTCAGACTTTCTGGTAGGGCAGGATGGATCTCCTTTCCCCAGTGCCTGTATATCTTAATTCCCAGTTGGATGTAGTTAATAATTAATAATAATAATAATAATAATATATACATATATATTTTAACATTTGATTATAGGACTTTAAATTCTAGATTCTTTCCCTTCCTCCCTCATTAACCATCCATGTTTACCTTCTCGTGTTTCTTGTATTTGAGTGTCACATTTCTTTTCAGTTCTGTTTTTTTCGGAAAGAATGTTTGAAAGTCCTCCACCTCACTGAATGACCATATTTTTCCTGGGTAGGTGATTTTGGTTTTTTGCTGGGTAGGTGATTCTTGGTGTTAATCCTAGCTCCCTAGATCTCTGGAATATGATATTCCAGGCCCTTCGATCCCTCAGTGTAGAAGCTACCAGGTCCTGGGTTATCCTAATTGTGTTTCCACAGTATTCAAGGGATGTGGCATTAGGAAGGTTGAGAACCACTGTCTTAGAGCATACAAACCAGTGATGAGATGATGAGGTTTCAGATGATAGGCCAAGTGGCTATCAAATGGTGAAAAAAACCAAGAAAGATTTTATATGTGTGCAGTAGATATAAAAGAATATATAAAGATATATATGTATCTTTATATATATCTTTATATATATATATCTTTATATATATATGAAAATATATAAAGAATAAATCAGAGATAAATAACCAATTGTTAGACTTTTTTTTCTATCTCCCTCTCCTGTCCTATTGTGATATATCAAGAGAAGAAGAAGAACTTCACAGTGCCAAAACTAAGACCATATTTGGGCACAGTTTGTTGACCTAAGGAATAATTTTAAAATTGAAGTGCAATATTTTCAAGTTAACTTTTTCTTGGAACAGTCACGGAAGACTTCATTAAAAAGGATAATAGAAAGACCAATAATAGGGTCATATGTACTGGGCCAATCCAAGGAGAGTTGCAAAACATCTTCAGTATACGTGTAGAGAGAGAGAGAGAGATCATTTCTCCTTCTAGGTAACAGAGAATGAGCTATAGTCAACCTAGTGATTTTGCTTCTGTGGGTCTTCTATGAGGAACAGATAAAGGTGAATGATGCTAGATTCACAATAATGAGTCAACTGAGGCATAATCAGAGTCCCTGACAATTGGAGAAAGACAAGAAAGTTTTATATAGCTCGTGACTCAAATTTGCAAGGGCAGATACTGATTTTGAAGAGAATAATCTCCCATAGTCCTGCCTATTTAGTTTAATTTTTGGTTACTTTTGTGCCGTCTTTCTCCAGAAGATACATTTTTGAGAGCAATAGCAAGTATGTATTGTGTAATGCTACCAAATGCAGGTGGCTTTGTGTAATTAGTGTTATTAATTTGAGTTCACAGTTCCTGGCTCAAAGCATGAAAGGTACATTATAAGTCTATAAATATATATCCCAGGGTGATTCTGAGTTCTATTTCCTCAGAGTGATTAGTATCATATATACAACCTTTTTTAAGCTGAAATTTTACCTTTCCTGATTTGTTCTATGTTTCAAAGCCTTTATGACTGTCTGGAGATTTTCAGAATATTGCTTTAGATCACTTTCTCCGGATTAGTGGAAGGCATAATGAGTTCTCATGAATTCTTTACTTTTTGTTTGTTTTTCCTAGTGTTGATTGGCCAGATTAAGGGAACAAATCCAAAATAACTATGTGTGAAGGACCTCCCAAGCAGGGTCAGTTTTACTAGCAGTGCATTTAGTAACTTGATTATCTTCTATGTGGATAAAATTTCAGCTGTGTGGAGAGTTGTTAGTGTAGAAACTCCAGGTACAGTTACAGATTGTTCATGCTTCTGTAATTTATAGTCTCTAAGAGCTGCCCAGGGCAGTGATTTGCCCAAAATAACACACGTATTAGAGGCAGTTCTTGAACAGGTTTTCATGGCTACAAGGCTAGGTCTCTAGCCTTCATCCATATTGCTTCATGTTTCTTCTATTCCCCCCCCCCACCTGCCTCTCCCTCTCCCCTGTTCCATCTCTCTGTCTCTGTCTCTCTCTCTCTGTGTCTCTCTCTCTCTCTGTTTCTCTCTGTCTCTGTCTCTCTGTCTCTCTCCTTTTCCCCCCTCTCCCTCTCCCTCTCTCTCTCCGATACTCTCTCCCTTTCCTTCTGTCTCTGTGTTGCTTCATCCCTCTTTCTTTCCCTCTCTCTCTCCCTCCTTCTCTTCATCCCTCTCTCCCTGTCTTCCTCTCCCCTTCTTCCTCCCTCCTTGTTCTCTCTGTCATCTCTTTCCCTTTCCCTCTCCTGACTATCCTGACTTTCTCTCTTTGTCTCTGTTTCTCTCTCATTTATTGATCTATCTATTTAATCTTCATTGCTCCAGACAACTCAATAAGACAGTAAGTAGTAGAGCAGATATTGCCAGTCTTCATTGGTAAAAGGAGATTTGTCACTGAAATTTCCTTAAATCAAGACACCACTGGTTCAATGCTCAAAGCATGATCTATCTCCCTATCTACTTATCTTTCTTTATAAATTATACACACACCCCCACACGTGTGTGTGTATGTGTGTGTGTGTGTGTGTGTGTTTAAAATAGGGCACTGAGCAAAGCTCCTGTGATTGGCTGTGTTTACATATGGAGAAATTTAGAGATTTGTGACTAGATTGGCCTTTGGATAATGAAGTTTTTTCATTACCACAACATTGAAAGACCTTCTATTGAGTCATAAAGGAGTTGTGATTTGTGACAATGGAAGAATTACTCACACTGATAAAATCACAAAGGTAATTGGAATATTGAAACATTGTCTGAGATTCCAAAAAGTTTTATGTAATTGTATGAGATAAATCAATAAACTAAATTGATGCTTCATGATCTACAATTGCTATATTCAGTCTGACATCTCTGTGCCAAGCTTTCACATTCATTTGTACCATATGATGAGCATAGAAATAAAATTGTTAAAAAATTTTCTACTTATAGAACCATAGGATTTAAAGTTAGAAGGGATATAATGGATCATGTTTTTCAACCTCTTATTTTACAGATGAAGAAACTGAAACTCAGAAATGAAATAGTTTGTCTGTGCTCCACTTTAACTTCAACCCAATTAAACAAACAAAACAATCCAACAACACTTATTTAGTGCCCACTATGTCAAATGATCTTGTTCTTAGAAGTGAGAAGATTTAGAGCTTGAAGAGACCTGTAACTGAACCCTTCATTTTACAACTGAAGAAACAGATTCAGAAAAGTTAAGTGACTTGGCTAAGGTTACCCCAACACCACATCTTATTAATTAAAATCTATAGCATGTTACTAAATTCAGTAGAAAGTAATAAAAAGGACAATAGTATAGTACTTTAAGGTTTCCAAAGAACCTTATATATTTTAATATCATATTTTCCTCTACAGTTCTGTAAAGTGAGTACTCTTATTACCCCCCATTTTACAGATGAGGAAACACTGACAAAAAAAAGAAGTGACTTGCAGATTCATAAGTCCAATTCTTTATGCATTGTGCCCCTAATGTGGTAAGTTTGCTATGGTGCCATGTTAATATCTAGGGGATAAGATAGAATTCACATTGGTTTTTAAGGACTGTGTAGGAATTCAGTAGAAGGAACAAGGGCATTCCAGGCCTAGAAAACAGCCCCTTTAACTAACAAACTCACTAAGAGGAATGGAGTTGTGAGAGATGTCTATCCCTACTAGAAAATTCATTGCAGGGAGATGAGTGAAATAACATAAAAGTCCTTAAGTGATTTGAAGAGTGAATGAACTTTGAATAGGTACCCGCTGTGAAACTTTTTAAATTGAGTCTCTGGAACAGGAACTATACATTAAAAAGATTGTTTTAAAGCAGTGGTTCTCAACCTGTGGGTTATGTTCAATTTGTAACAATGAAAATACATCCTGCATATCAGATATTTACATTACAATTCATAACAGTAGTAAAATTATGAAGGAGCAACGAAAATTATTTCAGGGTTGGTGGTCACCACAACATGAGGAATTGTATTAAAGTGTCACAGCATTAGGAAGGTTGCTAACCTTTAGAATCTAAAGGATGAATGGAGGTTATAGAGTGGAGAGACAAAAGGCAATCCATTTTAAAGAGGCCATTACAATAGGCTAATTGAACAGTGATGGGGTACTATTCTATTGTGGTTAGAATAGAAATAGAGAAAGTCGTGTTGAATAATTATTTCAGTGGTACCTTATATAGGACTTTGTACTGAACAAGGCATAATAGGGAAAAGTTACAAAAGAAAAGCTCAGTTATAAAAATGGAAGAACAAGCAAATGGTGCCAAAGATATAGAGAGATGATAGGACTAATAGGTATAAGGAAAGATGATGATCTTGGCTTTGGGAACATTGAGACAGTAGTGCTGATGGTACACAGAACTGTCTTCATATAGCTGGAAATACAAATCCAGAATGCAGATGACAAATCAGAAATGGAAACGTAAGTGTGAGGGACATATAAGTAAAGCTGTTAGTTGAAGAGACCTAGAAAAGAATTAACAGAAAAAAAAGAAGTCCAAGGACCCAAATGAAGAGATGTGGAACAGGATATGAGTCTAACTGAGAAAGCTGAGAAAGAACACAAGTGATCTCCAATTACTTGAATGCGGTTCTTCTTCTTCCTCCCAAAAAATCTCTTCAAGACACAGGTTAAGATGACAGTTTGTAACACCATGCACAGGCAGCTTCCCAAAAGAATGCTACTGTGAAAAGCTTTTAAGGTTCTGATTACACTGCATAGTGAACACTCTGTTTATTACATTACAAATCAAGGCAAACATTCACAACAAATCACAAGATAATATTCATAGCATTACAGCTTATAAAAGAAAACCACAATACAGTGTTCACAATAGCTTAACATTATGATGGCCACATAGCTTTCACCAAAGTAGCCACAATATTTGGAACAAAGAACAAAAGAATAATCATCTGGTTTCCCTAAGGAAGTTTGCCTCCTCACTCAGTCATTCAATCATTTCAGAATTCAATAATCAATCTTCCACTGATGGGGAAATTATAGATTAACTTAATCAGTAACTTATCTAGCAATCAGTCACTAAGTATCCTTAATCACTAAATACAATCATTAGAAAATTACATAAACTCTCCACCTCTTGGTGTCTAGTAAACTTCAATTTCATCACACATCCAAGAGGAGGCCTTTTCTTCATCTTGACTTGGGGTGGTCTCTCAGATTCCCTGGATCCCCTTTCATGTTCCCAGCTCCTACCTGATTCCATCAGTCACCTGGATTCAGAGGCAGACAGCTCCCAGGTTCTCGGCCAGTCCACCAGGCACTCTCTGGTACACACTGAAGTTTACAGGGTCCAGCACATCTTAAAACCTTCACAACTTCTTTTGTTGGGACCTCAAGAATCCAACAAACAAAGCTTTACCCTGGTCATGCTTCTTCAGTCCTCCACCAGTTCAGCTGGCCTTATGACCCAGAAGGAATCTCATTCTTCCAGGTGGTGGCAGCCACTTCAGCCTTCACCAGATTCTTGTCTCATAGAAAACTCCAACTCAGTTCTCCAGATACTGTGAAAATTCTGCTTCCTCCTCCAGGATCCACCAGGAGGAAAATTCTTGATTCTGTCTCTATTCTCTGCAGCTTTTCTTTAATACACACACATACACACACACACACACACACACACACTTCCTGTCTCAGCCAACACCTTCCTGTTATGTCAGAAACAGGAGACAGAGTTCACACCTTCTGTTTCTTTCAAGACTTAACTTAGCCCTTAGTTACTAAAGGCTAAGTATCTGCTAAATTAATTACCATTACACATTTCCTACACTGGGCCTCTTCTCACCTACTGTAAAGTTATTACTATTCCCTTCTCTTAAAAATTACTTTGTACTCCAAAATCAAATGTAAATTTCTTAAGGGCAAGTTGTTTCATTGTTTGTTCTTGTATGAGTATCTTTCACCTGGTGGGAATTTAATTGAATTAAAATTTAAAGAGCTAGGAAAAATGGAATATATTTGAAACCAAAAGAATTATAATATAAGATGTAAATGGTCAACAATGTCAAAAGCTACAAAGAAAACTGATGTCTTTAATGAAGAAAAAAGAGGCCAGATTTGGCCTTTGAGGATCAGTTCAATAGAGCGGTTGAAATAAAAGTAAAATTCTAAAGGGCTAAGAAGTGAATGAGTAATGAGGAAGTAGAGGCACTTGGGTAGATAGAACGTTTTCTAATTTAGTAGTGTAGAGGAGGAGAGAAATCTGACAATAGTTAGGGGATATAGTGAATAGAGTGCATTACCAGGAGTTAGGAAGACTCATCTTCCTGAGTTCAAATCTGTTCTCAGACACTTAGTAGCTGTGTGACCCTGGGCAAGCCACCTTAATTTTGTCTCTGTTTCCTCATCTATAAAATTTACTGGAGAAGGAAATGTCAAACTATTCCATTATCTTTGCCAAGGAAACCCCAAATAGGTTCGTGAAGAGTTGGACGTGACTGAACATCAACAAAGATAGCATAGGTTGTTCAAGGTACTGAGGCAGCAGCATCCATGTGTTTGTAAATAGGTAGTTAGGAGTCAATGGAAAGGAAGAGATTGAAGTTGCAGAAGAGTGTTCTGTAGGATGGAGAGGGGTTGGAGATGGAATGAGAACCAATTAATCAATATGTATTTATTAAGTGTCAATCATCATGGCAAGCCCTGTTCTAGGCACTAGGTATTCAAATATAAAAAGGAAGATCATTTCTGTCAGGAAGGGGCTTATACTCTTCTGGCTTACATTTGCACAAAGAAGTAAATACAGTAGTGCAAATGGGACAGCATGCTGTACTAAAATTGTATGTTTGAGCAGTGCTCATAAAAGAATGTTAGATGAGGCCAACTTATATTGATGCTCTCTTGTCCTCTTCTCATAATTAGTAATAATAACACAAACCTAATAATGGCAATAATAACAGTAGCATTTATAAACAAAAACTAGCATCTCATTTTGTCTTCCCCAAAATGCTGTAAGGTAAGGGCTATTATTATCCCCACTTTTCAGATGAGGAAACTGTTAACAAATATAGGCTAACTGATATGCCCAGAGTCTCATAACTTTTAAGTGTTTGAGGTATGATTCAAACTCAGGTCTTCCTGATTCCAGGCTCAAGGTTATATATATATTTTGCAAAACAGCAACTTCTATTGGAGTGTGGAAGAACACAACAGTGCCAGGTTTGGAATTAAAAAGCCCTAGGTTAAAATTCTACCCTTGATACTACTTGCACACAAGTCACTTAATTTCTGTGTTCCTTAAAAATTGTGTATGGAGTCATGAAGAAGTTATGATCTTCCTAAGTGGGAGGAGTTTAAATAGCAGAAGCTCGATATGTCAAAATGACTCAAATTTATGTGAATGGTTTATTTTCCAAATTATTCTCCTCATAGTGTGAAAATGAAGTAAAAAGATGTTGGACTTCTGTTTTGCTGATAAGGAAATGGAGATTCAGAGGTTAAGTGAGTTACCCACAAGTAACACACCCAAGTAAATTTGTAGATGAAGATCTTGTGTCTCTAAGTCCAGTGTCCTTTCCTCAATACTCTCACTACCTTATCTCAAATGATGACAGAAATTAGAAAAAAAATCAGAGCTGCACATCCCCCATTACAGATTCGATTCCCTGGATCGCATGAAGGTATGGATGGGATTTCCTTTGGTTGTTGAGAGTGTGAAGAAACCAAACGTGTTTTAAAAACTCCAGGTAGTAGAGACTTTATAAGACTGTGTATGTTAGAGCTACTTTAAGAGAACTTTTTTGAAAAACAGCTTCTGTTGGAATTTGTTACGAAGTTCCTCTTGAATGCACACTATTACCTTCAAGCTTTTGTCCAGAAAATGACAGTGAAAGGATATTAAAATGACTGAAGCTTCCCACAGAATCAGAATTCAGAAACAAAATTATAAGATGGCAGTAGTGAACACATAAACATATCACTTCAGTTATCTACTTTCTTTTGCCCCTCTCTCACCACCCTAAATCCCCCTCCTCCCTTTATTTTTTTCTTATTTTCATCATAAGAAAGGATTAGATGGGAACAGCCAGAACAGAACCAAATGAAAAAGGTTGCCCTAACATAGGGAAAAGCTAAGCTTCGTCTGGATGCCTTTAATGTAGAATGAGAGTTTGGCTTTTCAGTAGAATGCAAGTTAATTCTAATAAGTAGCCAAAGTTTGGTGTTACTGCTTTCTTGACTCCCTTTCTGTATCTCCTGCTAGCTTGACTCCATATTTCTAATATTCTATGGTGTCTGTCAATAGTCTTCGATCATATACAGGACACTTTTCTCTTACAATCCCAAATTAAAACTAGTATTTTTGAAATACCATTGGATGATTTTCCAGTAACTTACTCATAAGAGATTACATTTACATAGCAACCCTCCAAAAATCCCAACCAAATATCCCTTCAAAATAAACCATGAGATTGAGTGAAATATACCTGTTTCTACTGATGAACAAACTGAGATTCAAAGAAGACATTTTACTTTGCTTAGTATCATAGAACAATTGAATAGTCATGGATATCATGAATATCACATATATACCATATAAGCTAAGAAGAATAGCTAACATGTTAGATGTCATGATCCGAACATCTTAACAAATTAACAAAACTTACAGATTGAATCAAAAGATATATTTTGTTGAGAATAAGTATAAAATCTATCACTTGGCTTCCAAAGAATTGAATTCCATAAGTTCAAAGTAAGAAAGGCATATCTAGCCTGAAGTTCCTCAGACAAACATCCAAGAATTTTAAAGGACTGCAAATGTAGAGCCAAAAATGTCCTATAGCAGGAGAAAAGTGTGTATATTTGTGTGTGCATGTACGATATGTGAAGTTAGGCTGTATTAAGAGAGTTATCATGTTTAAGACCAGGGAGATGGTATTCCTTCTGTAATCTGCTCTGTTGGGATCGTATCTGTAGTGTTTCTTTCTAGGCATATATTTTTTGAAAAATAATTATAAAATAAAGTATGCCCAGAGAAGGGAAATCAGGATAGTCAAAGACTTAAAGATTATCAAATGTGAGAGGCCATAGAAGTTACGTTTAAGGAGAGAAGGAGAATTTAATTTAATTTTTATTGTTAGTGGTATTTTGCTTTGTTTATTTTGGGTTGCTACATGGTACAATGGCCTGTGGTCTGTAAGACTTATGTTCCTGAGTGGAAATCTGATGCCAGTCGCGTGCAAGATCCTGGGCAAGTCACTCAATCCTTTTTGCCTCGTTTCCTCATCTGTAATATAAACTGGAATAGAAATGGCAAACCATTCCTGTATCTTTACCAGGAAAACCCCAAATGGGCTCATGACAAATAAAACAGGATTGAAAAAACAACTCAATAACTTGTTTATTTTGATTAAATGTCTGATCCCAGCTCCTTCCTTAAATGGCGGTTTGGGAAGGAGCTCCTCACTCTGTCATTTAATCAGAAAGATCTCAGAGCAGAGGAGTACAATTATGAGTAGCAAGGCTGGTATGATCTTAGAGGGTGATACATTTCCTGTGGGGCATAATGGAGAAGTGCAACTGAATGCAACTGGGATTAGGAAATGAAGAGACAGTTGCTTTGGGCACCCTCCTTAAGCAGAGATTTTGTGAGGAGCTCTCCATCCATGCTACAATCAGAAGGATTTCAGGGGTCTCTCAGATAGGTAGGGTTTAGATTATTCTTATCATCATTAGCAGCTCTTTTAAATAGGTCAGATTCCACGATTGAAGTTTTCTCAACTGCAAATCTCATCTCGTTTTTATTCTTATGCTTTGAAATCAACTTTGATCTTTGCTCTAATTTAATCATTTGAAATGAAGTGAATTGTTCTAGCAAGTCAGTGGCCTGACACCAACCATATGGCTGATTCAGGAATGTCAGTCATTTTTGAATAACAAATAATATCATTTTAAAATTAAAATGACATGTTTATACCTCTTTACTTCTCTCACAATAAGCATGTATATAAAGTGAAAGGATTGCTCTTCCTATTTATCAGACTGAGAAACAGAAGCCTGAATGAGTGAATGAACGTGGCCATAATTGTGTACACCTGTAATCCTTATGCAGTCTGAGATTCAAACCTGTACTCAAAGATCACCGCTGTTTCATTTCTACCATGCTACCTCTCTGTGGTATTACAGCTCTCTATGCTGCGCAAATTTGATAAGCATGAATTTTTAATGTGATTGGCTATTATTGCATCATTTTGAATATGCCCAATTATTCTTGCAATTAAATTTAATTCAATTATGGGCATAAATGAAGTATTTTTTTGCTTCATTTCACAATAACTTACAGCTAAAAAAAAGTAGAAGTAAAGTAGAGGCACTTAGTCTAGAAAACATGTATATATTGATATTTCCTTACCTGTTCATGTTGGAGGCAAGGGAGCAAGCATTTGTTAAATGCTTTGCACATTGTACTTGATCTTTACAAGAAAACTAGGAGGTAAGTATTATCAATATCCCCATTTTTTCAATTGAGAAAACTGAGGCAGGTACATTTTAATGGATTTTCTCAAAATCTTATAGTCAGGAAGTATTTGAGACTGGATTCTAACTCAGGTCATCCTGACTCCAGGTCCAGACCTCTAGCCACTGTCATTTTATCAAAGACTCTAGTGATAATAGAGTGATAAGATATTCTGAAGTGATAAAACATCTTAGTATGGGCAAGTAGTGGACATAGCATCCTATTACCATTTCATAGCTTAGGCCACCATGACCTGAAGATTTAATTCTAAAGCCAAATAATGTAAATGAAGGAGAGAAGTCTGTAGCTGTCATCTGATGCTCTACCCATTAGATTATATTCTTAGATTATAAATTCCTAAAGAATGGCCAATATGGGAGAAAAGTTCTTTTAATTTATTTCTTACTTCATCCAAAGGTCTTGTGTATCTGCTACATCAGAAATTCAAGGACAGGAAACATTTGTCTGGACCTGCAAATTGAGATTTTACTTTTCATTTTCTTTCTTTGTACTTCTATAATTATTTATTGTAGTTTATAAGTGGAATTAGATGAAGAAAAAGTTGCATATAGAGCAACATTTGTTGCTTGTGACAGAAAATAAGAGCCTTAATTGTGAGTGATCGTATTTCAGAATATCTTAAATAAAAGTTTCATAGTATTATGAAATCCTTAATTTACAGTTTTTGCAAATGAAATTTTGACTAGAATAATCATACATCTGCACACAACTGTGACCCAAAAGTCCTAACTATTTTAAGTCTCAAGTCCATCTATTAGCATCACAATGGAATGATGAAATTCATCTTAAGAGATTATTAAACCCAAACAAAGTTTAACTTGGAGTAGAAACTTGATGTGGGTTTGTTTGGCTAATTAAGTCTATAGAATCTCGGTGGATACTCAACCTGCTGGCTAGTTAGTTTGTTCCTTAACTGAATACGTGTGTACTGAAGTTGGAAAATCAGCTGTGGTCCAAGCTGTACATTCAGCCTCTGAAATGATCTAAAAAAAGGAACCAGTTTAAAGCCAGGATAAATATTGCACTATCACAGTGTAGGGATGGGATGCTGATTTAATAAATCCACTGTTAACATAAGCTCACTTAAAGTAAATGATATGATCCCCAGAAACTTTAATGAGGTAAGAACAAGTCTCCATTGAACAATCAATCAAAGAGTTTATGACTTGGCATGATACTGACAGGAAGAGTATTGGGATTCTCTGAGGAAACTTAATCATATTGTATGGGCTTTATGTAAAATACAAGACCTGTGCCAAAACTGGGAGACAGAAGTTAAGAGCTAAGAGAGAATTCAAAGGCCTGGCATCAGAGAAGAAAAGGGAACATCCAGGACTGAGCTGGAAGAAAGAAAAGTAGAACTAAGCAGTGAAATTAAATGAAGATATGGAAAGTCTTCAGTCATACAGGTGCCTTTGAATCAAAGACTCAGGCTCATGCCACCAATTGTCCCTACCTCCTAAAGGACGAAGAAAAGGAAGTTCCAGTAAAGCGTTCCCTTCTTGATACCTGGCTTTAAAGAGACATGTGGTATATTAATACTACAGTAATAGTAGGTTAACATTGATATTTGCTTGTAACCTTAATTTTGCCTCAAACACAAAGAGGCTAGAGGTTAACTACAGCTACATAAAATGTAAAATAAGCGAGAAAGATAAATCTCTGTAATATAAAAATTTTCCAAAGTATTCAGAGCAATCATGACTCTACTTGTGACTTTGAACTGAATGTACAGTAGACATCTTAAACTCAGCATTTAAAAATTTAACTCATTACCTTTCCCTTTCCCTTTAAACCTTCCCTCTTTCCAAATTTCACTATTGCCTTACAGATCAAATAGAAAGTCTTCCATTTGGCATTCAAAATACTGGATAACATACCTTCCACCACCCTTTCTAGTCTTCTTATACCTTCTTGACTACCACGTACTCATTGATCCAGTGACACTGGCCTTTTTATTGTTTGACTAGCAAGACTTACTCCATCTTTTGGCCCAGGGCATATTCTCTCACTGTCCTCCATGCTGGAATGCTCTTCCTCCTCATATCTGCCTCCTAGCATCTCTGGATCTAAGATCTCTGGATCTCTAGCATTCTTTCAAATCTCAACTAAAATCACATCTTCTGCAAGTAACCTTTCTCAAATCTTTTAAATTCTAGTTATTAATAAATGCAGAAATTTAAAGTGGCAAATGTTTCAAATCTTGTCTATAAGAATGCAAAGGAAAATCCTTATGAGATGTTTGGTTAGCAATCTATTTCCTCAGTTTATCTACTTGATTCATCTTATTTGCTATGATTTTTTACAAGGTCGAGAAAGGGCCTCATACCAGCCATCTCGTATCCTCCAGACTGTGACATCATGCCTCAGGTGCTTTCTGATTTTGGTTCCATGTGTCCTTTCTCCCAATGATGAATTCTTCTTGGAACTCACATTGTTGGGAAAGGCTCAGACCAGCCCCTCATTCTCCAAACTAAGTAGCCAGACAGTATAGTGGTTAGAGTGCTGGATGTGTAATCAGGAAGACTTGAATCCAAATGTGATTTCAGACACTTACTAGCTGTGTGACCCTGATTAAGTCATTTAATCTCTGCCTGCCTCTGGTTCATCAACTGTAAAATGGGGATGGTAATAGCATCCAATTAATATTATTGTGAGGATGAAATGAGATAATATTTCTAATACTTTGTATAGATTGCTGGACACTTAATAAATGCTTGTTCCATTTACTTTCCCTTGTTGCTTGCCTCTGCTACTTTACTATGTTTCTGCTCTCCATTCTTTTTTTTTGTTCTCTTTATATGTTTACTTTTCCTATCAGAATCTGAGTTTTCGAAGATAAGGAATATCTTATTTTTAATTTCTTTTTTGGAGGGGGAAAGACAAGGCATTTGAGGTCAAGTGACTTGTCCAAGGTCACATGGCTAGTAAGTGTTAAGTGTTGTCTGAGGCCAAATTTGAACTCAGGTCCTACTGATTCCAGGATTGCCACCTAGGCACCCTAAGGAATATCCTTCTTTGCGCCTGCATTTTTAGTCCTTCTACTTAGCACAGTTCATTAATATATAGTAAATGTTTGTTGGTTAACTGACTGATTATCCCATGTTTCTGATATTCTTCTCATTCTATTTTTAAGTATGATGGGATGCATAATAATAGTAAATATAAGATTATTTTAGGGCTGACAGTGAGTGTTTGTTGTTGATATCAAATCCTATCTTTCCAGCTCAGCTACTAAGAATATGTCCTAAAACACTTATGTTAACTAGAACTGGATAAAATTTTTTGGCAAATTTTATTTTATGTTCCCTCTCTAAATGTAGTCAAACAGTAAGTGGGTGGGTATACATGCTTTTATGTGCCCATGCATTTGTATACATATCTGGGTCTTCTGTGAACAGGCCAAATATAGTTCATAACATACTCAGTGCAAGGTGAAGAAAATGCTTAAGAGGTTCCAAACTATGTCAACTGAGGATTGTTTTAATGAAGTGGAAATGTTTATTTTGCTTGGGGGGGGCAGCATAGGAAAGACATAAAAGTTATTTGTATTTACTTTAAGAACTTTAACAGAGAGCTTATTTGTTCCAGTTGAACCAAGAGAGAAGTAGGAGCAATAGATACCAGTTGCAGAGAGGCAGATTTGACTGCTCATGAGGAAACTTTCTAAAATTAAATAAAGTAGGCCTAGTTAAAGTTGTGATTGTGTGTGTGTGTGTGTGTGTGTATGTGATGGACTCCTCCAATAATCTGATGAAGGCTTTATACTTCTTCACATAATTGTGTTTCTTTTAATAAGGTAAAGTTAAATTTCAGTTAGAGCTTAGTGCCAACAAAATATAATTTCTTTCTGATCCAAGTACAGACACAGATAGCTGAAAGATATTCTCATATCCCATTGGAGTCTATGGACTAGAGGTTAAGAACTCCTAAATTACACTGATCCCAATGTGGAATTACCTGTTTCAAGAGGTAAAGTTCACTTTCATTAGAATTCGGCAAGCAAACTTGGATGTTACCATAAGGGAAAATTTGTAGTGAGATTCTTGTTGCCTTCTTGTTGCTGAAATTCGAGGGGACTGGAAGGTGGGGAAAATGTCAGCTGAAGATCCTAGTTCCTAATGTATTCTGATTCTTTATTTAGAAAAAGAAGGGTATCTGTCATTTATAGGCTAAGAGACAGCATAATACAGTGGAATGACCTTTGAGGAACCAGAAGGTTTGTGTTCTAATCTCAGCTCTAGCACAAATTAGATATACAATCTTATGCAAATCACTTTACTTCTCTTCTGTAAAATGAATGGTTTAAACTAGGTGCCCTGCACAGACACAGCCAAAGCAACAGATACCCCCATTTCCCAAGGGAGGTATGAAATACTTGGCTTCATAAGATAATCAAATTCATAGTATAGTAGATCTAATTTGAGAAGAGAAGAAAATGCTTCTCAGTAACTGATGTGCCACTTAATGTCTCTCTAGGACTCAGTTTCTCATTGGCAAAATGAGGTGAAATTACTTTTTAGGTGCTATCCCTCTTATATGATCATTTGATTCTTGAACATAGATTTCTGAAGAGTTTTAAAATGTAAAAAAAATTTTGAGCCGCAATAAGGTTTATTGCACAGCTGTATAACATAACTTGTATTCTTAATTTGAGTGGTAAAGTATTATATATCTATGTGCATATGTATCACCCGTGTATATATGCATATTCAGACACACACACATACACACATGTGGTATGTTTGTCCATATATCCATTCATGCATCCTAGTTTCTATGATTTGACCATTTCAGAAAATAATGGAGCAGATCTGTGCTTAACAGTAAAATATATTTAGCAATTTAATCCGAATAAATAAAGACATGTGCAATTCCTAGCTCACTGATGATAATGCTGACAGAGTAATATTCACATACTTAATTATGTTGCCTTTGTATGGAGGACCCCTAATTATAAGTAGATTGTAAAGTATAAAGGGACACAAAGTAATAGCACTTCTGTAAACCACAGGAAATTAATGCCATAGTATACATTTTCACCAAATGTATGTTCTTGAAGATTACTTTGTTCAAATGTGTATTTTTTTAATTGATGTGTTTTATTTTTGTTGCTATTTACAATTTTTGACTATATCATTTAGAAGTATTTTCCCCATAAAAGACTAAAGTTGTGCTCAAATATTTTTCTTAATCCATTTAGAGTTACACAATTAATGCTCTTCAAGGTGTACAACAGTAAAATAAATTCATTTCATAAAATGAATGTTACATTACAAATCCCTCCCTCACCATCATATGACAATGGACCTTATAACCTGGCACTCTCATAAAACAAAGCTGTAGCCAAGTAAATTGGCTGCTAGTGCTATCAACATCCTGCAGTGTTTCTGTTAATTATCTTGCCTTAGCGTCTGACTCAGATAGCAATCTCTCCAAAAGAGCAGACAGATTTAAAGAGGCAGAATTAATTAAAATTGATTCGTGAATTCTGTCATGTTGAGATCTGCTGGGAACCTTCTTTCTCCTCCTTTCCCGATTTCACGTTGTTGTACTACATGGCGCAGGTGGGAGTCTACACCTTTGAATACTAATCATGGTACACGAATGGGATTATCAGCTATGATTGGCAGAGTAATGCATGAAAGGCCATCAAAATTTATTTTGTTTAAAAGATGTCTGGGGAGACTACCTCTTTCTTCTAGTGTTTTATGTGTTGGTAGAGAATGGAGGACAAAGCAGAAAAATGCAAGGTCACTAAAGATTCTATTGAGGTTATAGCTGATTATGCATTTTAAAAAGTAAGTGTTTGCCCATGTGCATTTGAAGTGAAATAGATAGAACTCACATGAAAATGAGAGTTAATGAAAATGATAGAAATGCCAAAAATGAGAATGAAACATGTAAATAGTAACCCCCTTTGAAGCAATATCAGCAATTACCTCAATTTGGGAAGAAATCTGTAACATTTGGTGTTCATATCAGAATGTTCATATCTGAACATATGTTAACAGCTAATAAGGTGACAAATAATAAGAACAAAAGCATTTGGTAATTATATGCACATTTGTTCTCATGTTAGACATCATGGGCCAAATAATCCCTTTTTAAATGAAATAACAATTATTGAATCTGACAGGTAATAGGAAAAAACTTCACAGAATTAAAAGTGATGTTTTACAACATAAATCCAGAAGATCTTTTGACTAGGAAAAAAAACTTTTTTACATTAAGTTTAAAGTTCAAATGGCTTGTAGATATACTATTACATTTAGTAAGTTTTGTATGTCTCTGCCTTTCCTAGAGACAACTAGGGGACACAATAATTCACTGGGCCTGGAGTCAGTAGGACCTGAGTTCAATTCCTTTCTCAGACACTCACTAATTATGACCCTGGGCAAGTCTCTTAACCTCTGACTCAACTGTAGAATAAAGATAATAATAGAGAAAATAACAGAATTCAACAGACCAACAGAAAGAGTTTCTGGTTGTCTGATCATTACCTACATATATACATAGTTACCAGAAAGAAAAGCAGCAAAGTCTGGGCTTTCAAATCCAGGGGCTCAATGGCTACCCAAATCAGACAATTCTTCCCTCCATTGAGCCCCCAAAGCAAAACCTCCCTTCAGAGTATATATACCCATTTTCAGGATCAGAGGACATCAAAACCTTCATGACCCACTGTCTAATTAAAAAGTAAAAAAAGGTTTGGGGCTTCCTGAAAAACAAGCCTCTTCCCAATCATCCTGTTTGGATGATTGGACTTGAGGCTTATTAAGGTAAAGGGAAGATCTTCACATTGCCTTACCATTAAAGCCTTACTGACTCGAAACTTCAGCACTACTAAAAAGAGTCTATATTTTATGGAAACTCAACATTCCTATTTTTAAAACGAATGTTTCATTACTAAGACTGAAATTTCCAAAGGAAATATCGATTTAGAAACCAAATAATACTATGTCATCATGTTGAATTTGCCCAGGTAAGGTCCATTATGATTATCAGAGTTTTCTACAGATGGCAGCTTTCTTCATGTACAACAAAATTGCAACATCATCATGTCATCTCATGCATATTTCTACTGGTATTAAAGGAACAATAATTTGTTAGATCTAATAGCAAAGGTTTGAATAGGAATTCCAAACTTATCCCATTTCAGTCACTAAAGGATAAAAAAAGCAACTTGTCACAATCCATGCATTTATTTTTAAACTTAGAAATCCATTCTTCTCTGTCCTGTTGAATGTCAGGTAAGGACATCACCAATTTTAAACTATTCAGTTTTGTTTTGAAATCTGAAACATTTTATTTAAAAAATTAACAGCTTGAGAATTCTTCCAAATGTAATAATTTTCACCCCAAATGTCAAAAGTTACAGTGTAAAGCACCTCCTCAGTAAATACAGATGTTCTTTTCATGACACATTGCATCAGTGCTTTATATTGATCTTGATGCAAAAAAAGTTTTATACTGCATTGTAGAACATAAAAAATGTATACACTGAAACAGGATAGCTAAATCCCATTAGCTGCTTAAATTCCTACAGAGGGACTCTTTTCCCCTTAATAAAAAATGACAATTTCCTATGTTTGTTAAAAGTCAGTACTCAAGAATTTCAACCTAGTTATAACAAATGAAAATTTGTATTTTTTTCCAAAATTTTATTTTAGACTCACATGCCAGAACATAAATAGAGAGTAAAAAAAGAAACAAAAACATATCATAAACTTAAATATTGAAACTTCAATATGAAGTTAGAAATAAATAAAAGCATATCACGCGCATAACAGAACATGAGAGGTTTCAAAGCATGTAACAATATATTTTCATTTCAAGAAAGCCTATATAATAAATAATACTTGTTCTGTTGAGAATTGTCCATCTTTTCTTTGCTTCCTTTGGATTTTTAAAAAGAAAATTTTAGGTTGAATTATATAATGGAAGCATTAAGACAAAAAGCTTGAAAAACCAAAACCAGTTCTGTTGCTTGATGTATTTAATGTCAGCATTCAGTAAAGGATTTCAGAATAAAGCATCACCTACTTTACTTTTGTAGAATCATTTACAAGTCTAACACAATAGGAAAATAAAAAAAACAATAATTTTCACTGCCCTTTCAATCTTTTCCACAAAAGATGATAGTAGCAAATTTGTACTCAGGTTTTTGTTATTTTTTTTTAATCATCAATCAAGCTGGACTGCCCTAAGTTTAAGTTCCATTGTTCTTGGATTGACTATAAGCTTTCTATCTATGAAAATGATTTGAAATGGGTCCCCAGTCTCTATTAGAAGCATAAATGCCCTAAGAACAGTTCTAATTTCCTTTTGGATTCCATGACTGATTCCTTATAGTTCTTTATCAGTATAAACCAGATTCAGACTTGACTTCTTTGGTATATTTACACAAATAGCATTGACAGCTTTTTATTACAAGCGTCTTAAGAGACCAAGGCAAAAATCCAGAAGGAGCAAGAAACGGGGGAGGGGAAGGAGGAGAGAGGATAAACTGAGGAAATGGAATAGGGAATTTTTTTCTTTTCATAGGAAAATAAAGTCAACACTCAATGTAATCTAAAATCCCTATCATGCATTTTTTAAAAAAAAATAAATGATGTGTTATATCAGAAAAGTCAGGTTTAGAAAGGACAAGACCCGTAGGTGAAATGTTCCCTCTGTGTTTTGGCACCATGTCACTCATAGTACACTGCTGTCTAAGGATCCCTCAAGCACATTCATGGTAAAACAGATGCCTTAAAACCCGAATAAAATTGCCATTTCTTTCTGTAAGTATCTTAATATCACTCCATTAACATGAAGTTGGTCATAAGTATAAAACAATGTTACAGCTCATCTATTGTTTACTATCTCTTCTTTTTTGTTTTTGTATTTGACAAGTTCAAGTTTACACAGCTGTTTTCTTTTTAAGGGGTCACTTTCAACTTTTTTCCCCCCAGTGTGTTTAAGGAATGTAAAATTTAACATCCCAAATGGAAGAGCTTAGTACTTTACAAAATTTTACTTTAATGCTGAGATTTTTAATAAGTTATTTGCAATTTATGTCAGCTGTTTTAAAATATGATTTGAATACCTGGTCATGGGTAAAGGTCTCTCTCCTATGGCTTATCTAGACAAGACACACACACACACGACCTAGCTGTCAAGCTTCAAGTCTCATCATCTGTCACTTTGACTATTATTCCTTAAATTGTTTCATTTTTCAGTTCCTTCATTTGATAAAAATTTAAAAGTTAGATTTTTATAGTAGATATTCTTTCCCAAGGTCAGTATAGGTCAATGGCAACAGAATCTCTACCAAGTCCTGACACTGAACCTATTCTTTACTCTAAGTGTCTTTGTAGTTACTTGCCACTGGGTAAGGCTTATGTCTCAACCTGGTCAACTACCATAGACTGACTCCTAGTCACTGCTTTTTTTTAAGTGAAATAATCAATACCTAGCCTGTTCTGTGTTTCACAAAATGGCAGACCCACCAGGAAAAGAAGGGATGCATCATCTTCATGAACACATCATTTCTTCTATCACTGAACAAAGAATGACAGCTTTATTCTGGATGTAAATTATAGGTCTTATATGATTTTTCTCATTAATTTTTAAAATTTTGATGATCTTGTTACTATATATCTACCTGATGCTATGAAATACTTATTCTTATTATAAAGAATATTTCATCTCAACTTATTCTACTTTTTAAGGGTAGCATGTAATAGCCACAAATTCAATACAATATTACTGTCTCTGTCAGCCTTTATTTTTTACTCCATTCGTGGAGGGGGAGAATGTTAAAACAACATTCTTCTGTAATAGACGTGTCCAGAGGACATGCATGTAACTATGCTTTTCTGTCAATGTGGGGTACCAGTTATATTCAGAAACACACATCTCAGTAATTGAATTGACATTCAAATCTTTTACTTACATAACCTTTGGAAGGACAAAGGAAAGATTCTGGTGTATAGCTTATTTCTGATTATGGTTCAATTGTCTATCTGGCTTTTCACTTGCTCACGTTCAGTGTGGTTCCCAGAAAAGGGAAGTGAAAATATACACTTTTAAATTGTTCCCGTGGTTTATGCAGGAGAGGAATGTTTCCCTACTTGGCCTTTACACATATCATAAATGAATTTAAGCTTATAGGTCTAATTTTCAAGATCCATGAAAGGAACAGTAATGCCTAGTATTTTTCTGGGGCCACTTTTCAAAACACGGATTAGAAAATAGAAGTCAGTATTGACAAAAGACATACCATTAAACATATTTTGACTTGAATATGCCAGTTATTAAAACAAAAGAAGTTTTGTTACCTAATTTATCTGGATCCTGGTTAGACTTGTTGAGTTAGCTTTAGGTGTTCATGAACTATAGCAAAGTTATGCAGGAATAATCCAATGTCCTCCATTTCTTTGATGGCGGGAATATTGAGAGCTTTAAAATGGTAAAATTAGTACATCTACTTTCTTTAAATTAGCATTGCTTATTATGCAGATTAACTCTAACAAATACTTTTATCACAACAAATTGGAATTCTTAGGTAAGTACCTTTGTGTTTCTTGATGGTCTATGACTGTGTATTAAGGATATAGAGAAAAAAACACTTGAAACACAGAATAGACTATATTATTTTTGAATTTCTTTTTGAGACTGAGAATAGGGTTTTAATGCCATTTCTGCAGACCTTTTTTTGTCAAAACATGAGTTTGTGGAACTAGCCAATGCCATAACCTCTGCACAGTGCAGAGAGGAACTAGCTTAAGCAGGGCAATGGCACTCTGAGACATGTGGGGGTTTTTGTGGGTTCCTTTTTTGAGGAGGGAAGGTAAGACATTTGGGGTTAAGTGACTTGCCCAAGGTCACACAGCTAGTAAGTATCAAGTGTTTGAGGCTGGATTTGAGCTCAGGTCCTCCTGATTCTACAGTCAGTGCTCTATTCATTGTGCCACCTAGCTACTCCGAGACCTGTGTTTCAGGAAAAATCACTTTGGTAGCTCTGAGAAGGATTGATTGAAGAGGGAAGAGATTTTATACAAGGAGAACATTTAGGATGCTGTTTCAGGAAAGTCCATACCAAAGATGATAAAGACATAAAGTGGGGTAATTACCCTTTAAGTAGTGAGATAGAGTGGGGAGAGGGAGAAGCAAAAACAAAATACACCAGTTGACAAATTATGTGAGATGAGAGAGTGTACAGTCAAGCAAAACACCAAGGTTGCAAACCTAGGTGACTAAGTGGTACCCTCAACAGAAATAGGATTATTAAGAATCAAGTTTGGTGAGTGGGATAGATAATGGGTTCATGTTTGGATGTGTGGCAGTTGAGATGCCAGTGGGTCATCTACTTGGAAATATTCAATAGACAATTAGGGACAAATGACTTGAGAAACTGGGGTATGTACCCACAACATATATGTACAAATATGTGTACCTATACACATATGTGTGTATATACACACTCACATATATGGATGTACACACGTATATAAAATTAGTGTCACAAAAGCCTAGAGAGGAGAAAGAGAATATAGGAGTAATAATGTTAAATGGTGTTAAAGCCTACAGAAAAAATGAGAATGGTGATGATTTTTTATAGTCCATCAGGTTTTGAAGTTTGAGACCATTTGCAACTGATAAAAGGACACAATGAATTAAATTAGTAACCCTGAAAACAAAATTGTACACAGTACCATAATTTGTAAATTAGCTGACTACTGATCTAGATTAAAATATGTCATTGATTTGTCAGGCATACAGTTATTTTGCTAAAGTCCTATTTTTCTTTTAAAGAAATATTGCTGTTAAAGAAAAGGAAAGATTATCTATTATTCTGTGATAGGAATAATGAGACAATGTATATGTTAAACTCCTTTATATCCAGAGTGGTATATGAGATGTATTTTACTGAGAGACAAAAATAAAAGATACTAAGGTGATATATATTCTATATACATAGGCATAATTCAGATAAATCTACATAAGTCTTTTTAACATATGTGTGTCTACACATATAAGTATATGGAGGGATCTGGAGAAAAGCCTAGTTACAATATAAAAGCTGATTTTTGAATCAGGTCTTCCCTCTCACACATACTGCCTGTATGACCAGACTTGAATCAATTAACTATACAGTATCTGCATGCCTTGGTTCAAGAAAAGACTCTGCCAACAGGTACCAATCTGAATTGATAGAGGGAATTCCTTACTTGGTCTTCATTCAGACGTTTCATTCAAATAATTGTGTAGTGATGTCCTTATATATGTATGTGTGTGCGCGTTTATTTGTATATATGTATATATATAATTAGTTAATAAATTGATATGTATACATATGTATTTGTGTATGTATAAATATAATCAGTTAATAAGCATTTATATTAAGTGCCTGTCATGTACCAGGCACTGTGCTAACTTCAAAGGATAATGCATATATGTACTATATATACATATACATATACATATATATGTGTATATATATACATACACAAATATATATTACTGTTATATTTGTATATTTAAATGCAGATGTGTATATATATGTGTGTGTGTATAAGAATTTATATTATTTTTATTGCCACATAATATTTAGAATGTTAGAAAACCACACTTTTCTGAAATGAATTCATATGTGGTAATAAGAGCTACTTCAGTAAGACAGATGAAAGAAATTCTGACAGGATATATTGGCTTACCTCTTAGAATTAATAAGTATAGAAATATATTCTTAGGCATAATTCTTAAAATTAATGATGAGCAGATATGTTCATTAACACTTTTAACTAAATACTTTTTAAATGAATGACACTGCATTTGAGATTTTATATCTCTATGTAACTATATATAGATATGTTTATATATGTATGTATGTGTGTATATCATGAATAATAACTGATTTCCATTGAGATTATTGTTACAAATTGGAAATAAAGCATAGGAGGTTTATGAGCTATATGTAACTATTTTAATGACAGAGATATCCCATGGTTTATTGCTGTAAGCATTCTAGAAGTTCAGAGGCTGAAGGCCAGTATTAATTTATCTCTAGAAACTGAAAAGCAAAGTAGATCACCTTGATGCAGACTATTGCTAAGGGCCACTGGTATAAAATGATAGGAAAGTTTTCATCTCTCACATGTAAAAGCTTTGCTGAGGGAAATGGGTATCTGATTGTCTAGCAGTGAAACAGTCTGCACCAGACACAATGTACTTGTCTCATGAATCACTGCTTCCTATTTCAGATATTTACTTTCAGAATAGAGGAAAGAAATCATAATTTAGCAATATAGTTTTCTCAGTGTTGAAGTTCTTTTTAAAGACTGTCATTTCAGTAATGTGCTTTTACCTGTTTTTCACCCAATTCTCATCATTTTTCTTGACTAACCACACTTTGGAAACTGTAGTGATATGAGCCCCAAAGTATCCACCTAGCCTAGCAAGAAGTAATAGCTTGAATCCATTTCATATCCATTTTTATGTTCTGATCATTTCTTTTTCTCTTATGTCATCTTTGAATTATCTATCATTTTCTCATCTCTCAGTGCTCCCCCCACAGCCACACATAATTTGAAAATAGAAAATATGCTGTGGGGGAAAAAAAGATATTCACTCAAATTTACTTGTAAGTTTAACTTTCCTTTAAATAAATATTCCCTGCCTCCCTATACCAAATTGTTTTAGCTTATTAATCACGTGGAGCCAATCAAGTGTAATAGTCAAAAGAACAATATATATACTGAAAAAAATCGGAATTTTAAATTATAGAAACACTCATACCCTATTTTCAAGGCAACGTTCTAGGTCCTGCTGGAGAGACAGATAGATTATTCTTCTTGACAACAGACTTCATGGTCTAGGAAAATTTATCAACATTAAGAAATTAAGGTAATAAGATCATAAATATAAATGATGATAATGTAAAAATAAAA
This sequence comes from Pseudocheirus occidentalis, assembly GCA_028646575.1. Taxonomy (NCBI): domain Eukaryota; kingdom Metazoa; phylum Chordata; class Mammalia; order Diprotodontia; family Pseudocheiridae; genus Pseudocheirus; species Pseudocheirus occidentalis. The sequence continues at coordinate 241,877,554 of CM053594.1, forward strand.
CACTTTCATAACATCTTGGAAAAGATTGATTCCAGAGGCATTATACCAGAGAGAAAACTGAGGTCCAGAGAAGTTAGATGATCATACCGCACTAGTATTGAATTGAGTTTTGAATGATAGTTTTCTTGATTCTGTGTCTAGTACTCTGTTCTTTATAGGAGTTCTTTCATCTTCCTTGTTGAGGAAGCTGAAGGTTCCTATCACTACATGTCTCCGCATTGCAGGAAAGTGTGAGGAAACAATATTTTCCTGATAGCCAGAAGAAAAATTTTAGAAGACAAACCTTTTAAAATGTACCTACAAAACATAATAATTTAAAGTTGCCAAATGATTCCAATTACTTTTCAGCATCAATTGAAGAGAGATTCTATAGGAGTGGTTCTTATCCTGCTTACATAGACCCCCAGAAGGGATTTGGGGTTATATTTCAGAGTGCCAGTAAACTTGGGTGAGGAAAACACAATTTTATTGTCCCTAATCTGTAAATGAAATTCAGCATTTTCAATTATGAATGAAAACAAGAGCAGCAGCAACAGCAACAAAAAGCCCTCAATATGTTGCTAAGATAGAATTCAAAGGCTTTGTGAGACTGCTGCATTGCAAGGGGTCTATAACCAAAAAAAAAAAAAAAACTTGAGATACTCACTATAGAAAACAGATGACTAATATGACAAGTGTAGAATTGTAATGAATAACCTAAGGACTTGCTGATACTAGAAAAGCGTCTGTGTTTTGCTAAAAGCAATGCTAATGAATTCTAACCCTAATAACAGAAGGGTGAGAAGGGGATATTTGAGAAAATTCTGCTGATCATTTAAGAAGCTGAGTTACTTGAAAGGCCATGGAAGAGGCTGTGAAATGGAATTCAGTACATGAATTCACTTTTGCTGTAAGTAAGCCTATGAATCTTAAGCCCTTGAGAACATAGATACTTAGAAACCAGTAAATGATGTTACTGTTGAATTTCTGTATTGGGAGGGACTCAGTGTTCTGACCCAGTACTGTTGTTGTCTCATGATGGAAAAGTTCATGTCTCTTTAAATACTACAATCTGGTTTTCTGTGTAACTGGGACTAATTAGCTTGCTTTATCTGAGCTTGGTGCTAATGAGGCCAAGGTCGTGATTCAGAGTCTGTTGCCAGAGACTTCATCCTAGACAGCTATCTCAATAAAACAATATGATCTTCAAAGGTGTGTGTGTGGAGGGGTTGGGGAGGGGTGTGAGAGGGAGAGAGAAAGGGAGGATATGGGAGACAGCAAAAGGTAGAGGGATTAGATTGAAGATAGGAAGGAGAGAGTGAGATACTGAATAAATGTGTACCTATCAAGTCTGGGTAAAAAGAAGCAACAAACCAGCAATAGAAACAACTCAAGTTTCACTTTGTTGTTCAGAGGATGGACCGATGATATGAGCTTGTTTGTATGTGACAAGCCATTTTTGTACTTGACAGTAATATCTGAATTGAATTTTGATTAACTACCTATGTGGATATTACTTTGAGAAAGGAAATAAGATATTCACATTTTAAAGCCTTTTCTGATGATAACAAACACTTTTCATTATGAAACTTGCTTAACACATTCCCTGTGAATTTGTTTTATTTTACTTATTTTTTTAGACCAATCTTGCTCAGGCTGTAAGTTTAGGGACCAGATCCGATCCCACGGCTTATCTCTCAGGGAATCTTGACCTGCTTTGTTTCTGAGTGGGGACAGTTCACTTATCCTTAGGGAGCACAGTATGCCCACCCCCAATCCCCACACAGTCCCATCCCCACCTTTCTGGAGCTCACAGTATTGACGGGATACAGTGCAGACACTCATTGAGCTCCTATTGCTCTGAACTCCGAAGCCCCAGAGATCTTCCAGCCCTGGGTTCCCTAGGAGCATGAGCTACAGATTTCACCATCGTAACTGCAGTTCCCTGTGAATTTTAACAAAGATCTAATATTAATCAGTGAAAAGTACACACTGTAGTCAATACACTTACCTGACATTATAAAATGTGTATCAAATTTGAATATTTAGTAACATTAGAAGTTTAAAACCTAAATTCCAAATAAAGTTCTTTCTTCTGGTAGCAGTATGCTATAAGTAGATGGACTGCTGGATCTGTAGTCAGACCTTGTATTAATTTCTGTGTTAGTCACTATTAGCCTCCAGATTATCACTGAGCTACTTACCTTATCAATTTCAGTTTCCTCATTTTTAAAGCGAGGACAATAGCAACTGCATTAATCACTTCAAAGCACAATACTTCATAAATTTTAAAGTACTCTATGAGTAGGAATTCTTAATTAAAATGAACGTTAATGAGACAAACACACAAATTAGTATATAAATTTATCTACCTATTTACATAGTGGGAATATGGACTAGGGATCCTTCTCTGGTGTAGCCAGTGTTGGTATAGTTCAACACAAAATACATAATACATAAATATGTGAATATGTTACTATCAAAGCAAATGGAATAGTTATAGGGTAGGTTTTCTGAGACTTGCAAGCCCAGTGGGAGATCAGCTTTGAACATTTCCTATTTCTCTCTTTGTTGTTTCACCTGTTCCTGACCCTGGTGCTAGTATACTAACAGGAGTCTCCTCGGATCTCTTTCTGCCCAGGCATTCAGTCTTCTTCATGTCTCTGAGTATTGGGCTGCTGTCACCTCTGCTGTGACATTACTTGCCACTGCCGCAGCCCACTGCTGCTGTCCTGTGCTCCTGGACAACTTTCTTTCAAGTGCCCACAGAACTTTCTATCTTCCAAAGCTATCTGGGATGAAAAAATGACTCTGTGGTGGGAGTTGTAGAAGAGCTAAGGCAAAGATGCTACCTTTCACTCTATCTTGATTTCTACCCCCTTTTGCCCATGCCATATTCTCACGTTGAAGAGTGATTTGAGAGAATCCTCACAGCCCAATAGCCAGGGTTCATAAAGAGAAAAGGTATTTTGGCCAAGTCATTTATCTTGGGTGTAGAGGTTGGATTAAATTAGCCATTCTTCATTTCTTTAAATTTTCTAATTGAGTTCCTAAATCTGTGACCTATTATATGTGGGTAAATTCTAACACTACATACATTTACCTGCTATAATATAAAATGAAACTGTAAAATAATACTAGAATAATTCTCCTTCTATTAATAATTTTCCTGAAAGTAATACTCCAAATTGTTTGCTCCTTTTAGGCAGGTACACTTCATATATGAATTACCGTGGCTTCAAACTCTTACCTGAATAGAATCAAATGGTAGATTTGTGGATGAGGAGCAAGAAAAATTCACTCTGAATTACTTTTCTACCATGAAAAGTAGAGTAATACCATGAATCCAAAGTTCTTTTAATTTTCCTTAAGGAGTTTTAGGCTAAATATAAAAGAGATAAGGGGTAGGTACCTTTAAAACAGTAATAAAACATGAAGTAGAAAACCCATCACCAGTGTTCTGGTCCATCTCTTCCACTATTGCTATCAATTAGGTAAGTTCACATTTTATAATCAAATAAGAACATGCATACCCATATTTCTAATATATTTTAATGCTACTAAGTTGACTATCTTCATACTATCAATTATTGAATCTGTTACAATTCATGATTGCTAACTTGTTTAGAAATTATAATAAATGATTGTCATTAATAAAACTCGAGTTCTGTCTGATTAACTTTCAAATGGTCGATCTGTGTAAATAAGAGGTCCCTAAATAACTTGTTAAACTTATTGCAATTCATAAATGCTTCTTTTAAATGTAAATAACTGTGCTTTTAATAGAAAAAATGCTAAGTATAAATTGAAGAGATTAAAAAAAAGATATTGCAAACATTTTTCTAATTGTAAAAATTGCTTGTTAGTAACAAAAGTCATATATAGGTAACTTTTAAAAGACGTGGGAAGTATGAGTCTTTTCTCAGAAAGCTTAGATGAATTAGTGCCTAGATAGGAATTATTCTGGTATGACAAATTTAGTGATAGGTTCATTAATGTAGGATACATAAAAAGTCCCTGATAGGAACACAAAAGATATTATAATGTGAAAATCATTGCTAACACTTTCACATACTTTTCAATCTTGCTGAAAACCTAGTTATTAAAATCATTGAACTATTAATTAATTGAGTATATCACATATAAGCCTGTTTTCCACTGTAGCCTTTTATATTACTGGTTAATAAAAAGTATCACTCTGGTATATTAATATAAATGTTTTGTACCCATAGAGAAATTGTTATTAATTTGTGTCTGAATTATTCATGTGATGAAACAATATCAAAATAAGTTATAGCTATAAATTCAACCTAACAAGTGTAGATTTTAATGACTACTAGTGGAATTATTACTTTTCTTTTGAGTAATTCTACATTGAAAAATACTCAATTAAATCAAAGTATACAACATCTGTTGGCTAGTTGTGTATATATTCATAGTTGATCAGGCTCAGAAATAAGGGTAACGTCTACTGGTTAGCTGTGCAAGAGATACAGTAGAAAATAAGCACCTTTGTCCTAATATTTTTCAAATGCTGGTTATGTCATGTTTTTGTAAACAATGTCTCTTGATTTCCCCAAATAATAAAGACATTTAACAAAATCTTGGTATGAACTTAGAAAAATTCTCAGAATAATCCTATGACATGTTTCTTAGATATCAGTGTGCTTGAGTAGGTGACAGTAAATTTAAAAATAGAAACTAAACAAAAGTAAATTGTATACATTTAGGAGCCAGGTGTATTTTTGAGGGCAACTGTAATTTCTTGTGAACTCTATTAAATGGTGCAAGCAAAATCCAAGTTGATTCTCATCAATCTGACAAGTGGCACAGATTATGAAAATTAAAAAACATGCTATCATTCTTGAGTTGTCCATTGACTAGATAATAATAAAAAATCAAGAACTTTAAATTGCAACTCCTCCAAGGCAGTAAAGCTTCCTGTAACTGACTAATAGTATGTATAGAAAGATAATAATTCTTAGAAGGTATTGAAGAAATGAATCTAAATTACTCCACTGAAACTCAGTAATAGTTTTGAAAAACTTGAAAACATAAACCAAGAAGGAAAAAAAAATTCCCTTTTTGATAAGAATGTTAGGGCAAATTTCAAGCAGTTTGGCAGAAATTAGATTTGGACCAATGTGTTACACTCATCCCAAGATAAATTAAACATGACTATGTAACTTGAATATTAGAAATTGTAGTATAAACAGTTGCGGGGGGGGTGAATTCTTAATCAAATATGGAGTAGATGTAATTAAGAAAATAATCTTTTAATTACATGAAATCTAAAACTTTTGCATGAACAAAATTAATTCATTGAAGATTAGAAAAATGCATGGTAAGTTAAAAAAGCAAAGCAAAACCTGTATCAAATATCTCTGTTAAGATTTTGATATTCAATATACATAGACTTCCCCTAAGGATGTTAATAACTACTGTAACTCATTTATCAATGATCCAGAAACTGCTACTTAGTCATATACTCTCTATCCTGCGCTTTTGAAACCTATCTTTATTCAAATCCTTCTCTCTATCCACCACTGCACTCTTCCCTATCCCTATCTCTTGAAACTGCACCTCTCTCCTTGTCCTACTCTAAAACTATTCTCTCCTTTCACTGTGCCCTCCAGAATGCTTGCTTCTTAAGTAACAAATTTGATTTCATGCTAAACTTTTTCTTTTTTACTTGTTTCATCTTCTGGCTCTCATTGATATCTAGCTGTCTCCGGATGAGCCAGATTCCTTGACAACTTTTTCCCGCAATTGTTGCACTATCATTCTTTCCGCTTGACCCACTAGTCAAAGTGGGGCAGTTTGAATTCTCCTCCTTCTCTATTGTCACATCCAAGCTCACCTTCCACCACTATCAGTACCCTCTCCTATTTGACTCAGTCCATATCTACAGCCTAATCAAAATGTTGGTAACTGTTGTTTACTGACCTCCTGAACACTCCACTTCTTTCATCAATAGTTTCATCATCAGGCTCCATAACTTTCTCTCTTCTTCACCTCCTGCCCTAATACTAGGGGACTTCAACATATATATTGATACTCCCTCAAACATCCTTCCCTCCTACTTCTTTAAATTATGAATTTTCTATAATCTACTTCCCCACTATTTAACCCTTGATTGCTCCTATGGTTGCTACCTTTCTTCTTACTCACTGACTGCTAAACAAAATGGAAGCAAATTATTAAATTATGATAATGGATTAGGTTCACTAAAATTTTGTTACATACTTTAAAACGGACCCTCAGTGAAGCAAAACAGTCTGTTGTACTCCTGATTAACTGACACACTAACCCACTAATTGTAGAGGCTTTTCTAAACTTTTTTTTATCTCTTGTCAAACCTCCCTTAGCACTTCCTTACCTCTCTTAGCTGAGAACTTTACCTTATGTTATAGTGCAAAAAATGAGGTATTGGAGGCAGGGTTAATTTACTTGCCCAGGGTCATACAGCTAGTACGTGTCTGAGGCCAGATTTGAACTCAAGATGAAACTTCCTGACTCCAGGTCTGACGTTCTATCCATTGTACCACCTAGATGCCCTTGCTACTTCATGGATTTAATTGTCTTCTCTCTGCTGATGATTCTTAAATCTACTTATTTAATGCTAACCTCTCTACTGACCTCCAGCCTCATTTTTCCAGTTCTTCATTAAATATCTTGACCTGGGTGTTCAGTAGACATCTTCAACTCAACATGTCCTAAAGTGAACTCTTTATTTCCCCCTGAACTCTCCTCTCTTCCTCCCTTTCCTATTCCTTCTGCAACTATTGCTGCAATCATTTCATTGTTCTCCTTGTCACAGGTTTCTCCACACTTATAGACCATGTTCCACTCAGATGTCAAAGGGATCTTTCTAAAGTTCTCACCTGACCATGTCACCTTCCTACTCAATAACCACCAGTGACTCCATATTACCCAGGATCCAATATAAAGTTTTCTATTTGGTATTCAGTGCCCTTTGTAACCTGTCTCAGCCAAGTTTATAGTCTTGTGACACCTTATTTTCATCCATCCCTACTCTGCTAAAATCCCACCTTCTGTAAAGAAGTCTTTATTATTTTTCATTTTAACTCATTTGTATATAGTTGTTTGCATGTTGCCTATTGACTGGACTGTGACTTCCTTGAAAATAGAACTTTCCTTTTGCCTTTCTTTGTATTTGAAGCACTTAGCAGGGTCTGGCATATAGTAGGCACTTACTAACTCTTCAGTGCCTGACTGACAAGTCACAGAAATATATGACCAAAAGATATTAACCAATCGATAACTGTTAAAATATATTAATAAACATGTCTCAAAAGACATAAATTATTCTAATGTATATGGCCAAATAATTACTAATAATAAATCTAAATAAATAGGACTATCAGGTTTCACCTTACATGCAACAGATTCACAAAAATGACAAATTATAAAAATTGCCAATGTTGGAGAAGTTAAGGAAAGACAGAGTAATCAATAATTGGTGGAAGTGTGATGGTGCAATCATTACAGAAAATGATTTTGGATTAAAGTGAAAATAATATCTTTAGTTTTTTGCCCAGATATTTCCTATTGGGATTATATCTCAAGTAAGTTATTGACCAAAGGAAAATATCAATAAATATCAAATATTAATAGAAACCCTTTTTTGTAGTGTCAGAGAACTGGGAATAAAGTAGATATATGACTATTGGAAAATGGTTTAAAAACTGCAATATGTGATCATAATATAATATTACTATGGTATAAGAAACAACAGATGTGACATACAAGTAGGCATGGAAAGTAATGTAAACTGATGAAAAGTGAGTTATACAGAGAGAGAAAGATAATATACAAAAAGATTATAAATTTATTTGGATATTTCTAGGAGCACAAAGAAATCCAAACTGAATATTATGAAATTATAATGACTGAGTTTCAACCAAAAGAGGTTGTGTGAAATAAAATATCTCTCTCTCTCTCTCTCTCTCTCTCTCTCTTTCTCTCTCTCTCTCTCTCTCTCTCTCTCTCTCTCTCTCTCTCTGTCTCTCTGTCTCTCTTTCTGTCTCTCTCTCTTTCCCTTTTTTGCTTCTTTGGGGTGCAGAAGGCAGGGCAATTGGGGTTAAGTGACTTGGCCAAAGTCACACAACTAGTAAGTGTTAAGTGTCTGAGGTCAGTTTTGAACTCAAGGCCTCCCAACTCCAGGGCTGGTGTTCTGTTTACTGTGCAACCTAGCCACCTCAATAAAATGTCTTCTTGCTCAGAAGGAGGTGGGGGGGTCCAAAAGTATGAGACTTTGCACATAACTCTCCATTTCTTATCCCTATGCATTTTCATTAACTATCCTTCCTTCCTGGGATTCTCTTTCCTCTCATCCCCATTACTTGGCTTCCTTTAGATATCAGTTGAAGCCTCAGCTTCTATATGAAGTCTTTCCCAGTCTTTAACGCTAGCCTATCCCCTTTGTTTATTTCATCCAATTTATCTATCTCCAATTTATAACATAATCTTTACAAATTTGATTAAATACTGTCTTCTCATCAGATTGTAAACTATTTGAAAATAAAGATTTTCTTTTGGTATCCTCAGGACTTAGCACAATAACCTGGCACATGGCTAATACTTAATAAATGAGACACATCTCACATATGACCCCTGAGTTGGTGAATTAGGTAGATTGAGTCATATTCAACCTCATTGTCTACATTAAGCACAAGGAGACTCCTGGGAAAATAATGGAAGGATATGGTAGTGATTCATATGTGGTCACAGAATCTTTGCCCTAAATAATGTCACCTAATTGTTCATATGTTTTACATACAGTAAGAGAATTGGGATCAAATATATAATATATAAAAGTCTAACCTCACTTAATTACAACTTGAAAAATATTTATTAAATATTCTTTAAAATTAATATTCAAAGAGCCTCAATGAATGACTAATATATGAAAGCATGATTCACATATAAATACTGCAGTGAAATTCCTCAGAAGTTAAAGGATTATAAAACATAATTAAGACTGACATTTTAATATGTATGTGTATATATATACATAAATATATATAATCTATACTAATGATACTTGATTTTTGTTGTTGTCATTTTTTTTTGCTATTGAAGAAATGATTTTTGAAATGGACACGTTGGTGTGTTTTGTAAGGTTACTTCAGATCAGTGGTTCTCAACCTGTGCATTATATTGAATTTGTAACAATGAAAATACATCCTGCATATCAGATATTTACGTTGTGATTCATAACAGTAGCAAAATTACACTTATGAAGTAACAATGGAAATAATTTTATGGTTGGGGGGGGGTAACCACAACATGAGGAACTGTATTAAAAGGTTGCAGCATTAGGAAGGTTGAGAACCACAGCTTTAGATCTTAATACTTACATTAAAAAAAAAACTCCAACACAGCCTTCTTCTTCAACTAAAGTTTTTAAAACATTATCTAAAAGTAAAATAAATATCATTCACAAGGCTTGCTACAATTAATATGTTAAGATTTTGAGACTCCTCTTTTATCTTTAAGTTTTACTTTTTTTTCCTAAGTGCCTTCCCAACTGTTTTAGTTGGAATTTCTTTTTCTTTAAAATACTTTTATTTTGTTTTGTTTTGATATGGCCATCATTTTCTGTGTTTGAAGGCATTTTATTTCATCTAAAATACCCATTTATATATCATGTCTTCCATCATCTCTATTTTATACACAAACAGCCCCAGTGTGGATGCATCAAAGACATCTATGTCCAGTACTTCAAATATAATGCAACAAAAGGAATAAATTTGCCTGGTGCAGAATAGATAGTAGAATTCATGTTCATCGTACCTGCATTCCAGCTTTTGATTCTCATCTGTCTAGTCTTTACTTTATGACTTAGCTTTTCAGCATTACGTTAAGTTTACTTTGTGTCCTGTTGTTAAAACAAGATTTTCCCAAAGTCATCAAAATGGTACATGATTTTCTTTTGAAATTTTTACCATGTTTTCTGATTAGTTATATTATATATATGTCTTATTTAGACACACATAAATTCTTATTTAGTTAAGATGCAATATTTCTTAATTTACCACACTGGAAATATTTGAACAACGAAAAAAAAAGCTCTGGGAAAACCACACACATTGATCCCTACCCTTCTGTGTATGTTTCCAGAGCATGTGTGTATATATGTATGTGATATATATTTAGACATATGTACATAGTGTATAACATGTAATATATATGTAAATATGAAGAGAAGCAATACTGTTTCTTGATTTACCACAGTGGACAAATTTGAACAATGAAAACACTTTATCCAAAACTACCATATATTTCTGTGTACACAGCTACTCACACAGATAAGCTTCTGACATGTTCATTCCTAAGGCTGTTAAATTACTGAGTGAATCATTCAGAAGAAAGGAAACCAATTACAAAATAAAATGGTTGGTTCTATTTTCAGAGAAGTCAAGGTTCAGAAAAGATAGGGTAGTTATTGACATCTATTATTTAGAATAGATACATACCTTTTAACTCCAGTAATGAAGAACTGTGGAACACCAATAACAGTTTATGGGGTTGTTTTTAGTTTAACAGTCTATAAAATGGGAACAATAACACTTAATTGTGTGTAAATACAATTAGCTTTCGAAACTAGTTTGAAATTTTGAATGTCTGAATTTCGCTAAAAAAAATTCCCTCAAATAACACTAATATAAAGAATTACATAAGTATACTTGCAATTCAGTGTTTTCTTACATAGCAATCATTTATAAGTTCTGAAATTCCATTATTAACCAGCAGAAGGAAATATTAAGTTAATGTTACAAAAATTATATCTGCAGATTTTCAAAGCTATAGAGGAATGAAGTATCTTAAACAAAGATATCAGAAGACATCACAGCAAATCCATTGACAGAATGTGTCATTCTACTAATGTTAGTCTCAAGTTATGGAAGTTGCTGTCTATAGGTTTGCACAAAACTGTTTATGCAACTGCTACTGAGTACAGCCATCTTACAAAATAAAAATGAATTTCAACTGTTTCTGTTGTTTGTATATATTCTGTAATAGTCTTAATGTAGAAATACATGAAATAGTATCTTAATCTTTAAAGAAAAATAATGTGAAGTTTATGATTATTTCTAGCAAATGATGCAAAAGCATTTGTCGATCCAGCTTATGTATCAATTGTTTCAAATACCCTACAAAGATATTGACTCAAATAAATTGAACAGAATTTATACCTACATTTCAGTTTTCTATTTTCATTTTATATAAAAAAGAATAAATTTAAGAATTCATTTTAAGTGTCCATAATATCACCAGTCATTTTAAAGTTAGACTACATGCCTTAATGGCATGTAACTGTACATTGTGACTCTTTTCTATTAGTAGGTCTAAAGAGCACACTAAATGAATGTTCACACCTTTCCAACTGACACTCTTTAGCACACTGCTCATTAGTGGAAGGAGAAGGTGACCTTATTAGTTTTCTTTTTTTGGTTGTTGTTGGGGGATATAGGCAGGTGATAATTGGCATAACTCCTAACTGTCTCCAAAGACCAATTAGCAAAAGGGAGTTATGTATAACACCAGCCTGTGTTTCAGTTAAATGTCTATTTCTGGTAGAGTTGAATGGAGAAATGATCTCCCACATAAGATTTATGTTAGTGCTATATTTGGATTCTACTGTGGATGACCACAGTGCCGCATCCAAATATGTTTTCTCTCCTTTACCAAATGGGCTATATCTCTAGAAATCATGAGATTTCACAAGTTCTAAATATCTTTGACCTTTTAAGTATCTTAGTCATGATTATCAAGATACATTTAGTAATCAGAATTACAAAGTACTACATCTTTATGACTTTGAAGTTATCCTTAATTTTAAGAAATAATCTGGACTTAAAACTATGAATAACATTAATGTTCAAGCAAACCAATTATGCTTTTGATGATCACTTAACATACTATTAAAGCAGAGTATCTTAACCTGAGTTATATGGACTTTTAAATATTTTGACAAGTGTATTTCAATATAATTGGTTTCAATTTAATTGTTACCCTATGTATTTTATTTTATGCATTTAAAAACATTTTTCTAAGACGGGTACCCATAGGTTCAACCACACTATCAAAAGGTCTATAAAAATACATAAGAAAGTCCTGTTTTATTGAAATCAGTAAAAGATTGTAGACTAATTCAGTGATACACTCAAATCACACTGGACGCATATAAGAACATGCAGTCCCCCCCATTTCTCTTGCCCTGTTTTATTTTTTAAAACAAATCTTACATAATTTGTCATTTTCCTGTTTGAGGTAAAATCATTATGACAGAAATTTGAGGAAAATAGATGTTACAAATTATTTCAAATAAAGTATTTTAAAAATAACTTTTTTGTCTGTGTGATAAGAAATTAAGGACACAGTTCTGATCAATTATATTTGTCAATGTTATGTCTATAAAGAACAATTCCATATATGAAATGTCATTTAGCCAGTAGGAATCTTGGAAATCCAGGTAACCGTTAACTAGAGACTATTTTATTTTTACTGATATCAAACCTTTACTCTGAAGATATTTGTCTTCCAAATGTATTTTTGACTATGTTATAAAATGATGCTTACATATACAGGCCTGTTTTTGCCAAGGAAAGGAAGAAGGAAGAAAGAAAGGAAGAAATATTTATCTAGCATTTAATATGTGCCAAGCCCTGAAGATGTAAATCATGTAACTAAGAAAGCCCCTTATCTCAACAATTTATATTCTAATGTGGTAAGAAATGTTTTGCATAACTGTACATGTATAACGTACATTGAATTTCTTATCTTCCCAGTAAGTGTGGGAGACAAGGGAGGAAAAAAAAATCTGGAATTTAAGGTTTTAAAGTGAAATGTTTAAAAAATATTATTATTATTATTATTAATTATTTATATGCAACTTAGAAATAAGATATACAGGCACTGGGGTATGGGGATCCATCTTGTCCTAATGGAAAGTCAGAGGAGGAATGGGGGAAGATGTAGGAGAGAGCAGATTGGGGCAGGGGGTATACAGTGGGATTGCTGTTTTGGGGTGGTGGGTAGGGAAAGATGGGGAGAATTTGTAACTCAAAGTCTTGTGGAAATGGATGATGCAAACTAAAAAATATACACAAAAGTTATTTAAAAAGAAAAAAAAAGTATGTGAATTATGACTACACATTGTCTCTTTGATGTATGACTGCTCAGATCCTTCTACTTTTTAGTGTTGCAGGTACTGAAAAGTCTTCAGACCAGATTGCTGTTTTCATGGGTGGAGGAAGTCTCATAACGCACTCCTTTTCCTCTATCATCATAATTGTCATTATCTTTAAATGTCCTTAAAAATATCTTTAAAGGGGCGGCTAGGTGGCGCAGCGAATAGAGCACCGGGCCTGGAGTCAGGAGTACTTGAGTTCAAATCCGGCCTCAGACACTTAACACAAAAACTAGCCGTGTGACCTTGGGCAAGTCACTTAACCCCAACTGCCCTCCAAAAAGCAAAAAAAAAAAAATATCTTTAAACAAAAATCTTTTTAAAAAATATATAAATGTGACAAAGTATTTCCTTGGGATCACATTTGGTATTTTATCTCTTTTACAATATTTGATGTTTAGTTCATTAATCACATAGCTTAGTTGACCGGAAATTGTTTTTGTCTAAAATGCTTGAAATGGCTTTATGTGATATTTGTTGTTGCCAAATCACAAGCAGTTTTGTTTGTGATGCATTTTGCCAAGCAGTGGTGAGAAGCTAGCCACTTAAGTAAAGGTGTATTTAGACAGGGAAAAAGTGAATTTCCTCCCAATAGAACTCAACCTTACTAAGATTTACAAGCAAATAGGATAGGATCTCACACAGTAAATGATTAATAAATAATTGAATTGAATTCGGCAGTAAAGAAGTGGAATTATCTGATATACTATTATCAGACTGTGACAAAGCTCACAGGATACTTTAAAAGTTTTCTAAAGGTTGGCTTCTTCCCTTTCTTAAGAAAAGAATATAAAGTGAAGAGGGCTGGAGAAAGCATTTGAAGCTGAAAGAACACCCCAAGGACAGATACATGATGACTTTTGACATTGGATTATAAGTTCCTTATTTCCTCGGCACATAGCACAATACTTCATACATATAACACTTAATAAATGGTTATCGATTGCTTCCCACAAAGACTTCAGCTCTCCTTTAGTTCCAGAAAAATCAAGGTCAGGCTTAAATCTACAGGTTTAGGTATCTCTTTAGTTTTTTTTTTCTCCTAAGTTTCTCTTGTTTCTGCCAGCTATCTACAATTCATATGCTCAGTAGTGAGAGATTATAAATATTTTGAATAATACAGGCACTGGAAATTCAGTTGTTATTTCCTGTTTTCTATGTTATGTTCTCATCCATAAATGGCATTAATATATGCTACAGTGATATCTTTATGCCGCATTGTATATTAAAATACAATTTACTGACTACTTCTGAGCTACAGCCTCTCAAAGCATCTGTGTATTATAGACAGGACTTACCTGATCCTAGTAACTGGTAAGACAAGGAGTTGCTGAAGCACAGACTTTCACAGCAGAACTGAATTGGGTTTCATTCAGAGCCAAAGAGACCCATTGAGGCTGTGTCTATTAAACAACAACAACCCCTACAACACTTGGAAAAGGAAGTTTTAATAGATTCTAGCATGTACAAAAGTCTGTGCGCCACTTCTGTGACTCTTTGCAGTTTGACCCAAATATGTCAGTTCAGTAGAGATAGACTTAGGGATAGGGAAAAGGTTGGGGACTAGGATGGGAATAAGGATAGGGAAGGGGGCTGGGGATAGTGATGGGCATGGGGATGGGGATAAGGATAGAGACAGGGATAGGCATAGAAGAAAGGTGTGGAATTGCAGTTTCATTGGTATGAGGAAATCCCAGGTGAAGAAATTCCCTCTGCCAATGTAAGTAAGCATTTTTTCTGTAACTTATAGACTTAAGAGTATTGTCTAGGAAACTGAGATGTTAAATAACTTGCTCAGAGTCAAACAGCTAGTGTTTATGTATATATGTGTGGCAGAAAGTGAACCCAAATCTGTCTGATTTGGAAGTTGGCTCTCTCTTTGTCTCGTGCTGCAAAATCCATAGATATGTCTAATCATTTAGCTGGACTGGCCAATTAATTAAAAATATTCATATTGAGGGTTGAGACTGTTGATTAAAGACATGAACTTTAACTAGTATATCTTGACCAAATATAATTGCAATTAAAGGGAATGACTTTAGTCTTTTTACTGAAAATATTCTGTTTTTCTTCCTTTGGTTTTTTAAATGACTTTCTATGTGCATTTTGTAAGTGTTTATAAATCTGGTCTAGGGATCATGACTTGCTACTAAAACATTATACATACATCATATATGTATATATATATGTATATATATATATATGTAATATACATGTACCTATAATTATGCCCAGAGCATTTTGGACACTTTATAAATATTAAATACTGACATCAAACAACAGGCATCACAACAAAAGGAGTGAGAATTCTAAGAACCTCTCAAACCACTTACCTTTAGACATAATTGGGCATGTGCTGTTCTTATGTGTTATGAATATGTAGGTGATGATGGGGTGTTCAGCATAAATAAGTGATCACTTTTTCTACAAAACTATAGCTTCCTTATCATGTAAACTTAGAGGTTAATACTGAACAAATTAATAGAATAATTCAAGCATTGAAAATCACCTATTTGAAAAGTTGAATAACAGTCATGTTCTATAAAAGAAATGACTTGAATTTGACTGCATAAAGCTATTTTACACTTTCCCACGATTCAAGTGAGCATGTAGCAAGAAGCCATCAGAGGGAGTTGTCTGAACTTTATTTGGAAACATCACTATGAGCCCTGGCCCAGTGCCAGAGCACTACTGGAAACACATGTTCAGCATGTTTCCAAATCATACCTTTCTTACTTATACTAGCACACTACAACAATCTTGAATTTCCAAGATTGAATTTCAACTCTTGAATTTCAAATGATCACATCCAAAGAATTCTAAGCACTTGACATTTAACTCTATAGTACATTAATCTACCTCTATATAAGATTAATATATAGCATGGGAAATTGAAAATTCTTGCTCTGTAAATATTAGGAACATGTAAATATCTAAAAATAAACATCCAGTGAAGAGAAAAATGATGATTCTAATTTGTCCTTAAGCACAGAGTACTTAGAGCAAATGGATAGAGAGATTGCACAGCCACCTGGATAACCCTAGGAGTCCTCAGCCCCAGCTGGGCCCAGTGCAGGGGCTGTTGGGTTTAGGGAGCAGTGACATAGGCAGAAAAGTCACTGAGACATTGTGCATTTATAAGATCTACTACAGACTAAACAAGTGTACCAAGTGTCAGGCAATTAGTCCTGGAGTAAATTAGAAAGGATGGGAAGTTCAAGACAGCTTTTTATATCATACCTGTGGAAGCAGGGATGAGAGTTGAAGGAGGGTCACTGGGAAGAAGGGAGAAGACAGTCTGCTTTATAGAGAGGCATAATCAAGTCAGATGGTCCAAATACCACAGCAAAGATAAGGATCGGGATCATCTCCACAAATAGGGCTGCTGTACTATTTCGTGAACTCCAGCATCACCTACAATGTCAGTCGCAAGACCAGCTTCATGCCCACTCAGGCTTTTGCTGAGGCCTACTTTCACCTGAAGGAAGCTCTTTATTAGGGTAGTTCCAGGTGGTAGAGATATGATGATGAGAACAAACCCCACTAGGCAGGCCAGAGATATTGATGATGCCATCATAGGGACAGGAATGAATGACTTCATGAACAGCTCAGGTTGCAAGACTGACATACCTGCAATAGCAGTGCCACTTTATGCTGTGCCATAAACTGATATCAAGACTGCTAAAGACCATATCAACCAAGGCACCTGTGATGGCAAAAAAAGACATGGACTTGGGACTCTCATATATGTTCATGAAAGGTCAGTCATTGGAAAGCAGATGGTTGTGTGGAAAGGGTAGAGAGGTAAGGGCAAAGGGCTGGGTAGTGGTTAAAGGCTGGAGGGTGTGTAGGCTGGTGGAATGGAATGGACTCAGGAGACCCAATATAGATATTCTTTCTTAAAATAATGAAAACTCAATTCTATGTGTTTGTCTTGTGATTTTGTCATTGCCCTCCTAAAACAAGTAACAAAAGACTAAATAAATTATTTGCTACCATGGGATGTATGAGACTTCAAACAGAGTTTTAAATTTACCTTTGTGGAGCTATTGTCTTATCAGTATGAACAGTATGCAAATAGTTCAGATTACATCCAACCCAAACCTCCTTGTGTGCTATTGTTCCTATCCTATAAATGCTCCACAGAGGGTCATCTGCATACTGAAAAGCATCCTTAAGATTCTTAAATGCTACATGTATGATAACTGAGTAGGCAGGCCATCCATAAATTATCCCTAACTTCCATTTCATGACCTGTGATTTTCTTTTTTTAATGGTTTTACTTAAGTTTTTTAATTTACTCATTTAGTTTTTTAGTTCATGTCTTCCTTTAAAAAATTGTCATTTATTTATGATAAACATTCCTTCCTTTTTAAATTTTGAAGTCCAAATTCTCTCTATCCTCTAACCCTTCCTCCACCCACCGAAAAGGCAAGAAAAATGGTATCAATTAATTATACATATGAAATCATGCAGAACATTTTCATATTAACCATATCACAAAAAAGGAACAGAAAATAAAGGAGGAAATTACAAGCAGGAAAAATAGCAATTTGCACTCAGACTTCATTAATTCTTTCTGGAGGTGAAAGCATTTTTTCATCTTGAGACATTTGGAATTATATCATTCTATTGGTCCTAGGAGCCATGTGTTTTCAGAGATGATCATCACTGCCACATTACTGTTATTATGCACAATTATCTCCTGGTTCTTCTTACTTCACTTTACAACAGTTCACATAGGTGTTGACATTTTTTTGTGCTTTCTTTTTAACCACCCCAGTCATCATTCCTTACAGCAGAGTAGTATTACTTTACAATCATATGCCACAGATTTGTTAAGCCATTCCCCAATTGATGAACATCTCCTCAATTTCTGTTTGTTTTTTTTCCCATCACAAAAAGAGCTGTTGTAACTATTTTTGTATTGTAGTGGTACTTAAAAAAATATCTTCAGGGTACAGACTCTAATAATAATAACAACAATAATAATAATGATAATAATAATAATAATAATGGTATTGCTGGGTCAAAGTGTACACATGCTTTTATAGCCCTTTGGGCAAAGCCCCAAACTGACAAAATTGTTGGACCAGTTCAGTACTCCACCAATAGTTTTTTTTCTTCTCTCCTCCCCTCCAGCAGTTGTCATTTTTGATAGCTGTGAGGTGGTATCTCAGAATTGTTTTCATTTGCATTTTTCTAATCAATAGTGATTTAGAGCATTTTTAATAAGGCAATAGTTTCTATTTTTCTTCTGAAAACTTCATATCCTTTGAGCATTGATTAATTTGGTGATGGGTCTCATTTCTATACATTTCACACACATGTATATAAGAAATGAAGTTATTAGAGGTATTTGCTATAAATTAGTTTTTATATTACTCCATTGTCTCTGACACCTTTTAGCAAATGTATTTTTCCTGATTATCTCTTTTATTGGTCGACTTTTGCTTTTGCTTTGTCCAAAATCGTGATAGCTATCCTTTCCTTTTTTACTTCAGCTGAACCATAATAGAGTCTTCTCCCACCCTTTATTTTAATTATGTGTGTGTTTCTGTTTCAAGTCTGTCTCTTGTAAACAACATATTGTTGGATTCTGGTTTCTAATCTGTTCTGCTATCCACTTGTTTTAGGGTGGGCTTATCCAATCCACATTCGCAGTTATGATTACTAACTATATTTCCCTCCATTCTATTTTTCTTCTATTTCTCCTTCTCATTCGCTTTTTATTCTGCCCCCCTCAAAAGTCTGTTTTGCTTTTAAACACTGCCTCTCTTTATCTGAACTCTCTTTTATCGTTGACTCCCCCCATAACTCTCATCCCTTATTACCTATACTTTCCCTATTATTTAAGGCAGGTTTCTATACCCAATTGTGTGAGTATATGCATATATGTATGTTTATGTGTGTATATATGTGTATGCATATATACACATATATGTATATATGTGTGTACATATGTACACATACAGTGTGTGTATATATGTGTGTGTGTGTGTGTGTGTGTGTATTCTGCAGTCTTTGAACCAATTCTGATGAGGTGAGGTTCAAGCACTGACCACTCCCCCCTGTTTTCACCTTTAACATAAAGTACTTCTTGAAAGACTCTTTTATGTGAGAAAAAAACTTAATTATACTAATCCCTTTCCCCTTATCAGAGAGTATCCCTCTTTCTTATCCTTTCATTTTTTTTCATCATCTAAACATAACTGATTCACACTCATGCCCTTTATTTTATAGATTCCTTTTAACTGACTTAATAATGGTAAAATTCTTAGGGTTTATATGTGTTCTTCCCATATAGGAATGTAAACAATTTAACTTTACTGAATGTCTCAAGATTATACTTTCATGTTTACCTTTCTATGTTTTTTTTGAGATTATGTTTGAATGTCAAATATCCTATTCAGTTCAGATCTTACCATCATGAATGTTTGAAAGTTCTCTATTTCATTAAAAATCCATTTACCCCTTGAAGGATTAGACACTATTTTGGTGGGTAAACTATTCTTGCTTCTAATTCTAGCTCCTTTGCCTTGTAGAATATCATAATCTAAGGCCCTTGTTTCTTTAATTGAGTGTTTCTCAACCTTCCTAATTCCATGACCTTTTAATACTTGTATGTGGGCATATCTGCATGTGGGCAGACCCATCTGTAGACAAATAGAGGAGCAGTGTCTTGGTTCCTAAAACCATCGGAAATATGTGATTTCCAATGGTCTTAGGTGATCCTTGTAACCCCTGTGAAAGGGTTATTTGGCCCCCAAAGGGGTCACAACCCACAGGTTGAGAACTGATGCTTTAATGTGAAAGCTGCCCAGTTTTGTGTTAACCTAACTGTGATAACAGGATATTAAATTGTTTCTTTCTAGCTGCTTGCAATATTTTCTTCTTAACTTGACAGCTCTGGAATTTGTCTATAATATTCCTTGGAGTTTTTATTTTGGATCTCTTTCAGGAGGTGATCAGTGTATATTTTTTTCAATTTCTATTTTACCGTGTATATCTAAAATAAAGGAGGAATCTTCCTTGAGAATGTCTTGAAATATAAAATCTAGACTCCTTTTTTAAATCATGGCCTTCAAGTACTCCAATAATTTTTAATCTCTCCTCAATCTGTTTTCCAATTTAACTGTTTTCCTGATGAGGTATTTCACATTTTCTTCACTTTTTTCAATTTTTCATTTCCTTTTTTTGTTTATATTGTATGAAGCCATTAGCTTCCACTTTTCCAGTTCTAATTGTTAAAGCAGTATTTTCTTCAATGACCTTTTTTACCTCTTTTTCCATTAGGCCAATCTTGGTTTGCTTGTTTCGTTTTGAGATACAATATTTTATTTCTCTTTTTTTTCAATAAGCTGTTAATTTTCTTTCCATATATTTTCATTATATATTTATGTATTATACATATATTATATATTTATATATTAATAGTAATATATTATTATATCATATTATTCTCATTTCTTTTTCCCAATTTTTTCATTTCTTACTCTTGGCTGTTTCTTTATGTCTCCCAGGAAGTTGTTTTGGATTTGAATCCAATTAGAATTTTTATTTAAGGCTTTGTTTGTAGTCATTTTCACATTGTTTTATTCTCCTGAGGTTGTGTCTTGGTCCTTGTAATGTCATGCATCTTTGGCTTTCCAGAAGAATGCTACTATGAACAGCTTTTTAAGGTTCTGATTACACAGTATAGTGAACACTATTTATTCAATAACCAAATCAGAGCAAAGCATTCACAGAAAATCAAGATACAATGTTCACAATGTTACAACTTATCACAGAAAATAAAAATACAGCATTCACAGCAGCTTATCACTAAAATGGCCACATTGTTTTTACCACAGTGGTCACATAGTTTTGAACAAAGTACAATCATTTAGTCAATCAATCACTTAGTAAATAAATCATTCAATTCACTCAATCATTCAGTCATCCTTAAGGAGGCTTGCCTCTTTAAGGGTTACAAAATACAGTAGTCAAATTTCTTCACTCATTGGGCACACTAAGTTGCAAATCAATCACCATTCATCATTCACTATTCAGTGATCAGAAAATATATAGGCCATCCACCCCTCAGTCACAAGTAAGTCACATTCTTCTCAGTTAGTAGACAGTATCCAAGTAAAGTCTTCTTTCAGCTTGACCTAGAATAGGTAGGCTCTCAGATTCCCAGGATCCCCTTCCATGGTCCCTGCTCCTATTTGTATTCACCAAACTGTCACCTGGGTTCAAAGGTAGATAGATCCCAGTTCCTTGTCCAGCTCTCCATGCAATTCTGTTCCACACTGAAGCTCACAGTGTCCTGTCCACCTTAAATCCTTCACAGTCTCTATTCCTGGGAAGTCAGGGCTTATCAAAGCCACAAAGTAATGACACCACAGTCATGCTTCCTCAGTCTTTCGCAGCTCCAGCTGGCCCTCAGAAATCTTCAGCTGCCTTGGCAACTTTGCTGGCCTTTGGAAGTCCTCAGCAGCTTGGCTGGCCCACAGCATAAGTTCTGCCATCACAAGTTCCCAGGAAATTCTGACCTTTCCAACTAGTGTTTTTCCTTATATACAATATTTCTCCTCCTTATTCAACCCCTTCCTGTCATATCAGCAACAGGGGTTCATACCTTCAGTTTCATAAACAGAGGCTTGATTTAAAACTAGGTATTAAGTACCTCTTAGCTTAGCAATACAAAGGGATGTTCAAATTTCATTACTAATACAGTCCTCCCTCTCACTGTAGTGTCTTATTATGGTCATGTTCTTTTTTGTTCTTGATGTTTGCTCATTTTCCAGACTATTTCTTAGCCTTGCACTTTATATTAAAGTTGGGCTCTATTCACCTGGTGGTGGGAAGGCACTCACCTAAACTTCAGACTGTTTCATGCTGCTGCTTTCTAGTTCTGCAAGTTTTCCATACTCTCAATGTGGTGTGATCCTGAGAGAGGTATGGCCATTGCTCCTCTAGTCTGCACTCTGGTCTTTACCCGGGAAAGCTCCCTGTTCCCTTAATGCCCGAAGTGCTAGTGCTCCTCTTGTCCCAGGAACTGTCCAGGAACCTTGCTTCCTTGTGACTGACCATAAGTAGTCTTTTTCTCTCTGGTACTGTGATCTAGAACTGAACTGCTTCTTTTCTTTTCTTTTTTTTAACTTTTCTTTTTTGTTTTCATTTTTTTTTGTTTTTTTTTTTGGAGTGCAGTTGGGGTTAAGTGACTTGCCCAAAGTCACATGGCTGGTGTGCCAAGTATTTGAGGTCAGATTTGAACTCAGGTCCTTCTGACTCGAGAGCCGGTGCTCTACTAACTATGCTACCTAGCTGCCCCTGAACTGCTTATTTTCAAAAGAGTTGCCAATCAGTGCCAGCTATACCAGTGTTAGCAAAGGGTCCCCTGTAATCTCCTTTTGATCAGCTGTCTGACCCTCTGGGTTGAGAGCACTTGAACCTGCTGCTGCTGTGGCTGCTATCACAGCTGTCTCCAAGGTCCACTACTAATGCCCCTTCTAGGTTTTCTTCCCACCTATAGCCAAAGATCTTTCCAACCTCTTAGGTTGTCTTAGGCTTGAAAAGAAATGACTCACTGTGAAACTGTATTTGTTCTGCTACTCCAAAATTTAAAGAGTTACTTAAAGTTCTTTGGAGGGCAGTGTTGGGCGAGTTCAGCTAGGTTGCAGCCTGCATACTACAGTCTTTCCCTGCACTGCAGAAATCCTTCTACCTGGAGTTCCAAATGCATGTTTATTTCTCATGTAATAAATCTACTTGCAATGCATGTCTCACGGACTTGTGATTTTTTTTTTCGGTTAAGACTACCATGTATTATTCACTCCTTTGGTTACAACCCTTATATACAACCAGACTATTATACGGTGATACAGTGAGAAAGTATTTGCAGATCCTATATTTGATTGCACACCACCAGGGGAAGGGGGGAAGGGAGGGGAGAAAATCTGAAACTCAAGGGATTGTAGAACTGAATCTTGTAAACTAAAAGTAAATAAACAAGTCAATGAAAAAACAAAAAAGACTACCATGGAATATGCTATATTGTCTCCCTATTACCTTTAGGATCAAATATATTTGAGCATTTGACATTTATAGACCTTCATAACGTGGTCCCTTCCTGCTATTTCATTCTCCTTATGTTGCTTCCCTCCATCCTTTATATGGTCTGACTGTACTAGCCTACTAGTCATCAGTTTCTTCATCTCCTTCATCATCTGTGCATCATTCTGCATCATCCATTAATTACAGTGGCTATTGCTAAGGCCTAAAATTCTCCGTCTTCTTCATATCTTCCTCTTAGAATCCCTACTTTTCTTTGAGACTCAAATAAAACAACCCTGGCTACATGAGGCCTTTTTTACGTTCCCAGACACTAGTATCTTTCCCTTTAACGTTAGGGGATACACATACACATACTCACACACATGCTTATAGATATGCATGCTCTCCCCAATTATAATGTAAGCTCCTTGAAGGCAAGGACTTTATTACTTGTTTCTTCTGTGTATAGTTCTTAGTAGAGAGTGTGACACATAGTAGGTTGTTGATTGGTCCTTTACTCTGCTTTTTCTGCACACTTCTTTAGTGGTAATATGTCATAACATATTCTTGTCTGCCATTTATCTCTTTCTTCTACTTTGGGTGATGTGCAGTTCTAATTCTGTAGTATTCCTTGACTAGTTTATAACCATGCAGCATCACTTAGAAGCATGCTGAAACTAAAAGAATGGATCTTTGTTTTTCCATGGAAACCTACATAATTTCCCCAAAACAACAGACCCTATTCTCCTCTTCCTTTTTGATTCTAGGTCATACTCATTTTCTGTCCATCATATCATTCAAAGAAAAATTGGCCTTCTAGCTGTATATTATTGTTTAGACAGTAGTTTTCCTTCATCTCCTTTTTATTTTTCTATGCATATACTTAGGCTGAATTTTTTGAGTGCTTATAAATCTCCTATAGTGACCTCTATTATATTTTTACCTGTATGGTGGCTAAAATCCTAGTCTGTTTTCTCAATATAAGTGGGAAAAATTATGCAGATTTCTCAAATTATTCTATAGGAAATTTATTCTCTAGGAAAAACTTTGGTATTAGCAGAAAACCTTTATGAAATGTTGCATAATAGCTAAGAAGGAATCCTAAATATGTTGAGAAATTATGTCTAATAAAAATCAACAGAAATATATACAAACTGCAAAATATTCCTGATTTGGAGTATTAGTTTCCTCAGTTCCATATACTCCAACCCCATCTTCTCATCTTTTAAAATGATCTTCCTACAATGCAGGTATTACCATGTAGTTCTTTTATTTAACAAACTCCAATGGCTTTTATTGTGTTCAGGATGAAATATGAAATCTTTTGGCCTTTAAAAACTCCTCATAAGCTGGCTCCTTCCCATCTTGTAACTTACACTGCTATATGTACTTAATGGTCTTGTCACTCAGGCTTGCTTGTTTCTCCTTTAAGACATTCCTTTCATCTCAGTACAATTTCTCATGTTTTCCCCAGGGCCTGGAATTCTCTGCCTCCCTATCTTTGCTCCCTAACCTTTCTGACTTCTTCAAGTCTCAACTAAGATTCTACCTTCTTCTGCAGGAAACCTTTCTCCTTCCTCCTTAATTTTAATGCCTTCCTTATATATGTCCTTTTTCCCCCTACTCAGCTGTTTGCATGTTGTCTCTTTGTGACAGAATGTGAGAAAGACACATGGACAAGAGAATGTTTTTCCCATTTCTTTGCCTTGTATCCCTAGTGCTTAGCAAAGAGTTTAGTGCATAGTGGCACTTAGTAAATTCTTGTTGAATGGACTTGTTTCATGAATTTCTTTTTTCTAATCTTTGTTAAGAAATAATTTTTTTATCTAAATGCCATAACATTTTTACAAAACGGCATTCTAGTTTAGAATATATGTATGTATGTGTATAAATGTCCCTTCTTCCTTTATTAGGCTATAAATACTTTGAGACCAAAGAGTATTTAATTTAATTTGCCAATATCCCTCAAAGTCCTAGCACAACGACCACCAAAAGGTGTATGAATTGTGTAACAGTCTCCCTTTATATTAAAGAAAATATTCAAGGATGAACATGTTATTGAAATGGGAAGGGAAGGGAAAAAGCATTTATGTAGCTACTATGTGTCTAGCACTGTGCTAAAGTACTATACAAATATGATCTCATTTGATTATGAGATCAAATGCCCTCTCAGTCTACTCTGTATTAATTGGTAAATATTTTTAAATGATCAATTTAGTTTTAGTTTTAAAGATTACATTAAAAACATAGAGCTAAATAAAAAGCTAATATAGTCTTTTCTTCTTTTTAATAAGAAAATATTTATTGAGCGCTTAGCATTTGCCATGCATTGTGCTATATACTTTACAAAGGCAAGCGTACTAACAAAAACATAGTCTCTGCCTAACAGGAGCTCACAGTTTTTAAACTTTGTACCTTTTTAAATTAATTGATTAATTTTAGTTTTCAACATGATTTTCTGCCCATCTCTCCCCTCTTGCCACCCTAAGACAACATGCATTCTGATTATCCCTTCACCAACTTTGTCCTCCCTTCTATCAGTGTCCCCTTCTCTTATCCCCTTCCCTTCTATTTTCTTGTAAGGCAAGATAGATTTCTATACTCCATTGCCTGTATACCTGATTTCCCAATTGCATGTAAAAACAATTTTTAACATTCTTTTTTTTTTAATTTTGATTTCCATATTTTCTCCCTTCCTCCCTCTCTACCCACCCTCAGTGAGAAGGCAAGCAATTCAATATAGGTTATACATGTGTAATCATGCAAAATACCTCATAACAGTCATGTTATGAATGGCTAACTATATTTACCTCCATCCTATCCTGCTCCCCACTTATTTTATTCTCGCCTTTGACTCTGTATTTCTCAAAAGAGTTTGCTTTTGATTATCTCCTCCTCCTTTGTCCCTCCCTTCTATCGTCTTCCCCTCTCTTATCCCTTTCCCCTCTACTTTCCTTTAGGTTAAGGTAGATTTCCATACCCAGTTGAGAATATATGTTATTCCTTCTTTAAGGCAAATATGATAAGAGTAAGGTTTACTCATTCCCTCTCACCTTCCCCCTCTTCCCTGCTAAAGCTTTTTCTTGCCTCCTTTAACTGAAATAATTTACCTTATTCTACCTCTCCCTTGTTCCCCCTCCCAGTATATTCCTCCCCCTCCCTCCCTCTCTCTCTCTCTCTCTCTCTCGCTCGCCTTTCTCTCTCTCTCTCTCTCTCTCTCTCTCTCTCTCTCTCTCTCTCTCTCTCTCTCTCTCCCTCCCTCCCTCCCTCCCTCCCTCCCTCCCTCTCCTTAGTTTTAGTATTTTAGTTATCATCTGTTCATATTCAATTCGCCTGTGCCCCCTCTCTTTTTAAATATGTATCTTTATATAAATATATACATACGTATATGTGTTTATATCTGTATAGGTATGTGTTTGCATGTATACACATATATATTCCCTCCAACTACCCTAATACTGAGAAAGATCTCATGAAGTATAAGTATCATCTTTCCATATAGGAATGTAAAAAGTTCAAATTTAATAAGTCCCTTATGGTTTCTCTTTCCTGTTTGCCTTTTAATGCTTCTCTTGATTCTTGTATTTGAAAGTCATTTTTTTTTATTCAACTCTGTCCTTTTCATCAGAAGTGCTTGAAAGTCCTCTATTTAATTGAATGCACATTTTTTTGCCTAAAGTATTATACTCAGTTTTGCTAGGTACATGATTCTTGGTTTTAATCCTAGCTCATATGATCTCTAGAATATCATAGTCCAAGCCCTATGATCCCTTAAATGTAGAAGCTGATATATTCTGAGTTATCTTGATTGTGTTTCCCCAATACATCAATTTTTTTATGGCTGCTTGCAATATATTCTTCTTGACTTGGTATCTCTGGAATTTGGTTATAATGTTTCTAGGAGTTTTCATTTGGAAATCTCTCTTAGGAGGTAATTCTGGATTATCTCCGTTTCAGTTTTTCCCCTTTGGTTCTAGAACATCAGGGCAGTTTTCCTTGATAATTTCTTGAAAAGTGATGTCTAGGCTCTTTTTTTTTTGATAATGGCTTTCAGGTAGTCCAATCATTTTTAAATTCTGTCTTCTGGATCTATTTTCCATGTCAGTTGTTTTTACAGTCAGATAATTCACATTGTTTTCTCTTTTTTTCATTCTTTGTATCTGTTTTATAATATCTTGATCTGACATACAGTCATTAGCTTCCATTTGCTCTATTGTAATTTTGATAGAATTTTTTACTTCAGTGGGCTTTTGGACCACCTTTTCTATTTGGCCATTTATGTTTTTTAAGGCATACTTCTCATTGGCTTTTTGTTTCTCTTTTGCCATTTAGGTTCATCTGTTTCTAAGATGTTATTTTCTTCAGTATTTTTGGAAGTATCCTTTTGCAAGATGTTGATTTTTTTTGTATTTTTCATTATTTTTTTGCATCAGTCTCATTTCTCTTCCCACTATTCCCGCTATTTTTCTTACTTGATTTTTGAAATCCTGTTGCCTAAGACTAATTCACACTTTTTCTTGGAATCTTTGGATGTGGTAGCTTTGACTATGTTTTCTGCTTTTGGTTGTATCTTCTGTTCTTCCCTGCCACCAAAGTAAGATGCTATAGTCTGATTTTTTTATTCTGTTTACTCATTTCCCCAGCAAATCAGTTGACTTTTTAGCTCTTTGTTAAGGTAGGTCTCTGCTTTCATTGTTGAGGGGGTACTATTCCACGCTTCATGGATTTTGTGCAACTGTTTCCATAGGTCCTAGGGACCTCTAAATTATCATTCCTTCCAAGGTGGTATGATCAAGGTGTTTTTTTTTTACTCCTCTCCTGCTTTGTGCTCTAATCTATTAGTGACAACATATTTTTTCTGCCTTGATACTGTGAAGAGGATTCCATCTCCACTTCTGCCATAAGCTTTGCCCTGCCTGCACTCCTCCTGACCCTAAGACCACCACCTAGGATTGCAACTCTAATTGAAGCATGAGCAAAGCAAAAGAATCCTGCTCCAGCGTCAGGAAAGCGATCCCTGTAATCCCCATCTAATCAGCTACCCAATCCTCCACTGTCTGTGGGCTTAGAGCTCTGGAAGCAGCCACTGCTACTGCTGCCATGGCTACCACCCTGGGGAAGGGGCCAGACCAAACTCCTCTCCCATCCAGGTCCAACAGACTTTTCCTACTGATCTTCTAAGTTGACTTTGGTGTTTGTGGGTTGAGAAGTCTTGAAACCACCACAGCTGCCAATGATTCAGTCCCCTGAGGCCTGCTCCAGACTGTCTTTGCAGTGTGACATACACCAGGCTATGCTCCTTTCTCAGACTAGTACAAAAATCTTTTCCTGTTGACTTTCCAAGTTTTCTTGCATTGGAAATTTGTTTCATTCTGTCATTTTGCAGTTTCTGCTACTCTAGAATTTGTCGAGAGTCACTTTTTTCAGGTATTTAGGGGGTTTATAGGAGAGCTCAAGCAAGTTGTTACTTTTGTTCTACTATCTTGGCTGCAATGGAACAAACTGTATTATGGCTGAATGGATGAGATGACATGTAATATCTTTGGAATAAGTGGCAGGTACGGGCAGTAAGAAATACACCATGATGCAATAGAAAGACTGTGGTATTTGAAGAAAGGAGGCCTATTTTTAATTCCCTTAATTGCTAATGACTACTTGTATAACCTCAGACAACTCATTTAACCTCTCTATGCTTTAGCAAAGTGCTCTATAAAACAGAGTCCATCTATAAAACAAGGGGTTGAATAGATTTTTGTGGATTTAAATGGAGGAAACAAGTTATTGGCAAAGGTTATTTAGAAGTTTCAAGCTGAGGTCTTCTGACTCTAAGTCTTTTTAACCCCAATTTCTACATTGTCTCCCCAATATAACCAAATCCAAAGCATTTTTACTGATTTCAATAAAATCTTTGTTGTGTTTTTATTTGATAGATCCATTGTATCAGTGTTCAGATAAATCAGATCACAGCTCTCCAATGCATTTTTACTGTCTAATTTTTATCCATGCTTGACAGGACATTCCTGTCTCCTGCAGCACTTCCTCGTTATCGCATTCTGTTTCTTGCAATGTATTTCTATTCATATTATTAAACATTTTTCAGGTGACTTATAAAAATATTTTAACATAAAAAGTAAGTTCCAAATTCCCTCAATTGAGAAGATGAGTAATTTGATACAGGTTACACATATGTAGGAAATATACAAAGCATATTTCCCTGTCAGTCATGCTGTAAAAGAACACACTGACCAAAAATAAGAAAAGCAAAGAAAGTAAAATATAACCATGCTTCTGTATGTATTCAGAGTTCATCAGCTGTCTATCTGGAGCAGTGTTTCTCAACCTTTCTAATGCTGCGAATCTTTAATAATCAAATGTGGGTGTGTCTGCATGTGGGCGAACCCACCTGGAGACAGACAGAGGAGCAGGGTCTTTGGTTCCTCAGACCATTAGAAACATGTTTTCTGATGGACTTAGGTGACACCAGTGACCCCTGTGAAAGCGTCATTCTACCCCAAAGGGGTTGCAACCCGCATGTTGAGAACCACTTATCTGGAGGATAGGCCACTTTTCTGGCGTATTGTTGTCTGAGTCACTTTGGAAATATCTTATATCATCTTGATCAAGTAGCCATGTCTTTCAAAGTTGATTATCCTTATAATATTGCTGTTGCTATGCATAATGTTCTCTTGGCTCTGCTTGCTTCATTTTGCATTAGTCAAATAAGTCTTCTGAGGTTTTTCTTTTTCTTATTTTATTCCTTTAGCTAGCATTTCTTTTTTTATATAATTTTAAAATTTATTTTCTTGTTTACATCATTCATTTCCACAAGATTTTGAGTTACATATTTTCTCCACTTCTTTCCTCTACCCCCAACCCCAAAACAGTGATCCCACTGGAAAGTCCCTCGCCCGATCTGCTCTCTTTTATGTCCTCCTCCAATGCCTCTCTAACTTTCTGGTAAGGCAGGGAGGGTCTCCCTACCACAGTCCCTGTATGTCTTAATTCCCAGTTGCATATAGTTAATAATAATTATTATTATTATGATATAAACATATATGTTTGTTTTTATTTTTTAAACATTTGATTATAGAGCTTTAAATTCTAGATTCTTTCAGTTCCTCCCTTGTCACCCACCCCCACTGGAAGGACAAGCAATTCAATACAGGTTATACATGTGTAATTATTCAGAACATCTCCACAGTGGACATACTGTGAGAGGCTGATTGTATGTCCCTTCCTCCTATCCCGCCCCCCACTTCTTTTATTCTCTACCTTGTCCCTGTCCCTTTACTGAAGTGTGTGCTACCAGCAACCCTCCACCCGAACCTGTCCTTCCCTCCATCGTCCCCTCTATCATCCCCATCCCCCCTACTCTCCTGTGTGGCAAGATACCCAGTTTAGAGTTTATGTCGTTCCTTCCCTAAGCCAAATTCAATGAGAGTAAATGAAAGTAAAGTTGTAACAGTTATCCCTTGCCTCTTTTATGTGGGATGATTAATCCCATTTTGTCTCTCCCTGTCTCCTCTCATTGAAGTCCTCTTCACTTCAGAATTTCAACTTTTAAAGTATCATCTCTTCCTATTCAATTGATCCTGAACCTTCAATGTACACATATACAAACATGCTCAGATATGTATTCATATGCATATATAGCCTCCTATATAGACATATGTGTAGATACACACACACACATTTGTATTCCATTCATCTGTCCTCATACTAAAAAAAGTTTTGTAAGTTACTATTATCCTTTTTCCATATTGGCATGTAAATAGTTCAACTTTGCTAAGTTCCTTATGATTTTTTCCCATGTTTACCTTCTCATGCTTCTTGGGTTTGAATGTCAAATTTTCTGTTCAGTTCTGCTTTTTCCATTAAGAATGCTTGAAAGTTCTCCACCTCACTGAATGACCATATTTTCCCCTGGAACATTATAGTCAGTTTTGCTGGGTAGGAAATTCTTGGTTTTAATTCTAGCTCTCTTGTTCTCCGGGATATTGTATTCCAAGTCCTTTGATCCCTCAGTGTAGATGCTGCCAGATCCTGGGTTATCGTAATTGTGTTTCCACAGTATTGAAATTGTTTTCTCTTAGCAGTCTGTATTATTTTCTCCTTGATCTGAGGGTTCTGGAACCTGGCAATAACATTTCTAGTAGTTTTCTTCTGGGGATCTTTTTCAAGAGGTGCTTGCTGGATTCTTTCAAGTTCTATTTTGCCCTCTGATTCTAAAATATCAGGGCAATTTTCCTTGAAAATTTCTTGAAGGATGCTTTCCA
>CM053594.1:241927451-241952001 GCA_028646575.1 Pseudocheirus occidentalis
TCATTAGTCTTTTGGGATTTTCTTGGATCACTGTATTGCTCACAATAGTTAAGTCATTCACAATTCTTCATCAAACAATATTGCTGTTACTGTGTGCTGCATCTTTCTGTTCACTTCACTTCACTATCAGTCTTTCCAGGTTTGTTTGATTTGTTTTTTCCTGAAATCACTCTGCTTGTTGATTTCTTATAGCATGATAATATTCCATCAAAAACACATACTTTTTTAAGGCCTTTTTAGCCATTCACCACTGAATGGGCATCCTCTTGATTTCCATCTCTTAACCACTTACAATAAACAGTTTCAACAAGTATTTGTATACAAATAAGTCATTTTCCTTTGTTCAGATGTCTTTGGGATATATATCTAGGAGGAGTATTGCTGGAAGAAGGGGTATGCACAGTTTTATGGCCTTTTGGACATAGATCCAAATTGTGCTTATTGAATCAGAACAATTGGAATTCCACCAATAGCGCATCAGTGTCTCAGTTTTCCCATATTCCCTCCAATATTCAACAATTTCCTTTATTTTTATCATAATAGTCACTCTGATAGGTATGAAGTATCACCTCAGGGTTGTGTTAATTTGCATTTCTATGTTTAATAGTGATTTAGAGGTTTTTTCATATGAATATAGATAGTTTTGATCTCTTCATTAGAAAACTGCCTGTTTATATCCTTTGACCATCTCTCAATTGGGAAATGACTGGTTTTTCATAAATTTAATTTGGTTCTTTATATATTTGATAAATGAAGCCTTTATCAGAGATACATGTTGCAAAATTTCTCCCCAGCTTTCTGCTTTCCTTATAATTTTGGTTTCATTGGTTTTGTTTGTGCAAAAACCTTTTTAATTTTATATAATCAAAATTGTCTACTTTATATTTAATGTTCTATATGACTTTTTTCATCCTAAATTTTTTATTCATAAATCTGACAGATAAGCTGTCACATGCTCTCTTATTTCATTTATTGTATCACCCTTTATTTGTAAAACATGTACCCATTTTGACCTATTTTTGTGTACAAGTAGGAGATGTAGGTCTATACCTAGTTTCTGCCATATTGTTTATAAGATTTCCCAGCAGTTTTTGTCCAATAATGATTTTTTTTGTTCCAAAAGTTTTGATCTTTGGGTTTATCTCACACACTCACACACAAACACACACACAATTACTATGATCACTTATTATAATGTAATTGCTACCTAATCATGCCACTGATCCACCACTCTGTTAGTTAGTACCAGATTATTTTGACAGTTACCATTTTATTATACAGTTTGAAACCTGGCAGTTAGACCAAAATCTTTCACATCTTTTCCCCTGTATTTCCTTTGGTGCCTTTGAGGTTTTGTTTATTAATGATTTTTAGTTTTATAAAAGATTTTTTAATAGTTTGATTGGTATGATACTGAAGAAATAAACTTATTTAGGTAGAATGATCTTTTAAAATTATTATTATATTGGCTAAGCATATCTGTGAGCAATTAATATTTTTCTAACAGTTTAGATCTGACTTCATTTACATGAAAAGTATTTTACAGTCGTGTTCATATAGTTGGTGGGCTTATCTTGGCAGGTAGATTATTTCATATTGTATGGAATTATTTTAAACAGAATTTTTCATTCTATTATCTATAGATTTATTAATGATTGATGTGGGTTTATGTTGCATCCTGCAACTTTGCTAATCAGTTACTAATTTCAAGTAGTTTTTTAGCTGATTCTCTAGGATTTCTGGGTATAACATCAGATTATATACAAAGAGTGATCATTTTGTATACTCATTTCCTATTCTAATTCCTTTCACTTTTTCCCCTCTCATTGCTATTACTAGCATGTCTAGCACATATTGCTAAAACTAGTATGTCTAGTACAATATCAAATAATGGAGGTGATAATGGACATTTTGATTCATCCTTGATCCTATTAAGAGTTTTCTGGTTTATACCTATTATAGGTAATGCTTGCTGAAGGGTTTAGCTAAATACTACTCATCATTGTAAGGTAAACTCCATTTATCCTTATGCTCTCTAATGTTCTTAATGAAAATTCTTACTGCATTTTGTCAAAGGCTTTTTATTGCATCTATTGAGATAATCATATAATATTGGTCAGTTATAATTTTGACAGTTTTCCTAATATTGAACTTGTCCTGAATTTCTGGTATAAATCCTAACTGGTCATAGTATATGATCCTCTTCATATATTTCTGCATTCACTTTGCTAGTATTTTATTTAAAATGTTTGTATCAATATTCATTATGTAAATTGGTCTATAATTTTCTTTCTGTGTTTTGGCTCTTCCTGTTTTGAGTATCAATACCATATTTGGTCATAAAAGTAATTTGTTGGGACTTCTTCATCTATTTTTCCAAATAATTTACACAGTATTGAGATTAATTGTTCATTAAATATTTGGTAGAATTTCCTTTTGAATCCATCTGTTCCTGGGGATTTTTTTCTTAGGAAGTTCATGGATCTCTTTTTCAATTTCTTTTTCTAAGACTGGGTTAAGTATGTATTTTTTCTTCTGTTTACATGGATAATCTATATTTTTTGTATGTATCCACTAATTTCATTTAGATTGTCAAATTTACTGGCATATGATTGGATAAAATAACTCCTAACAATTGTATTAATTTCTAGTTCACTGGTAGTGATTTCGTCCCTTTCATTTTTGATACTAGTAATTTGATATCCTTCTGTCCTCTTTTAAATCAAATTAACCAATTGTTAATTTATTTTATTGTTTTTTTATCACAAAACCAACTTTTAGTTTTACTTATTACTTCAGTGGTTTTCTTTCCATTTTTATTAATCTCTCCTTTAATTTCAGGATTTACAATTTAGTGTTCAATTTGGTATTTTAAATTTCTTCTTTTTCTAGTTTATTTTTTTTTTAGTTGCATGCCCATTCATTGATCTGTTTCCTCTCCATTTTATTGATGAAAGAAGGCAATTATAGACACAAATTTTCCCCTAAGTACACCTTTGGCTGGATCCCATAATTTTTGTTATGTTTTTTTTCCTCAATGTCATTTTCTTTAATGAAATTATAAACTGTTTCTTTGATTTTTTCTTTGACCCACTTTTTTAGGATTCAATTATTTAATTCTCAACTAATTTTTAATCCTTTTTTTCATTGTCCACTACTGAATGTAATTTGTAATGATCTGGAAAAGATGTTTACCATTTCTGCTTTTCTGCATTTGGTTATGAGGATTTCATATTAATTTTTGTTTAGGTGCCATATATTGCTAAGAAAAAAGGTCAAGTCCTTTCAAGTCCCACTCAATATTCTCCAGAGATGTATCATATCTAAATTTTTGAGAATTTTATTTACATCCTTAACTTCTTTCTTGTTTATTTTTTGTTGAGATTTATCCAGTTCTGAGAGAGAAAATTTGAGGACCCAATACTAGTATAGTCTTTTTATCTATTTCCTCCTATATTTCATTCAACTTCTACCAAAAATTAGATGCCATACCATTTGGTGCATATTTTCTTAGTATTTATATGACTTCATTGTCTTTGGTACCTTTCAGCAAAATAGTTTCCTTTTTTGTTGCTTTTAATTAGACAAATTTTTGCTTTTGCTTTGTCTGTGATCATGTTTGCTACTCCTGCTTTCTTTGCTTTAGCCAAAGCTTAAAAGATGCTGTTCCAGTCCCTTACTTCACCCGGCATATCTCTCTGCTTCATATGTGTTTCCTGTAAACAACATGTTGTAGGATTCCGTTTTTTTTATCCATTCTGCTATTTATTTCAGTTTTATGGGTGAGTTCATCCCATTCACATTTATAGTTATGATAACTGAATGTGTATTTCCTTCCATGATTTTTTTTGTTTGTCTGTCCCCTTTCTTTCTTATATCCCACCCTTCCCCACCTCATACATATTTTGCTTCTGATCATCACCTTCTCTAATATACCCTACCTTTTATCAGTCCCACCTGCCCTTTCTATTGTCCCCATCCCTTTCACTTCCTCATAAGGTAATATAGATTTCTATGTCCAAGTGTTTGCTCCTCCCTCCTTGATCCAGGTTTGAGGGCAATAAGGTTGAAGTTTTTTCCTCTATTCCCCCATATTCCCCTCAATTATTATAGCTCTTTCATACCTCTTTTATATGGAATAATTTACTCTATTCAATAGCATTTATATTCACAGTTATGATAAACAACTGTATTTTTCTTTCATTTTTAATCATTCATTCATTTATCCAGGATTCAAAAGCCTTGTTGAAGAATCAGATTCTGGCAGCCTGCGATGATTCATAGATTTCCCAAGGAAGATCACATACTAGTTTATTATCAATTTTTTATTTGACAGGAATTTTAAAAACAACAACAACAAAACCTTAAATCTCATGATTGTTAGATATCTTTGGTTAGATACTCTAGTTGTGTTATAGCGGAACCTTCAGCCTCCAGGCCACATATGGCCATCCAGGTCCTAAAGGGTTGTCCTTTAACTGAATCCAAACTTCACAGAACAAATAACATTAATAAAAGAATTTGTTCTATAAAACTTGGACTCAATCAAAAGACTGTCCCAAGGACTTAAAAGGCCACAGGTTTCCCTCAAGTTCCCCTGAGGTCTGAATTAGAGAATAAAAGAATGAAAAGACTAAAAAATGAAACAACAGAACATAAAGCAAAACAAAAATAAACTCAAAATAAAAAGGTGTTCCATGATATTTTAAGGGAGCAAGGAAGGAGAGAAGGATAAAAGCATTGCTTTTTGCTAATTTCAAAATAACTGCTAAGGAACCCAGACAAACAAAAGTGTTGGCAGTAGCATATTAAAATAAAATGTAAGTGGGTTATATATACCCTGTGACAATTGGATGCATGAAATATGAGGATCATCATAAGTATTATAGATCTATATTTTTGCAATCTTTCACACCTATTAATAAAGTAAATCTTTAGTATTCAATCAGGTAAACTATTTCAGTTGGGTAAATTAAAAGTTACATAAATTATTTTATGTACATACATGCATACATACATACATACACATACATATACATACATACATACATATATATTTACAAACCTAAACAGCAAAGAAGCAAAGAAGTCCCTCCTTTCCCCCCTATATTCACAATAACATTTTGAAAGATGAACAAATGTTTCATTTTACCACTCACAGATCTTAAAATGTTTTCATGAATTCTTTTTTCTTTGACAGTCCTAAAACTAACCCCAGAGAATTTGGTCTCCAGATTTCTGGAAGACTGTTAAGTGACAATCCCCCAAAAGATTTCTGTTTTGTGTGCTCTGTTTTTCAAGTTTTCCAGTAAAGAAACTGTCCACTTTTCATATCCCCTTTCCAAAAGTTATATTTGTTCATTTAAACAGAATTTTCCTTCTGAGGAAACGGGTTAATCTCATTAGTGAAAAGGCAAACAAGATGGTTTTTTTTCCTTCTTCTAAAGTTAAAAGCATACACACCAAATACAAAACAAATATGAAGTCTTAGCTTAAGTTGATTAATGTTCATAAATAGAGAATATTTCAAAAATACAAGAGCTGGAAAAGTAAAATAGAAAAACCTAGTTATTTAGAAAGATATTAGAAAAGAGAAAAATCAAAATTCTTTGATGCAATAAAATTTATTATGTGCTGAATTTATTATGATGCTGAGACCTGGTTACTCACTGGGAAAATGATGCAATATTCAAAGGATAAACAATTACAATTAATAACAAGATTTTTTTTAACTGTATACAATTCACTTGTGAGGGCTGGCTCACTCACAAAAAGGCATACAAGCGTAACTTCTTCACTTGTTCCTAAAATATTACATTTTCCCAAATAGGAATCAATAGATGGTTAAAGGATATGAAAAAGCTCTTTTCAAGGTTAAAAAAAGCCATATAAAATACTCAAAATCACAAATTTTTAGAGAAATGCAAATAAAAGCAACTCTTGAGTTTCTATCCCACAACCATCATATTGGTGAGAAATGACAAACAAAACAAAAAAAAAAAAAAACATTGGTAGGGATATGGGAAAACTGGCACTGTTGGCAGACTATAGAATTTTCCCAGACATTCTGGAAAACAAACTGGAATTTTACTCCCCAAATTTCTTAATTGTACAACATTTGGCCCAGCAATACCTCCACTGGGACTGGGACTATACTCCAAGAAGATCTCCCTGAAAATATGAAAGATTAAGACAAATAGCCCATGAGCACAAAAAACAATATTCATTCTATTGTGTGTGTGTGTGTGTGTGTGCGTGGTGTTTGTTTGTGTGGTATGAGTGCGTGTCAGAGAGAGAGAGAGAGCAAAACACTAGAATCTGAGGGGAATGTTAGAATGACTTGGGCAGGGGGAGGAATAAAAAGTACATTTGAGGGGCAGCTAGGTGGCGCAGTGAGTAGAGCACCGGCCCTGGAGTCAGGAGTACCTGAGTTCAAATCCGGCCTCAGACACTTAACACAAAAACTAGTCGTGTGACCTTGGGCAAGTCACTTAACCCCAACTGCCCTCCAAAAAGCAAAAAAAAAAAAAAAGTACGTTTGAAATTAAGAGTAGGTATACAATGGTATGGTGTATTATAAGGTTTTCAATGAAACTTATTCTAAGCTGATATAGATTGATAGTAACAGAACAATAAAATTAATTTATACCTAATAATAAGAACTTTGTAAAAAATAACCATAACATTTTCATATTTAAGAACTCTAATCAGCACAAGGAGCAATGAAATTTTCATGGGACTGATGAAGAGGAAACAAACTATACTCACCTCCTGAGAGAGTTGATAGAGTTAAAATGAAAAGTGAAGGACACTTTGTATATGGTTAAATACAGGCAATTTATTTTGTGACTGGATTTTTATTGCAAGCTATTTTTTTAAAATATGGAATTAAGGGAGAAAAAATAAATATGTTAATATATTTTTAAACATTACAAAAATTGTTCAATTTAATTATGCTAGTTGCCAGGAGGTAGTAAAACAAAAAAAAGTTGCTGTTTCTGAGGAGCCTTTATTAAATTGTGGGAGTGAGAGAAATCAGGACAATACTAGAAATTTTAAAGGCAGCTGGCTCTGGAAAAAGCTCATGTAGGGGGTGGCAGTTGAGCTGATCCTTAAAGAGAAGTGTTTGGTTTTATTTCCCCAAGAGGTAAAGGTAAAGAGGAAATGGATTTTAAGCATGGGAAACAGAGCACTATCTCACACTCCTCCTACTTCATGCTCCAGCCTTCCCTCTGAGATTGTCTCCAATTTATTGTGAATACAACTCCTTTAGAGGCTATCTCGCCCATCATTCTGTGAGTTTCTTGAAAACTGGAACAATGTTTTTGGTTTGGTTTTTTTTGCTTGTTTTTTTTTTTTAACTCTGAGCTATAAGCACAGGGCCTTAGTAATAAATATCTGTTGCCTGACTGAATGACAACCCAAGGAGGTTCAAGAAAGCCCTCGTGAAGCTTTGCTAGGAAGGTAGAAGTGAAAAGAGTATTATTCTAGCCACAGGAGGCCACTTGTGCAAAGACACAGAAGTAGAGAATATGTACAAGGAAGAGATAGTAAATCAGTTTCATTGGAATAGAGTACATAAAAGCAATATGAAATAAGACATGAAAAATAGCTCTAGAAACCTTTAAATTCCAGACTGAGGATCATATGGTCTGTTTTTATACTACAGTCAATAGGAAGTTATTCAAAATTTTGGCTTTGAGCACATATTATGTAAGTGACAGGAAAAACTTAACACCTTAGGTCAAGTCTGTCTTTCAGAAATATCAGTTTGGCAGAGAGACAAATTGAGAACTACTGCAAGATTCCTGTTATAAGGTGATGTGATCCTAAATTAGAGTAGAGGCTGAGTGGACAGGATGAATATAATGGAATACCACAAAAGCATAATTTATTGTAGAAATAGGGGTTAAACACTTGACAAATGATTGGGATTAAAGGAGATATATTTGCCCAAAATGGCTCCAACATTGTAAATCTGGATCATCAGAAGAATGATGGTGAACAGGAAAGAGAAAGCTTAGAGGAGAGTTGGATTGGGGAAGGGATATATTGATTTCTCTTTTAGGCTACGTGATTTTGAGATGCCTGTAAAACATCTGAGTAGAA
Source organism: Pseudocheirus occidentalis (assembly GCA_028646575.1). Classification (NCBI taxonomy): domain Eukaryota; kingdom Metazoa; phylum Chordata; class Mammalia; order Diprotodontia; family Pseudocheiridae; genus Pseudocheirus; species Pseudocheirus occidentalis. The sequence continues at coordinate 241,935,561 of CM053594.1, forward strand.
ATGTTCAGTAGGTAGTTGGTAATACAAGGCTGGAGTTGGAGGTAAAGATTAGGGAACATAGTTACTATAGATAATTCACTTATACCAGACAAGATTTAAGGGCAGGATGACATAAAGAATAAATTATTCTTTAGATAAACTATGATCCATTATCTACCTGTAGGGAGATGATTATCAATGAATCTCAAAGGTATTTCACTATTTTCTGAAGTAATATCAGCAAGCTGATTTGCATAATCAGTTCAACCAAAGGGTCACACTTTGCATACTTTGCCTCTATATTCCAAAAAAGTTAATGCAGGCTATAATAGAAATGAAAGCTCTACAGTGGTGTATTTGCCTTAAGTGCACATATGGCCAAAAGTTTAACAAATTAAGAAATGTTTTGTCTACCTGAACTCTAACTCTTCTCTCTACCACATACACACAGAGCTTATTAAAAGTATTTTTCTTAGTACATCTTGTTCTGTGAACCACAACCGTTTCCATTTATGACTATTCATGTAAAATACCACCCTTATAAAGTAGAAAAGTTGTTAAGTAAAACAAAGTGACATAGTAATAGAGTCTGACTGCATTTGGAGAATTCTGTAACTAAAGTCTTCTATTTCTCTACCAAATGACTTTAAAAAATAAACTCTTTTTAAGGAAGTAAAGCTCACTTTGAACCCCAAGCCTCTTCTCTCTCTGTTATTTGACTTTATGGTGTTTCCTGGTTTTGACTTGCTTTTATTTCAGATACCCCTTTCAACTTGGGCCTTGTCCCACTACATCAGAAAGTACACTTGGCTTATGCTTGGGTACAACTCCCATCTTTGATACTTATAAGCTACAGGACCATGGTTAAGTTATTTAACTTCTCTGAGGCTTAACAGAGTAATTTTCAAAATGAGGACAAATGTATCTATAATACTTACCTCATACGTTGTTAGAAAAATCAAATAAAACTATCAACATAATTACATTTATTATAAACCATAAAACACAGCAAAAATATTGCCAATTATTATTGTCCTTTCTTTATCTTACTTATGTAAAACTATATGTAATATAGTTTATATATATATATATACATATATATAGTATATAAAGCTATATATAATATATATATATATATGTTGATTTAAACCACCTAATGCCCATTTATACAAGACCTTCTCTGTCTAGTCCCTTCCTCCTTTTCTAATTAAAGAATCTTTCAGGGGGCAGAGCCAAGATGGCAGAGTAAAAGCACAAACTTGGCATGAGCTCCCACTCAAATACCTTTTAATACAATAGAGAATGACTCTAAACAAACTTTAGAGCTACAGAACCCACAAAGAAGTAGAAAGAAACAAATAACCCACTGAAGGCAGCCTGAAGGCCCACAGACAGGATCTATCTCATGGAGTTGAGATCCAAGCACAGTCCTGTGTGAGCCACACAGTTCCAGCCCCAGGGTGGCCCTGACCATCAGTATCCAGAGCAGAGTGAACCATCAGCAGCTTTGGCATTTTTCAGACTTCTCAATCCATAAACACCAAAGCCAAATCAAAAGGTCAGTGTGGAACTCTAATGGAATAGAGTGGATAGGAAAGCATGGTCTAGCCCCTGCCCCTGATGCAAGAAGTGGTAGAGGTGCAGTAGCTGCACCACCTGCCTGCCTTAGGAGCTCATGGCCTGCAGATTTTAAGGAGACTAAATGACCATTGAGAGGGTAATCATCCTTGCTTTAACCTGCTGAGATCTGGATCATAGTCTTGGGTGGTGGTCCTACAGTGGGAGGCCAGCAAACCAGGGCTTATAGGAGCTGTAGAGAGGGTACCTCCTAATAGCTCTAGCAGCTTCAAAAACCTCAGCAATTTGGAAAAAAGCTATCTTCACTCTAGAAGCAGAGTTCTACCATGGCAAAGATCTCAAAAGTTAAATAATTGGCTGGTAATATAAGCAAACAGAGGAAGCACAAACAGACCATAGAATCCTTTTTTGGGGACAAAAGGAATCAAGGCATGGAGTAGGTGGAAAACAGTGAAGTCAGAACTCCTGCATCAAAAGCCTCCAAGAAAAATATGAACTGGTTACATGCCATGGAAGAGCTCAGGACGGATTTTGAAAATCAAGTAGAGAAAGAAAAGTGGAGGAAAAATTGGTAAGACAAAGGAAAATGATGCAAGAAATTCACGAAAAGCAAATCAACAGCCTGCTAAGGGGGCCCAAAAATACGCTGAAAAAAAGAACACCTTAAAAAATAGACTAATTGAAACGGCAAAAGAAATCCAAAAAGCCAAGGAGGAAAAGAATCCCTTTAAAAGCAGAATTGGCCAGATGGAAAAGAAATTTCAAAAACTCACTCAGGAGAATAACTCCTTCAAAAATTCATTAGAGCAACTGGAAGGTAATGACTTTAGGAGGAATCAAGATACTATAAAACACATCTAAACAAATGAAAAAATAGAAGGAAATATGAAATATATAATTGGAAAGAAAAAAAACACTGACCTGGAAAATAGATGCAGGAAAGATAATTTTAAAATTATTGGACTACTTGAAAGACATGATTAAAAAAAGAATCTTAGAAATTCTCAAGCAAAATTGCCATGATATTCTAGAACCAGAGGGCAAACTAGAAATTGAAAGAATTCACCAATTGCCTCTTTAAAAAGATCCCATAAAGAAAACTTCTATGAATATTATAGCCAAATTCCACAGTTCCCACATCAAGGAGAAAATACTGCAAGGAGTCAGGAAGAAACAATTTGAGTATTGTGGAAACACAATCAGGATAACACAAGACTTGGAATATGATATTCTGGTGGTCAAAGGAGCTAGGCCTAGAGCCAAGAATCACCTACCCTGCAAAACTGAGGCAATGTTTCAGGGAAAAACATGGTCATTCATAGAAATAGAGGATTTTCAAGCATTCTTTATGAAAAAAAACAGCTGAAGAGAAAATTTAACTTTCAAATACAAGAAGCAACAGAAGCATTAGAAGGTTAACAAGAAAAATAAATCATAAGGAACTTATTAAAGTTCAACTATTTACATTCCTACATGGAAAAATGATCATTGTAACTCATAAGACTTTTCTCAGTATACACACACACATACATGTATATGTATATATTTGTATATATATATGCATAAATATATATGAATAGGAGAGTGTATGTGAATATAAATGTATGAATGTGGGCAAAAGTATGTTCATGTGTACATAGAGAGCACAGGATGAGTTGAATGTGAAGGGATGACATCTAAAAATAAAATTAAGAAGTGAGAAAGGAATTTATTTGGAGGAGAAAGGGAGAGGTAGATTAGGGTAAATTATCTCATACAAAAGAGGCAAGAGAAAACTGTTACAATGGAGGTGAAGAGCAGGAAGGGGAAAGAGAATGGGACAACCTTATTCCCATTGAATTTGGCTTAAGGGGTGAATAACATAAATGCTCAATTGGATATCTTACCCTACTGGAAAATAGGGGGTAGGGGATGAGAAAGAGGAGGATCGAAGGGAGGGCAGATTGGGGGAGATTGTGGTTAAAAGCAAACATTTTTGGAAAGGGATACGGTCAAAGGAGAAAATAGAATGAGTGGGGATGGGATAGGACGAAGGGAAATATAGTCTTTCACAATATTACTATTATGGAAAGATTTGGGCAACTACATATATAAAACCTATATTGAATTGCTTATCTTCCCAGTGGGGGTGGGTGAGGAGAGAAGAAGGGAAAAAATCTGGAAGTCAAAGTTTTAAAAAACAAATGTTTAAAAAAATAATTTGTTTTTTACCAGAAACTGGGAAATAAGACATATAGGTTCTGGGGTTTAGAAATTCATCTTGCCCTGATAGAAATTTAGGGGGGGTGATGGTGTAGGATATAAGAGAGAACAGATTGGGGGAAGGGCTACTCAGTAGGCTTGCTATTTTGGGGTGAGGCATAGGGGAAAAATGGGAAGAAAAACTGTAACTCAAAATTTTGTAGAAATAAATGTTGAAAACTAAAAATAAATAAATAATTTTTTTAAAAATCATTTAATCAGCACCACAAACATTGCTTAGTAACATCCTAAAAGTAAAGCTAGAGAGAAGAGGCACCTTTTCTTCCCCCTGAGACTTCTAAAAAAAGCCCATTTTATGAAATATTTCTTGGCTCAATTATCTCTTTACTTACTTCCTCAGGGTCAGTGTTCCAACTATAGTCTCCACTCATTATGCATAAGGATAAGGGTAACCTACTCCTACTGTGTATGCCATTATTACACAATGTCCTTAGCCAAAGGGACCCATTTTAAAAGAGCATTTAATGATTCACTTTACCAGCAACAAATGACTTGGCATCAGCAAGAAAGCAGTGTGATTTTAAAATGAAATAAAGTGACTGGAAATCACAAGTGCTTCCTTCATGACATCCCCATGGGATAATTTCTCATGTACAATTATCTAGAGATTGTCTCCTTAACTAACTTTGAAATCTGAAGCCACAGACAGCTCGAACGTTTGCAGGGAAGAGAACAGAAGTTGTTTGACACCTCCTACTGGAGTGGCATACAAAAGGAAAAGGAAAGGGAACCAGAACTATAAAACTACAACCTTTTTTCTCTTTTTTTTTTGCTTATCTTCTTACAACTTTCTAGGACCCATCAGTGATTTTCTGGATCTATGTGGGTGGGTAGAGTGTTCTGCTTGATCTTTAATAAACATTCTCCAGATTTTACCTAAGTACCTGAGGCCCAGAACATAACATTTCTTGAGCTTGACATGCAAAATACCTACATTGAGCACCTACTTATGAAGGAGAAAATGATTGTAAGATGACTCTAGTAATCGTGTTGGATATAATGTGACAAATAGGAATTTCAGGTTCCAAAGTATCTTTCTATTTTCCACATTTGGAAATTTCTCTCTGGTTTAGGTCAAAACTCAGACAACTAACTTTCTTGTCAATATGGGTTAAATTTTCAGATGAAGAAAATGAAGTTATTTATTAGAATATGAAGAAGTGTTGAAGTGATTTTAGATTTGAGAAATGCACATTAAAACAACTGAGGTACCATATCATATCTATCAAATTGCCTAACATGACAAAAAGAAGGAAAATGATAAATGTTGGAAAGGATAAAAACAAATTGGGACACTAATGTATTATTGACAGATCTAACCATTCTGGAGAGAAATTTGTAACTATGCCCAAAGGGCTTTCAAACTGTGCATCCCCTTTGATACATCAATGCTACTACTAGGTCTGTATCCAAAAGAGATCATTAAAAATGGAAAAGGACCTACATATGCAAAAACATCTATAGGAGCTCTTTTGGAAATTGGGGAATAGCTCGACAAGCTGTGGCATAGGAATGTAATGCAACACTACTGTGAAGTAAGACATGATGAACAGGTATATTTCAGAAAAAAACAGAAAAGACTTGTACAAACTAACGCAAAGTAAAATGAGCAAAACCAGAAGAATATTATACCCCGTGTCAGCAACATTGTGTGATGATCAACCATGACTGACTCCACTCTTCTCAGATGATCTAAGACAGGTACAAAGGAGTCAGGAAGGAAAATGCTAGACACATCCAAATAAGGAACTGATGGACTCTGAATGCAGATCAAAGCATATTTTTTTCTCTTTTTTTTTATTTTTCATGGTTTTTTTCCCTTTTGATCTGTTTCTTCTTTCACACCTGTGACTAACAGGTATATATATATATATATATATATATATATATGTTTTACATGACAGCACATGTAAAACATATCAAAAACTGCATTCCATTTTAGGAAGAAGGGATGAGATAGAGAGGGACAAATATTAGAACTCAAAATCTTTTATAAACATCATCTTGACATGTAAATGTAAAAAATAAAACAATATTTTAAAAAAGAAACTGAGTTTCATGTCCATATTCTATTTTTTTTTCTTTATACCATGGATTAGTTTTAAAATGAGAGCTTAATGTCTGTTTTGAAGTTGGCAAAATGCTAGCAAAAGTCAGGCAATCTCCATTGTGTTCAAAAATAAATCATTACTTGAAGTTTTATCTCCTCTCTGGAGATCTATTATACCCTAAAAAAAATTTTCTTAATGAAGTACAATTCAGTCCCCACCTAGAAGTTATTTTAGCCTGTAGGTAGTCTTTTCATATCAGTGCCATTCTAATATCTGCAGTCACCTCCCTACCTTTACCAGTTAACTGGCATATCAAAAACTAACCATAGAAATCACTGTAATGAGTTTCAATCCAGAGCTCTGCCCACCAGGAAGACTTTGAAAATCTGTTTCCAAAGTTCAAGATCGTCTGTCCAAAGACTTCGTTATGTAGGTGGGCATTTTTTTTTTAGCAGAAAAGATATTATTTTTCTTCTCATCTTTTTAAAAATGTGCTATATAAATTACACTACTATATAAACTCATTGTGAGTGGAGATTGTTTCATTATTTTGTACTTATATTGCTGGTATTCAAAAAGTGTGCCTCCTTAGTCCCCTCTCCTTCCTTTCTCTCTCCATATATAAATAGATGATAGATGTATGTATGTATGTATGTATACACATTTATATGTATAATTTACATACACATATATAAAAAATCTATAGAAATACTTTCCCAATCCCTCTTAATTGTACTGCCTTCCATCTGTTGATTATTTCCAGCTTATCCAATATTAATACTTGTCTGTGTATAGTTATTTGCATGATGTCTTCTGCATTATACTGTAAGATCCTCATCAAGTGCAGGTACTACTTTATATCTTTCTTTGAATCCTCAGTGTGTAACAGGTGTCTCAAACATAGCAAGCACATAATAAATATATTGACTAGCTTTCTCCTGTTTGAACAATGGAATATAGTTCAACTCAATAGTAAACATTAATTAGGAGCCTACTAGGTACAAGGCACCAGTGATGAAAATATAGAGAATACATAGCCCTTGTTGCACACAAATAGTTATAATACAATTAGAATGTAATAAGTGAAAGGTACAAACATACTGCAAGAAGAGACTTAAAGAAATTACCCATTTCTCCTTCAAGGCCTCTTCCACTTGTATATTTTATGAAACCTCTTTTAAAAATTTATTGGAAATGTGGATTACCAATACAATTGGTTCAATGTAGATCTATAGTTAATGAGTGTATATACACACACACAAACACATATAATAAACAAAAGATACACAAGTGGCAGATTGACCAATACAATGGTAAGTAACTAATACAATAATAATTGTATTAGGAACTTAATGAAGTTCAATAAATACAACACTTTAAATTCATAAATAAAACTGAAAGAAAATATATAGCATAAACTACCATATAATGTTTAACTAATAAATTTGTTCTATTGTTTATGTTTCATTTCCTCCTCATTTTCAGCATTTTTTCCATACACCATTATTGTGATTTTTAATAGGTAGTATGGGAGACTAGCTAGAAGATTGGGTTTAGACTTATAAAGATCTAGCATCAAATTCTACCTTTGACACTTGGTGCTTTTGTGATCCCAGTCAAGAGCCTTAACTACTACATGCTTTACTTCCCTGAGGCTCTCCGGCTAAGTTCTAGATTAATTCTAATCTACACAGGGAGAATGAATTTCCATTCCCTGATAAAATCACTGATCCTTTCAATGGGCATGTGTTATTAGTGTTTGCACATTTATGATCATCATAGGCATTTCTTTTTTGATTGCATTTTCTCCATTTATTAGTTTTTTGTAAGTTTCTTCCATGTTTCTTCTTAACATCTTTCACTTTTCGTCACTGCTTATTAAAAAAAAAATGAAATTTCATTATCTTTTTATACCTCAATTCATTACCTTTCCATTGACTATCTAGGTTGTTTCTAATTTATTTAGGCTATTACAAATAAGTATGCTAAAATATTTTTGTACAAATAGGTCTTTTTTCCCCCTATCAACAATAGCCTTAGGATACAGTACTAGTAATGAGATCATTAGGTCTGAGTGTACAAATAGCTTTGTAACAAATTATAAAATTCTATATTACTTCCTGAAAAAAAATCATTCTAATTTAGCACAACCACTTTTTCTACCTACAACCTTGCCTGCACTGAATTTTTGTTATGCTTAACTATCTTTGATTACATATTGAGTTAGTCAACTTAATTTTCACTTTTCTAACTATTAAAGAGTTTGAAACTTTAAGTAAGGGTAGCTAATCTGCATAATTGATACAGCACCAGACTCATTCAAGATGACCTGAGTTCATATCTGGGCTCAGAGACCAACTATATGGTCCTAGACAAGGGATTTAACCTATTTACATCAATATCCTGATCTGTAAAATGAGGGTAATAATAGCATCCATATCCCAGAGTTGTTGTAAATAACAAATAAGATAATAATTGTGAAGTGCTTAGCATAGTGTCTGATACACAAACACACAAAGAACAAATAATTAAGAATAGCTAATATAGTATGTGCATACATATTTAAGCTATTATTAGTTACAGATATTTTATATTTATTTTTTAAAATACATACATATATATGTGTGTGTGTGTGCATATAAATATACATATATCCATATTCATCCATATATATTTATCCATATATATATATCCACTGACCACATCTATTGGGAAATAAATCTTATTCTTACATTATATCAATTATACTACTTATATATACTTACTATATCAATTCATTATAGATTTTATCCTTAAAAGTATAATTTAAGTATTAAGATTTTTTTCCCATTTTTACGTTTATTCTATTGTAATGCCACACACCAGCAGATTCCCAAAAGAATGCTACTGTGAACAGCTTTTAAGGTTCAGATTACACAGTAATAGTGAACACTCTATTCCATTACAAATAAAGGCAAACATTCACAATATAATATTCACAACATTACATCTTATCACAGAAAATCACAATATGGTGTTCATAACAGCTTAACATTAGAATGGCCACACAGTTTTTACTACAATGGTCACAATATTTAGAACAAGGTACAAAAGAATAATCATCTGGTTTCCCTAAGGGGAAAACCCTCCTCACTTAATCATTCAATCAGTTCACAATATATCAATCTTTCACTCATGAGGCAACCATTAACTTAATCAGTCACAACACAATAATCAAACTTCCACTCATGGGACAACCATTAACTTAATCAGTCACTAATCTAGATTCACAGTTACTATCATTAATCACTAGTACAGTCATTAGAAAACCACACAAACCCTCCACCTCTCAGTGTGCAGCAAACCTCAATTTCATCCAAAGGGAGGCCTTTTCTTCATCTTGACTCTGGGTAGTCTCTCTGACTCCCTGGATCCCCTTCCATGGTCCCAGCTCTCTCCTGAATCTACCACACAGTCATCTAGATTTAGAAGCAGACAGCTGCAAGTTTCTCATCCAGTCCTCAGAGGTAGACAGCTCCCAAGTCCTTGTCCACTCCTCAGGGCATTCCCTGGCACACAATGAAGTTCACAGGGTCCAGCACATCTTAAACCCTTCACCACTTTTCTTGCCTAGAACTCAAGGATCAGCCAGGCCATGAACAAACAAAGTCTTTAAAATCTGGGTTTTAAAAAGTTACTTTTGACTATATTTCATAGTTAAAGTTTACCTAAATAGTGACATTATTCATAAGAAATTGGAAGATGTCATGTCAATTGCAAGTATAGAGTGTCAGAAAGTATTAAATATAGAATAAATGGATAAATTGAAGGTTATACACAATATGTTAAACATGACAAGGGATTTTTAACATAAAATTTTATGTGTATAGATGTAACAGCAAAGTCTTATCCTGGTCATGCTTCTCCAGTCCTCCAGTAGTTCAGCTGGCCCTAGGACCCAGAAGGAATATTGGCCTTCTAGGTGGCCTTCACCAGATTCTGGTCTCAGGAAAACTCCATCTCAGTTCTCAGTCAGCTCCCAGATACTGGGAGAGAAACACTCTCTTTTCTCTTTCTCTCTTTCTCTGTCTCTGTCTCTCTCAACAAAACTCCAACTCACCTCTTCAGTCCAACAGCCTAGCTCCCAGATGCTGAAACAATCCTGCTTCCTCCAACAGGAAAATTCCAATTCTGTTTCTCTGTCTCTGAAATTCTTGCTTATATAAACACACTGGTCTCAGCCAGTCCTCTTCTTCTATGTGAAGAGGGGAGTTCACACCCTCTCAACAGGGGACAGAGCTCATACTTAGCCCTAAGTTACTAAGTGCTAAGTATCTGCTGTTACATCTATACACATAAAATTTTATGTTAAAAATCCCTTGTCATGTTTAACATATTATGTATAACCTTCAATTTATCCATTTATTCTATATTTAATAATTTCTGACACTCTGTACTTGCAATTGACATGACATCTTCCAATTTCTTATGAATAATGTCACTATTTAGGTAAACTTTAACTATGAAATATAATCAAAAGTCACTTTTTAAAACCCAGAATTTTAAAGTGAGATTCTACATGGGTTTGTGTTTCATCTAACATTTTGAAGTTATTGAAAGAAAGGAGTTAAATTTTAGATAGCCCAAAGACCACATTCCTCAACCAGGGTAATAAAACAAAGACATTTTATCAAAAATTTTTCAAACTTAAAAATGTTGTCCAAGTATGTCACTTTGCCCTGGTTTGGGTGGAATACTGGATTTCAGAATGATTCCATTCAGTGGATTTTTCTATAAATTTTATAAAGTTTACTGCTTCATATCACATATGTTTATCCATGTAAGTTGACAAAATGTAACTTAAGGGAAGACATTAATAGACAACTCTAGAATCTTATTCAGTCCTTTCCAGTGAAGCCTGATTCCTGAAAGTAAGAGAAGGCATCACTAAACCAACGAATGAGAGAAAGAAGGAAAAGAAGTTGGTGTAGAGACAGGGTAGAATAGAGAAAGGTGGGAAGGAAATGAGAGTGAAGACTCATTCTCTATCAATATTTATTGTCTAGAGCCATGGTGCTTTTAGCTTCAAGCTACTTCTATGATTTCTCTCCTTTAAAGGAGAAAGATTAAACCAAACTTACACTTACAGGCTTGACTCCTCCCCACCAATACTAGTTACACAAAACACCATCACAAATAATGAATATCAAACAAAACCGTTTACCCAAAAAGGTTGCAAACAGAAATCATAGAAATCATACAGATTAGAATATACCAAACAATACAAGGTGAATGAGGTCTCCCACTAGAATTGAGATCTTTCAGCCCACCCAAGAGAGAAATTCTAATCTTTAAAAAGGTAGAAGTGTCATAATATCTGTAGGGAGAAAACTGGAAATCACAGTCATGTTGATATGTGTCTGTCTGTCTCTGAGGAGTAATGAGAAAGAATGGCTTTTTTTCTCCAAAGTTCTCCCACCAACCATACCCCCCCCCAGGCACATTAAATTGTAAGCTCCTTGAGGGCAGGAATGGCCTTTTGCCTCTTTGTGTTCCTGGCACATAGCGGGCATTTAATTTATTGACTGAGTCATCTTTGCACCAATGAAGGGTAAAATGTTCCAGGCTTGAAACCTGGATTATGATTAACCCATTCAAAATATAACACACATACACAAACACAATGAATAAAGTTAATGTTAACATTTTCTATGTCTGAGAACATTAGGTGGGATACAAATATTTATATTTGTAGGAAAAAAAAGTATGTTGCCAAAAGAAATAGAGTAAGAATATTTCAGTTTTAATTAATAATTTTATCCCATTCTTCTCATCTTTTTTATAAGATCCAGACAGAAATAAACTTTAGATATTTTACTACCTTGTCAGTTCATGAAAGAGATAGCTTCTGGTATACTAGGTTGTATCTGCAGGTGGTAGATTTTGCAGTGAACAATGATAAAATATATTGTGCCTGTCATTTCCTTGCCTAATATAAATTGAACTCCATGGTTTGCCTCCTTACAGGGCTTTGTTTCTTGTAGCAATGATTTGGTCCTGAATTGCCCTATATTTCCACAATTAAATATGTATTACAGAGCCACTTGTCAGCATATTGTTAGTTAATTTCATACAGAGGCCTCTCATGGATGACTTTGATTCCAGTATTAGATTTCATCAGTTTTCATAGGTTGCACCTGAAGTTAAGTTGCTTTCCATTACTTTTGACAAATTCAATGTGTAGTATCTGTTTTCAGCCTTTTTTACATTTTAGATTTAGAAGTTGTTTATCCACTTCTCTAACAATGTCTATCAATCATACAGAGTAATGGGTTCTATATTTTCTTGATATTATATGGTTTTTGTTAGGATAATTTTTAAATTCCTTATCCATTTCTGAAAGTGTACATTGCCTAGTATTGTGTAGGTGTCAGTTGCTTTAAAAGTAAGCTTCCCCTTCAGCATTGATTTTGGATTGTCACGAATTATTTTTATGTATTCAGTCACAAATTTCTCACAGATAATTTATATTCAGTGCATATTGACTCTAAAACATGAAGATATTTATAAGCATCATGTTCATTTATTCCCTCATTATGAACACGATTCAAGCTCAGAGTCTTTGTCCTCCCTTTCCTTGTAGTACAGTGATTCACTGACTGAAATGAATATGTTGACATCACTGGAGCAAGATTCCTTGAGACAAAGGAAATTTTTTTTTTGCTTTATGGAGGGCAATTGAGGTAATGGGCAATTGCCCAAAGTCACATGGCTAGTTTTTGTGTCAAGTGTTTGAGGCCAGATTTGAACTCATGTCCTCCTGACTCCAGGGCCGGTGGTGTATTCATTGTGCCACCTAGCCACCCCAGACAAAGGAATTTTTTAAGGTGTATATGTAAATTTCTTTTAGGTGGAACCATGTGTAATCTGTGATTCCATTAAGTGATTTATCAGATGTTTTTGTTTTATTCTCTTCCTTCCTACTTGTATGTGAGATTCAGGTCTACTTAAGAGATACGATGAGTGAGATTAAACCTCAGGAGAACAAATCTGAAGGCAGGAATGGATTATGAAGGACTTTGGATGAAAATGCTACAAAAAAGCTGAAGAATGGTCAGACAGGTAAAAAGAGAAACAGAAAGAAGAGTAGTGTCATAAAAGCTTAGAGACAATATTGTCAAAGAGAAGGATAACTGATAATGTCAAAAGTTGTAGAGAAGTCAAGAAGGATGAGGTTAGAGAAAAGTTGTTTAGGGAAGGGAAAGATGCCACAGTTCATGTGACTAAGTAGTAAATACACAAAATATCTTAACAGCGCTCTCCATCTCTGTCTCTGTCTCTCCCTCTCTCTCTGTCTCTCTCCCTTTCCTTCTCTTTCTTTGTCTTTCTGTCTCTCTGTCTCAGTCTCTCTTGTTTCTATCTCTCTGTCTCTATCTCTGTCTGTCTGTCTCTGTCTCCCTCTCTGTCTCTCTCTCTCTACGTCATCTGTGTGTAGAAAAAAAAAGACAACATCCAAAAAATACACTGCACGCCAGGGACTGAGTCATGTGAAGAACACAACATATTTTAGGGTCCATCATTGGTGCCCCCATCAGTGCCATGAGGTGGAAAAAAATATTTTGATGATCATTTTCATGGGTTTCCATTTGACTGAATGAAAGTGAAAGTGTTGGAAGCCTCTCCTCTACACATCAAAGTGTTCATCTTTCTCTTTTTTTCCCTATGATTTTAATACCAAAGTGGATACTCATACTGTCAGTATATCTACTGCTTGAGTAACTCTTACTGTCAGGAATATGCTGATATCAGTCATATACATCCTAAGATACTGTCTCTCTTTATTATTTAAATTAATCTCAACAGAAAAAAAAATAAAGCTTTCACGTTTTCTTTTCTCAGGAAGATCAAGTGCTCTAAGGTAAGTTGCATTCAGAGCTCTTTTTCATTCTAATTCTTTCCCCCTAAGCATTAATTTTTCATACAGTAATAGTCTCTTCAAATTTTTACTCCATGCTCATTTGAAAACTGTGTAAAAAGCAAGGTTTGAAGACACTGGATTTGTAGGAGGGTTAAGATGAACAAGAATTCCATTTTTACATTGTTTTATTCACTTGAATATCTTGAATGCTAAAGCTCATAGCTCTCTCCTAACATACCTTTGAAACACTTTAAAAATAACCAATTTTTCCATGTAGATTTCCTAGAAAAAAAAGAAGAGATACAGAACCAAACCACGCTTCATTTTATTCAGTGGTATATTCAAATAAGTTTTATGAGGCCAGGAAAAGTCAGGTATAAATATTCTGATCATTTACCTCTAAGAGGTACAGTAGGTAAAACACGTATTTTATGTCTCCCCTACTGTCAGAAGCCATCAATCTGTATTTTATTTAACACTCAAGTGAATTCCCATATATTTAGACACTGCAGTACTTTGTAGTTCCAAACTGGGGCAATGAAAACAAAGAATATGAGCTTGTAATTTTCATTTCCCCCTCAATATCTAATGCTTTAATATGACCACTCCACTCAGCCCCTGTAATATGTTTTGTTATCATTGTTAATAAAGTACAATAAGAATACTCTAAAATAACATATTTAGTCTCTTCAATTTAGAATTTCTTGGCAGAGTAGTTGATGTCATCTTCTAGGCCTCAGAAAAAAATAAAAAAGCTTCTCAGAAGTTACCTTTCCCTTTTCAAATTGCCCATTCTCCACTCCCTACCACCACATACACAATGCACTCTCCTCTAGTCAAACTCATCACTTGATCAACAAGTTTTCTTTTAACTTTTCATTTTTTTAAATTCCTTTAACTTTATCATACTCTACCCTCTGCCATAATTATGTATCCAGGTCATATCCTCAGTAGGATGAGAAGTGCCTTGATGGCAAGCACTATGACCTTTTTCAAGAATTGAATAATTTTCATGATTGAATCCTCAATGTGTCACACAGTGTGCTCCTCAAGGGAGGCTTTACTAATGTCTTTAGTTGAACTGAATGAAGTAGGTCTGTCTTTACATGTATTAATCAGGAATAACTATATTTAGGGTCTTTCTGTCTTGGTGGCATTCACCAGTGCTTGGCCCTTCTCCTCTTTTAAAGCCTGTAAGAGGCTAATCTTACCACAGAATCATATCTATATATGCAAATCAATTTCCTGAGTTTCAAAAACCTAATTAATCTACCTCAACACTTCCTATAAAAAACATATACTGCTACTAAATTCAAGGGGAACTCCAGAATTTTCGACATTTTGAAATTCATAAGGTTGTCACAAGATCACTGGGTGAAGGAGAAAGGAAACTTGCTGTCTCCCTCACAAGGGCAATTCCTCCTTAGGAGTTATTTCCTGCATGATCTTTCATCAATCAATGGACCTTTTACTAGAAATAACAATTCTGGAATAGCTTGTGATGTTATATTCAGGCTGAGTTTTGTGTCTGCTTCTTTCAGCCGATCACAAGAAATTTCAATTGTGGCATTTTTATTTTTCTATTTTTATCTAATAATCAAAGCACTTATGATTTTTTGGTTAAGCAATTAATACACAACTAACTTGTACTTTTGATTCATTGCTTCAGTCCAGACATCTGGGTCTTGGGCCTCTATAAACTTGGGTAGTATGGAAACCTACATTTTTACAATATATTTTTGCTAGTGCTATGTAACCTGACTATAACATACTTCCCATACAAACCTGACAAATATATTCAAACTCCAAGTCTGGAAGCCTCCATGAACTTTTCTTTACCAATTATAGTCTAAATGTATATTTTGGTTCTCTCAAATCATCTGGCATTTATTATCTACTTACAGCCCTTATTTTAATAACTCAGATGATGTTGGTAATATGAGTAGTAATTTCAGTGATAACAATGTAAAGCACCCTAAACTGTACATTTCACATAATCTGACAAAGAATCTCAGTACCTTTGTGGAGGCTAGATGGATATTATATACAGAAAGCCCACGGGAAGTATCTAGGGGTGGTCTAGAGGAGGTCTTTTGGGGGGGGTCTTGAGAAGAAGTGTAAGGAGGTTCTTGACTGGACTGAGGTCAGACTCTAGGAATGGGATTAACCCTGGGAAATAGCTAAAGGCTACCTGGAGATGACAGACAATGGAGGGCTAAGCTAGGTTAAAGTAACAGAATTGGGTTTAGCAGAAATGAAAGGTTTATGACCCAGGGCAAATACTTTATCAAGGAAGAAGATTCAATCAGAGTTCAAGAGGTTTCTCAGAGCCTGTACCAAAACATATACAAAATCAAAAGAACCATAATTAAAGCCATGAATTGTAGCATTGGCATTTTTTTTTAAATAAAATTTGTCACACTGAAAACTTACAATCATCTCTCTTGAGATAGTTCAGATTGACTCCAGTGTACCTCTGGGAGATTCAACTGGGGAAAAGAAAGAGAATCAAGATGTAAAGTGTTGGGGAGGTGGAGCCAAGATGGTGGCGTAGAAGCAGCAAAGCACCACAGCTCCCACACAAACACACTAAAAACTCATAAAATGGGATGCTAAACAGATTTTCAAGCTCCAAAACTCTCCACAAGACAGAAAGCACATCTGTTGCTACAGG
>CM053594.1:241952501-241970246 GCA_028646575.1 Pseudocheirus occidentalis
TGATCTCCAGAATATCATATTCTGGATCCTTTGATCCCTTAATGTAGAAGCTACTAGATCCTGGGTTATCCTAATTGTGATTCCACAGTATACAAAGTGTTTCTTCTTGGCAGCTTGTAATATTTTCTCCTTGATCTGGGGGCTCCAGAACCTGGGTATAACATTCCTAGTAGTTTTCTTTTGGAGATCTTTTTCAAGAGGTGATTGATGAATTATTTCAAGGTCTATTTTGCCCTCTGGTTCCAAATTTTCAGGGCTGTTTTCCTTGAGAATTTCTTGAAGGATGGTTTCTAGATTCCTTTTTTGATCGTGGCTTTAAGGTAGTCTGATAATTTTTTAATTGTCTCTACTAGATCTATTTTCCAGGTCAGTGGTTTTTTCAAGGAGATATTTCACATTGCCTTCTATTTTTTCATTTGTTTGGATCTGTTTAATAGTATCTTGATTTCTCATAAAATCATTTGCTTCCATTTGCTCCACTCTAATTCTGAAGGAATTATTCATTTCAGAAAGCTTTTGAGATTCATTTTTCTTCTGAAAAATCTGACTTTTTAAGGCATTCTTCTCCTCATTGGCTTTTTGGGCCTCTTTTGCCATTTGAGTTAATCTATTTTTTAAGGTATTTTCTTCAGTCAGGATGTTGACTCTCTTTTCATGATTTTCTTGCATCATTCTCATTTCTCTTCCCAATTTTCCCTCCACTTCTCTCATTTGGTTTTCAAAATCCTTCTTAAGGTGCTCTATGGCTTATAACCAGTCTACATTTTTCTTGGAAGCTTTTTTTGAGGGAGTTTTGACTGTGTCATCTTCCTCCCACTCCATGCTTTCATCCTTTTCGTCTCAAAGAAGGAATCTAAAATTTGATTGCTGTTCTCACTTTGCTTCCTTTGCCTGCTCATGTTGCCAGTCAATTATTTGATTTTTTAGCTCTATGGAACTCTTCTTCCAGAGGGGAAAACTCTGTCCCAAATAGCTGGAGTTTTTGTAGCTGCTGGAGCTATTAGGAGGCTGCTGCAGCTCCATCCCCTTTGGCTCACTGAAAATGCACCCCAGGACCACCACCCAAGACAACAATCCTGATGCACTCGGGTTAAGGCAAGACCACTTAGCCCCTGAATGATTGCTTTGACCCCCCATGCAATCTGCAGACCAGCAGCTCTGAAGCAGCCACATGGAGGTGGCTGTACTGCTTCTGCTGCTTCCTTGCCCTGGGGGCAGTTTGGCCACACCTTCTCCCCCAAATTGAGCCAAGTTCCACTAGCCTTTCACTTAGTCTTTATTTCTAATGGCTTGATAATTCTGGAAATTGCCACAGGTGCCACTAATCCACTCTCCTGAAGGCTCCAGCTGCATCTTGTCCTGGCTGCCTCCAGGCCAAGCCGTGGTTTCAGGCTGGGCTCGTTCAGACTCCCAGCATGCTGCGATGAGCCCTTTCTGTCCTGCCTGCCAAGCTGCCTTCAGTGGGAGATGTGTTTTTCTGTACTTTTGTGAGTTCTTGAGCCCTAAAATTTGTTTAGAGTCATATTTTTATGGATGTTTGAGGTGGCTATGTGGGAACTGTGGAGTTTTCCTTCTTCTAAGCTGCCATCTTGGCTCCGCCCCTCACCCATGGGATATTTTTTAAATGGAGAATTAAAAAATATTTTAAAGCTATCAACCATTTCATCCTGATAACTGAAATATCATGATATATCTATCACTAAAACATTCAGTAAGACTGCAAGACTAACTAAACCGGGTCTTCCTGATTCCTTCAATATTTCTCTCCACATTGAACTACACTGTCTTACCTTATATATTTATACTTATTATTATGCTGATTAATATAGGAATATCATTATTATATTATTCATTACATCAAGGATTAATGGTTTCATTAAATTGGGTACTTACTCTACCCAAGCACATTAATTACAGCTTCTCTATGTATACTTTATTAGATTGTCTTTAAGGTTCCTGAGGTTGAAGCATTTCTCACTTATGGCTTAACTGCTGGTCAGTCTCTCACAATTAAAACAGTCTTCTTTTCTGGCCATTCACAAAGGTCTTCCCACTTTTTAGTACTTGCCACACCAAGACTTCTACTGGTATAGTCTCGAAGAACACACTGTTACCTCTATACTCCACTGAGGTAACAGAATCTGATTTCAATTGAATCTTCCTAATACAATAAATGCCTGGGACTTGATACCTTTATTTCTTATCCATTATTCAATCTGATCTTCAAAGCAGCTCTTTTGAGGTGAGAAATGGAAATATGCTTATCTCAACTTACAGATTAAGAAACTGAAGTAGACATTTGGCCATTGTCACACAGAATGTTAATGGTGGAATTTGGACTAGAACTATCATTTAATCCTTTTCTCTGAACCTTTCCATTCAGAATAATCAAGTAGTAGAGGGAAATGTTGCCATAAGAAAAATACTTCTCATGAGCTAGACTTTAGAGTGAATGTGCTAAGAGTCTTTACATTGCTCTTAGGTTAGACCTACCTGGCAGTTCACAAGGAAAACTCCTTCAGGGTATTATGATAAACACATCCCCAGAGTGACATAGTGCTATAGTGCATTGTTTCCCACATGAAGCTGCAAAGGAGATTATATTAAACTGTTGAGAAAGGAAGATTCAAGGTGACAATGTGAATGGTTTCAATATATAAACATTTCTTACTTCAGACTCAGTCATGGCTTTGAGTACGAGTAAACCTGAAATATCCTGAGTGATGGAGCTTTCATCTTTTATAACACTAACCAGTGATATAGCTATAGAAATTCAAGTTCATGGCAAGACAGAGTCTATTTTATTAAACATGGATGTTGAAATTAGAAAACAGTGAATGAATGGCAGTACACAAAATATCACATTAAGAAAATATGGCCATGCTAGTCTATTCTAATTCCAAAGTCTGCTTGTGAAAGTAACTTGCTTTGAGATGTAAGTGCTGTAAGAGTGGTCAAAAGGACTAAAGCCAGTTATGCCCTGAACTTCGTGTGGAAAGAAGGGGTGGTGACATGAATCTGTACTTTCACTGCCTTCCTCTGCTTCATCCTGTCACTCAAAAGGGAAGCCTTTAATCAATGTGACCCATGCTCTTTAGAAGAAACACAGGGTTATATAGTTTTCAAAGGCCCACCTTGCAGGTGTGCAGCCTGAAAAATTACAATTGAATGAATAGCAGTGAGTCGGCTAGAGTAAAATATCTGTGCACATAGGATTATTGATTTAAAACTAGAAGGAATAATTAGACCTTAATTTTATGAAGGAGGAAACCAAGAGTTCAATTACTTGCCCAAGGTATTGTATTTAATAAGTAGCAAATCTAGGCTTTTCACCTCTTCTGGTTCTAAATTGAGGTGTTTTATCTGCTATATCTCATGGTTTATTGTATAGGAAGGGAGGTAAAAGTTTTATATAGTTCCACTCAGGCATACTTTTTCCATCTCATTCTGAAGAGGAAATAGGAATGAAAGATGAAAAAAGAATCATAAGAGAAAAGCAATAATGACCTGTGATTCTCATGTCCTTGTGGACATGTCTGCCTGTATATCTTTGTCTTTGATGTGCATTTCTTGTTAAGATAGAAAAGGAAGTTGTGCATTCTTTGTAAAGACTGTATGAGAAGTGCACTGATCTGAAAGATAATTTGGTGAATGGGTTCTGAAGTAGTGATGCGAGAAGGAAAGAAATAAAAGGGTATGAATGTCCACATGGCTCTCTCATGTGTATAACAAGCTAAATAGTGAAATAAAAGGAAAGGGAGATTCAGAGGTGTCTCTTTGTAGATTTTTTATATCTTTTCTTGCTTGAATTTGTCCTAAATGGACTTATATTGATTTATTTCCTGCATACCTATTATTGTAAAAATTTACAAAAAAAGGACTCTGAAAGATCCATAACAATTTCCCCATAATTAGCGATTTCAATTTCTGATTTTCTCGTCAGTCTCCATCTTATTTTCCTCTTAAGCTTAGAAACATTGGTACACTATAAAAACATGCCCTTCACTGTGGAGGGAGATTTGGTCTAAACAAGTCTACTTTTTATATTGTCTATTGTGTGGGTTGGGGAAATGAGACAACTATCAAAAGGACAGTTTATGCTGAGGGAAGTACAAGAAATCTGAATGGTAAGAGCAACTGGTTCTCAAGATATCTGAAAGAAGAGAAGATGCTGAATGACTGGCCAAAATCATGGATAGTTTTAATATCAGTGTAAGCAAAGGTCATCCTTTGGTTTTACACACACACACACACACATACACACACACACATATAATTTCACTTATTATCAAAGACTTATTTTATCTCCCAGCATTCTCCCTATTTTTTTAAAGAAAAGGTCCTTACAATAAATATGCAGAGTTAAGCAAAACAAATTGCTGCATGTTACAGAGTGAAATGAACAGAATAAAGGAAATAATAGATACAATAGCAAAAACACTGTAATGAAAAACAGCTTTGAAAGACTTAACACCTCATATCAATGCAAAGGACAAACCACAATTCCAGAGAACTGATGGCGAGTCTACCCAGGTTTCTCTAGCAAAAGTGTTAAACTTACATAGGATTCCTGGAAAAATAACAAGAGAAAAGAAATTTGTATAATGATATTTTGATTGGTAACATAGAGTTTGCTGCAAAACACAGGAGGAAGCCTTGGTTATTGCAAGTTTTCCACTTCTCATAAAGGATGCCAACACAGAGATCAAAATAAAGAAGGATATCTGATAAGTGATGAGTACCTCTGTAAGTTCCTGTTCATAAAATATGTGTTCAGTGGATCAGACCCAGGACTCTAAGATCCTTTTCAATGAGATTCATTATCATTCAAAATAATTTAGCCTAACAATTCACACAGTGGTAAATTAACAAAACAAAACAAACAAATAAGCTTTGAAGTTAATAGTTAAGATTCTCTACTACTTAACAAGTACAAATATAAAATTATGGAAACGAGGAAAGCTCAAAAAGATTGATTGGAATTCTTTCTCTTAGCATTTTTAGGAAGACATTGATAACAGCATAATAGGTAGAGAAAAAGTAATATGAGCTTCTGGGAAAGACTGTCTGAAGCGGTATCTACATCAGTGAAATTATAGTTCTACTGAAGCTCTGAAGTGCCATAATACTGATGGCAAAGAGGGGAATTTCAAGCATTTTGCAAAAAACAGAAAAGGCAAATGTATGAATAGCATTTAGATATCATTCAAAAACCAATGGATTGTCAGTGAAGAAATTCGAGTTCCAGACTTAACTGTGACATTCCTACCCCTGGAACAAGACATTGCCTTTCTCTATTCCTCAGTTTTCTCATTGGTAAATTGGGGATGGTTCCATAAATTAGGTAATACAATTGGTTCCCAAAGTGGGGATACATATATTAAAAATCAAACTATCTGAGGTTAGAGTGATATAAACTATGGCAACTGGTTCCAGCCCATTGGAAATATTCATTTTGAATATATAACATTTAGATAGTGATTTTAAATATTTAGATAATACTTATATGTATTATTTCACTTGGTCCTCTCAATGACCCTACTGTGTAAGTGATAATGATGATGAAGATGGGAAACAATAATAATAAAAGCATATATGCATATAATGTTTTAAGGTTTATAGAGCTCTTTGTGAATACTTCACCTAATCATAAAAAATCAATACCCCTGGAAGGTAAATACTGTTATTATCTCCATTTTACAGATAAGGAAACCAAGACCAATAAAGATTAAGAGACTTGCCCAGAATCATGGAGCTATTAAGTGTCTGAAGTGAAATTGAAATACATGACTTCCTTACTCCAGGCTTAGAGCTCTATGTACTGTGCCACATAGTTAATCAATGTAGTACAAAAATTATTATTCCTATTTTATATAAGTAGAACCTGAGGTACAGAGAAGCAAACTGGCTTATTTAAGGCCATAGCAGCTACTAAATTGAAATTTGAATCCAAATATTTTTATTTCAAATACAGTTGTCTTTCCTCTAGAAAAAATATCATCACCAAATATATCTTCTTCCTATTTTTGTATGGACCCAATGAACAAAGTAGTAAGATTTGGTCCTAAGGCCACAGTTTGCTTATATCTGCTATAGATCTCTGGATAGATTGCAAAGATCCATGAACTTAGATAGGAAAAAAGGTTAATTTTCAATAATTAATATTATTAATAAAGATTAATAAAATATTTATTTTCAATAATTCAATAATTATATAACCAGAGTTTTGATGAAACCACTCTAATTAACTTGAGATTGTAAAATATAAAAACAAATTTCATAGACAAAATTTTAAGAAAATTCATCTGAAAGAACAAGAGGTCAATATTTTCAAGGGAATCAATGAAAAAAGATATGTGAAAGTGACCTGGTAGTAATCATCAAAAGAATCTGGCATTGGGTAAGAAACAGAGTGGTGGATCAATAAAATAGATTAGCTACATAATACACAGTAATAAATGACCATAGTAATGTAATGTTTGACAAACCCAAAGATCCAAGATTGTGGGAAAACAACTCACTATTTGACAGAAATTGCTGGGAAAACTGGAAAGCAGTTTGACAGAAACTAGGTGTAGACCAATATCTCAAATAGTATACTGAAACAGATTTTTAAAAATGGGTACACAATTGAGACATAGATATTTGCTGTGATAAGCAAATTAGGGGAGCATGGAATATTTTGCCTGTCAGATTTATGGATAAGAGAAGATTTTATGAGCAAAGCAGAGACAGAGATCATTACAGGACAGAAAAAGTATAATTTTGATTACATCAAATTAAAGAGGTTTTGCATAAACAAAACCAACACAGTTGCCATTAGAAAAGAAAGCAAGAAACTAGAAGAAATTTTCAAATTGTTGCCCCGATAAAGGCTTCACTTCTCCAATATATAGAGATGTGAATTAAATTCATAAGACTAGGAATCATGTCTTAATTGATAAATGGCCAAAGGATATGAACACAGCTTTCAGAAGAAATTAAAACTGTCTATAGTCACATAAAAATGCTCTAAATTGCTACTGTTTATAGAATGCAAATTAAAACTCTGAGGTCCACCTTACACCTATCAGATTGGCTAGCATAACAGAAAATGAAAATAACAAATGTTGGAGGGGATGTAGAAAAATTGAGACAGTAATGTAGTTTTTTTTTTGAATTGGGAACTTATTCAACTATTTTAGAGAGCAATCCAGCACTATGACCAGAGGGCTATAAAGCTGTGCACACCCTCTGACCCAGGAATGCCACTTCTAGGTCTATACTCCAAAGAGATCAGTGTAAAAGAGGAAAGACCTATATGTACAAAAATATTTATAGCAGTTCTTGTTGTAATCACAAAGACCTCAAAATTGATATGTTCATCAATTGAGGAAGAGATGAACAAGTTAAGGTATAGAATGGTGATGGTACAGGATGCTTTCAGAATTATCTGGGAAGTCTCATATGGACTGATAAAAGTAAAGTGAGCAAAAACAGGAGAACATTATAAACCATAACAGAAATATTTTATGATGATCGATGACCAAGTGATTTAGCTAGAACAGAGGTTTGACAAGACTGTAATTCTTAAACAATCTAAATTCTATAAATGAATCACATCACATATAGAGGAATGTACACTCAGGATACACTTTAATAATCAAACTGAATTTTGAACTAGGAATAATTATTCATTTTCTGAATAGGAAAGCAGGTTAGCATAGAGATATGGAAATATTTATGGAGATTCTCCATGGAGATTTTATAGAAAACTTTTCATCAATGAATGAGAATTAACAGAAGGATTGTGATCTGAGTCGATGGGAAGAATATCCCCATCAAGGAAACCATAGGCTCATCAAAATATAAGTCTGTATCTCCTTTTTTGGAGACAGCACAAAATTCACATTTAAATAAATTTCTGGCTTTAGTACAAAGTATAGAAACTGAACTTCAAAGCAGAAAATGGAATAACACATAACACATTATGTATTTTAGCAACTTCTGATGTGATTATTATCTTGAAATTACATGAAGAGGATCCTAACTCCCGAGTTTCCATGCAAGGAATCCATTCCTAAGCAAGCAATCTCAGAGATGCAGAACTTGTGAGACTGACAACACGAACACTATATTTTATTAAAGAGGACTGACTTGCAGCAGATGGGGGAAGCAGACTTGTCCTGGATTTAAAATTCCACAAAGAATTTTTTACTCCTGGGATGACAAAATATTCTTATAGACAAACTACGTCATTTTATGACATGATATATCCAAATATCCCAATAAAGGTGCCAAGTGCAGTACTTAAGATTCTATTCTAAGTGATTCAATCAAAAGACTGCTGGATCAGGAATCATAGGGCATGGGCTTGAATAACCTCAGGTATTTACTACTCATGTGACACTAAGCAAGTCAACAAATGTCTCTGTTCCTTAGTTTCCTCCCCTCCTTTCCCCTCTCCTTCCACCATGGACACATATAAAACATATACATAGAATTTTTGAGTTCCACCTCATTTTACAGATGTAAGAACTAAGGGACAGAGAAGATTGGTGACTTGTCTAAGGGTGCAGAATGAGGAAGAAATTGAATTAAAATTTTTGGGCTCCAGATCCAGTGATGCACTCATTATTATGCTGTGCTTATCTCGAGAACAGATATTTTACAGACCTGCAAGCTCCAATCTACAGTAGAAATTCAGTCTACAAGTAACTTGGTTTGTGTATGCTTTGCTGGACAAGGAAAAAATGTTTTGCAAAATTTTCCTTGAAGGATAAACAAAAATTTGCAGTATGAATATCATATTTGGACTTGACTGGTTCACAAAGGGATGATGCTCAAGGAGAAAGACAGAGAGAGAGAGAGACAGAGACAGAGACAGAGACAGAGATAAAGACAGACAGAGACCAAGACAGAGACCAGAATCTGGTGAAGGCTGAAGTTGCTACCTCCTGGAAGGCTGAGATTCCTTCCTACCAGGTCGTACAGCCAACCAAACTGCTAGAGGACTGAAGACATATGACCTGGATAAGCCTTTGTTTGTTTATGGCTTGGTGGATCCTTGAGTTTCCAGCAACAGAAGTTGTGAAGGTTTTCAAGATGTAGTTTTCTATGAGACCAGATTCTGGTGAAGGCTAAAGCTGCTACCGAGGAGGCTGCCTGGAAGGCCACCTGGAAGGATGAGATTTCTTCCGGGTCCTAGGACCAGCTAAACTGCTGGAAGACTGAAAAGCATGGCTTGTTTGTGGCTTGGTTGATCCTTGAGTTCCAAGCAACAGAAGTGGTGAAGGTTTTGAGATGTGCTGGACCTTGTAAACTTCAGTGTGTACCAAGAACTCCCTGGAAGACTGAATGAGAACCTGGGAGTGTTGTGTAGAGAATAAGAGCAAGATCTGGGTTCAAGATGGATTTAGTTGTGGATTTATTGATTGAGCATGCAACTACCAGAGTGTTCATCACTCAAATTGGTAGTAATCCTTGGGGACAAAGACTTGGATTATAAAGGCTAAAACCACAAAAAACCCAATGAGGGAGGGGAGCTAGCAGAAGCTATGACGTACAGAAGCAAAGAAGAGCTACTGGTTAAATCTAAGACTCAGGGAGTATGGTTCAAGGGTACAAGGATGCAACTCTCCTGTGATGTGGGAGGGTCCTTCCTGGAACTGGGTGGAAGGCACAGGGTGGAAGGCTGTAGTCAGCTTTCCAGAGCAGGATGGAGGGTCACAGAATGAAGGGCACTGGAATTCCCCAGATCAAGCCAGGGTCATGTTCTGGGCAAGGGAAGAACAGTGAGACAGGACAGAGTGGTCCTTAGATAAGATCCCTGTACCATAATGAACTTGGTACACTATAATGATTCAAGGAGAAAATATGAAATACTGATTGAGGAAGAAGGGACTAATAAAGTTAACTTATGATTGCTCCATGAGTGGAAGATTAAGTAAGGAGGGTTTCCTTAGGGAAACCAGATGATTGTTCTTATGTTCTTTGTTTTCTATACTGTGGCCACTTTGGTGAAAACTATGTGACCATTCTAATATTAAGCTGTTGTGAACACTATATTGTGATTTTCTGCAATAAGATAAAATATAGTGAATATTATATTGTGATTTGTTGCAAATGTTTGCTTTGATTTATAATGGAATAAATGGAAGTGTTCACTATGCTGCATAATCAGAACTTTAAAAGCTGGTACACAAGTTACACAAGCAATAACCCTTCCTCTTCCTCCTCCTTCTTATCTCCCTCACACCAGCCAAGACTCTTCTCAAAGGTAAAGTGGAAGTGAATTTGTTTTATTTTTGGTTTATATTGTGCACTAATCATTGTTAGAGTATTTCAGGTGTATTAGTGACAAAAATCTAATTAAATTATAAGTAATTATTTTATAAGAAGTTTTTTGGGATGTGGTCCCAATCATACAACTCTACTTTATTTCCTATGGGAAAATTTGTTTTGCAATATGAACAAATGGCATGACAAACAGAACCTTGGAATGAATTAAATTTGTGAACCAAGGTTCTATTGTACTTTATATTCCTTTGGGCAGAGCACCTGCAGGTAAGGGTATGATCCCCTTTGTGGACAGAGACAAAAGAAGGGAGAGGAAGGGGGGGCAAGGGAGAGAGGGAAAGTGGAGGAGGGAGGAGGAACAGAGGGAGGGAGAGAAGAAGGGAGGAAGGAAGGGAGAAAAGGAAGAAAGGAGGGAGGGAGAGAGGGAGGGAGGGAGGGAGGGAGGAAGAAAGGAAGGAAGGAAGGAAGGAAGGAAGGAAGGAAGGAAGGAAGGAAGGAAGGAAGGAAGGAAGGGACTGTATTGCCCAACTGGAACATGCTTGCTGGGTCTCCAGTGGGGCAGTTACTACTACTCACAGACTATCACCTGCAAGTCATGATATCACCTTCCTGATGTCATAGTACTCTTTGAGAAGAAAGAACAAATAGCAACAACAGGAAGTGAAAGGGCCAGAGAATCCAGTTTATAGAGTGTGGAGTTAAATAACTTCATGGTAAAGAGTTCCCTTTATGTTCCCTTTATAGTGAATTCCAAATATTCTCTGTACCCAGAGGACCCAACTTTGCATATAAGAGACAGAAAGAACATTTTATGTATGTGTGTATACGTATATATGTATGCATGTATATATGTGTATGTGTACATGTATGTGTATGCACATATGAATGTATGTATACAAGGAAAGAGGGAGAAACAGAGGGGGGAGGGAGAGAGAAGAAAAGAGGGAGAGAAAGGGGGGGAGAGAGAGGGAGAGAGGGAGAGAGGGAGAGAGAGAGAGAGAGAGAGAAAGAGAGAGAGAGAGAGAGAGAGAGAGAGAGAGAGCCCAGGAGAGGCAGGCAGGCACTAGTCATTCTGGTGAGAACAGCTTCTGGAACAGGTAAATGGGATATGTTGCCAAAAGAGTCCTCCCCTTGTTTCTCCAGTTTTCTTCTGGCTTTCTACCATCCATTTGCATAGCTGGAACTTTTCAGATCCTCCTACTCCCATCTGTTTAATATTATTTGGTTTTTCTATCTTGATCTTACAACTTTATCCTCTAACATTCAAAGTCACTATTTCTGGAACCTTCTTTCCAAATGACAAGATGCCCTAAGAAGGCCCTGAAGCCCAAACCAATGAGGTACTACTACATTATCTTGCTACTTCTTTTAGCACCAAAAACAAATTTGATGTAAATAATGACATTTTGACATAATGGCAATATGCCATATATAGTATACAGTGCTATACAAGGGCTTACAAAGCCTATTACCTATAAAAATATTTTAAAGTAACCAGCACAAGTATTTCATGGGTTGCCTTGACCCACTGTATGAAAGGTTAGAAAACTGATTCATGAAGAAGGCCTCCAATTCACTGGCTAGTTTTACATATGGAAGATTTCTAGGAGGAGGAAGTAGAAAAGATTTATGCAGATAAGATAGTGGGTGAACAGAAAGAATACCCACTACAGTAGATCAGTGAAATACAAAGGAAGTGCAAGTACAGTTGCACCCATTTTGCAATGAGAAAATTGAGACTGAGAAATCAAGTGATTTGTTCAAGATCTCACAGCTAGTAAGTGGTAGGGTCACTTTCAAACCCAGATCTTCTGACTAGAAAACTAGTAATTTTACTACTAAATCAGGCTACCTCTCAGGAGATTAGTAAGTATGATATTTTGTGCCCAGTAGCCACTTCTTACTTGTGAGGGTGATTCCTTAGTCAGTATATAATCATTATTATATTGTAGATTGAAGAAAAAGAGATGTATGTAGTTCTTTATGGTTGTCCTCACTTGAGCTATTCTGCCTACACACACACATACATACACACACACACAGTGGGAAGAAATATGATCAAGCTACTCATTGAGACTTCTTTATTCTGATTACCTACATGTAATCATTCAGTTTCTTCTTAATCCTCTAAAACCTGGCTTCTATTTCTGCCTTCTACTGAAACTGCTCTTTTGATGGTCAGACAGTTCTTTTAATCACCAAATTCAATGGGTTTTTATCATTCCTTGTTATTTATCTTTTCTCCAGCATTTCATAAAACTGATCATTCTTTCTTATGAGAATCTCTCTCCCCTTGGTGCCCTAGGCCATTGCACCTGCTTTTTACTCTCTAGAAATTTCCTCACCCTGCTTTTCCATCATCATCATCATCATCATCATCTTCTTCTTCTTCTTCATCATCATCTTCTTCTTTCTTCTTCATCTTTATCATCATCATCATCAATCATCATTAACAACAATCATTATGAAGCACCTACTGGGTCATAGTTCCAGGATCTATGCTAGGCGCTGAAGATGCAAAGAGAGATAAAAATATAGTCCTTGTCCTGAAGGAACTCAAATTTAAAGATGGAAAAATGTACAAAAACTATGTATATGTGATCTATATCTACATATAGAAAAGTATACATAACTATACAGATATCCATATCTTTACTGGGTAAACTGGAAGTAATCTCAGAGAGCTGATCTGGTAGGATTAACTAGGTAATTCAGAGGATGGAGCTCTGCACCCAGAGTCAGGAAGATCTGAGATTAAATCAGTCTTCAAACATTTACCAGCTGTGTAACCCTAGGAAAGTCATTTAACCTTTGTCTGCCTCAATTACCTCATCTGTATAATTGGGCTTAATGGTAGTATCTACCCCCTAGGGGGAGGATCACACTTAGCACAGGGCCTCGAATATGTGTTGTTGTAGCAGTAGTAGTGGTAGTGGTGGTAGTGGTGGTAGTGCTAGTGTTAGAAGTAGCAGTATGCATGTATGTATGTATTATTAGCATGAATAGCTAACTATATTTTAGGTAGTAGTAGTAACAATACTCCTACTCCTACTATGCTACTATTACTACAAATACTACCACTACTACTACTAGTAGGGGGGTGAGGAATGGATATGGAGATTCCCTCAGACAAAAGCAAAGCACTCAATAATGCTAAAAGCAATGACCCTTTTTATGGGTACTTTTTGTCTCACACTAGGGAAGGCAATGAATTTGGAATTAACCTAGATAGGCACATTTTGATCCAATGACATTGCCTTCTTAGCCATTCCAGAAACAAGACACATGATCTCTTGGTTATCTGCATTTTGTCTGACTATCCCCTATATCTCGAAAGTTCAGTCTCTCCAATTTCTTCGACCTACTTCCCTGGTTTCCTTTAATTTGGTACTAAAATTCCACAATAAAATCCCATATTTTAGAGGAAGCCTTTCCCAACTCCTCTTAATTCCATCCTCTTCCTTCTATCAGTTATTTCCTTTTACCTCTTATACAGCTTGCATTGTTTATATTTCTTTTGAATAATATTTCCCCTATTAGATTTTAAGCTCCTTGGGGGACTCTTTTGTCTCTTTTTGTAATCCTAGAATTTAGAACAGTGCCTGGCACACAGAAAGCATTTAATAAATGTTTATTAATTGAATTGACATGTCTGGTATGACATGAAGTATAGAATCATTTTCAAAGACTCCTAGGTAGTTAGAACAAAACCAATTATCTAGAGGGATAAAATCCTTTTGGGGAGGGGGTGTCAAGTGGTTGGTGTGGAGGCCAATGTTAAATGAGAAGTCTTGACATAAGGTTGGGAATTGGATGAGGTGTGACGGTAGATGAATGAGGAGGTGATTTCCAGATGCTTTAATCTCTCTAATTCTGGATGTGGGTAGTGGTGGTATACTAATGTTAATCCCATACAACAGTCACTCAAGAAGTGATACAAGGTTGGATGTGTCAGAGTGGTAGAATAATTCTGGCTCTTCAAATACAATATGTACATAGTAATGCTTAAAATATTTTCCTCACATTATTCTTGGAAGGAAAGTGCTATATAGCCTCTATCTAAATGTAAGTTTTTGTATTTTTCTCTCTGCATGTTCACTACCTTAGAGAAGCAAATCACCTCAGATTTTCACTTATCAACCTCCTTATACTACTGCCTAAGAGATTTGCAACTCCATTGTCCTCATTTCCCGTAATAATACAAGAAATTAAGCCCACACCTTAAATGTCTTTGGAATTCAAGCACGAAAAAAAAGAAAAAGAGAAAATAAATTCAGACAAATTGTTGGGTCCCAGGATTGTGATCTCCCACATAATTGAATCAGGATGGTAATCATACTAGTAGAAACAAGGACCTTGAATCCTTGTACTTATTATTTCATTCTTTAAGACACTGCCCCCATCCTAGGACACTATTCAACATGTTTAAAACATTACACATTGTTTCCCTACCTCCAAAAAAAGAAAACCCCTAATCCTCTTGAATCCCTTATCTTAGTTTTTTTAATTTTATTTATTTTTATTATGAACTTAAGAAATAAAAGTAGCATTCCAATGGCAAAATAGATAAATAATTATACATGAAATTGTAAATTTTTCATATACAACTGGCTATTCCTTTTAAATATATAATAAAGTTATCATGTAGCTTTCTTTTATCTTCTTTTTATTCTCCCCCCCTACTAAAGTGGCTACCATTAGGTACAAATATGCATGTTATGCATATCTGTGTATGTGCGTGTAAAACCATACTATATGAACTTCTATTCTTCAGTTCTTTCTCTGAATGTAGATATTTGTTAACCTCACCATCATTCTCTCAGTGCCCAGGTTTAAGATGATAGTCATCAACTCTTTCTTTCATTGTCCACTGCTAATCTAACTCTGTCCCTTATTATTTTCCAAGGTTTTCATTGACATAGGATTTAGATCTGAGAGTGACATTAGATGCCCAACTTTTATCCTATTACAGAGAAGGATACTAAAGACCAAGGAGTTTAAATTCAAAGCTAGAAACAGAAGCCAAATCCCCTAATTGCAAGCCAAATACTTGGTATATAGTTCACTGGTATATACCATCATTTCCCAACTTAGTGCATTTCTTCATCTCCTCCTGGTTTCTCAGACTTTTTAAAGATCCTAGTTAAAATCCCACCAACTAGAAAAAGCCTTTCCGAAACTCCTTAATGCTAGAGCCTTCTCTCTAATATCATATCCTCTTTATCTTGTTTCGTGTCTTCCCATCTGACTCTGAGTTCCTTGAGAGGAAGGACTGCTGTTTGCCTTTCCTTGTATCCACAGTGCTTATCACAGTGCCTTCCACATAGAAGATGCTTAGTAAATGCTTGTTGACTGACAGCATTCTTTCCAATATACCATACTCTGTCTACATATTGTTCAGGTTCTCAACTTCCTTTTTCTTTCAATTTCCATGGTCAAAAATATACTTTGGGACTTTAAAAATTAACTCATCCTTGTGCTGTTGTAACAAATATCTATTTAATATAGATCAAGTGAGAGAGCATATGTATGGCATTCTGAAATGTTTAAGTACTGTATCAAAATCAGTTATTATTATTAATAGTAGAAAGAATACTAGTCTTGGGGGTGGAGCCAAGACAGCTGCTTAGAAGCAGCACAGTTTCACAGCTCCCATACAGCCACCTTAAATATCCATAAAATATGACTCTAAACAAATTTAGGGCTCCAAAACTCACAAAAATACAGAAAACACATCTCTTGCTGAAGGCAGCTAGGCAGGTGGGGCTCCTCTCGGCAGGCTGGGAGCCAAGGACAGCCAAGCCCAAAACTGTGGCCTGGCCCCAGGGCAGTCAGGGGGAGATGTAGCTAGAGTCTACGGGAGAGCAGATCAGAGGCACATGGGGGTAGTTTCAACATTTATCAAGCCAGGAGAAATAAGGCAAAGAGAAAGGTCAGTGGAATTCAATCTAAATTTGGCTGGGGGAGGGGGGAGGAAAGTGGTCTGGCCAAACTGCCCCCAGGGCAAGGAAGCCGTGGGAAGGGACAGGAATGACTGCAGGAGGCAACTGCCTCCACTGGGCTGCTTCAGAGCTCCTGGCCTGCAAATTGCCAGGGGCAAAGACAATTGATCAGGGCCAAGGGCTCTTGTGTTGAGCAGCCTAGATTCAGATTGTGGTCATGGGTGGTGGTCCTGGGGTGCATTTTCAGTGAGCCAAAGAGAATGGGGCTGCAGCACCCCTCTAATAGCTCCGGCAGCTGTGAAAATCCCAGCAATTTGGGACAGAGCTTTCCACCCTGGAAACAGAGTTCCACAGAACTAAAAAATCAAGCAAGTAATTGACTGGACAACATAAGGAAAATGAAGCAAAGTAAGAACAGCAATAAAACTCTAGAATCCTTTTTGGGGGACAAAAAGGATCAAAGCACGGAATGGGAGGAAGACAACACAGAACTCCCACACCAAATGCTTCCAAGAAATATGGAGATTGCCTACAAGCCACAGATTGAATTAAAAAGGACTTTGAAAACCAAATAAGAGAAGTGGAGGAAAAATTAGGAAGAGAAATGAGAATGATGCAAGAAAATCATGAAAAGAGAGTCAACAACTTGAGTGAAGAAAACAACACCTTAAAGAACAAATTAACTCAAATGGCAAAAAACGCCCAAAAAGCCAATGAGGAGAAGAATTCCTTAAAAAGTCGAATTTCCCAGATGGAAAAAGAATCTCAAAAGCATTCTGAAGAGACTAATTCCTTCAGAATTAGAGTGGAGCAAGTTGAAGCAAATGACTTTATGAGAAACCAAGATACTATTAAACAGTTACAAACAAATGAAAAAATGGAAAGCAATGTGAAATATTTCCTTGAAAAAAACCACTAACCTGGAAAATAGAGGCAGGAAAGACAATTTGAAAATTATTGGTCTACCTGAAAGTCATGATCAAAAAAAGAACTTGGAAAGCATCCTTCAAGAAATTCTCAAGCAAAAAAATGCCCTGATGTTTTAGAATCAGAGGGCAAAATGGAACTTGAAAGAATTTACCAAACACCTCTTGAAAAAGATTCCCCAAATAAAATTCCTAGAAATATTATTGCCAGGTTCCAGAAGCCCCAGTTAAAGGAGAAAATATTACAGACTGCCAAGAGAAAGCAATTTAAATACTGTGGAAACACAATTAGGATAACCCAGGATCTGGCAGCTTCTACACTGAGGGATCGAAGGGCCTGGAATACGATATTTGGAAGATTAAGGGAGCTGGGATTAAAACCAAGAATCAACTACCCAGCAAAATTGGGTATAATGTTCTAGGGGAAAATAGGGTCATTCAGTGAGGTGGAGGACTTTCAAGCATTCTTGCTGAAAAAACCAGAATTGAACAGAAAATGTGACATTCAAACACAAGAAGCATGAGAAGGTAAGCATGGGGAAAAATAATAAGGAACTTATCAAAGTTAAACTATTTACATGCCAATATGGAAAAATGAT
>CM053594.1:241970746-242021995 GCA_028646575.1 Pseudocheirus occidentalis
GCAAAATTGAGTATAATTTCCAAGGGGAAATGTGGTCATTCAGTGAGGTGGAGCACTTTCAAACATTCTTGCAGAAAAACCAGAACTGAAAAGAAAATTTGACACTCAAATACAAGAAGCGTGAGAAGGTAAACATGGAAAAGAAATCATAAGGAACTTATCAAAGTTGAACTATTTACATGCTAACATGGAAAAATGATAATTTTAACTTATGAAACTTTTCTTAGTATGAGGATAGGTGAAGGGAATACAAATGTATATACATATACATATGTCTATATAGGAGGTTATGTGTGTGTGTATGAATACATTTCTGAGTATGTGTATATATGTGTACATAGAGCACTCAGGATCATTTGAATAGGAAGGTATAATACTTTAAAAGGTAAAATTCTGAGATGGGAGAGTAATAAAATGAGAGGAGACAGGGAGAGACAGAATGGGTTTAATCATTTCATGTAGAAGAGGCAAGGGACAACTGTTACAATGGAGGGGAATAACAGGAAGGCAAAAGGGAAAGGGTCAACCTTGCTCTCATTGATTTTGGCTTAGAGAAGAAATGACATAAACTCTAAATTGCATATCTTGCCACACAGGAGAGTAGGGGGGGATGGAGATGAGAGGTGGGATGATGGAAGGGAGGGCAGGGTAAAGGGGAGGGTTGCTGGAAGCACATACTTCTATAAAGGGACAGGAACAGGGTAGAGAATAGAACAAGGGAGTGGGCAGGAGAGGAAGGAGGGACACATAATCAGTGTCTCACAATATGTCCATTGTGGAGATGTTCTGTGTAACTACACATGTACAGCCTGTATTGAATTATTAGTCTTTCCATTGGAGGGTTGTTGATGAGGGAGGAAGGGAAAGAATCTAGAATTTAATGTTGTATAATCAAATGTTAAAAAAATGTGTGTGAAATGTGTGTGTGTATATACATATATGTATGTATGTATGTATATATATGTGTATATGTATACATATATGTGTATGTGTATTATTATTAACCACATGCAACTGGGAATTAAGATGTACTTGCACTGGAGTAGGGAGATTCATCTTGCCTTACTGGAAAGTCAGAGGGGCAAGAGGGAAGACATAGGAGAGAGCAGATTGGGGAAGGGGCTATACAGTGGGATGACTTTTTTGGGGTGGCGGGTAGGGGAAAGATGGGGAGAAAATTACTCAAAAACTTATGTAAATGAATGATGTAAACAAGAAAATAAACAAATGAGTTAACATTTTTTAAAATGTAAAAACATATGTACACGCACAAAAAATGGAAGGAATTGCTATTCTTGGCTCCTCACTCTCACTTACCCCATACATCCTTTCTGTAGCTAAGGCTTCTACTTGCTACCTTCACAGTATCTCTCATGTATCTTCCCTTTTCTCCACTCACACAGCTGCCGTTCTGATTCAGTCCCTCATTATTTTATGCTTAGGCAATTGTAGTAGCTTTCCCTTTTGTGTCTCTGCCTCAAGTTTCTCCCCAGCTGCTTAAGCACTCTTCCTGTTGCTCAAGTCTGCACATGGCACTTACCCAGTAAAGTCCAGTGACTCATAGGAAACAACAGTATGCTGACCTGAAGTCAGGGAGACTTACATTCAAATTTTACCTGAGACATATTTTGCCTTAATTTACTCTGCCAAGGAGAAGGGTGATGGTTGTGAAAGTGTAGCCCAGAAATGGCAAACAGGGAGTGGAAGCATAAACGAAATCCTTACATAGATGTCCTTTATGAGATCAAATCACCTTGTCCAGAAAAAAATAAAGTCCTATGTTACTAAAGTGACTTGTACGTGGAAATTCTCTGGGCTATAGGTTGTGTGTGTGTGTGTATTAGAGATTAGATAACAGATGGAGCAGCTGATTTGGTATCTGTAGGATCTAATTTCAATTCCCACCTTAGATAATGACTACACTTGTTGCCCTGGGGAGTAACCAGAGCTGTATGAACCTCAGTTTCCTCAACTGTTAAATGGTGATAATAAAACCATCTACTTCATAGGATTGTTGTAAGAGTCCATAGAAATAATAGTACATAATAAACATTTCAAACCTTAAAGAAATATGTAAAAATTAAGTATTAATAATTACTATCTCTTTGTAAAATTTGTTCAGGACTGGACACAGGATATAAAGACTAGAGGTTAAATGACAGCATTTAAAAGAAAGAAAGAAAAGAAAAAAGCAGCTGGAATCTACAAATTGTAAACTCATTTCTGATCATATTCTTAAATATATTAGAAAAGTTATCATTTTTGAGCATATAGAAATGAAAAGGATGATAATTATGAGCCACTTTAGTTTCACTCGCAACACACCAGGCCAGATTAGTGCTGTTTCATTTTTTTGACAGTAAAAAGAAACAAACAAGCAAAAAGAAAACAACAGTGCTATAGATACAATGAATGTAGGTTTCAACATAGTACTTTATGATGTTTCTGTTTATCTTTGAGGATAAAACCAAGAGACATGGTCTGTATGATAGTG
Organism: Pseudocheirus occidentalis; assembly: GCA_028646575.1. Lineage (NCBI taxonomy): Eukaryota > Metazoa > Chordata > Mammalia > Diprotodontia > Pseudocheiridae > Pseudocheirus > Pseudocheirus occidentalis. Next base: position 241,973,241 of record CM053594.1, read on the forward strand.
TAATTTGATGGATATAGAATTGGGTGAATTTCCAAATAAGAGAAATCATTAATAGGTCACTGTCAAGTTGACAGGAGGTTTTTGGCACAATTCCACAGGAATATGTCCCTAAGTGTTCAGTATTTTCATCAATGATCCGAGTGAAAGCAGAGGATTATAGATTAAGAAGTAGAAGGGAATTTGGTGGGTCATCAAGTTCCAAACCCATTATTCTTATCGAATTGGCAGATACTTTGAAGCTGGAAGGCTTGAGAAACATGTTGAGTAGCATGACAGAATCAAAATCCCAAAGGATTTTAAATGGCTGGAATGATGGGCTGAATCTAATAGGAGGGGATTTATTTGGGACAAATATAGAAATCTCTACTTGGATTCAAGAATTACCTGTAAAAGTAATGGGACAAGCTTGGCCCAACAACAGGATTAAAAAAAAGGCCTTGGGAATTTTAGTGGATTCTAAATTCAATATGTGATTTTTTTTTGAGCCAGAAAGGCTAATGTAGTCGTAGGCTGTATTAGGAGAAGCAGAATGTGTGCAGAATGAAGGAGGTGATAGTACTGCTTTACTTATTCCTCGTCAGGTCATCTTTTAAGTATTGTGTCCAGTTCCACCTGGCACACTTAAGGAAAATTTCTGACAAGCTAGAGGATGTGCAGAGAACACTGAGTAAAGCAAAGTGAATGAAGATGAGGAATGACAAAACAAAACAAATAAATAGATCGAGAAAATATACCTTAGCTATCTTGATTTGTCAGCAAGCATTTCACAGTGTCTTTTATAGCATCTCTATGGGTAAAATGTAGAAATGCCCGCCACATAATAATATATTTTGGTAAATTCAAAAGTGTATGAATAACTGTACTCAGAAAATTTTGATTAATGTATCTGTGACAACTTGGAAGGAGCTCTTTATGTGTGTCACAGAGCTCTCTTTTTGTCCTTTCTAACACTTTAATCAACAAATTGGATTTTTGGATGAGAGCTGCTTACCAAATTTGCTTATTACAGAAAGCAAAGGGGAATATAGTTAATACGTTGATGATAAAAATCAAGATTAAAAATAATCTGGACAAGCTGGAATGTAGAGCAAAATCAACAAAATGAAACAGTTCCATTTCTGGCAAAATAAACAAAGAGAATATAAGATGGGGGAAGGTCTACTATTCTGGCATTTGGCAGTTATAAGGGAGACAGATTTAAACTGATTGATTTTATAACAATTACAGTTGCCCAACAATGGAACTTAGTGATTCAAATTACATACAACTTATTACTAGAAGTGTTCAAAGATAGATTGTAAGAAATATTTTAGCAGTGTTGACAAAAAGAGGAGAAATATTTGGGTTAGACTAGACCACTTTATGGCATGGTATGGTGATAGCTAGTGAAATGGATTATACATGTCTTATTTTGAATCTTTTTTTAATTTATGCCAAGAGAATGAACTTTGAACTTGAAAGTACCAAACAAAAATGACTGAAAACTGATACTTAAATTATTTTGCTGTTGTTCAGTCATTTTAGTTGCCTCTGACTTTTTAATAATCCCATTGAGGTTTATCTTGGCAAAGATGCAGGTATGGTCTACCATTTCCTTCTCCAGATTATTTTACAGATGAGGAACTGAGGCAGGCAGAGTTAAATTACTTGCCCAGGGCCACTTCTGTCTACTGTACCAATTTGATAGTAAGAATATCTGTCTTACATTGATGGGTTCAAAGTAACTGGTTCAGATGAACTATTCAGAATTCCAGTCATGTTTGATGACCAGCTCTTGATCATTGCTGAAAGATCAAAATGTTTGGGAGAAGTGTGACGAGATTACGTGTCATTTTTCCAAGGAAGAGGAAAGAATAGTTTTTTTATGCTAATTTGCTTGGGTCTTTTTGCTGGTAAAATTTTAAAATATCACACTATATATATATATATCCTTTTTGGAAATGTAGAAAATATAGAAGTGATCAAAAAGAATAATAATGTCTTTGTTAATAACATGTCATGCCATATTAATTCCATATTTTTTTGGCCAGCATCACTAGACTGGTAAATAAAAGCTCTATAAATATGGTTTACCCAGATTTAAACAGTCAGTTTTTTGTCAGTGTCTCTTATACTTTTCTTTTAGAAAAGTTCTTGGAATGATGTTACTACCTTCAGGTATTTTCAGAATGTATGTGACAGTAACTGAAAAATAGTCATTAGTAGTAATTAGATGTCAGCTTAAAAGGAAGTCTACAATGGAGTCTAAATGAAGTCTACAAACTCTGTAGTTGATCCTGGGTTGATCAACACTCTCAGTTTTGAAAGGACATCGATAAATTATAGAGATTCTGCATTCTTTGGTAAAAACAACAACAACCTTGAAACTGAAAAGGAATAGGTTATTAATATTGTTTGGATGTTCGTGATAACTACATTTGAAGTGATGAAGGCCTATATTTGATTTTCATCTCCAAAGCTTACTAAGCTGAATGACAATGGCCAAGGCTCTTACCTACTTTGATACAATTTCTTCCAGAATAATGATTCCTGCAATGCCTGCCTTAAAAGACCCCTTAAATGTTCAAATGATATGTATATAAAACATTTTGAAATATTATATAAATGTAAGCTTTCATCATCATTGGTTCTTTGTTCCCAAAAATGCATTTTATTTTTGTTGTAAAAATTATGCATGTCTCCAATAATAATGCAAAAAAAAGTCTTCGTACTTTAAAACCAATCATTTAACACCTGTTCTAAAAGTAAATAAATGTCAACTGGCATTTTTTTCCCATCGTTCAGAACACCTACTCTTTAATTAATTCAGCAGTACCATTCTCAGTTACAATCCCCTGGTAACTTGTATGCTGAAAGTCTTGACAAATGTCAGCAGGAGTATTTAATTGGACAGAGCACAGTGCCTGTTCTGATACACAGATACATTTAGGATTTGGATTGGAGGCCTACAGCATGTCAAAGGCACATATATATGTGGATATTTCCCCTTTCTTCTGTCTTTTCTAAGGTTTTTCCACCACACTTTTTTTAAAATATTCAATCTGACCAGAAACCCTCAATCCATCTTTTTTTTAAAAAATAAAGAAATAAATAAAGCACCCTTTCTTCAAGTATTTAAAAGATGAAAACTATCTCTACAACTTGTAGCTGTTTTCAATGTAATGTAATTCCAGTATTCCTGGTACAAGGACCCCTGGCAGCAATTGAGAGATAAGAATTTTACAGACATATTCCTGTCTGATGGGCATTCTGTTTCTGCTTAAAAATGTGGTGGCAGTAATTTATATCTGTCACATATGATCAACAGAGGCAACCTTAGCTATATGACACATGCCTGAATTTTAAAGATCATAAAATTATCTTTTTAGATTGGGAGTCATTAGGTAGCACGTCCTTCTCAATGGTCTACAACTCCTTTCATAAAAAGGTCATTATATGTGGCATTTGAAAAAAGTCATGTTTTGTGATTTCATTTTGGATTTTTGAAATAAACTTTTTTTTGGTCAGCCTTACTACCACCATATTATGGAAAATTTGGTATTTCCATGGTAGCTATGTTAAGTTAATAGTTATGCTTTCATGTACATGGATGAAGCAAAAGTAGTGAAGGGTCCAAACACAGACCTGAGGATGATACTGGAGTTGATACTGGAAATTCAATGAAAAATTGTTCGAGTAAAGAAAATTTAGTGTGAGAACATTACTGTAGAGGTTTCAGTCTCTGAGTTCCATATCTGTTCTAGCTGCTAAGCCAATACCATGTACTATCAAACCTGGGAAAGAAGTGAGATGAACTCTGTAATGAAGCTATAGGCAGGATTTACCTTATACACAGATGAGATCAGGCAAGATTGGAGAGGTGCTAGAAAGGTTCTCCTGCCAAAAACGTTTCCACTTTGCTTTTGAAGTGCTCCAAATATCAGCACTGGAGTCATTCCTTAAATGTCACCCTAGGAAAAATCATTCTTTTGGTTTAAACCTGGAGTCTCCTATTTACTGTGATATAAAACTAATTTTAAATTTTCTGGCATTTGAATTACAATAGCAGAGCTGGTGAAAGAGATGTAGGACTGGGGTAAGGAGATATTGACAGTACTGTCAACTAGCAGAAGCAGATGAGACTACAACAGGGTCATGTGTTGATTTGTTCTTTTATTCAAGAGAGATTCCCAGAAATTAAGAACATGTCTCAAATTTAATGGAGTACATAGGCTATATTATGTACCTAAAAATATGCAATAAATATTAAGAGAGTAGAAAGGAGAAACAAAGGCTCCCTTTTAGCTCAAAAGTGATGATTTTAAGTTCTTTAAAGACCAAGGAAGAAAATAACATTTCACTTATATTATGAAAGGATGCAGCTGGCTATGTGGTAACCTGATCCTTTGCAATGATGATTACCAAGTTACTAGTACTTGAAAGCTTACCTCTGAGTTTATGTCTAACACTAAAGGTCATGCAAGAGAAACATCATGCCCTGGCATCATATGGGTCCATAGTAGCTGCCAGTGTTATCCCTTAATTTCTACTCTTTCAGGATTATGTTTGTTTTATAAGTCTCAGTATATAGTGTGACAATCCAGCAAGGAAAGTTGGCCCCTTTTCCTTCTCTGTTGAATTTCAGTGAATCCAAATCACAAGAACATGACATAATGGTGGAGTCAGCCACATGAGCATGGCTTGAGTGCATGCAATGCTTTATTGATTATTTTGATACATGTAAAAATAATAAAATCCAATATATTTGAATAACTCCATAGGAACTATCTGCCCACACCTTTTTCAGCTCTAGACTGCCATTAATCTATAGGGATGTTCTAAATGTTATAAATCAGGCCTTCTTAAACTTTTTCTACTTGGTACTTGGCTCTTTCAGTGCTTCTTAAACTGTGGATATGGGGTCATGACCAACACTTTAAATAAATCTATATGGATGTTCTAATAAACCACAGAAGTTCTTGGAAATACTTAAAATTCCTTCACTATACTACTTATTCTAGGTTTTATCAAACATCTGCAGACAAGAAAAATGCAGGAAAGTTCTCTAAAATAGTTATACTCACACTTTCCCATGGAATAAATATTCCAGGGGTGGAAAAAACTGTGGGCTCCATGCCACATGGGGCCCTGAAGGACCTCAAGTGAAACCCTTTGACTGAATCCAAACTTCACAGGACAAATCCTCTTAATAAACGAATTTGTACTATAAAATTCAGACTTTGTAAAAAGGCCACACTCAAGGACCTGGAAGGTCACATGTGGCCTCCAGGCCATAGGTTCCCCAACCATGGTTTATTCCTTTATGAGACTCAGAACCTGGAGTATCTCACCTAGTCTGTATCTCTTCTTCAAGTATTACCAGCAATACATTCTCAATTTAGATCCTAATTACTCCTCCAGTTCATTATTCCCTTAAACTCTCTTAAGCTCCTCCACTCTGACTATTCTAAACCTTCCTTTCTTACCATTGACCACTTTAGACTCCACTTTCCCCAAAGCACAACTTTCTTATCAATCTTATGCTGAACATCATGATGGTTTTTCAACAAGGAAGTGACTTAGCATGTCAAGATAAAACTGTACCTAAAGAGAGAATCTGGTTCTTACCATAGGTTATTTTGGGAAGAAAGTTATGTGAGTAACAAAAAAATTGGTACTGTAGAAAAAGAGAAATTAGGGAAGGAATATTTAATTTTGTATGATGTATGGTTATATCATATGTAATATTTTGTTTTAATGTATTAATCTATTTCCTAAAAGGAGAGCTGTAGAAAAGAAAGTTGTTCCTCTTCCCCCTCCCATCCCCTCCCCTGCTGGAACTGCAGCAGCTGCAGCCTCAGCCATGGACCTGACCCTTAGCAAACCCCACAATAGCAGTGGCCCTGCCAGCCCCCTTTTCTCTGCCCCCTTCCCCTTCCCCACATGAGGGCATCACCTTGGCCTATGGCAGCTTCCTGCTCATAGTGCTGCTGCCCATCTTCTTTAGGGCCTTGTGCTGTGCCAGCAACAAGAGTGCCTCAGATATGCCAGAGACCATTTCAAGACAAGATGCTGCCTGGTCTCCCATCATCGCTAGCTGCATACTCTTAGGCCTCTGCCTCTTATTTAAAAATCTTCTTTCAAGAATACATCAACCTCTTGCTGTCCGTATACTTCTTCATGCCAAGGATCTTGGCTCTCTCTCATGCCATCAGCCCCATCACGAACAAGTTCTTCCCAGAAAATTTCCCCAACAAGCAGTGTCAACTACTCTTCACACAAGGATCAGGGGAGAACAAGTAAGGAAGTGTCAGTTATGAGTTTGAGGGCAAGAATCTCCTGTGCCTGACCTCGAGCAGTATCATGGGAGTCTGATACTTGCTAAGGAAGCACTGAATTGCCAGCACGCTCTTTGGCCTGACCTTCTTCCTCAACAGAGTGGAGCTCCTGCACCTCACTAATGTCAGCACAGGCTGAATCCTGCTCAGAGGCCTCTTTGTCTATGACATCTTCTGGGTTTTTGGCACCAATGTGATGGTGACTGTGGACAAGTCCTTTGAGGCACCAATAAAATTGGTTTTCCCCCAAGACGTGCTGGAAAAGGGGCTGGAGGCTGACAACTTTGTGATACTGGGGCTGGGAGACATCATCATTCCATGGATCTTCATTCCTCTACTTCTGCATTTTGACATCAGCATGAAGAACAACACACCTACTTCTATACCGGTTTCATGGACTACAGCTTTGGCCTGGGCCTTACCATCTTCATTATGCACATCTTTAGACATGCCCGGCTGGCCTTGCTCTATCTGGTCCCTGCCTGCACTGAATTTCCCCTGCTGATGGCCCTGGAAAAGGGAGAAGTCATGGAGATGTTCAGTTACAAAGAGACACATGACAAGGACAAGGAGTCAGCCAGTGAGTGCAAAGAGGGAGTGCTACTGTCCTTGTAGTCATCCTCTTCTTCCTCCTCTGAGATAGAAAAGAAGGAGCAGTAAGGGTGGGCTTGGAGCTGGGGCCTGCGGCCCTCCTGCCACCAGTGAGGAGCTGGGGGAGAGATAAAGGCCTGCAGAGCCAGGTATTAAGGTTCTGGGCCTCAAGCTGCCCTGCCCAGGCCAGGCCTCTCCTCTCCCTTCTCCCTTCTGAGCCCAGCTGTGGATTTTTTCTTTGTTTCTGCTAGTGTACCTCCTGTGTCCTCCCTCCCCAGCCTGGGGCAGAGAAACCCCAACTACCTTTGCAGGGAGGTGATGGCTGGTAAGAGGGCCTGGTTTAAAAATATTTTTTTAATTACCATAATACTGTGAACCTCTCACATTAAAAAGTCGGAAAAAAAAGAAAAGAAAGTTAAACTAACAGATACATAAATAGATAAAGCATTTCTTAAGCACTGTGTTAAGTGCTGGGAATGCAGATATAAACAGCACATAAAGAAAAGGTGCAAAGTCAAGGGAAGGACCTGGCAGCTGTTGAGGAGGAGGAGAGACTAGAGAACCAATCTGTGAATGAAGTAATCTATGTCTGCATTTCTCTAAAACAGTGGTCCATGCAAGCAGTCACCAATGTGGGGAGGGAGTTACTTGACAGAGATGTCTCTAGGGTTAGATGACATCTGGTGAGGAGGAAAAGAAGAAGTCTAGAGAATCATGTCCTAACTGATGTGAAACATGGCTGGACCCCTTCATGAAATAGTGGCTGGTTTTGTAAATTGCATTAAGCAGAACAGGGAACTGACAACAAGGAGCTTTGGATATTTATGGCTGCTATTGAATGTCTTATTTCATAAACTCTTTGAGTACAGAGATTCATTTTTGACTTTCTTTGTATCCCCAGCCCTTAGCTTAGTGCCTACTAGGCACTTAGTAAATGCTTAATGACTTTTCAGAGTGTCCCTTCATAACACAGGTGTAAGTCTGAATTGACAATGACTTTGCCAACAAACTAAGCTCCTGTAGGCTCATTGGCAATAGATTATGTCAGCAGAGAAAGTAAGCATGAAAAACTCAAAGGTTAGTCACTAGTTTGGCCACAAGGTGAGAAAAAAATATGTCCACTGTAGCTTTCAAAAACCATCTAAGTCAGAGAGAGATTGAGATGTATGCCAATGGAAGTAGTACTCATATAAACAAAAACATGGATCCCTGATACATTGAATTATTTTATAAATGACTATTTTTATTCCTGTTTAATAAATAATAAAACTGAGACTGAGAGGAATAGTACTCTCCTATCAGAATTCAGCAAGTAAGAGTTATTGCCAGATACAAATCCTAGTCTTTTTATTAGAAGTAGAATTACAAATCTGTAATAGCAGTTGTCACATTGGTATGATGAAATCATTCATGTTTTCAGTAGGTATGGTTGCAGTTAAGAACATAAGCACCAGCAATTCAACCTTTTAATTCATAGACTCTTTTTTTCCTTCTTTATATGGAATGGAGTCTAAGCCCTTGCTTACATACCTCATACATAATTTATAAGATAATGACTTTTCGTCTTTAAATTGAAATAAGCGTTGTATAATACTGGAGCGTGTAAAATGTTGCATGTTGTATTTTAACTGATAATTAGTTTTTAATGTCAATAACTGGGATATGTGCTGTATCTTCTTTATGTTTCATAATTCCCTACCTCTGTTCTTTTTTTCACAACATTTCCTGTACTTGGAATATATCTTATATCGACCCCATACATACTTGCTGCCAATTAAAATTATACCCATCCTTTAAGACTTAGGTTGAAAGCATTATCTTTCATAAACTATTACATGAACTTTCCTTTCCAGGAACTTAAATAGCATATTTTATGTTCCCCCCTTCCCCAATACAGTTTTCCCCCTCCCATTTTATAGTATTTGGCAGATAATAGTCACTAAATAAACGGTTGGTTAAGTGAACTGAGTAATATATGGTGAAGATTGAAAGTAGGATGCTAGGGTGGCTAGGTGGCACAGTGAATAGAGCACCAGCCCTGGAATCAGGAGGACCTGAATTCAAATCCGACCTCAGACACTTGACACGCTAATTAGCTGTGTGACATTGGGGAAGTCACTTAACCCCAAAAGCCCTACAAAAAAAATAGGATGCTTCCTCCATATTTCTCAGGAGAGTCCAAAAGTGAAGGGTCTCCCATGGTTTCTACATTTCTTCTCCCATGGATATTTCTGAAATACATTCCCTGAGTCCTGAATATTGACTGGAATGTTATTGTAACACAGAGAGTTTGTAAGACTGGGTCTATTAAGGTGTGTGCGAGGTGCCATGTGATTTAAATGTATCCGGTACAAATCTCATTGTGAAATCATGTGTAGGTCTAGTATTTAATAAGATGAAAGCAAGTGGTATAAAATACAGATGAAAAAATGCTGATTTATCACATGCACTTTGCTCACTTTACTTTTACTTCTTTAGGAAATTGCATTTCAATGCAGAAAAAGAGGGTTACACTAAAGTGATAGCATAGGATTTGATGACACTGCAGTGGCTGCTTCCCAGTATCTGTTCTATGTGTAAATGAAATGCATGGATAGCTGAATTTCCATTATTTACTTCAGTTTATTGCTGCTCCCTTTCTTACCTACTAGATTACATTTGTGCTAACTGAAGTCACTGTTTACACTTATTTAACAGTATTGACTGAAATAACCCTGAATCTCCTCCATGAGGACTGATTTAGCTACCAATCACCGTTCCAGCTCTGAAATCATTAATCAGCCTTAGGCTAGATCCATTATGTGGGATTTCAGTGTAGAAGAAATATTAACAGCTCCCTGGAAGAAACGTTACCATCAGATTGGCTCTGACTCCCTGCTGGAGCAGCAAATTACCCTGAAGTAATAATTATAATACATTAGTAGAGGTTTAATTTCCAATAAGTGCTGTCTGTTTAAGGGATGGCAATCTCACCATGGCTCAGAGAACAATACATCATGTTATCAGCAAGAATAAACCTACATGGAATTAAAGGAAAGATCATAAAAAATTCATTACAATTTGAAAACTCAGGGAAAAAAACTGTACAAGTTTCCCAGTTGAATTTTTATAGATAAATGCAGTGTTTATAGATCATCTGTCTGAATGATCATGGATACAGTTGTGCTTTTTTTTTTGCTTTAGCTCTAAGCCAATGTTCAGATAATTTGTCTATTTCCAAAATCTTTGGTTGGGGTGTAGGTGGGGGAGTTGCTTTTGAAACTATGGGGATGGATTAAGATGTGGGTATGAAATTGTGATAGTGGACTACACTCTCAACCCCACAAAAATGAGGGAATAGTACTAGGCAGTAGAGAAAAAAAGAACATATAATAAAGATCTTACCTTGAAGCCACCTAACATTTTATACATTGCATCAGCATATACAAATGGTTGAGAATCCAAGGGAATTTTTTTCTAGAAAGATCCACATGGTTTAATACCATTTTGTAGGTTGTCCAAAATTTAAAATACATTCCAATTCTAACTGAATTATATAATTTGGAGACTCTCAATAGGATTTAACTATGAAAATATTTGTAGTTATAGTTATTTTCTGAATGTTCTAGACTTGAGGAAAATTTCAGTTCTTTCATTCCTTCACATAAAAGAGGCACAAAGTATATAGCTTTTGGTCCTCGAGGAAGACCTAGGTCTAGATTTTTTTTTAATTTGGTAGTTGTTTTATTTTTTATTGCTCTCTACTTTTTATGAATATAGTACATTATATTTTTCTCTGACTATTAAAACTCTTGGACGTATGAACAAAATTATAGACATTGTGACATTTCTGTATTAGTGATCATGGCATGATCAACAAATATGTTCCTAAGGCCTTTTATACATTTCCATTATTTCCATCTTTTTAATTGAACATGCCCTATCACACTATATAAAGCAGTTTATGCATGTGGTGGTGTTTGAAAATGGTTTCATGTTCACTAGACTATTGATTAATGGAAGTCAAGGTGATTCTATTACATTGTGAAGAGATTCATGTATTTTTTTAACCTAGTAGAGTTTGTCATATGATTTATGTGTCTCATGAAGGCACATACTTGGAACATTTTTTTTCTGTTTTTCTGTTTGATAGATTCCATGTCATACTGTCAGATAAACATATAAAAAAGAATAAAACTGGGATGATTCAGATCTATCTAGTGTCAAAAATGGATTAAAGTTGAATGTAGACCTCATTATACAACAACGAAGGATTCACATTATGTGGGTAATGCAAATAAGAATCTTTACTACAAAAGTATTTATTTGATTAAAAAACAAAATTTTTAACATGTGAAAGTAGCTTAAAAACTATTTTGTTCTCAATCCAGAGGCTTCTCTGATTCCTCTTTGAAATGGTGCCAAGATTGCTTGCAATAGGGAGCTAGGTGAGATAGGATAGAGAGCATTAGAGCTGGAGTCAGGAAGACAAGAGTTTGAATCCTGCCTCAGACACTTAGCTGTGTGACCCAGGGCAATCCAGTTAAGCTCAGCTTGCCATAGTTTCCTCATCTGTAAAATGAAGGCAATAATAGTACCGTCTTCACAGGGTAAAGATCAAATGGGGGAATATTTGTAAAACACTTTGCAAAACTTCAAGTGTGTTACAGACATTAACTACTGTACCTATAGCATTGTTCAGAGACAGAAATAAAATGCTGTATGTTAATTCATAATCGGTAACCTTAAGAGGCTGCATACATTTAGGTTGCTATTATTTTTTTCTCAATTGGTGTTATCCAAATTCATTGTAGTACAAATACTTGGGGTTTTATTTATTGATAGCTAGGCTAGATATTCTTGGGATTTGAGAAAAGGAAGGAGAAGAAGAATTTAGACCTATGATGTCAGTTGTTTGGAGAAAAAAAAAACTCTGGGTCTGGGAACTACCTTCACTAATGCAGAACAGCTACTCTCCCTTAATTTATAGTCTTAAGGGTTTGCCAGGAATGCTGAGAGATGAACTGACTTGCATATGGTTACATAGTTTGTCTCTATCTGGAGGATTTAAATGTTAGCATTCCTGACTCCAAGGTGTTTCCTCTATCCATTATACCTGTACCTTTTCACTGGCTTTCCCCCTGCCTAGAATACTCTCCTTCCTCACCTCTGGCTCTCTGCTCTTGAAGATTAACTTCAAACACTAGCTTCTGTAAGAGACGTTTGCCAAACATTCTCAATCCCCAACTCTCCATGGTACATTCCTCCGTTCTTCCTGAGATTACTTTCCATCTGTTCTGTGCACAAAGTTCTTTATTTGTTGTATCCCTCATTAAAATGTGAGATCCTTGAGTACAGAGGACCTTATCATCTTTTAAAAAATATTACCACTTAGTATAACACCTAGCACACAGGGAGGTCTTAAGAAATGCTTGTCAACTTGATTTAACTGACATTATACCACAATGTCTCATATTAGTATTGCTAATCACAATATATACTGGAAATGCTGACAAATTGAATGAACCGAGGTTCATATTTATTGGGAGGAGGAGGATGTGGGGTTGGTGATGATGGAGTATGAGGGGTTAAATGGGAGAGTAATGAATTCAATTCAAATAAATTTTATTTCTGTTGAAAGCCAACTCTAATTATAGAAATGTTGTTTTAGATTAGAAGAAGGGATCAAGATAAAAGTTGAGAGTATCACACAAGGCCAACTGCATGAACTTTGTACTTAATAAGATGTAGTTTCTTTTTTTAGTACAATACCTATGTCAGCAAAAAGTTGATGTTTTAGAGAGTAATGTGTAATAATAGGTAGAGAAAAAGGGCAAAAAGCCACAATCATATGGAGTGCTAAAAAAAAAAACAACCTTACATAATGATGATTAACCTGGTCAACCGTTACTAATTTACTTAAATTAGGGAAGGATTATCACTTTGATTTTCTGAAGTATTAGAATTCTAGAGCTTGATTTTAGATGCAATTTTATTATTTTTAAGCATATACAAAGCTATTAATGACAGAATTACTATTTTAGCATTAGTGTTCTCATATCAAAGAAAACAATTTTCGCCTCATTTTAAAGTAAACTATTTCCTTTGTATACACTATTAATTAGTACTATTTAGCTTATCCAGTCTGCAGTCTGTTTTCTGGAGGGGTGAAGTGTCAAGTTAATGGTGCCAAAAACATCAGTTCAACATATCTGAAGCATAATACTATGTAAAAATGGGGAGAACAAAGAAACACACAAGCCACAAAGTCATAGAATAGTGATTCTATTTTCAATTCTGCTATTTTCTAGCTGAACTAGAAATAGAAATCAGAAGCAATAAAAGCAGTAACTGTAAGCAAAGTGCACATGAACATAAGACCTAACAGTGAGCTGTGAGTTCCATGGCCTTGGATTAAACCATATTAATTTGGGGTAGTTTATAGGCTCATGGTGAGCAATACAATAGTTGTTGCAGAATGCCATGGTGCAAATACTTCTCTGTTTTTTTTTTCCTTTTGGAGGGGGTAAGGTAGGACAATTGGAGTTAAATGACTCACCCAAGGTCACATGACTAGTTTTTTGTGTTAAGTATCTGAGGTCACATTTGAACTCAGGTCCTCCTGACTCCAGGGCCAGTGTTCTATTCACTGCATCACCTAGCTGCCCTTCTGATTTCTAATATCTGAAACTGGAACAATCATTCTTGGAACAACCCTAGGGGTTACAAGTCTTGAATGAAAGAATGTATGGAAGTTCAAAACTATAACATTATGCATGCTTTAAGCTGTTACTATTATTCTCAAGTAGTGGGATCTCAATTCATGAGATTTACTTTTAATTGCCAAAATGATATCCAAATAAAAATTGCATTAGAATGATTTACAGAATGGAGTTCATGGGAGCACATGGACAAATTGAAAACTTTTAAGTTCAAATGCATACTGAATCCCTAGGGGAAAAAATGAACATAGATCCAAACATCATTAGAGCTACAGAAATATGACAGATCATAGTTTTCAGCACCTCTGTCACCCTCGATGCCAGGATAACTGCTAATTACCTGTGAAAATATGAGTCAGGCACTCAGCATATCAAAATAATTTTACACTTGCACTTTTATCTTTTTTAGGTTATAAGGAGATAGTACCAAATTAAATTGAACTTTTCTGCGTCTTGGCTGTTGTTGAAGGATGGCATTTTCATTTTGCTTGAGGGTGTTTTTTAGATAAGTAGACATAGGGGCATCCAAATCTCTTGCTTAGATTGGTCTTGCAATTCTAGCATGAGAGCAGGATTGTGAAAATGGGTTGCTTCATAGATTGGTTAGTTACAAAGGAATACTTGACTACTCAGTCCCTTTAGAAAAGCCTAAGGAGCTCCAAATAAGACAGGTATAGTACTACAACAGTACTTCTCCATTTACTTTCTACATGTGTCTGTAAACTTCCCAATTTCTGACACATTCACTCTATAATGTTGGACAAGACTGAGACTCAATCTCCTGATATATAAAAAAGGGGAAAAAATAATGCTTATAGTATTCATCCATCTACTATAGGCTGTTATAATGGTTTTTCTCAGGCTAAATTGAAGAAAAAATATATAAAGTAGGCTTTGGAAATCTTACTGCTTCTACAGCTTTCTAGTTAGGCTTATCTAACAAAATAATCAACTTGAAATTTTAAAAAATACTTGCTGTTGGAAGAATTAAAATATTAATATTATGGATCCAAAAATACTTGGATCTAAATTGGTGGGTGAAACTGTAAATAATTAGGTAGAGTAGATTAAGATGCAAGGTTGTCATGGAAGTACGTGTTGGAAGGATGAGAATAGAGAGAAGAATATACTGTTTTTTGTTTTAACCAAGTATTCTTGTTTTCCAACCAAGCATTTATTAAGGGCATAATATATGTCAGTCATGGTGTTAGGTGTTTAGATATGGATACAAAAGTGAAATTGTAACTTCTCTCAAGAAGTGTAAGTAGGTTTATACGGCATCCTCTTGAATAAGTATTTATTGCAAAATACTTCTGTATCAAGATATATACAAAATGCTCATGTAGTGATTAAAAGAAAATCACTAAAAACTAACAAAGCAAGGCATTTTTGAACTTCAATTAAAACTTGAAGACAAAAGTCCCTTCTACCTCAAGATCCACGATCGTACAGGTATACATGAGGCTTTTATGATTTCATCTTGCTTTATAAAGCTACCAGGTAACGTCTGTTATATACCAATACTGACATAAAACGTTTAGTCAGAAAAAATAATAGAAAAGGAAAACAAGGAAATCTAAGAAATGATATTATTTTTATGTGTTGGGTTAAATATGTATGAGTTTTGTGATACTTAAATGCTTGGGGTATGTGTGTTGTGTGTGTACACAAATTATAAGATATTGTGCTGAATGTAACATCAACTCCTAAAGATTACATTTCAAAAACCTTTATTAAATCAGAGGCAAGAATTAGTTTGTTCATTTTTAGGGTGAAAATCTTCTTCTTTTTGGCATACCTGTGTGCTAAACTAAACATCATAGTACTTTTTTTTCTTTTCCTTTCTCCCAATTTGGGCTTTGTTTATCATTTGAGCTGGGAAAGAAAGAGACTGTTACCTAACAAAATAATGGACCAAAAAAGTTAAAAACAACAAAAACAACAAACCAAACATGTACTTTCCCCCATAATTATTAAGTATTAACAACTTAAACTGTTCAACAGATGAGATTGGTTATTTATCAAATGTGAGTATTACTTATTACAAAATTATTAAGACAGAAACATTGCCCTCAAGGAACATAAAATACAGAAAGAATAAGACATATATTTAAATAATGAGGATAATACAAGGGAGAATATGATAAATGCTATGAGGTAGTTGATATCAGGTTCTGTAGGGATTTAGAGGACAGTTGAATATGGAAAGTTTTGATTAAAGGTCATGTTTTCTATAGGTAACATTGTAAATGATCAGAGAATTATAATAGTAATAGATATGTTTCACAAGGAACTTCAGACTATCCTAATGGTTAGAAAAAAGGTCTGTATAAGAAACACAAAAGGAGGGGTGGCTGGGTGGTACAGTGAATAGAGAACCGGCTTTGTAGTCAGGAGAACCTGATTTCAAATCCAGCCTCAGATATTTAATATTTACTAGCCATGTGACCTTGGATAAGTTGCTTAACCCCAATTGCCCTGCCTTCCGCTGTCCAACAAAACAAAACCAAACCACAAAAGGAACTGTTTCCAAGAATTAGAACTCGGAAGCTATGTAGTTTCCTAACATTTAGGTAACATAAAAGAATAATTAATCAATCAATAAACATTTCTCAAGTACTTGCTTACTATGTGACAAGCACTGCTGTACAAAAACAAACAAACAAAAAACCCCCAAAATTAGACCCCACTCTCAAGGAGCCTCATATATATAAGCAAATATATACAAAGCAAGCAGTGTACAGGATGAGTAAGAAATCATTTAGAGATGGGAAGCAACAGAATTAAGAAGAGTTGGAAAAGTCTTCCTGTAGAAGACAGAATTTTGGTTGGGACTTAAAGGAAGCTAGGGAGGTCCTTAGAGACTAAAGGTCTTGTTCTTGGAACAGTTAAGAGGCCAGTGTCACATGTTCAGAAGAACTAGATTCCGGTTCCAGGCCTAGTCCTTAGCAAGCAATTATGGACAAAATTGAGCCTTGAACTTATCTCAAAACTGGGGATTATAATGTTTAAAATAATATATAAATGTAAGCTATTTATTATGACAAATAAAATAGTTAAATCACACAGAGAATTTCCATGCCCTTCCATCTGTTACAGTGCCATGACTCCCAGATTCTTGTGTATTTGTTTCTTCTTGAACAATTTGAAAGGAGGCAGGTCTCTATGCTTGCACAGTTTAAATAATTATGACTTTATAGTTGTAATGTTTCATTTTTTAAAACTTTAAGATATATTCCATTCTTAAGGAGGAAGCAGTCGTGTTTTGTTCATGTGAAACTCTTGCTCCTCTGTAAGAAAGTATGTTCTCATATTGAACAAATTTTTTTGTCTTTTCAATTAGTTTACTGTCTTGAAATGTGTGATCTATTTTATTTATCCCTGTACAATTTATAAATATGCCCATATAGTAATTGATATTTTACAAAGTTCAGTTGAATTATTTCCTGGAATCACATTTTGAAATTAAATGCTACAAAAAGTGATGACATCACCCCTACTGTTTCAAGAAATTTTTATTTTTTCACAAAGTATTTGACAGAAAAATATTAGGGGTTGAGGAAAGCAATAGTTCGTGCATTTAAACTTTGAAATGTCACTTCCAGTTATTGTATTTTAAAACCGATCACCACTTGGGGGGAAAAATAGACTTTAATGGCAATTCCATGATTGGGGGAATATTGGAAAATACGAATTGATTTCTTCAGTTAAGGGAAAATGCCCATGTCATATGAAATGTTTTAATCATTACACCTAATTACACTGAGGTATACGTATTATCAAAACCTTGGCTTAAATATAAAAAAGTGAATAATTATACAGAGAAAGAAGAGGATATCTTGACAGTAGCAAGACTAAAGGAATTAGCTCTGCCATTTGAAAGCACCCCAAAGTAGAAATATTCAAAGTGATTGAAAAATAAGTTTTGTATCTTTGAATTTTAGAATGTTCTTCTTTCCACTTCCACCTTCAAGAATCTGCTTTAAAAAGCTGCCAAATGGTAGAACTAATTCCCTCCATTTATACTGCATCATCACCCTTCTTCCATTTTTGAGCATTGAAAAACAGATTTTCAAGGTGGTTGGAAAATGCATTTTCTCTTTTAATTTAAAAATTCTTTTTAACACCACCTTGAAAATCTCCTCCTCTGAAACTTTCAAATAATAGAGCTAATTTCCTCAGGTTGCACTGCATCAGTGACTTTACACAATTTAGAAGCACTGGAAACCAATGATTTTTCTGAAAAAGGCCATTTTTATATTTAAAAAGCCCAAACCTGGTTTATCATCACATTGAATGTTTCTGTCTCCACTAGTTTTATATTATGGTTGATTGCTGCTAAATTTTCAAATCATCATCATCATCATTTTGAGAGGTAACAGGATATAGCAGACATCTCTTGCCTTAGAGTCATTCGTTCCTGGGTTTGAACCATGCTTGAAAATGACCTCTCTCTGGGATCCTGGACAAGTCACTTAACATCCTTAATTCTTGGTTTCCTTATTTGTAAAATAAGAATATTTTCACCAATATGCTTTCTTCATACCATCCTAGGGAACAAATTAAACATATAAAAGGTTCTTATAAATCTTAAAGTGCCAGAAATGAGTTATCAGTAAGCATTTATTATCATACTAATAGAATACACACATGCATGCACACACACACAATTTATTATGTTCTAGGTGCTTTTTACAAATGTTTTATGTGACCTTCAATATGGTATTGTTGTTATTCACATGTTAATGATGATGAAACTGAGGCAAACAGAAGTTAAGCAACTTCCCTAGGATCATACAGCTAATAAGTATCTCAGGCTGTATTTGAAATCAGGTCTTTTCTGATTCTAGATTCAGGGTTCTCTTCATTGTACCACCTAGTTGCCAACTGTATGGAACAAGATTCTTAAACTTTCACTTTCTAATCAAAACTATCCCTCAGAAACCTAGCTGTAATAATGCAAGAATTTATAATCTAAAATACATATATGGGTCAAATTATTATTTGACATTATATAAATTACTCTATTTTCATTCTCCTTACTAGGCACATGATATTTTGTTTTTCCTTATTTTCCAGGTACAATGAGAATTGGCATTACTATAGTTATCCTAAGATACTATGAAATAATGAATTTATGTCTCTGAGTCATCAAATAAAGATTAAATTTTGCACAGTGTAAAACTTACCATTATGTTACTTTACTTCTAATTCTTTTTAAGTTGGTGATTCCTGAATCTTCTACTTGGTAACTCACCAGTTCCATAGCAGTATCACCTTTGACCTAGGTGGACCTGATATTATAGTGATATATATGATATATTATTTTGATGCCTATATATATATATATATATGTTATATGTCATATATTATCTTGATGCCTTATTTTAAATGGCAGCTAGTCAGTACACTGTATAAAGGTCTGAGTTTGAATTAGGACACTGGTCAACTTAATTAGCTTCTTAACCCTGATTTCCTCATCTGTAAAATAAAAGGATTAAGTTTGGCTTCTTAGGTCCCTTTCAGCTGGTCCCTCTAGCATCTGCCTTATATAGTTGGTCCTTGTATATTTTTATAATCCTGTAATTTTATTCTGTCCCTCCAACTATCTTCTATGTTGTTCCCTAATCTTTCTCTTTGATACCTCAGCCTTCAACCCAACAGCTGGATTTTCTCTGAGTTCTTCTGTGTAGCCCCTACCTCTTCACCCAGGTTGCTGTGTTTTCATTTCTATTTCTTGCCTCAGAATCTGAAACCAATTTGCTTTTCCTCCTTAATCCTTAAACTCTGCTACTTCTTTCACTCCAGTTTGTTTATTCACTTAGTGACCTTTTAGCTAAACAATAAACTAAATGGTTCTACTCATTATTGGTCACAGTTTCTTTTTCACTAATGTAATTATTTTCTCCTAGAATCCGATACAGAGTAATATAGTAGAAACTTATTTTTTAGAAATTAGAAGAGTGAAGTTCCAATCCCAAATCTGCTACTTACTACCTATGTAACCCTAGAGTTAACTAACTCTAGGCTTCAGTTTTCTCATGTGTAAAATTAAGAATTTGAACTAACCTATCTCTAAAGCACTTCCAAACTCCAAATCTACATTTCAGTTTTTTCTCTAGACTCAGTATAATTTGTTTTCAACATGGAGTTTGTAGTTCCTGGATTCCTTTGACTCAATTGTATTATTTAACAGTTGGCTCAGTAAGATATGAAATCACCAGTTCTTTTCTTTAATCTACTTCTTTAAAAACAAAAAATCCCATGACTTTCAAACTAAACATTCAGGCAACGATTAGGATTTATTTAATATTTACTATGTACCAGGTACTGTGCTAAGTATTTTACAAATATTATCCCATTTGATAACACACACATAGTCACACACATTTACACACACACATGTGATCTTAATAGTTTTGCAATGGCTCCCCTGCAATCCAAGAATGGCAGGAGATTCTCTCTCTATGCTGACCCATACCCAAGCCCACTATTTGGAATCCTTTTTTTACTCAAGTCCAGCAGACATCACAAACTTCTCCACTCATTAATCATCCAGGTAAAATTCATCCTTTCATTGTTGAATTTTTATGTCAGTGTTTAATATTCTTGCATGCTTACATTATTGTAAGTTGATTTTAGTTAGAGGATCATAGATTTAATGCTGAAAAGGACTTCTCAGACCATCTAATGCAACCACCTTAAACCATTAATTTCATGGATGAGGAATCACTGCCAAGAAAGATTAAGCAACTTATCAAAAAACACATAGGTAGAAAGTATTAGAGAGAAGAATTTGCACCCAGAGACCTCTGTCCCCAAAACCAACACGCTTACCACCAAACCACACTGCTTCTCTAATCTTTATAATTTACCATATCTTAAATAATAGAGTATAATATTAGGACAAATAGTGTTTTTTACTTCATTTTTTATCATCTGTAGCTAGTACAATACATAGGTACTTAAAGCATTGTCAAATCCAGTTGTCATTAATTCTCTTTGTATTATTTTATCTACTACGATGTTTGACTCTATGCGTACTTTGAAAAGTATCTCTCTTTAAGTGTAGCCAGTGCAGAAAAAGAAAACAAATGACAGAAACCATGAAATGTAATACTTTGCTCTTTATATTTGACCTCTGAGAGGTGAAAATGTCAGATATGTAGACCAGGACCTATTCTTCTTTCTCCCCTTGAATTTCATCACTTTTTTGGTAACCTGTGAAAATGAGCATATTGGTTCATTCAAGTTCATTCCTCAGAGGTGTCCACCCCATAATTGCCTCTTTTTTGGTATCAATTTCACTATGAGAATTCAGTAATTATTTCTTTCTCATTACCTTAACCTTCAAAATGATCCTCTTAAGTAAATGTTGAAATCCTTACCATGTGGAACAGAGGAACACTAGAAATCAAGTCCATATCTACTTAAGTAAGGGACTCCTAAAGGCGACTTTAATGTGCACACTTGATTATATTCCATTTGAGGGCATAAGGTAAATTTGGGTAAATTAAATATACAGATAATCGACACATCCCACTTTTGTATATAATTTTAATCAGCTCCTGGAACACCAACAAAAAGAAATTAAAGAAATTACTAAGGTTAAAATCAGATTACTTTATATCCCACTAATTTTTATTTGTAGTAATTATAATTATGGACTAGGCTGAAGTTTATCTTGTGAAAAATAAAAGCTTTTATTAATCATACTAAGTGTCAAACTCTACTTAGAGTATGCTTATCCTAATGAGAATAAACTTTTTGAGTCAAGTAAGAGTAGTCCACTTATATACTCCTCTGGCATAAAGGCCCAATCACATTCTGAGTTATTTTTTCACTTCTTTTAGTTTTCCTGACTTCATGAGTTTGGGTAGTCACTTCTTGGAGATTATAGTGAGATCAAGTGCCAGTCTGTAAAAAGATAACAAAGCAATCATTGAATCAGTAATCACTGATCCCAGTGATTCCTGTTCCAAGTGCCCAGAGTCCCTCTCAGTCTTCAAATAAAGATCCTTCTATTCAAAGCTCTTATTGAGGCTTGACTTCTCCTACCTGCTTTGCTCAAGGCAATAACTCACTGAAGATGATGCTCTTTGCAGTTCCCAACTCTTTCCAATAGGTCATTGGAGGTGTTGGTCCAGTTTTCTCTAAGAAAATTTCCCTGATTCTTTTTTTAATGCAAGATTTTATTTTTTTATTTAGTATTTTATTTTTCCCATTTGCATGCAAAAATAATTTTTAATATTTGTTCTTAAAACAGTTCCAAATTCTCTCCCTTCCTCCCTCACACCCCACCATTGAGAAGGCAAGCAATTTGATATAGATTATACATATTTAGTCCTGTAAAACATTTTCATAGTAGTCATGTTGTGAAAGAAAACATAGACCAAAAATAAAAACAAACCCAAAAAACAAACCCTCAACAAAAACAAAGAAAATACAAAAATATACTTCATTCTGCATTCTACATCATCAGTTCTTTCTCTGGGGATAGATAGCATTTTTCATCATAAGTCCTTCAGAGTTGCTTTTGGATCATTGTATTACTGAGAATAGCTAAATCATTCATAATATTGCTGTTATTTTGTACCCAATATATTTAGCTTTGCATCAGCTCATGTAAGTTTTTCCAGGTTTTTCTGAGAGCTTCCTACTCATCATTTCTTATAAGCACAAGAGTATTCCTTCACAATCACATACCACAATTTGTTTAGCCATACCCCAGTTGACAGTACTGCAATATTTTAGTTGAATTTCAAGAGAAATTCAACTAAATTTCAGAGAAAAGTCTGGAAGTGGTGAAGAAGGAGAGCTTTTCAGACAAGGGGAATGAGCATCCATAGCCAGTAAAAAGGCATGGAGTTGTGTTAGGTCTCTGATACCTCATGTGGGGAGGAGACTCCTAAAGAGGGTCGTTGATACTCCATGTGAGATGGACAGGTTGAACCGGTCCTCAGTTAACTGGAGTGCACGTGGTGGATCACTTGGAGGCAGCTGCACCTGCTTACAATAAGCAGGATAATCTCTCCGCCTTCGGGGTGAGACACATTGGCTCGCTGTGGCCGAGGGCATGGCCAGGGGAGGGACCCTAAGGGGCCCTGGAGAAAGGACTTAAATACAGGCTACTCGGAGGCAGGGGCAGTTCGGTGGAGCCAGGCCAGTCCAGTCCAGCCACACTAAGATAGAGGATGAACTCTCAGTAACAGCTAGAAGCAAGTCCTGTGTCCTGAGTTTCTCTGTGCAGCTGTTTCTCTCGGAGTGGACCAGGAGCCGGGGACACCCGAGGCCTGTTGAGGTGGGTATAGGTAAGCCCTATACATCCTGACCCAAAAAGATAAGCCTCACCTGAATAAAAAACCAGTAACCGAGTTGAAAGATGAAATGTCTTGTGCAAGAAACATAAATGAGGATCATAGAGTACATGGAGGTAGTGAGGTATAAGAAAATTAGAAACATGGGAAGGAGCAGGTCCAGTGGTGGGAAGCCTGTGACCTTCAAGGCCACATGTGTCCTTCCAGGTCCTTGGGTACAGCCTTTTGACTGAGGTTAAGTTTCACAAAGCAAATCCTTCTATTAAAGGGATTTGTTCTGTGAAGTTTGGATTCAATCAAAGGACCACAATTGAGGACCTAGAGGACCACGTGTGGTCATGAGGCCACAGGTTCCCCACTCCTGGGCTGGGTAATGAAGAGGTTTAAAAGCCAAACAGATGATTTTATATTTGACCCCTAAGATGATAGGGACTTTATTGAAGAAAAAGATGACATAGCCAGATTTCTACTTTAGGAATACCATTTTGATATCTGAGTAGAATATGGATGAGAGTGGTGAGGCAGTTGAGACAGGGAGACCTACTAAAAGACTATGTCAAATGCTGTGCTTGAAGTGATAAGGGTTTGCACCAGGGAGGCAGCAGTGTCTAAGGAGAGAAGGGGGTGCATGTAAGAGATTTTGTGAGGATATAAGCAATAGGATTTGGCAAAAGTTGTGAGATAATGAATGGTAGGGGAAAATAATAATAATAATTAAAATTTTTATAGTACTTTTCTGCCAAACACTGCTCTGAATAATCTACAATTATTATCTCATTTGTTCTACACAACCGCCCTGGGATGTAGATGCTGTAATTATTTGTTTTACACATGAGAAAACTGAAGCAAATAGAGGTTAAGTGACTTGTTCAGGGTCACACAGCTAGTAAATGTTTGAGGCCAAATTTGAACTCAAGTCTTACTGTCTCCAGGCCCAGCCCTCTAGGATGACACCTAGATTGTGACTAGAAGGAAGGTTGTGTACTCAGTACTAATGGGAAAATGGGGAAGAAAGGAAGAATTTGGGGAAGAGATAAGAATCTTAGTTTGGGGTAAGTTGAATTTAACATGTTTAAAGGAACTCCAATTCAAGATGTCCAGTAGGTTAGTTGGAAATGTTAAGACAGAGAAGTTAGGGCTGGGTAAGTAAATTTGAAAATCATCAACATGGAGATGATGATTGTATATATAGGAGATATGATCATCAAGAAAAATGTATAGAGTAATAACAAAAGGGCAGTCATCTCCAAGTCCTTGGGGACACCTACAGTTAGCTGACACTATGTGAGGGGCAATTAAAGGCAACTGAATAGCAATGATCAGTCAACTAGGAATATAACCAGGAGACAGCATTACCTGGAGAGAAAAGGGTTATCAATGAGAAGAGATCAATAACAGCATCATAAGCTTCATAGAGTTCAAGAAGGATGAAAACTAAGAGATCATGGGATTTGGAGTTTAAAATATCAGTGATTATCTTGGAAAGAACAATATCACTTGAATGATGAAGTACCAAGGGAGCTTTAAGAAGAATCAGGCAGCCAGGGCTTATTAAGCAAATGCTTCCTTTGTGCCAGACTCTGTGCAAATAGCTTACAATAAAAATAAAAGCAAAAAGAAAGACAATCCATGCCTTGAAGGAAATAATATTCTAATGAAGAAGAGACACATCAAGTAAATGGGAGGGATAGGAGAAGGCAGTTAATCTAAGGGCAGGAATCAGGTTCACAGAGTTAGTATCAGAGTAAAAGGGTATAAGAAAGAATGAGAGAAAAGCATAGATTGTAGATGTCCAATTAAAAGAGACAGCAGGAATAGGTCAAATGAGGGGTGTTTTTGAGCATGAAGGA
Source organism: Pseudocheirus occidentalis (assembly GCA_028646575.1). Taxonomy (NCBI): domain Eukaryota; kingdom Metazoa; phylum Chordata; class Mammalia; order Diprotodontia; family Pseudocheiridae; genus Pseudocheirus; species Pseudocheirus occidentalis. The sequence continues at coordinate 241,998,017 of CM053594.1, forward strand.
GACATGCTTTTGCAGCAGGGAAGGAGCCAGTGGACAGGGAAAGATGTGAGATTAGTATGAAAGTAGGTATATCAAGAAATGTGAAATCAGGATGAAGGAGGAGATAGTGAAGGAAGGCATGTTAATGATGAGATCAGGGAGATTTTGATGAATGGCCTCACCTTTTATTTAGTGCAATATGAGGCAAGGTTCTCATTTAGGGGAAATGGAGCTTTGGGAGGTTTAAAGAGAGATGAAAAGGTTTAGAAAAGGTGCTGTGGTGAGTTGGAGAATACTGTGGCATTAAGGATTGACTTTATGAAGTAAGGGTCTATTTAAGATTACATTACAGAAATTTGTAGTGGACCTAACTAAGTAGCACTATGATTTGTTCAGAATGTAAATAGGATCAAAGACATTTAACGGGAATAATCCAAAGCTTGGTAGAGCAAGAGTAATGATAGAATAAGATTTCAAGGTATTTAAAAGGATACTATAGAGTCTGACTGGTTTTCCAAAAAGCCAAGATGGGGAAAGGAGAAGACTTTAGCCAAATGTAGTAACTTGTGCAAGAACTCAGGGTTAGAGAGATTTGAAATCACAGTAAGGTTAAAAGGGTTGTAGGGCACGAAGCCTTGTACAAACAGCTTTCAAGATTCTGATTACATAGTATAGTGAACTCCCTATTTATTCAATAACAAATCCAAGCAAAACATTCACAGAAAATCAAAGTACAGCATTCAGAATATTACAACTTATCACAGAAAATGAAATTACAGCAATCACCATGTCACAACTCAACAACTTACCACAAAAATGGCCACATAGTTTTCACTGAAGTGGTCACACAGTCTAAATTGACCTTCTGATGATGTGGTCTCAAATTTTCAACCAGTGATGTGGAGGTGGAAGGGGTGGATGTGGGGCAACCAGTAAGGAGTGAAACAGTTCTGGGAAGGTTGAAGAAATAGCTGATGGGACAAAGACCTTCCTCTCAAGACAATAGTGTGGAGTTGTAGCAGGACATTTATTAAGCATTTACTTTATATTCTGTGGCTGGACTCTAATTTAAAGGGGATCTCCATCATAAATCCCTTTTTTCAGAAAGAAGCAAGACATTAATTATTCCCCAATTAAGTGGGATCATTCAGATTATCCAGGACTTTCAACAAACTCTGCTAGTGACTAGCCCAGCCCAGAGTCATTGAAATCACAAATCCCTTCCTACTTCACCACACATCTAAATAAACCCACCACCAAAAGGGAAGGGGGAGATGGAAAGATCCTGCTGCTGCTACTATCTCCTTCAAAACTGCTAATTGTACTCATTCTTTTGTATTAAATTTATACATAAGAGTCAGCTGGGCAGGAATTTGTTAATATATTTCAAATTATAGTAGGTTCTTGAAAGTAATAAAATTGTCTTTTCAAGTCAGTTAATATGTATTTATTGAGCCTATATTTCATACTTAGCTCTGGGCTAACCACTTGGGAAAAAGAAGTAGTGGGCAAGGCCCCTGCCCTCAAGGACCTTATTTTCTGAACAAAGAGTCTAGGGTGTTGGCCAACCTCAAGCTCTGCCTTGTTGCTAGTTTTTAAATGACTGTGAAAGTAGGGGGGGGAAATCTCATTTTAAAATAAATTCATTTCCCAAATGTAATTCTATCAATAAAATATTTGTTAAGTCCCTTTTGTGTTAGGCACCATGCAAAGAAATATGGATACAAAAAGATGCAAAAGACAGTTCCTGTCCTCAGGGACCTAACAATGTACCAAAGTAAAGGCCATTATTTCATTGGGCTGTAAAACAAAACAAGCAACAACAACAAAAAACCCACAATAGATTGCTTCTTGGAATTAGGAGCGCAGTTAACCCACCTCCTAGACCAGATAATACAAGAAAGTAAATTAACTCAATGCTTGAGAATGGACTAGAAGTACTATGTAGGAGGTGAGCAAAAGAGGTGAAGGGCATCAGAGAAGCCTCCGCTAGTGATCAGAATCAGCTTTACAGATGATGTGAGATTTGAGCTTTGAGTGAGGCAAAGGATTGTCTAGGTTTTAGATGTGGTTTGGTTAGCACATTTCAGGTTAAATTAAAGCATGGTGTTGGAGAGCAGGAATGAGTATGATACGTCCCATGGGAGAGAGAGAGAGAGTCAAGACTGATGAGGATGGTAACTTCTTCAAATATTAAAGAAGAATAAAGGAGTGTGTTGCCAGACTATGAAAGACCTTGAAAACCCAGAATACAAAAAGAAATTTGTTTCATATGGCAAGAAATGAAGAGCCATTGAGGGTAACTGATCAAGGAAATGGTATAATGAAAGGACATTTTAAAAAGATTAAAATAGTTCAGATTTTTCCACAAATTTGAATAATTTTTTCTACAGTTAGTCTCTTTTAGTTACATTGCAAAATTTGATTGATCTGCATTAAAAAGATTAGCAATAGTGTACTTTTGTAAAAGCCTTTTAATATTCGGAAAATACTTTCCATACATGTACATTTGAGCCTTGTATACACCCTTTTGATATAGCTATTACAATATTTTTAGCCCCATATTGCAAATGAGGTAATATTTTAAAAAGTGTTTGCAGTGAATAAGAAGCTGACGTCAGAGTCTTGTATACTGGGCTTAATTCCCTCCTCTGAACCTAACTGTGAGATCAATGCCAAGTAACTTAACCTCTCAATACCCAATCAGCTCTCTGAGAATACAAAATGAGCAGGTGCCATTCTGTATCTGAGGAGCTTAATCATCTGCAGTTACTTATGCCAATGAAATCACAAGTAGGGTACCTTTCTCAGCAAGAGAGGGGGAGTGGGTGTGGGGAGGAAGATGAGAGAGCTAAAGAGGGAGGGAAGGGGAAAAAAAGGAAAGAGAGAAAAAGACAGTAAGTGACTTGCTCATAGCCTAACAGGTAAGCACCACTGATAGTTTTCAAATTGGAACTCAGATGCAAATGATAATGCTTAAATATCACATTTTTGATCAATGTCTGAATTAATCAAATAAATTGTTTTGCCTTACTTTAAAAATGCATTTTTCTGTGTCAGCAACCCCAGAGACCAAATAAGGTTGAAAGTGGGATTTCCCCTTATCTTGAGCTATACTCCTTACAGGAGGAGCCAAACAGGCCCAACAGCTTCTTTGTTGTCTGAGTAAACTCAGAGGATATCTCCTCCCCCAGACAGGGCTAACTTGGGAGCATTCTTTCTTCCAAGAATAAGCCTCTGAACCTAAGATACTATCTTGAATAATGGGACCTTTTCTTATCTAAATATTTTTGGGGGCATGTATTATGTTATGGCATGTTAATGAGAAAGAAAATACAGATGTTCTAGGTTGACACCTTGTTAATTCCTTGTAATTATAATTTTTACCCTGAATTGGGATGGTTATAAAATGTATTTAAGTCTTCTGATTTCTCTGTTCATCAATTAGGATTTAGACCTCTTAACTCCTTTTCCAAGTCTCTAATCTTAAGGGAATAAATGCTGTAATTGTATATTACTATTTGTTTGTCTCCTTCAACCAAACTTTTATAAGGTTGACACTAGCTGTGTAACTCTGGGCAAGTCACTTAACCTCAAAAAGCAGGCCGGTTTCCTCAACTATAAAATGAGCATAATAATAGAATCTACTCTTGGGGTTATTGTGAAGATCAAATGAGGATGTTTCCAAAGAGTGCTGAGAAACCCACATAAGTCCTCAGCATTCCTATATTTCCCTAATGAAATCCAACAGCAAGAGACAGAAAGAGAAATCCCATTTAAAGTTACTGTAGACATTTTAAAATATTTGGAAATCTACTTGCCAAAACAAAGCCAGGACTTATATGAACACAATTACAAAACACTTTTCACACAAATAAAATCAGATCTAACTAATTGGAAAAAACATCAATGGCTGGGTTCAGCTAATATGATAAAATTGACACTTTTACCTAAATTAAATTACATACTTAGTGCCATACCAATCAATCTACCAAAAAAGTACTTTGTAGAGCTAGAAAAAAGAGGAGCAAAATTCATTTGAAAGAACAAAAGGTACAGAAAATCAAAGCAATTAATAAAAAGAAATGCTAGGGAAGGTGGCCTAGCCATACCAGATTTTAATCTGTATTATAAAGCAGCACCATGATCTATTGTTTGATAAACCCAAAGACCCCAGTTTTGGGCATAAGAACATACTATTTGACAAAAACTGCTAGGAAAACTGGAACATAGTATGGCAGAAATTGGGCATAGACCAATATCTAACACTGTCCACCATAATAAAGTTGAAATGGGTGCATGATCTAGTTATAAAGGCTGATACTGTAAACAGTCTGGAAGAGCAAGAGATAGTTTACCTGTCAGATTTTTGGAGAGGGGAAGACTTCATGACAAAACAAAAGTCAGAGAGCATTATAAAATGCAAAAATGGATCATTTTGATTACATTAAATTGAAAAGCTTCTGTACAAATAAAGCATATGTTACCAAGATTAAGAGGGAAATGGAAAATTAGGAAAGATTTCTTACAACCAGTGTCTCTAATAAAGGCCTTATTTCTAAAATATGCAAAGAATTTAATTGAATCTGTAAGATTCATGTTCACACTCTCCAACTGATAAATGGTCAAAGGATATGAACAGGCCGTTCTCAGAAGATGAAACTAAAGATATCTGTAAGCATATAAAAATGTTCTAAATCACTATTGATTAGAGAAATGCAAATCAAAACAGCTCTGAGGTACCACATCTCACAAGCCAGATTGGCTAAGATGACATAAGAGGAAAATGATAAACGCTGGAGAGGATGTGGAAAAACTGGAATAGTAATGCATTGTTGGTAGAGTTGTGACCTAATCCAACCATTCAGGAAAGCAATCTGAAACTATGTTCAACTAGGATTATATCTCAAAGAGAGCAGAAAAGGAGGAGGAAGACCCGTATGTACAAAAATATTTATACCAGTTGTTTTTGTGGTGGCAAAGAATTGTAAATCAAGGGGATTCCCATCAACTGGGGAATGGCTGAACAAGTTGTGGTATATGAATGTAATGGAATACTACTGTGCTATAAGAAACAAGGAATACTCAGACTTCATAATAACATGGAGAGACTTATATAAATTGATGCTGAGTGAGAACAGCAGAACCAGGAGAAATCTGTACACAATCACAGACACAAAATATGTGTGGTGACTAACTTCAATAGACTGAACTCCTCTCAGCAATGTAAGGTTATAAGACAACTCCAAAAGACTCATGATAGAAAGAAATATCCACGTCCATAGAAAGAGATGTGGAGTCTGAAAGCAGATTGAAACAACTGCTTGCTCTGTTTCTTTTTCTTGTTTTGTTTTCTTTCCTCTTTCTCACTGATCATTCCTTCAGTCATAATCCTTCTTTACTACCTGCCTAATGATTAATGTGAAGATATTTGCAGATCCTATATTTGAGTGCATGCTGCCATGATGGGGAGGAGGAGTGGAGAGAAGAGGGAGGGAGAAACGTTTTGGAACTGAACGTTATAAACTAAAAGTAAATAAACAAATCAGTTTAAAAAAATAAAAAAGAGTGCTTAGAACAGTGCCTGGCACATTATAGGTATTATATAAATGCTTTATCTTTTATTTGACTCTTCCCTCTTTCCCAATATGCTAAAATTTCCTAACTCTTAAAACTGTCTAAAAATTCATTGGATTACCTCATGATATATTAACACTTCATGATTCAGGGTCTTCATGTAGAGGCTAGATGATTGATTTTAGAAATATCATAGAGGTCAGAAAGGATTCTTATTTCAGTTTTGAATTGAAAGAGACAAACTTTGATATTCCTGCCACCTCCAAAAATCTATGACCTGATTTTCACTTCACCTGACTTCAGACAATTTCTATTCATACGTATTAGAAAAGAAGTATCCATTTCTGAATAGTAGGTAAAGAAACATTGATGAATGGATAAATGATGAGCTGTAAAGTCTTTTCCTAAATAATGATTGTATGCTATTATAAAATTAATTTATGTTCTTTCCAAGCCTATGTCCTAATACGGTTTTAATCACATGTAATACTCCTTTAATAATCCTGTGCTGTTAGCTGTGTATATGGAAAGAGACCCATCTTCTGATTAGCTGTATGATGGAGGTGCTAAAGGTAGAAGAAGGTGTACTGGTATAAGGTGTACAGGTATAAGAGGGCACTGTACAAGGGGTTGTTACATGTGTAAGACCTGTTAGCTTCACAGATTTAATTTCCTAGATTTTGAAAGTTCATTCCAGTTGAATGAGCTTTGCTAAGTGTAGATAAAAATCCGAATAAAGATAAATCAATTTTCATAATTTTTATCCACCAAAAGATTGTCTTTCAAAAAAAGCATTTGATTCCAAGAGGCTTTTTAAAAATTGTTCTAGAGTAAAGGACTCACAAGATAAAAATCCTACTACTTTTATTTAAAAAAATATATTGTGAGTAAGTAATTCAACTTTGAAAATATGTTACAACAGGGGCGGCTAGGTGGTGCAGTAGTAGAGCATTAGCCCTGGAGAGAGAAGGACATGAGTTCAAATTTGGCCTCAGACACTTGATCCGCTTACTAGCCATTTGACTTTGGGCAATTCACTTAACCATAATTGCCCTCCAAAAACCAAAGAAAAAAAATGTTACAAAAAATAATTTTAAGTTAACATTTCTGTCCTTCATATTTTGATACTTTGATCCATACTTTCTACATTTGCAGAAACGGAAAAGCTAACAGAACTTAACATCATAGATTTAGAGTTTAAAAGGACCTCAGAAGTCAAGTATTTTAACTGCATTTTATACCTTAGGAATGAGAGGCCACAAATCCCACACCTAGTAAGTAGCAGAGGGCATCTGACTTTTCAGACAGTGTTCCTTCTGCTGAACTACACTGTCTTTATGGTGCCCTTTTCTGTTTTCATTCAGTGTAATTTATAATCTATTTTTTAAAGCTAACATTCAGACTGTCTTACAGCAGAATTTTAAAAGTTGCACTAGGAAATTACCAAAATAAACATGTCCTACTTAGAAACCCGATGCATTTGCCCTTTAGTTATGAAACATATGGGGTTTCATTTTTCATATCTTCATAGAAAGGTAACTTACACTAAAAAGAGGTAGTCTCCCTTACAGTGATTCACAGTTGCATGTTGGATTTGAGTAACTACAATTTTCAAAATTATCATTAAGTCTCCACCCCCAGGACACATGATTAATATCTCCCTTGTTCAGAGACTGTGATTCTTTCTTAGGTATACATTTACTAGTTATTTGTTTTTGTACTGGGATCCTTTGTTGAAACTTACATTGGTCTTCACAAAAGAATTAAGGAAGTCAGTCAGTGTTGAAGGTATCTGATCATTTATTTATTTTTGCTTTTTGGAGGGGGGAATGCAGGGCAATTGGGGTTAAGTGACTTATGCAAAGTCACACAGTAAATGTTAAGTGTCTGAGGTCAAATTTGAAATCAGGTCTTCCTGACTCCAGGGCCAGTGCTCTATTGACTGCACCACCTAGCTGCTCTGCAATCATTTTTTAAAATGCATTTTCATCCACATGAGTTAAAGTGCTTAATTTGTGGTGAGGGGAAAGGGGAAGTGCAACAGAAGAAAGATATGGAACAGGACAGATGTGGCCATGGCATGATGAGAGATTCCTTTGTGGTCCTGTTCCTAGGACTGGGCGTCATGGCTACACCAAGCTCTCACTGATGCTCCAGATGGGGATATGATGAGCAGCATTCTTGCTTCATCCCTACTTCAAGTGTCAAAGATACATAGACAGGGAAACTGAAGAAGGCTTGATGTTGTATGTGGTTGGAGTAGAGAGGGATCAGGATCTTACTCACATTTAACTAATTGTTTTCCCCCCTTTGAAGTGCACGGCAGAGAGATATACTAAGTAGTGTGATTATATGAAAGAGAAGTTTCTAAGCCAGCAGATTCCTGAAAAAGAGAGAGGGAAAGAATAGTCTGGAAAAGGGAACATGGTAAGGGTAGATACAGCCTGTGAATGGAAAGAGCTTTAGAAGACAGAAAGGGAACATCATTGAGGTGCAAGTTGGGTTGGGAGATTTCTGAGGGGAAATTAATGCCCAAACTGCCTTCTTCCAGTGGCATATCCATATAGACAGCACCTTCCTTCAGCTCTGTTGTGTTTCTCATGTCACCTTATGTTATTTCCTGTAAGAACACACAAAGAGACAATCTCAGTTTCATTCATATCTGTGTATTTTATGTATCCTGGCAAAAGAATTGGACTTTAGAGTCAAAAAGACATGGGTTCAAATATTGTCTCAGAAATTTACTTGAGATGTGACTCTGAGAAGTCACTTAACCTCATCATGCTACATTTTTCTCAGCTGTTAGATTAATGCCCCCCCTCCAGTTCTTTTTCAGCTCCAAAACTATGGTTCTGTGATCCTATAAATGGTGAGGGATTCACACAGCCAGGATGTATGTATGTGGACCAGATATAGTTCTATCTACAATATAATGATAAACACTTGGAAAAAGATAGCAGAAAGGCATTTCCGACTGGAGGGAAAGCACAAGAAAATGATTTGAGTAGGAACAAGAAGAATTTAAGGAGAGAGGCAATGAGAAACCACTGTAGGCTCTTTAGAATGAATGGCATTATAAGAACAGTATTTCCAGAAAATTTCTGTCATCATTGCAGTGGATAAGAAGGAATAGAGAGAAATTGGAAACAAGGTGACTGGTTAGGAACTAGTTATTTTGCTATGGGTAAAGTAAAATGAGAGTGTGGGTTAGGGTGGTGGCTGCAAAATTGGAGAGGTAAAAATGATTTAATCAGGAGTGAAAACCACTGAGGAGGAAAGTATGTCTGAATAAATCAGTGAAACAAAGCAATCATCTGCAGAATTTTCAGTTTCATATGTATATATTTCTGCCCTCTTTATTCTATCCTACGCTGTTCCCATACTACCCATATTTACAATTTCCTTGCATCCCTACAGTCTTCTCTCATTCACCTCAGAAATCTTCCCTTGCACCTCTATATTTTCGACTTGTTTTCTCTTCTGACCTTTGACTGTATTTTGCTATGTAAATCCCTTAGTATTTTCTTGGGATTTGGCTGACACTGAAGCAATACATCTCTTTCAGTTATATTAACATCAATTCAAATTTAGAAGTTTCCTCTCTCAGCCTGTGCTATTACCTCCATCCTGACCTATCAAATGTGTTTAAAGATGTAAGGGAGATTACAGAGCTGTAATTCGAGAAAGAAAAAAAGCTTAATGTGAACAGGTTAAAGGGGTAATAAATGTACTGTTATTTTGATCAAGTAAAGGGAAAGAGCAGGTGTTGCAGGAACTTGTTTCAAGACCTAGACCAGTAATGAGTCCCTAAGCTTGAAGTTAAACTAAATGCAGACACCATTCAAAAGACACTGAGCTACTTCCAATAATGCATTCAAAATCAAATCACTACCACCAGGAGAACAAGCAGCAGCAACAGCAGGGGCTGGAGTAGTGGGGCACTTTGTGATTATATCACCAGAGATCAGACAGTGAGTGTGAATGGGGCACTGCTGTTGTTAAGGAAAGCAAGAGGGAAAAGGGAACAGTGGAGTTCTGCCAGAAAACAAGGTTTTAATGAGGCATTAAAAAAAGACTGCAAAACAGAAGACTGTGAAATGAGAGAGCTAGCATTCTCCTTGCTAAACAACAGTACTGCATGAGAATAAAGTAAAAGTCAAGCATCAAGTGAAGAAAGTAATAACAAAATAAAGAAAAGAAGAATGAAAATAATTTTATAATTTTCATCATCAAATCAGGAAAAGGCAAAAACAAGCACTTTCACATTTTTAAAAACATGCTTCTGCAAAATTAAAAAGTTACTTTTCCATTTTGGAAAAGTATTTTTTCTTAATGATTTCTTTTTCATCCTCCTTTATATTATACAGTGAGAAATAGTATAAGTTTCAAACTAAACTTCCTAAATAGTAAATTTAAATTAATTTTGTGTGAACAACATGTATTACATTTGTGTGACATTTGTATTATATATATATATATGTATATATATATATATACACATACATAAATCCCATAAATTTATAAAGACATAGAATCTCTGAGTTTGCAGGAACCTCCCAAGTTAGCTAATCAAACCTCTTTTTAATCAAAAAGGCATTTTATAATATTTTTAAAAAAGTTGTTCTACAGATCTTGAGACCCTTTCCTTTTTGTAACAATTCCTTTGTCTTTTTAGGTGGATTTTGATGTAAGCATTTTCCTTGCATCACTTCTAAATATTACTTTGCAATTTCCTCCATGACTCTTAGACCTTTGCTCTAGAAGCAAACAACTCAAATCAGCTGCCCTTCTAAAATATAAAACTTCAAATGTTCGAAGAAAGGTATAAGACATTATGAAATCCATTTGTTGACTTATTTTTTTTAATTTTAAAATATATTTTGCTGATATTGTTGTCTTTCTTTCATAGGCAATTTCTATCCCCCTCCAGAGTGAGCTCTACATTTTTGGCAAAGAAAAACACAAATAAAAAATTTTAATACCAAGACTATGTCTGCCAGTGTAGTCCTGCTCTCCTCTTCTAGTTCTCTACCACTCTCCTTCTTTGAGCTATGAAATACATTTCATTATCTCTTCTGTGGGACTTAATTGTTTTTTTCAAATTCTGAGATTTCTTTTTTTTTCTTTTTAGTGATCTTTTCACTAACGATGTAGTCATTGCTTATGTTGTTCTGTATCAGTTCTACAAAATTTCATATTTATCAAAAATCTTCATATTCCTCATTTCTTACTAAGCAGTAACACTCTGTGAAATTTGTGCGCCATAGTTTTTTGGGTTTTGTGTTTATTTTCTCAGCTATATTTTAGACTATGGACAACTATTAATTTCCAGGTTGTTGGGGGTTTTTTGTTTGTTTTTGTTTTTGTTTTTTATTTTGTTTTGTTTTACTACCACAAAGAATTCCTTCTGTGAATATTTTGTATATATTAGAACAAGAAATGGGTAGTTCTGGCCTTGTTAGCACTGCCCTCGTTATGGATGTGCCTCTATTAAAAGAATCCAAGATAGATTTTTTTTTATCCTATTCTGATTTCATACTGTTGTGGCAAGGCAGCTAAGTGGAGTGCTGAATAGAAGCCTGGGCCTGGTATGAAGAAAATCTGAGTGAAAATCTAGCCTCTGACACTTACTGACAGTGTGACGCTGGGAAAGTCACTCAATCTCTGGCTCAGTTACCTCAGTTGCAAATTGGTAATAATAAGAGCAACCACCTTTCAGATTATTGTGGGGATCAGATTAGGAAATATTTGTAGACCACCTGCCACAGTACCTATACTAGGTGCTTAATAAATACTTCCTTTCTTCCAGTGCATATGGAACATTCAATTTACTAAAGTCCTTACATCTTCCTCATAAGCGCTGTGGTCTAGCCATGCTCCCTTCATAATATACTTTTGATATTTATTATTTTCCCCAAATGTAAGATTTCATATGCATCCCAATTATATTTTGTCATATTCATTTAGTCCATTGTGTTTAGCCCTTAAAGCTTATTTTTAATCTTGAATCTGTTGTCTAGAATTTTGTTGCTATCTTCCCTACCTTTTTATTGTCTGTAGATTTGGTAAGCATATCATTTTGTAACTTCAACTAACAGAATAATTTTTAAAATGACTGAAACAAGACCAAGGACAAACCCTTGGAAAGCCCAGTGGAGACCTCCTATTTGGCTATCACTGTGATATTTTTATTTTTTTATTTTTGAGGTTTAGTTATGTGTCTCCTTCTTTCAAGTTTACTACAATCTAGTCCATGTTCGTCTACCTTATCTAGAGGTTATGAATAGAAAATGTGTCTAATGCCTTATTGAAATAGAGATATAAGTCTATAGCATTCCTGTATCTATTAGGGTAGTAATATTGTCAGCAAATATATTAGGTTAGTGTACCATGTTCATAGCAAAAATCACTGACTTACCATGTGAAGAATATACTTTCTTCCTTTAAAGGGAGAAGAAAGTTTGCAATATTTTCCTATTACCAGTCTGTAACATCTCTAATGTATTACTTATCTTTTTTTTTAAAGATCACAGTGGCAAATCACCAGGCACCCATTAGTTCTTTCTGTACCTGTGACATGTACTTTTCTCAACCCTTATGGCTTCAACCTTGTTCTTTTGCCATACAGTCATTTACCTTGTTTTTTAATTTTGGTTTAAACCTCTTGCTTTTATGATAACAGAGGCCATCCTGGCTCCCACCGCTTAAAGGTCAAGTATTTTAGATTTCATCCCTTCCATAAGATTCTCCAGTACCTTTAAGGGAGTTGGAGGGTATCCAGTCCAGGGGTAAGGAACCTTCCACCTTGAGGCCACATGTGGCCCTCTAGGTCCTCAAATGTGACGCTTTGACTGAATCTGAGTTTCAAAGAACAATTTTTTTTATTAAGTCCTTTTATTAAAGGGATCCCTTTTATTAAAGGGATTTGTTCTGTGAAATTTGGATTCAGTGAAAGGGTCACATTTGAGGACTTAGAGGGCCCCATGTGGCCTCAAAGAAGCAGGTTCCCCACCCCTGGTCTCTTTGCAATTGACTCTGGCCTCCACCAATGTGGTTTTCCCTAATTGTAAGCAGTCTCTCTATACTCCATTTCCCTTTAGCTACTAGCAGTTGAATTAGATTTTACAAAGGAGTATTTACTTCAAGAGATATATTCACAAAATACAGATTATTTCCCCAATACATGGAGCTTAGTCCTCCAGACCCTCGTACACCAAAGTCAAGTGTATACACCCTCATACATTTCCCCTCAGTCTCTGGGAAGGGGAAGGGATTAGGTTGATATTTTAAATCAGTTCCTGTAGAACATCCCTCCCAGGTCCAAGTCTAAACCCCACTTCAGGCTGAAGTCTCAAACACCATGACTTCTCCAGGCAGGGATTGTAGGACTTTCCTACTTAGTTGACTGCCTGGCCTGGATTCTTGACTTCAAGATTGTCATGCCCAGAACTCCTATTCTGACCAATTGCTGAACTCCTGTCAGTGTGGAAAATAATACAACAATCAAACCCAAATACCTTTACCCTCATTTCTAGGAGCCACAATGAAAAAGGAGAGAAGGGATCCGAAAGATGTCCTTCTCTTCCTGTGTAATGGGTAAACTCTTATTTTCACCCTCTTCATATAGCATGGCAGATCAAGATGCATATAGAGAATGACTGTCTTAGTCTTTTCCAGACTATTCAGGCAACATCAGAGAATCAAAGGAAGCCAGCCCTATTCATGTAGTAGGGGACTCGGAGCACCCCTGTGTTAGGGCTTCTCAAAATTATATGATCTGGACATGCTCCAAAGGCCCCATTAATACTTCAAACTTCCCATTCTCATGGGGGGCAGGGAAGAGAGGGGAGGAGAAAGAAAAAAAACATAATTTTCCATTCTAGCCATTATCTATTATCATCATTCTCCCATTATAAGAAATGGTTGTATTTCTTTTCTTTATATCTTAGTGTTTTCCTGTCTTAGATAAAGTAACTTTTAGTGTCATACCATTCTTTGATAGTTACTAGTAATTTTGAATTTTAGCACTCAGCGATATTCTTTCAAGACTTTGACACTCTTTTGTATATATTCTGTTAGCTACCTTTACTCTCTCTAGTATTATTTTTTTAATGAAAAATTGAAAAGTCAGATTGGTCAGTGAGTTTCCTGTGTGTCCACATACATTTCTTGAAAGTGCTACCCACCTGCTTTCTCATTACAGCTGTATTTGTATCATCACAATTTAATCCTTGAGAATTTCCCAAATTTTTAAAGAAATCTATTCAGTGATTTTCATGCATGGAATCCTATGCCACATTCTCATCTGATAACTTTTCAAAAGACGAAGTATAGTTAATCTGACATGACTTGTTTTTTAAACATACTTTGGTTGTATTCCTTTTCTCCCATATGTTCACGTGTGAATCACCAGAAGAGGATAGGGATTAACCATTTTAAAGGTCAATATGACCTTCATTTTGAAGGTGTTGTTGCTTGCAGCAATGAGGAACAGTGTATACAACATCCTGGGGATTTCTCTTGCTAATTAAAGAATATTCCAACTTCCATTCATTTTTCATTTCTTTCTAAATAGGCAAAACTTACAAATTTTTCATCGTAGCACTGTATTCCTTAATGAGAGAACTGACAAGGTAATGGCAACCCTATCTACAGTTACACCTCTTCAGGTAAATTTTAGGTCTTATAGATCAGTTGTGCTATGTGATTCTAATTGATTCTACTGTTCTACAGCTAATTAACCTTAGTTTATTACCTCCTCAAATGATTAAATGTCATCTTACAGTCTGAACACAGAGGCCAAAAAACGTAACTTTAACTATGCCATAATTAAAACATTCCTATTTTCAGTATCTGTTCCCAATCTATTTCTATTTTCCCCTTTCCCTCCCACTCACTTTTCTGTTTGTCATTTTCTTAACATTTATTTTTTCCATCTTCTTTATTTTATTTTTTGTATTTATTAATATTTTGTTTTTCCCCCCAATTACATGTAAAGAAAGAATTTAACATTTATTTTTGAAAGATTGTGAGTTACAATTTTTTCTCCCTCTCTCCCTTTCCTCCCACCTCACCAAGATAGGAAGCAATCTTATTATAGATTATATATGTACAATCATGTTATTAAACATATTTCCACATTAGTCATGTTGTGAAAGAAGAATAAGACTACAGATAGCTTTAATTTCTTTATCTAAAAACTGCCTGTTGATATCCGTTGAACATTTATCAGTTGGTGAATGATCTGTATCCTTATAAATTTGACTCAGTTATCTTTATATTTGAGAAATAATGTCTTTATCAGAAACACATACTGTAAAGATTGTTTCTCAGCTTTCTGCTTTCCTTCTAATATTGACTGTGTTGGTTTTGTTTGTGCAAAAACTTTTTAACTTAATGTAATCAGAATTATTCATTTTGCACTGTATAATGTTCTTTATCTCTTATTTGGTCATAAATTCTTCCCTTCTCCATAGGTTTGACAGGTAAACTATTCCTTGATCTCTTAATTTGCTTTTAGTATCACCCTTTATGGCTAAATCATGTACTCATTTGGAACTTATCTTTTTATTTCTTTTCAAATTTTATTTTAGATTCAAGGGTCAGAACACAAATACAGGATAGAGAAAAGAAGCAAACCACATCATAAACATAAATAGTGTAACTTAAATACAAATTAAGAAAGAAAAAAACATGTTGTAACATGTAATATGTAACACATTTTCATTTCAAGAAAACCTGTATCATAAAAAATATATGTTGTATTGAGAGCTGTCCATCTTTTCTTTGCTTACTTGTGAGGTCATTTTTTTTGTTCCCCATTCTATACTTTTTTTTTTACTTTGTCCTTTTCCCTTCCCCCACCTCCTCAAGCAGGCTACAATAAAATTTAGATATATTTCTCAGTAGCTATAAATATGCGCATACACACATACATATATAGAATTTACTAGAGTTTACTAGAACAACCAGTCCTCCTCTACCATCTAATTCCTGAACAGTATCAGTTCTTCCTCTTGTACCTCATTTGTATAAAATAATTACTTTTTATCCGTTCCTCAATGGTATAAATTTTTATATTTGTGTCATAATCAGGTTTACCTCAATCTTTCTTATGAGCTGCTCTAATATTAGTATTAATCTTAAATACACATTTTACACATATAAAACTAGACAGTCTGTGCTTATGAATCCCTTATAATCAGTCTTTGATATGTGCCTTATGTTTCTCTGGGTTCTTATATGTTGAATCTTATATTAAGTTTAGGATTGTTTTAAACAAAGTCTTGAAAGACTGAGAATTTGTCAAATGTCCATTTTTTTCATTCATGATAATATGTAACTTTTCAGGGCATGATATTTTTGGTGTTGACCCCAGTTCTTTTGTTCTTAGACATATTGTGTTCCAAGACTGATGGTCCTTTAATGTCTCTGCTGCTAGATCTTGTGTGACACCAGTTGTACCAACATTATATTTAAATTATTTTAATCTTGATTCTTTTAATTTTATCCTTGAGCTGGGGATTTCAGAATTTGATTTTGATATTCCTATGATTTTTCTTCATAGGATCTCTATTAAGTAGTAATCTGTGGATTTTTTTTTCTATTTCTATTCCCCTTCCCTTCATATGCTTCAGGCAGTTTTCTTTAATTATTTCTTTTATTATTGCATAAAATTTTTTTGGATCATAACTTTCAGTTAGTCTAATTATTTTCATATTTTCTCTTCTTGATCTATTTTCCATATCTGTCGGTTTTCTTATGTTTCACTTTTTCTTCTTTTTTATTATTCATATTTTGTTAAATTATTTCTTGATGTCATATAAATTTTGCTGTCTTCATTTTACCCAATTCTGATTTTCAAGGTCATTTTCTTTGTAAGGTTCTGGATCTCCTTTTCTAATTGACTGACTTTACTTTCATAACTTTCTTGTTTTTCTTGGATTATTCTTATTTTAAAAAATTCTTCCATCTCTGACATTTGATTTTTAAAGTATTTTTGTTAAATTTTCTGTAAATTCTTTTTGGGCAGGTGACCCTTTAATGTTATTCTTTGGCAGTTTCTTCACTTCAATATCCTTCTCTGAAGATGAACCCCAGTCATCTCTTTTCCCATTATAATTTTTTATGGCTGAATTCTTTCTCCTTTGCTTGTGCATTTTTTTGTGGTAATAGCTTACTTTTTGTAATCACCTCTAGCAGTGGCATATGGGAAATGTTGCATCTTGCCCCAAATCTTCAGTTCTCCCCTCTAGCCTGGAACCAAAGCCAAACCTCCAACCTCCTGTAAATGTCCACAGTCAGGGGCTTTCTGCCCTACTGCTTCTGCACTCACCGTGTGTGCTAGTTCCTTCTTGCCCGTGGTGATTTCTGCAGTACAGCTGGCCCTGACATTCCTTATCAGCAGAGGTTCCTTTAGCCTCCCCAGGCTCAAATACCCAGCTCCCCTCACTCTCTGGTGGTAAAAGTTCCTATAGTTGGGACCAATGCAGCCTCTCAAACATGCTGCTTGCTGTTAAAATTAAACCTAACCAGGAGGTTTTATTCTTCACAGGAACAGAAAATTGTCCTGGGATTTTTCTCCTCCTTTTCTCAAACTGTCCCAGGAAGACCCTGGTTGGGCTTTTATTCTTATCTCCACCCACAATTTGTTCACCCTAAGGTGCTATTTTAACTCTTTTGTGGGGGAAAATCTTGAGAGCTTGAAATTTTCCGACCTATTCTGCCATCTTTTCAGAATTTCTTCCATTTTGAACTTATCTTGTTGTATACTGTGCAATGTTAGTCTATGCCTAGTTTCTGCCATATTATTTTCCATTTTTGTCAAATAGTGAGTTCTTACCCCAGAAGCTAGTGTCTTTGGGTCTCTCAGACCCAAAGTCTGAGAGTAGTAATTGACTACTGTGTCTTGTGTACCTAACATATTCCATTAATTTGCCACTTTATTTCTTAGCCAGTACCAAATAGATTTGACAGTTGTCTATTTACAATATAGATTTAGGTCTGGTACAACTAGTCTACTGTCCTTTGATTTTTTTTTTAATTCCAGGGATATTGTTGACCTCTTCTTCAAAATGAATTTTGTTATTATTTTTTCTAGCACTAAAAAATAATTTCTGGTAGTGTGATTGGTATGGCACTGAATAAGTAAATTAATTTATGTAGAAATGTCTTTTTATTATATTACCTGGCCTACCTATGAGCAATTGATATTTTTCCAATTTTTTAGATCTGACTTTCATTTCTGTCAAAAGTGTTTTCTAAGTGTAGTCATATAATTCCTGGCTTTGTCTTGGCAGGTAGATTCTCAGATGTTTTACATTGTTTACAGTTATGTTAAATGAATTTCTCTTTCTATTGTTTGCTGCTGGACATTGTTCATAATATGGAGAAATCTGGATGATTTATGTGGGCTTATGTTATATTCTGCACCTTTGCTAAAGTTGTGGTTTCATGTAGTTTTAGTTGATTCTCTAGAATTCTCTAGGTATGCCGTCATATTATCTGAAAAGGGTGATATTTTTGTTTCCTCATTGTCAATTCTAATTTCTTCAGTTTCTTTTTTCTTTTTCTCTTATTGCCAAAGTTAACATAGAAATATTGAATAAAAGTGGTAGAAATGGGCATCCTTATTTCAGCCTTGATTTTATTGGGCAGGTGTCTAGCTAAACCTGCTTATGAATTTTTTAAAAAAGATATTAAGAATGTGTAAATTAATAATGTTCACATAGGTAGCAAATTAAAGAGTTGAGATTTGAACCCACCTTGTTGGTCTCTAACTCCAGGCCCTTATCCCTCTTCATTGATGTCTTTGGTGTTATTTCTTGTGTATGAAGAATTATTGATAAGTTGTTGCATCATTATTATAGCCAGCATCCATTCCCATTTGTGTTACTTGTATCTCGATTGATATTTTAACAAAAAGATAAACTGAGGCAGATCTCTGTGCAAGGCAACATTTATTAGTGGGGCATTCAACCTCTCAATTATAGGTCCATGGCTTGCCTCCATTAATGCCTAAGACCCCAAGCAGACAGACTGGTCCGTTTTTATAGATTTTTGGGAGTAAAAAACAATGAAAGAGGGTAGATGATATTGTCAAATTAAGGCAACATGATTGGTTACAGAGACCCAAGTCACTTGATCTCAGGTTTTCTTATTTGCAAAATTAACTGGGGTAGGAAATGGCAAACAACTCTAGTAGCATGGCTAGTAGATGCCCAAATGGGATAACAAAGAGTTGATCACAATGGAACAACAGCAAAATAGCTGACAATAGTTCTCCTCAAAAGATTTCTAAGACTTGATGCTAATTACAAAGACTAAAGTACCAATTTTCACTGGTAACCAAAATAGGAGGATTTCAGAAAAACCTAGAAAGACTAAAATACCAAATATAACTGATAAAAGTCAGTATTAATGTGATTTTGTAGTAGGTTTCTCAAAGAAATTCCTTTTTTTCTGAACATTGTTTTCTTTTTCAAAGGCCAAGCTGTGAAATTATGAGTTTGGCAGCAGCATTTTTCTATCTTTCTGCCCTGCTACAATTGAACAAGCATTTATGAATCTCGTATATGCCAAACACTGTGCTGGGGAAATAAAGATGGCACCATTTAATATTCCCTGCCCTCCAAAGGCTTTATATTTTAATTTTTGCTTTGTCTTTCCCAGTGTTTCCCCTAGAAATCCTTCCCTGGTACCTAAAATCTCTACTTTGCCTTTCCTTTATAAAATCAGCTTGCAGTAATACACCCCAAGGTAGTAGGAAAGATTGAAGAAATTGAGCAGATTCAGAGGATCAGCATGTCTGCTATATTTATTTAGAAACTGTGTAATCACAGAGCTTTGAAGTCTGCAAGAAAAGAACCATTCTCTCCTCTCCCGGTGTTTTCCCCACAGATCCTTCCCTGGTACCTAAAATCTCCACTTTTCCTTCTGTCTTGGCATATGTTATTATAAGCTGATTATTTAAAAAAAAAAGAAAGGAGGAGGGGTGCAGTCAAGCCATCATCAGTCAGTATCAAATAATTTGAAATAGTTGAACACTGGTGAACAAGGTCTAGAAGGATGAGAAATGACCCAGGATTTTTTAATCTGCACATGTGTGTGTGTGTATGTACATGAATTCATGGACCGTTTTTGACAGCCTGGTAAATACTAATAATAATCTGATTTATTGCCTCTGTTTATAATTATAGGAAATGCTAAATTTTAGTTAAGACATTAATTAGTCAACAAGCATTTATTAAGTGCTTAGGATGTACCCAAAACTAAAGGCTAAACATATAAATATAAACAAAAATAAAAGGAATTCCCCTCTCTGTAAGGAGCTTACATGTTATTCTGGGATGAACATATTAAAATTAAGTTTAAGTGGGCATGAAATGGTAAGGTCCCAAGATTCAGAAGGGGAGTTGAGAGGAATGCAGCATGTTTGATGGGAACCCTTTCTCAAAATGGATGTTCCAGTAGGAGAAGTCAACGGTGAGAAGAGGCCTAAGATTGGGGGAGGTTTCATGGTGACAATACAGGCATTTTGGGGCACTTAGGGTGAGAAGTAATATAAGAAATGGTAGCATAGTCTACAGAGTCAGAAACAGATCCAGGAAGCATTTTGTGATTGTTTCTTACTGATGATTTTCCTGGACTCCATGGAATCTATACATGCAATCCAGGTTATGTATACTTGTTCTAGCTCCATCACCAAAAAAGTTGAAGTAATAACTTTTCTCTGCTTCACGTTTTCTTTGAGACTTTAGTTCATCCTTTCAGTTCCCACTGAATTAAAATTCCTATTTATGTAAATAAAGTATTTGAATACTAATCCTGTTTATGAGTTAGCCTGCTAAAATGGAAAATGACCTAGTCAAGGTATGAGGAAATCTAAGATTTATTCCCTACTCTGCCACTAACTAGCAGAGTGTCCTTGGAAAACAGCCTCTCTAAAACTTAACTTCTTTATGTATAAGTGTACAGGTTGCCCTAAATATTCTGAGATCTTTTCCTGCTTTAAAATTATATGTGACTAACTTAAAAGTGAGAGGTGCCTCAAAAATACAGAAAATACAAACTCTGCTATGAGCTCAATTATTCACAATTGACTATATGCTACTACTGAAATGAGGGAAATAGATCTGCACCTTTTTTGCAACTTTTGTCAACCTGTTATTTAATCATTGAGATTATTATGGCAACCTAAGAAACAAATGGAATGGTGTATTCTCTTGGAGAACCTAAAATTCATTGGGCAAAGAGAAAGTATACTTGTGAATGTATTAAAAATATGCATTTGTTCATTAATAAAGGCAAATATAATTCAAAGTGGGTAGCTAAGTAGGCGGTAAGGGTGAAGTAAAGAATTACTTAGGGAAAGAAGCCTTTAAAAAAGATCTGAAAAGGACCATAGAAATCATAAAGTCTAGCCCTTTCATTATCCAGATGGCAAAACTGTAATATTCAAGTGACTGATTTGAAGGGCCTGTTTGAGAAATTTGATGAAATTATAGAGGACTCCAGTTGCAGTCTAGAAAATGATCATGTATTAATAATAGTAGCTCGCATTTCCATAGTGTTTTTTATTTTAAAAAATATTAATATATTTTTGTCTAATGTTTTGTGCTCAGTCTTCCAATCTTAACTCACAGTAGCAGGTTGCTTCCCAAGTGTGTCGCTGACTCCTTCTTCCATCAGATCTCTAGGAGCAGCACTGAGGACTTTGGGAGCTTTTCAGATACCAGTGTTCATTAGACTTTAATACATGCTTCTTCCACTGATTATCAGTAGATATTAACTAGTAAGTCACACATAAATAGCTCTCAGAAATGGAAATTTTCTGAGATGATGTAATAAGAACAATTCTTACAAAACATTAAAATGATGGATGGATGGATGGGAGTGATTCTATCTCCCACAACTTCAAAGAGAATCTAGGTGAAAAAAATGGATTTGAGCTGGGGGTGGGGTATATACCAAAGGAATATCTCATAGCTCCTGTTTTTTGGAACCCCTTTTTCTCCCCTTTTGGGGTCCTAATGATTATTTTTACTAGAATAGCTTTCTTTTGGACTCCTTGCATAGTACTTTTAAGATATTTATTCTGTAGTTAAACATCAAAAATGATGAAGGCAGGGTGGTGAGAAAGGAAGTACGTTTTCCTCTGTTCAGTTTTGTTTTGGATTTATTGAGTTTGATATCTGTGGGAGATGTTATATTCAATAGACAGTTGATGATGTATGGTTAAAACTCAAGAAGAAGACTGGAACTACATGTGAAGATTTATGAGTTATTTGTATAAGTGATCATTCAACCCATGAAAGCTCATGAAAGCCGAGAAGGTGATCAAGAGAGAATATATAGAAAGAGAATGAGTAGAGGTTTAGGGAAGACCCTACATTGGTGAGGTGGGAGTGATCTTCTTAAAGACCTAGCAACAGAAACTAAAAAAGAAAGCTCAGATATGTAAGAAGAGAACGAAGATAGAGGAGTGTCCTGAAACCCAGAGAATATGTAGGAGAAATTAGCCAACATTATAGTTTAAATATATTTTCTTGTTTGTTATATCCATAAATAAAGAAGAAAATGACAAGTTATATAGAAAGTGCGAGATCAAAAACCAGGAATATTTACAAGTATAAGATGAATCATGAATATTTAAAATGAAATTGATTGAGATAGTATGTTTCTCTAAAAATATTCATGATATAGCTTCAAAGGAGTAAATATTGAATATTACTAGAAAAAAATTAAGTATGTGAGAGAATTGAATAGAATCAAAGATTGAGACCTTCCTAGAACCCTCTAGGACATTTGGTCAGACTTTGTCATTTTACCAATGAAGACATTAAAGTCTACAGAGGTTCAGTGACCAGTTCAAGTTTACATACATCTAGGAAGTAGCAGAGCGATGAGTAGAAAGATATTTTGACTATAATAATGGTCCAGAGATTCTGCCTACCAAGTAACTAAAATTGTTGGATAATCTTTATAAAATCAAATGTATTTGGGTTCTTAACCTTTTTGTTGTTGTTATCGAACCCTTTGGCAGTCTGCTGGGGCCGTTCTGAAACTATTGGTTACTTGCCTATATTCCAAATAGTAGAGAAACTAAACTTCAGAGCATAGTGAAAATAAAGATATAATTTTACCATCCAATTTCACAGACCTTCTTCAGTCTGTCTGTGGACCACAGGCTAATGTCCTTTGCCCTAAATAATCCCGGAGGGTATCAGGGAATCTGTACTGAATCAGTATCCCTTCTCATACTCTCAAGTTACTGGAGGGAAGAGAGACCTAAGGTCTCTACAACTCCAAGAGTTTGCCCTACCTCATTACCTTCTGTTACATACTTTAATTACGCGCTAAAAAAAAAAAGGTTTCTCTGTTTTAATTGGATTGTATAATCTCTCAGTCTGTCTGTCTCTTCATTTTGAATTAAAATAATCAATAGTATTCATATAGAAAATATTATGGAGGGGGCGGAGCCAAGATGGCAGCGTAGAAGCAGCAAGGTCCCGCAGCTCCCACACTGCCACCCTAAACACCCAGAAAATACGAGCCCAGACACAGCCTAGGAAAGTCTAGGACTCTCAGACTCACAAAAATCCAGAGAATACAGCTCTCCCTGAAGGCAGCTCAGCAGCAGGGGCTCAGCGCCGCCGGAGCAGTGGCTGGAACAGCCAGAAGCCAAGACTGCGGCCAGGCCTGGGATGGTGGGAAGGAGCTGAGCTGAGCCCGCAGCCAGCCTGCAGCGGTTCTACAGCCTCCAGCACCCCCACATCTGCCAAGGAGTGAGGAGCAGGACGGGAGAGGAGCAGCTCCCAGTGCAGAGGAGCAGAGACCCAGCCAGCCCAAACAGGCAAGGCCCCAGGGCGGCCACGAGGAGCAGCAGAGCCTCCCAAGCCACAGCATAAGTCTACTTTCAAGAAAATCTAAAGCACCGGCCTGAGGGGAGTTTCAGTCAGAGACAGTTAGTGAAAGCTGAAACTTTGAAACTTAATTGGGGGGTTTGGCTATTCTACCCCTGGGGCAAAGAAGCAGTGGGGGAGG
Organism: Pseudocheirus occidentalis; assembly: GCA_028646575.1. Classification (NCBI taxonomy): domain Eukaryota; kingdom Metazoa; phylum Chordata; class Mammalia; order Diprotodontia; family Pseudocheiridae; genus Pseudocheirus; species Pseudocheirus occidentalis. Next base: position 242,021,618 of record CM053594.1, read on the forward strand.
GGAACTACTGGAACCAGCAGCAGTGGCCCCCACCAGGCTACTTCAGAGACCCTGGCCTGCGGACTCCGCAGGGGGGCTGAATCGATTAATCCAGGCTAAGTGCTCTTGTGTTGAGTGGCCTGGATTCGGATCCTGGTCTTGGGTGGTGGTTCTGGGGTGCACTTTCAGCAGGCCAAAGCGGGGGGGACTTGCAACACCCCCCTAATAGCTCCGGCAGTTGGGAAAACCCCAGCGATTTGGAACAGAGCTTCCCCCCCTAGAAGCAGAGTTTCACAGACCTAAAAAAACCAACCAATTAATTGACTGGCCAACATGAGAAAGAGGAAGCAAAATAAAAACACCAATAAAACTCTAGAATCCTTTTTTATGGATAAAAAG
>CM053594.1:242022495-242045374 GCA_028646575.1 Pseudocheirus occidentalis
GGTCTGCTCAATATTTTGGTTCAAAATGAGTCCGCACGATGACCAATCAGATTCTTTGACATAATTCAGTTGCTTTGTGTTTAGGTTGTTTGAACTCTAGCCATATTTTGAAAACTCTGGAAACTAGAGAAATATCAAGTCACTTGGCAGCCATTTATTTGACCATCAGACAATTACTGCAATAACTCCAAACGGGGAAAAAAACTGAACCAATAAGTTGTAAGTTAAAAGATTCTAATAAATTTCATATCTGTTAAGGCACCTCACTTTTCATAGTTCTGTATCTAAAGGAAAATTATTTGATAGGAGGAAACTCAGCTTCAGTGAAACACACTTAATTTATGGAGAAACAGAGTTCTTTACTTTTGCTACATTGCAAGTTTTTTGATTTATCTCCGATCCATTCAGCAGAACCTGGCAGAGCAATGAAGGAGTTTTATTAAGGGGCTGGAAAGGAAAAAAATTCAATAGTGCTCCTGAGACATTATATTTTCTCTTATTTGAGAAGATTTTTCCCTTTCTTAGAGATTATCGCATTTGACTTCTTTGGATCAACAAAAAGCCAAAAATAAAAGTAAATTACAGGTTAGTAAACTTTACTTCATTCCTTTCTAGCACTAGGAACTTTTAATTATGTAAATATTCAGAGAAAGACATTTTGGGAGATAGTAGACATGTTTGTCCATATTCATATTCTGTGATAAACTCGGATGTATTTGGATCTTTAGTTTTCCTCTTTAAAACACGCAAAAAAAGAGAACATATGAAGCTTATTTTAAAGTGATTTTTTATCCAGGTGTACCATAAATTCTTGTTCTGATATCTTCATTACTAATAACACTAGAAGTTTGGGTCCCTGGAGGTCCCCTGAGGGGGTGCAAGTGGTTTTCTAATAATATAGTTTATGAGCCCCAACCACTGTGAGCCCCAAACTGTGCATTTGATTGTCAGTTTATATCAGTCAACCAGATTTCATTAGCTTTTAGAAACCTATTTACTATAATAATAATAAAAGAGCAATTGGTATAAAACAACTCTTCACAAATAATAGGGATATGCTTTCCTACAAATACTTTATGATTCCAGGATAAAGTGACCTCAAACTTATAGCACAAGATCTGACAAAAGTAAGTCATTTGCAGTTCCTCAAAATTCTTTTACTAAAAGTCCTTTTCTCCTTTTGTAGAGTTCTCACAAAGTTCCCCATTACATTTTTGTAGTTTTTCTGCTAGACTCCTCATGGACTTCTGAATCTCCTTTATTCAGTGTGCATAATTTTTCCTCAGCTGTTGATGAAGATAACTGCCTTTTACTATTCTAGGTAGGCTATTAGGATGCCAATGAGGCACCCCATTTCTCTTCTCTTTCAATGTTCACAGAGTCTTCCTCTAATGAGAGTGTGTTGAGGGTGTGGGGGAGAAATTATTATCCTTCTCCCTCCTCTCTCTCAGAGATTTCCTCTCATGAGCTTGATTGAAATTGGTTTCTCTGACACAATGTCTAGACATTTAAAAAGTGTACAACACCCCTATTACCAAAGTATATTATGAAATTTGGATTATGAATGCTTATGTTCACCAAATTCCTAAGCAATAAATTCAGAGTCCTGGTGGGGAAAAGAAAAGGAGAATACCAACAGAAGAAAGATATGGGAATTTTAATGGAGTATAAGCTTATTATGGGTCAACAGAGTGACTGACAGGAGGGAAAGTCTGTTGTTAAGCATGCTGTTGCCATCTAGGGTTGCCATGAACCATAAAATACAAGGTTACAGGTCAAGAGTCTGTCTCAAAAGAATTTGGAGCATTCAAGCCTTCTTTCAGTCCAAGTTGTGAGTTTATGATAAAACTAATAGATGTGGGCCAACCTCCTGTGCTATTTGTGATGCCAATACAAGTCAGCCAGATGATAAGAATCTTAGCAATTTAATAGGGAAAAGATTGATATTTTATATGGAAAGACTGTGGGAAAATTTTGATGGGTTAAAGCAGTGGTTCTCAAGCTTCCCGATGCCCCAACCCTTTAATAGTCGTACGTGGGTATGTCTGCATGTGGGCAGACCCACCTGGAGATGGATAGAGGAGGTTCCAAAGATCATGGGAAATATGTGCTTTCCAATGGTCTTAGGTGACCCCTGTGAAAGGTTTGTTTGACCCCAAAGGGGTCGTGGCCCACAGGTTGAGAACCACTGGGTTAAAGAGTGGCAAGTAGATTGTGGAAGGCCAGGTACAGATAATAGAGTGAGTTAAGTGACTGGAGAGCCACAGTGAAAGGGCATTCGAAAGGATTATTGACTGGGATGGGCTGGGTTTGTCAGGTTAATGTTAGAGATCTGGCTTCAGGGGCTTTGAGGTCTAAGGTTCCAAAGACATGGTCTTTTCCCTTTAAGAGTCCAAATGCCAGACAGGTCTTAATTATTCTATACTCTATTCTCTTCAGCACACAACAGCAATATTGTGTTCAGTTCTAGACATAGAATTTTAGGTAAAACTGATAAACAGAAGAGTGTCCCTAGGAGAGTAAATAAGATAGAGATTAATTTTCAGATTCATACTATCTGAAGATTGTTTGATGACTTTAGAAGACTGATATGATAAATCATAATTCTTTCTTACTATTTGAGGGGCTGTCCTATGGAATAAGGATTAAATCCTGCTCTGGAATTTTAGAGTGAAAGTAGTGAAAGTAGTGAAAGAAAGTTTGAAAGAAACAGATTTGAGCTTGATGTCTGCTCCTAACAATTAAAGTTAACCAAAAGTGGGATGGGCTCCCTCAAAGGGAATTAGACTGAAGATCTTTGAACAAAGGCCAGCTTGCCAGGTAGGTATATTGAGAGTGGATCCTTGTTCAGATACAAATTGGAGTTTCTTTCCCCTAAGGTCCATTCCAAATACATGAGATTCTGTGCTTTAGTTAGAGTCCTTCTTTTGTGAGCACCAATGTCTTTCCCAGGTCTTAGTTTGTCTAAGGCAATGCCCGTTCAGTGATCGAGGATAGGCAAGGACTGAGGCAAAAAAATGGCCTCTTTTGCCTAGATAAGAAAAAAAAAATCAATCTGGGAGGGGAAGGTCCTCAGGAGGGTATCTGGTCAAAACAGAAAAAACAAAAATTCCTATTTGCACTCACTCAGAGCCATAAAAACACAAATAATGACCTAGTGAGAGTGACTGGGACCTATTGTTGGCCAATCAGTGATACCCAGAGTGGTTTGAATTTAAGGTTTGGTCCTTAAAAAAATAAATCTAGTCTGTAAAACCCCAGATATCTTGTGATATTTCAGTGAACAAAATTTATATTCCTTTGGGCATTTGACCACAGGTAAGGGTGTGATTATCTATGTGGACAGAGGGAGAGGGGGGAAGGGATAAATGAAGGAAACAAGCAAGCAGCATTGTTCAACTGGAACTGGCCAGTTGAGCAGCCACTGCTATTCACAGATTGTTTTCTGTCCTTCATTCTCAGTGAGGACAAGTGACATCAGAAAAGTAACATCATATCTTGCAAAGGAATTAGATTTAAGTGAGGCAGAACTGTGCAAAGTCAACAGCCTTATTCTTTGTTCCAAAGTCATCTGGGTCCAATGGCAAGACATAGATCCGAATGACTGCAGATGACTCTGAGTGAGTGTAAATAGTAAGCTTCTATTTTGGTCAGAAACCCTAAGGGTCTTCCCCTCCCAAACTGATTTTTTTCCTTGATGGAGTAAAAGAGGTCATTTTTTTGCCTCAATTTTTACCTATCCTTAATCACTGAATTGGCATTGCCTTAAACCAGTAGTTCTCAACCTTCCTAATGCTGTAACCCTATAATACTCATATGTGGGCATATCTGCATGTGGGTAGACATGCCTGGAGATGGATAGAGGAGTGGTGTCTTGGTTCCAAACACCATGGGGAAATGTGTTTTCTGATGGTCTTAAGCGACCCCTGTAAAAGGGTCATTCAATCCCAAAAGGGGTTGTGACCCACAGTTTGAGAACCGCTGCCCTAGACAAACTGAGACCTGGGAAATATTTTACCTTAAAAAGGCCTGCTGCATAGAAGGCCATCTAGAGTTGTCCTATCTAATCTTGTCATTGCACCCATATGGCTCTAGAGGAGAGAATGAAGCTGGTGACTTTACACAGCACTGCCTCACTTAAATCCAATTTAATTGCAAGTCATAACATTCCTGCTGTCATTTATCCTCTTTGAGAACAAAGGACAAACAAAACAACAACAATAGCAGCATATCTATGTTATCCATTCTACATCTCAAGGGTTAGGGACTTGCCACCCCCAGTTTCTAGAAAATCTGAGTTAAAAAATTTGGCCCTCTTTTCATATCAGAGAAGTAGCCTGATTTTTTTTTTCTTTTTCATTTACTGGATGTTTAAAAGTTGGGTTAAGTATTTGATCATAGGCTTTATCTCATTTGCTATCTTTCCCACATCATCTGTGGTTTCTGCAAAACTCCCCCAAAATTCCCATTTAATTTCTTATGCCAACATGCTATATATTGAAATCCTGATGGGGAAAGTTGCAATGTGGAAGGGATAACTGTAGGCCATGAATCTGTTCTAAGGTCCCTTATAAACAATGGAAGGTACAACCAGCAGTCTGAACTTCGGGATGAGAAAAATCATCCATATGTACATAAAAGCATCAAAGAACCCTCTAGTTTATAAGAGATCCTAATTCACTCCCTGCCATCACTCTGGGCAGCAAAAGTTTCCTTGCTCTTGCATAAGAAGATAATGTGTCTGAATGATTACTTCTACAAATTACTTAGAAAGTACTCATTCAGCCTTGGATTTCAAATCTTTCAAAGGAAGTCCAAGTAGGATCCTGTGGACTAAAATTCTACAGAAGACTGTCTTATGGGAACCTTTGCAAAATGAGATTCTGAAAACAGAAATAATAATAATAATTCCAGTGAACAGGACAATTGGAACAAAAGTTATCTGAAGGGACTAGTGTGAATACACGGAGGAGTCACCAGCCAATCTGGACAAATTTTATTTTATTTCTTCTTTGTTTTGATCTAGTATGAGCAAGGTGAAGTAAGAGAATGTAGAAAAAATTGTTATGGCTCCATAAGATGAGTGTAGAGAATGATAAAGCTCATACTGAGCAAAGGCTAGTTAGGGAAGATAAGGACAAGGTAACTATAAAAATGATTTTATTTGGGAAAGAAAAGACTCAAAGAATAGGTAGAATTGTCATTATTCATTATGTGTGGAAGAGTGATAACTGAAAAAAAAAAGAAGGTAGAAGTGCTTAAATTCAAGATTTTGAGTCTTATTTAATAAGTCTTGAGTCTTATTTAATAAGTGAACTGAAAAGGACACAACAAATTTAGCTAGTAGGGAAAATGAGATTTGAAGAAAGGTTAGCTGCCCCTAAAAATTTAAACACATGTGGCCTTTTTGGTCATCAATTCAGCTCTTTGACTTTTGGATTCACACTTGAGGAGCTAGAGGGCCACATGTGGCCTTGCAGCTACACGTTCCCCACCACTGGTTTAAATTACCTAGATTGCATGCACCTTTAAATACTTTTAAGAGCTGGCAGATCTAATAGCTGAACTACTGTCAGTAACATCTGAAAGATGCTTTAGAATTGTAGAGACAATGCAGGACTAGAAAACAAAAGATAATTGAATATGCATTCTGTTAAGCAGTGGGCTTTACTTTGGTTTAGGAGAAATTCTAGCCTGAATTATTAAAGAATTGAAAAAGGAAAGAAATATCAAAAAGCTAGTAAGATTTCATCAAGAAATAGGTCATGCCAACTTAACCTTATTTCCTTTTTGTCCGCGTTTGACCCTGGTTTGTTTAACCTTTTAAAAAACCATTGCCTTAAAGATATAAATGGCACACTTATCAAATTACCAAATGACACAAAACTGGAAAGAACAGATAGCACACTGGATGATAAAGTCAAGATCCAAGAATATCTTGACAGACTAGGAGAAAATTGAGCCAAATTTAAGAAGATGAAATTTAAAACAGATAAATATAAAATCTTACACTTCAGTTCAAAAAATCAATTTCACAGGTACACGATGAGTGAGCTGTGATTAGATAGCAGTTTGTCTAAAAAAATCTAGGGATTTTATTAGACTTTATACTCATTATTGGTTAATACTTTGATATATCAAACTAGAAAACTTTAAGAGGCATAGATTTTTGGAATAAGGAGAGGGGCTCCTTGTATGCTGTTATGGTTAGACCATATCTAAAATATTGTGTTCAGTTGAGGACACTATATTTTGAAATAATGCCTGAGGGCATTCCCTCCTAACACACAGTGTAAGTCCCCAGGACAATGGCTACTCGAATTTCACATTACTCTAGTTCTGTGGCTCATAAGCCTCCACCAATAAAATTTACTTTGTTCTCTAGAAGACATAATTAATGGAAAGCAAAGACATTAAATGAAATGATATTTTTTTGAATAGTAGCAATAAAACACTGTACCCATAAACACAGAATATACTTTCCCCAGAAATAAATTCTTATTCCCCAGAAATAAAGGAGCTGATATACCTGTAGAACTCACAGGAAGAAGAGGTGTTATTAGCCATGTACAATTAAGGTGAGCCTTTTAGGAGTATTTTCGAGGTATTGTAATAACTAGCTAATATCCTCATCTTCAAGCAGGAGGCACTTTTTCTCAGGATTTTCCCAACTACAATCTTCAAATGAACAAAAAGCATGAATAAAAACAATCAGGCAACAAATATTTATTAGGTGCCTATTTATACAGGTACTGTTTTATATACAAAATAGGATATGTAAAATTAAATGAGTATACAGAATTCGAATTGAAAAATATACCATACTGTTATACCTTATAGTTTGAAGCTTAGAGTGACCTGAAAGATAACTTTCTTCAATATCTTACTTTTTATAAGTGAGAAATGGGAGACTTTTTTCTTGCTTGTGGTATCACAGTTTGTGATTTAAAGAGCTGAGACTAAAACCCAGCCTTTTGGATATCCATTTTGCTTATGTAGCAAGATAATAAATAGCAAGGACTCAGTCTTTCTCAGTCCTCCTTCAGTACTTTCAGCAGCTTACAATTGTTGAAAACTCAAATGGGGAAAGAATATCCATTCCTTGGTGCCAAAATCACTTTAAAAGTTGATCCAGGTTTGTCTACTGTGGGGAACATTCTCCCTTCTCTAAGATAAACAACTTGAATTTTTTTTTCCCAATTTGACTGCTTGAGGAGAAGAAAAACAGAAAGTCAAATTAAAGAAGAGCTCAGTCATAAAGGACTAGTTCAGTAAACAAAAGATAAATTTGTAATGATATTTCATCAAAATGTTTTTTTTTCAAATCAACATTTGTGATCCATTGAGGGGAAAACGTTTGTTGAGTCATTTTTCAATGATTCCTGATTCTTTCTGATCCCATTTTGGGGATTTCTTGGCAAAGATAAAAAGATTTCTTTCTCTAGGTAATTTTACATATGAGAAAACTGAGGCAAATAGGGTTAAGTGACTTGCCCAGGGTCACACTCCTGGTAAGTGTCTGAAACTGATTTGAACTCAGGAAGATGCCTTTTGGCCTCCAGGCCCTGAGCTTTATCTGTTGTATCACTTAACTGAAAAAAAAGTTTACAAAAAAATTCTTGATTTGCTCTTAATGAATTTATCATATCTATCAAGTTTCTGCAGAATTCACCAGGTTTAGGGAAGCCTAAAGGGAGAATGTCAAAGTTGTAAAAATGAAATAATATCCATCTTGCAAATACTTGCTAAAATGAATTATCTTGATTCAGCTTTAATCACTGGACTCTATTACCTTCTTTATTTAAAAATGTTATGGGCTAATGAAAAATAATTAGCACATGCACTAAACACTGTATATGACAGATGATGAATTCAATATCAGTGATAAGATAATAAACACATAACTTTGGGGACATATTTGAAATAATTGTTTTGTAGTTCTTAGAATTTTTGCACCAGAAATTAAAATTTTGACCATCTAAATAGTTATATTACATTTTTTAGTAAAAAGTACAATTAACAAGAATTTGTTAAGTGCCTACTACATGCCAAACACTATGCTAGGTGCTGTGAAAACAAAGAAAAGGAAAAAAAAATCCACATCTTCAAGGAGCTCTCAATCTAATGAGGGAGAAAACCTGGTTTAGAGTAAGATGATCTCAGTTCAAATCCAACTGCCAGTTCAATAAGATGATCTGAATTCAGATCCAACTACCAACTTACTAGCTGTATGTGACCTTGGGTAAATCACATGCCCTACCTAGTCCTTAGCTTTTATCTATACAATGAAATTAGATTAGATAACCTTGAAAATATCTTCAATTTTAAATCTGTGATTCAATAATGTTTTTCATTGTTCCTGGGAAGCCCAGTTAAGGAGATATGAGTGATAAAAGAAAGATATAAGATGCATTTATTGCCTTTCCCTAATATATATTCAGCAATTGTTGATGTATGAGTAATAATATATAGCATTCTTTGCTGTAAGAAAGAGCTTCAAAAAGCAAGACAAGTGCATTTTCCTGTAGTTTTAAGTTAGAAATGCATTTATGTGAATTATAAGCCTTTCCAAATATATATTTTGGCTCAGAAGATGCTGAATCTGGAATGATACTTTTGCATCATGTACTAGTCCAAGCAAATGAGTGTTTGAATGATCCCTCTTTTTCTCTCTCATAGATAGATACACACACACACATATACACACACACACTTCAAATCTACAAATCTTTAGTTAGTGGCATAGTGAATAAAGAGCTGGAGCTGGAGTCAGGAAGACTTCCTTATTGGGTGACCTTGGATAAGTTAGTTAACTTTTTTCTATCTAGAGCAAATTAGTTCACTTTAATCTGCCTCAGCTTTCCTGAGGTATAAAATGGGGATAAAAATAGTATCTAACTCTCATGATTGTTGTGATGATATAATGAAAGTATTTTAATATTTTAAAGTCCTATACAAATTATAATTTCTACCTATTATTATCACTTTTATTACCTAGTTTGTGCAATACATGTTATTAGAAAAATATGTGTATGTATGTATTTAAGATAGATATGTTTCTTCTGTTACCCCCCTTGTTTTACTTTTTTTTTTTTAACTCATTTGCCCTATCCCAATGGAAACCCTGTAAATGCTTCACTCTCAGATCCTGTCATGGTAACAAATCACTTTAATATGGTATCAACAAAGAATGGGACAGTTTGCTTGGAATAAAAAACATTATGAGCTCAGGAAAATTCAACAGCAGCAAGAACTTCTGATATCCCTGTACCAAACAAGCCTTTCTTTGATACACATCGGGCTGCATAAATTCAGTTGTTAGAAGACAAAGAGCAGGTTTGTCATTGAGGCATAACAGATTGAATATTGGATAGAGAAATCAGGTAGCTCTAGGATCAAGACCTGTTTCTGACATTTACCAGCTGTGTATGCAGGGACTAAGGATAGCTAGGTGGTACAGTGGTTAGAGTGCCAAGGCTAGAGTCAAGAAGACCGAAGTTCAAAGTTGACCTCAGACACTTACTAGCTGTGAGACATTGGGCATATCACTTAACCATAAGGTTCCTCATCTGTAAAATGAGCTCAAGAAGGAAATGGCAAACCACTCCAGTGTCTTTGCAAAGAAAATCCCGAATGGGGTCATGAAGAGTCACAAACAACTGAATAGCAACATACATGGATATAAGTCAATTATCCTCTCTAATTCTCTAATATTTATCTGTTACATCACAGATTGCATTCAGTCTTTTTTTTGACATAAATGAAATCACAAATCTTTGGTGTGACTCTCATATTTCAAGAACTAGATTTAGTGACTTTGCCTAGTTTGGGGTATTTGATTCTGGCAATGTCACGCTACTACTTAATATTATATATGGTGAAGAATCACAAAAATACAAGTGTTATTTCAATATGTCATACCTAGTATTTTAAAAAAAAATATTTCCAAATGCTGTAACTGTCAGAATGCACTATGAATAATCATGTCTTAAACAGACTCTCATCTTCTCATTCCAAGTCCTAATTACATTTACAATAACTACTATTTCTTTCTCAAAAGTTATGCTCTATTCACTTTCTTTCCCCATAATCTTGGTATAATTAAAAAAAATATTTATACTCTGCTTTATTTTGTCTGGTAGATAAGTTTGTCACCCTTTTTAATGTTCAGTGGTCATCCACTACCTCTGTTTGAACAAACAGCATGACATCTCTGTAACCATGAGTAGTATTTTACCTGTACTTAAATTGAGTATATAAAACTTTAGTTCTTCCGCATAAAACAGGAAGTAATTAGCCCTTTCAGCCTTCAGGAGATCCATTAGCTGTGCTTTAATTTTCATCTTCAAGGTAAAATTATCATGCTTTGTGTTAAACCTGTTCACTCTGAATATTTATCTCTCACTGCTCTAATCCCCATTCTCTCGATTCAATCCTTCTTTTTCTACCTTCCTCCATACTCTGCAATTTCATAGTAATAAAAGGATGGAAAAAAAAAAAAGTTTCTCTCTTTGACTCCCTCTGTAAGAAATAGGGTGTTATCTATTCAGAGAGACGTAATTTTATTTTGTTTTATTTTATGAAAGCAATTGAGGTTAAATCATTTGCCCAGGGCCACACAGCTAACAAGTGTCTGAGGCTGAATTTGAACTTGGGTCTTCCAGGGTTGGTGCACTGTCCACAGCACCACTTAACTCTCCCCACTATAAAATTCTTAAGAAGTTCAGAGGTAAGCTAATAGATAAATTAATTATAGTTTTTATCACACTGCTATCCTGATAACTATCTGCATTCAAATTCTGTTGGCTACTTTGTCTGATCATCATATCTTAGATCCCATTTGTTCACTTCTTTAACATTTATTAACTTTATAAAATTCTCTTTCTGATGGTTTGTATTGTAATGTAGTATGACATATTAAGAAGTGAAATGGCAACCTAACAAAGCTTTAAAAGTCACCTGCTTGCTCTCTTCTTTTGACAGATGATAAAACTAAGACTCAGAACAATTAAATGACTTTCCTAGTCACACAACAATTTTTCTAATCAAAAACTGATGTGTAGAAGTCTACAAGTCATGCTTCTACCTCTGCAGTACTCTATTTTTGTGCACAATTATACACCAGGTGGGGAATTCCAAGGAGATCAGCACTTGTCAGGTTTTTTTTTACCCTTATACTATTTGCTGAGTTAAGTGGCTATGACCTCAAATGGCAAGGAAGAGAAACTCTTCCAAATTTTAACCTACAGATATCCTTAAGCCATAAGTTATAATGCCAACGTTAAAAAACATTATCATCTTAAATATTCTAGAAGGAAATTATGCTTCCAATAAATTTGATAGATTTAACAAATGTGTTAATGTAACCAAAAGTTTCCTTTAAAAATATGTGACCATTTAGAGGGAATCGTTCCCCCAGGCCCTCTATTACATTCATGATCCAGCATCAGAGGACTTTCATGATACTCACCAAGTCTCTGTGCTTCCCTCAGTCTCACAACACTTGGATTTCACTTAGGCTTTTGCTCTACTCTTTGTGAATGATATACTGTTGTTGTGGTATTCTACGGCTTATGCAAGGAAGGAAGAAAATAAGCATTTCTTGAGTACCTACTCTTTACAAATAGATTATTTGACACAATAACCCTGGGAAGTAGGTTCTCTACTGTTATTATAGCTGTTTTACAGATGCCCAGGGTCACATGGCTAGTGTGTCTGAGGCCATATCTGAACTTAGATCTTCCCAATTCTAAGCCCAAAGCTCTATCCACTGTACCACCTAGCTACCTCCTTGTGTTTCCAACATCAAATTAAGTTTAATGGTACAGAACTCCATCCCACTGCTTCCTCCTCCTTTTTTATTTTTGATTAAATATGTTATTTCCTTTAAAGTCACATATGAGGACATACTGTGTAAAGGTTTTCATCAGCATGATAATAGACAAAATTAGATTAATGCCAGTAGACAAAACAGCCATTTCCAGCTCCTTCCCCTTTCAATTCCTTTGATCAGTATCTCAAGCATCCCTTTCCTCCTAGCCTATAGTTGATAGGACTTTTATGTAAGTTTCTCTTTATTCAATCATACACCTGATATATGAGATAAACTCTAATTTATTCAAGCTTGGATCTGCAGTGCTCTATCCCTCTCTTCCAAAGGTGGCACAGATTAATTAAGCAATATGGCCCTAGACGTTGTTTTGCTTCTAGATGATTGCATTTCAACAACCCCATCTTCAACTGTTCTCTCCTTCATTCAGGTGCTGGCCTTTGACATTGTTTCATTTCTTTATATATCAGGAAAATAGTAGGGATTTTTCCCATTTGACATAAGCTGATTAGGTATCACAGTCCCATACCACAGAGAGGGGAAAAGCCAAGGGCTGCCTCAGCAGAGCATTGTTTCACCAATCTTTCTCCTCACTTCTGAATTCAGGTTTTTTTTTTCCAATTCTTACCTCCAAAAGAGCATTGTGCCTACAATCTGGGAGTTCTGAGTTCACATCAAGTCTCTGAAATTTACCAATTTTGTGACCTTTGGTGAGTCACTTAATCATGAATCCTCAGTTTCCTCATCTGTAAAACTGAATAATAATTACCCTTACCTCACAAGATTGTTGTATCAAATGAAATGGAATATATAAAATGTTTTGCCAATCTTAAAATGCTATGTAAATGATAGCTGTTCCCTAATTTATTAGTATCCTTGTGAATCAGGGTTTTTTTTTTACTTTTTTGTGCAAAATGGGAATTGGAATTCCCACCATTCTTACCATACAGAATAATTTTAGCAGTAAAAAAACAGTGTGAAATGCTCTGCAGATGGACTCATGATATGGTAGAATTGTAAGGTGCCTTACATCAGGGCTTCTTAAATTTTTTTCCATCCACTGGAGACCCCTTTTCCTGTTTTGACAACATTGATTGGAGCTGGGTGGCCTGAGGGCATGTGCAGTGCAAAGGGCCCATGCTTTGTGTTCAGAACCAAGGCTGCAGTGAAGCTGGGTAATGTAACACAGGCAAGCACTGTCAGAAAAACCTCAGATCCATTACACATTTGATTTCAAATTAATTTTGGGTTTTTTCATGTTCAGAAACCTTTTCCTGTTCCCAAATTTTTTTGTGACGGGGTCATGACCCACAGTTTAAGAAGTGTTGCTAGAAGTTCCTTGGGATAATCGTGTAATTTTCTAAATAAAGATTAGAGTCACAGCCAGAATTCAACCAAGATCCACTTCATGTAAAGCATAGATGTCCTAAGGGAACATATTGGATTTGTTATTTGACCAAACTTATTTATTTGTTAATTTTTGCCACTAGGGACATTTATATGTCTCTTTTTATCAGACTAATGTGGGACCACATCCTGCAATTTAGGCACGATTCTGCTAAATTATAAGGATAAGAATCATAGCTCATCTAAAATGTATGTATTTCCATAAGGCCTAAGAGAGTGTTATGTGTACTTTATGAATGTCTATAGAATAACACAAATAATTATATTCTATTTAGGAAGGGGAAAAAGCACTAGAAGAGGTATGCTTTGAAAAAATAGTTCGTGTACAATAGATAACAATACGTACTATTATAATATGAACTTGTGATCTGAGAAAACAGTTGGGAATGACCATTAAATGCTAGTCCTATTTCATGAAGTCTTAATATTATTAAATATTTGCTGTCCCTTTCAATCTCCCTTGCCCTTATTTTTTTGGAAACGCTAGAAGAAGCAGGTATCTCTGTGACCTTACTTTAATTTGATTTACACATCAATACTAAAGTTTCATAGGCACATTGTAAAGTTAAAGTGATTTATTTTTCCATTATTGCCTCTGGGAATTATGGGGCATTCTGACCATAAATCGGAGAAGAGAGGCCTTTTTCCTTGCATTGTAACAATAAAGAAAAGTCAGATCTAGAGACCAACAAAGGAATAGTAAAAATTAAAGATTGAATTGCCTGCACTTGATCATTAATCCATCCTCTGTCAATGCTGAATTTTTATCTGCAGTATGTTTTTCTTGTAATTTCCTTGTTCCAGGTTAAAGTTTGAAAAGCTCAAGGGATAGAGGAGTTTCAATAGCCCTGAGAAAACTATTCTGTGTAAATCTATCAGATGAATTTTATTTCTTTTCAAGCAGTACAATGAAACTCCATTCGGCCTAATAGCTTTTTACATCTTTTTTCTGTTTGTTTAACCATTTTTCCCCCCATGGCTTTTAGATTAAATTACTATTGGCACAAGCTTAGACGTATGGCATGTTAACCTATCCCCTTTCTAATAACTGTATGTTATCCTAAGATAATAGGTCTAGATCGGAAAGGGACCTTAGAGACTGTCTAGGCTTTTTACAATTGAGTCATTTTACAGTTGAGTACACTTAAGCCTAGTTAGGTTATGATTTGCCCAAGGTCACACAGCTGATAAGCAACAGAGACAAGATTTGAACACAGGATTTTCCTGCTTATAGACTTGATTCCTAATTGAGCCTGTATTTCTAAACTTTTCTACGTTCTGTTACCACAAACCTTACTCCTCTTTTCAGCCAGCTAATTGTCCAAATGAATTTTGTGCCCAGGCAGAATACTGATTAATCAAAATAAATCACATTACCACTAATGGAAAACAGGCCCAAATAAATTCTTTTGTGGTGATGGGTTGACTCCTCAGATGTCCCAATACTAGCATCCTGGGTACAAAGAAATAATGGAAGAATAATAATCCTATAGACTGTGGTACCAATGCAATATTTACAGCTCTCACTATCACAATAAAAACCATGACTGCAAGTCTTGCATGACATCCAACTGCAAAATATACCAAAGTCTCCACATAGATAATAGAACTGAAGCATTATTTACAGAGCAGAAAACCAAATCTCAAAACCAGTAAGCTGATTCCATCATAGTACCAAAGATATTCAGAAGCCATAATAATGCTGAGAGCCACAGCATCCTTTAGCCTTCCCATAAACAAATACAAGACCAGTATTTACTCACAAACCTCCCTATCTCCTTGCAGAATGTCCTCTCTCCCCCACTATCTGGCTAGCTCTGACTAACAGCTTCCTGTGGGCTCTGTTTCTCTTCAGCAAACTCCTCCCATCACAGGCTCCATGTGACTACATTCAATCTATTAGGGGGCAGAATTTACTTCCAAAGCAGGCGAGGTCTTCAGACTCCTCCCTGGGTCTATTAAGGGGCAAGGAAGATCTTCAAATTCCCATTCCCATTACATAGACTGAAAAGAGTTTTCTTCTCTTCTGGGCCCAGAGAAAGATTCTCTCTCCCCAAAATGGGAAGACCTATCAGTTGAAGAAAATTGAATTACTATTTTTAGTACATATGTACTCCTCCTCAAGGACCTCTATGATGGTTGTGGATAACTAGGAACTTTTTAACTACTTCCAGCAACTAGTATTTTACAATCTATGATAGCTACTCCTCTGAGGAAAATCCTATTGTCTCTTAACCACATCTTGTTTCAGTATAAACAAAGTTTCCTTCCATTAAAGAGAAGGTCAACAGAAGGTCAACATGATGGAGGACATCTGCAACTGGGAGTTCATCTATATCAGAGGAGTGAGACTAGCCTTAAACTTTTCCCTAACCCAATGTAGCTTAATAAGAAGTAGATTTACTACCTTAGGTTGACAAATTGTAAAATGTCTTTGCTTCATCTCAGTCCTTTTTCATGGCACTGATAAGATTTTGTTGATATTTACTTTGGCTATAAGTTATTGATTCTATGAATTACCTTAGATCCCAATGACCTAGTTTTGTAGATATACTACTTAGACATTTTGAAGTGATTCTTTGATGTTGTTCATTTATGTCTGACAACAGTCTATTATGTCATTTACTATGTAGATGAACAGCCTCTACCCTTCCATATGTTTACAGTGCCTTACTTCAGTTCTTCCTTTTCCTGTCCTTCCTAGTCTTCATTAGACTTGGGAAAGATCCTGGTCACTCTATATGGAAAGGCACATCTTTAAGTCAAGGACGGAAGGAATAAGACAATCCTTGCCCTGCTGTACTCTAAGCTTCTCTAGTCTTAGCCAAGGATTACTCATGAACCATCTAGCCCTATTGTAAGCCATGAGTCATATTTTGGGTCTAGCCCATAACTCTTTTTAACTAGGTTTTTTGCTCTGGTATTGAGGTCTTGACTTCAGTGTCCATGGATTCCCTTCCTAAACACTTAACCCTTTCTTAGCTACACTGAGATTTTTAAAGTTCAGCCTTTCCCACTAATTACCAAATACTTTACCTTCCCATTCAAATTAGCTGGCTTTTTTTGCCTGTTTAAATGTCCAGGCTGTTATTTATACCACTTAGTGTATTTTAATTGGGAAAGGAGAGACCCAAGACAACTTCTGCATTATCCCTGATGGCATTGGCATTCCTGGGCAAAAAGCATTATCTCAATTACAAAGGACAGTCTTTTGAAATATAATTATATAACAGCATGCTGACAGTCAATGATTTACCAATTCAATTGCATCATCTTTTTTTTAAAGAATCTGTGATGTACAAAACATTGGAATGGTGGTGGGGAGTACAAAGATGAATAAGAGTAAGACTCCAACTATGTGGAAATTTCATTATAGTAGGGGAAAGGGCATATATAAAATATAGTACGAAATAATTGTATAGATGAATGAACACTAGAAATTGAGTCAGAAAAGCTGAATTCTACCTGAATAGTTATCTTGAATTTGCCACAAATTCGCTCTTTCACAGGGATTGTTAACCTTTTTGTGTCATAGATACCTTGGGCTGTCTAGTAAGGCATGTAGACCCATTCTGAGAATAATTCTTTTAAATATATAGTAAAAAATGCATAGAATTACAAAGAAAGTCAATTGTATTTATTAAGTATTTGACAATTTGTCAAAACACTGCCTCATACATAAATGCTTAATAAATACTTTACCCTATAGTTAAATATATATGTATGTATACACACATATATGTGTACATGTATATATGTATGCGTGTATGTTTGAGTATAAAATATATGTGCATATCTATTATATGAGTATATCTGTGCATATGGATATATGTGTGTATATGTATGTGTAAGTAGGAATTTCATATTCATAATCCTCGATTTATCTCATCTTTGGGATTTAGTATCCTCTAAACAAACAGAAAGGGTTAAAAAATCTCTAAGATACCTTCTAACTCTAATATTTTGTGTTTTAAATATACAGAACTAAAAATATGGTACTACCTAAGGGACCAACAGACTGATTATTGCCTCCTGGAGGATTTGGGAAGGGACCTTTGAGCTATGTTTTATGTAGTGGGTAGGAATTTCCAAGGCAAATAATGAGGTAAAATGGGTATAATCAAGGCTCAAAGAGGGATAGCAATAATGTAGAAACATCTTAAATTTAGAGAAAGAAGAATTGAGTTTGAATTCTGACTGTCTGTGCCATGTAATATTGAGAAAACCACTATCAGTTTTGAACCACAGTATCTTTGCCTGTAAAATGAGGGGCTTTGGATTAGATGGTCTTTAATTTTTCTTCTCTCTTTAGATTCTGTGGTCTTCTGAATTGGGTGAGCAAAGTCAATTAATGTTGAAAGTGCAAGATATGCTTCTGGAATAGTCTGGCTTAACTAGATAATAGAGTATAGAATGGAAAGTTGTAAGACAAATCCAAGAAAAGTCAACAAAGAGGTTCTTACATGCAAGAAAAGGAAAGCATCATAAAGTATAACTATCTAGAAGAAGAAAAGCAATAAATAATGCCTAGTATTCTGGAATATTTAGCTGGCTATATAAGATGACTTTAAATGGCTTACTAGTTATTGTTATGTTTAGTTGTCAAGTTTTCATATGGTTTTATCCCAGGAAAATATCATGGAGGATGTATGTCCAAAAGTATTTTCTAAAAATTCCTTTCTTTCTCATGAACATTTATGTTATGAGCATAATGCATTAGTAATTTCTATTATAAGAAAGCTTTGGGAAAATAATAGTTTCTTGGGATTCCATAATTACTGTTATTCCAAGATCATGTTAATATCCCAGATATTGTAACTATAAAGAGAGTAATAGATAAAGTAGACAGGTTATCCCAGGAGTCAGCATATTTTAAGCTTTAATTTATTGTCTAGGAAAAAAAATTAAGCATGATCCCTGTGTCTAGAGAAAGAAATAATTTTAAGTATTCATCTAATGAATGTCTAACAGTAGAAAAACATTTGGTTCCCTAAAAGACATCACTCTCCTGGGATGTATAAATTAAAAGTCTAGTACAGAGAAACTATGAAGTAAACCTCTTCTGATATTTGGCTTTTCTCAGACACTTCTTATAGAATAGTGCTGTATTCTAAGCCCTGTAGTTTAAAGAGATTATGGAAATTTTTGAGACTGTTCAAAGAATCATAATAAGGAGTTAGAAAATGAAGCCTTCCAGGAAAGGCCAAAATAATTGATATTGTTTAAATCATAGATCATATTTTAATATGTGAGTTTTGCTGAATATACTGTTTTATGAACACTAGATGAGATGATCTAGTGAAATAATGGAAGCTCTTTCCACAGAGGAATTTATAAAGAAGAATAAATATTTGATTCTAGAAAACTGCTTTTTGGAAAGTTATTAACAAGAAATAATGGATTTTCATAAATAGCTTCACCCTTTGAGGAATCAGTTCAACTTTATATTATGCACAAAAAATTAAATGACTTGTTCAGTATCACACAGCTAGTACATTTCTGAGGCCAGCTAAGAATTTAAGTCTCACTGACTCCAGAACTAGGACTCTATGCACTGTGCCTACTAGGTGCCCAATATATGTCCAGGTTTATTTTTGTTTCTTAAATTATAGTATCTAGATTTTGTTTGGTTGTAGTTTTGGGGTACCCTACTGATTCTTAAATTATCCTATATCTACATATTTTCCAGGCTAATTGCTTTTGTTACGTTATTTTCCATGTTTTTTAAAAATAATTTTTCAGTCTTTTGACTGTTTTAATATTAATAATTGTCTCATGGGATCATTGAATTGTTTATTTAATTGTACTTTTCAAGGACTCTACTGTTTACATAAACTTTCCCTGCTTCATTTCTAACCTATTTATTCTTCTCCCATTTTTTCCTTCTAGATCTATAATTTGGTTGTTAATTTCATATCTTATCTCTTGCCTTACTTATTAAGGCTATTTAAAGTTTTGCAGTCAGTCTACTCTTTTCTCAATGGCTCTACTTAATGTGAAGTTATTCTGTTTTTCTGGGTCCAAGTGTTGGGATTCAATTAGCTCATAATATTTCTTCTTTATGTTCAGAATTATCTTCTGCTTCCTCATATCTGTAGCCTTAGTTGTCAGATTGGGACATAATGCCAAGTCTAGGCTCTACCTCTTCCTTCAATCTTGATTGAGATGTGCATGTCCAGCATTGTTTTATCCCTTTTGTAATATGGTACCAATAATTATAGAAGTGTTTAATGGAAGTAGGCCCTATCCTCTACTGCAGTCCTTAAAGTGGTCCCCTATAGATTTTGGCATCAGCCACATCTCAGTCTTATTCTCCTTGCAAAATTCCATAATCAGGAGATGAATATCTCCTTTGTGATGGACCAGGCAGGCCCCAAGGGTATACTGGTGTCAGTTCTCCCAAAAGGGCCTGTATCATACCTCCCAGGTGATAGAATGGCTGTGGCTCCTACAAAGGAAGACTTGTTTCAGAGCTCTTCAAGGGGCCCTAGTATTTCATAAACTGTTTCCTGTAGGGACCCTGTGTTCCCACAAGACATTTACTTCCTGAAGTTGTGTAAAGCCAATCATGTGCAGGTCTCCTGAGGATTGCCACTGTGTGTAACTTTAAGCATCTAATCACATAGTATAGTGAACTCCCTCTTTATTCACCAATAAACTAAAGTAAAACATTCACAACGTAACATAACATAACAACTTATTATTATGGTGGCAATGTAGTCTTAAACAAAAGATGTAATTCAGTAAGTCACAATCTCTACAATCAATATAAAGTACCCATAAGAAATCTTCTTTCACCTTGATTGGAGGCTGGCTTCCAAATCATCCTTAAGGCAGTCATCCTTAAGGGTTAATAGAAAGTATAAAGGCCATCCACCCCTATGTCACAGTAAGTTGCTGTCTCATCAGTCAGCACTGAGTACTGCAGTAAAGATCCTTTCATATTAACTCGAGGCTGACTTCGAAACTCCATGGCTCCTCTTCCATGCCCCCAGCTCTAGTCTGGATTCATTAGACTGTTACCTGGATTCACAAGTAGGCAGCTGTCTGATCAGCAGCTCATGGGGCCTGCTCTGTTCCAAGCTCTTCACATGTTCAGTTTCTAGGAAAACAAAGCTTATCAGAATGACAATAATACACACATTAAGCTTAACAGAATTTCAACAATATTCATACACATTGCTTTGCTATCATCTCACTTCATTTTCTCTTTGACAAATCAACACAAATCAACAGAGTGCATCTGTCTCACAAAGTAACAGTTCAACAGACAGAATGCTTCTGTCTGACAAAGTAACACAATTCAACAGAGTGTGTCTGTCTGAGAAAGTAACTCCAATACAGAACAACAGAAAACAACAGAGCGCCAAAATTGAAAACATCATCTCTCTTATTGCTGCTTTGTCCTAGCTCATGCTTGAGCTTTTATATGCTCAGCTCCTTCCTGTTCCATGCTTGCTGTACTGCTCTTTGGACAAGTTCCTCCAGCTGTGGGAATTAGGCATATTAAGGGCAGGGAAGGTCTCCTTCCTAGATCTATGATTTCATTGTTAATTTCACGTCTTATCTCTTGCCTTACTTATTAAGGCTATTTAAAGTTTTGGAGTCAATCTACAAAATTGACGATTTTTGAGGCCAACACAGTATATACTATTTCTAAAAAAGACACGAAATAATCACAGACAAGGTTCAAAGGCACTTGAATGGCTGAAACAGAAAGCAAAGTATTACTTTGATTGCCATTACAAGTTGTCACTTCACAGTGATCTTTTTTATTCTCTACCCTTTGCCTGCAGCTTCACTCACAGACAAGTAACTGAGATACTACTGCTGTCAGGCTCATTTTAGGCATGTTTTTACTGCTTTCTGCCTTCTCTGGTGCCTTCCTGCTGCCCAACAAGCAGGCTATTGGTTATCTTCTTTTGCTCTCTACTGTTTTTCTTTGTTCATTTTGATCATTGTTGTAATGCCATGCATGAGCAGCTTCCCAAAAGAATGCTACTATGAATACCTTTTAAGGTTCTGATTACACAGTATAGAGAACACTCCATTTATTCCATAACAAATCAAGGCAAACATTCACAACAAATCACAATATAATATTCACATCTTATCACAGAAAAATCACAATATAGTGTTTACAACAGCTTAACATTAGAATGGCCACATAGTTTTCACCAAAGTGGCCACAGTATTTAGAACAAAGAACAAAAGAATTAATTACAATAAAAATAACTAAATAAAAATTATATAGAAATGATTAATCATGACCACTCTCATTGGAATGGCCAGGGAAAGATTGGTATACATCACTTCTTTTTAATTTAAATGGACCTGGAAACATTTAGTCTCTCTCTACTTCTGTCTTTTTATCTGTCTGTTTCTCTCTTTCTCTCTGTCTCCCTTTGTCTCTGTTTCTCTGTTTCTATCCCTCTCTCTGTCTCTGTTTATCTCTTTCAATAAAGGACCATATTAAAGGTTTCTATTTTTGCATCATTTTTTCTATTTGTAGTTGTTTCCTATTAGAGCTAATTCAAGACTGCTTAATTTTTCATGATTTATAGACTCCAGAATGATTTATCAAGTATCTTGATAACTATTTAGATTTTTTAAAAACTTAAACAGAATGGAATTATAATCTTCATTGGCAAAACTTCATTACAAAGCTTAATTAAGATTCTAAGTCTCTGTATATTAAAGTAGAGTTTGGACTATTTATACTTAGCTGAACTTTTTAACATTTACATTCATTTTCAGTAACATCTTCCATTCCAAACCATATTATTTTTTTGGGTTTTTTTTGCATGTCTGAATGTATTAATATTCTTGTTGAACTGCTATCCTTACATATGTTGTTTACTGAAAAATGAAGTTGATGCTTTCTTTTAGAAAGCATTGCTTGGCCTTCTGAAAACTGCTCCCTCTCATGGGATTTAATTGTTAACATTGTGTCCACCCTGTTTCAGTAATATCCCATTGTAATGCCAATCAACAGTAGATCCCTGAAAGAATGCTACTGTGAACAGCTTTTAAGATTCTGATTATACAGTATTAGTGAACACTTTGTTTATTTCATTACAAATCAAGATTCAGTACAATATTCACAGTATCAACAATTCACAATATTATATGCAATATTTAGAACAAGGAAGGTCTCAATATTATATCTTATTACAGAAAGTAACAAGGAATATGAGAAGAATCGCCTGGTCCCCCTAAGGGGGAAACCAGCTTAGCACTTAATGAACAAAAGAAGAAACACTTGAAGATTCAATCAATCAATTAAAAAAGCAATCGTCTAGTTTCCCTAAGAGGGAGTTGATTCAATCACCAATTCACAATATACTGATCTTCCACTCATGGGGCAACCATTAACTTTAGTTTCCAAATAAAATTCTTAGAAAACCACACAAACTTTCCACCCCTTGATTTCCAACAAACCTCAGTTTAGTCCAAGGGGAGGCCTTTTCTTCATTTTGACTCTGGGTAGTGTCTCTGATTCCCTGGATCCTCTTCCCTGGTCCCAGCTCCCTCCTGAGTCTGTCAAACAATCACCTAGATTCAGGAGCAGAAAGCTGACAGATTCTCGTCTAGTCCTCAAAGGAAAACAGCTCCCAGGTCCTTGTCCTCAGCAAACATCAG
>CM053594.1:242045874-242067808 GCA_028646575.1 Pseudocheirus occidentalis
CTTTTCCATGTTTACCTTCTCACGTTCCTTGTATTTGAGCGTCAAATTTTCTTTTCAGTTCTGGTTTTTTCGGCAAGAATGTTTGAAAATCCTCCACCTCACTGAATGACCATATTTTCCCCTGGAATATTATGCTCAATTTTGCTGGGTAGGTGATTCTTGGTTTTAATCCCAGCTCCTTTGATCTCCTGAATATCATTTTCCAGGCTTTTCATTCCCTGAATGTAGAAGCTGCTAGATCCTGGGTTATCCTAATTGTGTTTCCACAGTATTCAAATTATTTCTTCTTGACAGCTTGTAATATTATCTCCTTGATCTGGGGACTCAGGAATCTGGCCATAACATTCTTAGGAGTTTTCCTTTAGAGATCTTTTTCAAGAGGTGATTGGTAAATTCTTTCAAGTTCTATTTTGCCCTCTGCATCTGAAACATCAGGGCAATTTTCCTTGAGAATTTCTTGAAGGATGTTTTCTAGGTTCTTTTTTTGATCATGGATTTCAGGTAGTCCAATAATTTTTAAATCATCTCTTCTGTTTTCCAGGTAAGTGTTTTTTTCGAGGAGATATTCCACATTGCCTTCTATTTTTCTTTTTTCTTTGTTTGTATCTATTTAATATTATCTTGCTTTCTCATAAAGTCTTTTGCTTTCATTTGCTTCACTCTAATTGTAAGGAATTATTCTCTTCAGAAAGCTTTTGAGGTTCTTTTTCCATCTGACAAATTTGACTTTTTAAGAGATTCTTCTCCTCATTGGCTTTTTGGGTCTCTTTGCCATTTGAGTTAATCTATTTTTAAAGTGTTATTTTCTTCGGTCAGGTTGTTGACTCTCTTTTCATGATTTTCTTGCATCATTCTCATCTCTCTTCCCAATTCTTTCTCCACTTCTCTTATTTGGTTTTCAAAATCCTTCTTAAGCTGATCTATGGCTTATAGGCATTCTTCATGTTTCTTGGAAGCTTTTGGAATGGGAGTTCTGACTGTGTTGTCTTCTTCCCATTCCATTCTTTGATTCTTTTTGTACCCCAAAAAGGAATCTAGAGTTTGATTGCTGTTTTTACTTTGCTTCCTTTGCCTGCTCATGTTGTTGCCAGTCAATTACTTGACTTTTAATCTCTGTGGAACTCTGCTTCCAGAGGAGAAATCTCTTTCCCAGATTGCTGGGGTTTTCTCAGCTGCAGGAGGTATTAGGGCTGCTGCAGCCCCCACCAGCTTTGGCTCACTGAAAACACACCCCTGGACTACCACCCAAGACCATGATCCAGAACCAGGCTGCTCAACACAAGAGCACTTAACCTCTGAATAATTACTTGGCCGCCCTGTAGTCTTCAGGTTGGGAGCTCTGAAGCAGCCACGTGGAGGCAGCAGTCTGCTGCTTCTTTGCCCTGGAGGTGGTTTGGCTGGACCGCTTTTGTCCCCCCCAATTTAGCTGAAGTCCACTGACCTTTCCCTTAGTCCTTGTTTCTTATGGCTTGATAATTCTGGAAACTGTCACAGCTGCTGCTGATCCACTGTCCTGAAGGCTCAGGCTGCCACTTGTCCTAGCTGCCCTTAGGCCAAGCTGAGGTTTCAGGCTGGGCAGGTTTCAGCAGCCAGCATGCTGTGATGAGCCCTTCCTTCCTTCTTTCAGCGGAACATGTATTTTTGTGAGTTTTGAAGCCCTAAAATTTGTTTAGAATCACATTTTATGGGTATTTGAGGTGGCTATGTGGGAGCTGTGGAACCTTGTTGCTTCTATGCTGCCATCTTGGCTCCAGTTCCCCTCCCCCAACCTTTTCCAATTCTTACCCAACATTAAAGCCTACCTCAAAATTAATTATGTTTAGGAAGTCTTCAGTTGAGTCACCTATAGATATCAACTTGTTCCTCTGACCTCACAAAGAATGTTGTTTTCTATGTTTTAATGAACTTTATCAGATTATAGATTTAGAAATAGAAAGGGATTGCTACAGACCTTTTTGCTCTTCAGATGAGTTAATAGAAGCCCAGAGAGGAAAGGCATGTGGCAGAAGGAAAAAAAAAAGACTGGCACTTGTCTTAGCAGGAATTGTGACAGTGCTGATCCTACTCAAAACCTCTCATTCTATAAAATGTTCCATATCTTGACATTTGTGAGATTTGTTAATCTACTTCTTACATTGTTCTCCTGTATTCTTTGCTGATCTGTTGGTTTTTCCTGCTCCCTGAATATAAGTGTGGTCAAAGTTTCAATTCTTGTTTCTTTGCCTTTTTCTTTATACTTTCTTTTGTACGTTCTCATCACTCCAGTGATCATATATATATGTACGCATGCATGTGTGTATGTATGTATATGTAATATGTATACATGTATATATACACATGTATATGTGTGTATATAAAACTACAGATGTATACACGTATGTATACATGCTAGATATATGTATAGGTATGTATACATGTATGAATATATGTATATATATTCTGTCATCCTTTCTAATTCAATTTTCCTTTATGTAAACAACCATCACTTTTCCTTTAAGAAACAGACTTCTACATAATTATATAATCAGACAGGTTATTTAACCGGACAAGATTTTAGCAGTCTGTCTCCATTCTTTTGCTTATGAGAAAATAGAGGGACCAGAGGTTGTGACTTATCTGAAGTTATACCACTTGATAATCATAGAGCCAAAATGTTAATATGTGTTTCAGTCCCTAATTTATGGGATGGTCTTAGGCACAAGCACTGCTTCTGTACTTTCTCCCTGGGTCCTACCTAGAAAGAATGACACTTGACTCCCTAAATATAAAACTTGCTCTCAGGGAATGACAGCTTTCAAAGGCAAATTCTCCCAGGAATGTATAAATTAATCATTTAAATTGTGAATTATGCTTTAAAAATCAATGCTATTGTCTTTAGGAACTTTGCGTTTCTCAGTATAAAGGGTTTTGGTTTTTTTCGCCCCTATAACATTTATTTTCCCTGGGGGGGAGGGGGGGAAAGATTAATTAAAAGGTAGGGACAAATTTGACCCATAAATCACATATGTAAAGATTAATTTTGTGTTTTAATATTTCATTCCTTACAGGGAATAACTTTGTTATCCCAACATACTGCATCTATCTAGGCTACTTAAAAAAAGATATAAAATAAAAGGAAGTGTGTGATGTCTTGAGCATCAGTAGTTGACAAGATTTGTATGCGTACATAAAGTTTTATGGCAAAGATTATCATCTACAGAAATCTATGGATGTGAGAGCCTTGTTCGTGATTATATTTCAATGTGAACAACTGGTTTATTGTCAACTGAAGTAATGGGAGCAGTCATTTGTAGATGAGGTATAGTCCAATGCTGCTAAGTTCCAGATCTGTTTTATACTGGAAAAATGGAAGCCACAAGAGAGTAAAGTACAGAAAGGGATTAGTCTAGAGCAGTCTGGATTAGTCTTCTTAACCTTTGTACAACATGAAACTGTATGGCCAAGCAAAGCCTATGGATCTCTCCTGAAAATAAAATTTTTAATGCATAAAATAAAATATGTGCAAAAGAAACTAATCATGTTTGTATTGAGTCACCATATATATATATAATTTAAAGTCCCCAGACTGGAGATTAAAACCCCCTGCTCTAGAAAGAACAAGTCCTAAAACAGTGGGATTAAAATGGCTAATTCTCTTATAAAGAAAAAAGTTAGATGTTGCGCATATGATGGGCACTATACTAGGATACAAAAGAATGAAATACTGAACCATACTTTTTTATTAAATATTTGATTACTACAAAACTACATTTTGTTTGGTCTTTATCGCTCTGTGACTAATTGCACTATCCATATTAACAGTATAGAGTAAAATAGGATTCAAGTGAATGCAAACTTCTGATGATCAAATGCTACTTTTTTTTTTCTCTTTGTATCCCTAGAAGCTAGCACACTATCTTGCAAAGGTAGGTACTTCATAAACTCTTATTGAATTTAATTGCTTTGAACTTTTTTTTTTTGGACAGACTTTCCCTAGTTACCAGGCCTCTATTTTAGTAGGTTGCATTTGTCACTAAATATAATCATTAGTATTATCCTGTTTCTATTTTTGTTCTGAATTAATAGGATTTGAGTCAGTGAAATATGGCTATGTATGAAAATTGAAACTTTATTTGAAATGTGAAAAAATTATAAGTACAGTATTAAGCCTACCTATAAAATCACATCCTACCTAAATCTCTGCTTTATTTCAGGCAGTTGGTAAACATTTATTAAATGCCTACTCTGTGCTAAACACTGATACTAAGAAAGGCAAGCCTTATTATAGCCAAGAAACCCACGATATAATGGGATAGATAATATGTAAACAAATATAAATAAGCAAACTATCTACAGAAACAAGTGGAAATAATGAACTGAGAGAGGCACTAGAATAAAGAATTTGGAAAGGTTTCCAATCTTCCTGGGACTTGAAGGAAGCCAGGAAAGACAGAAGGCAAAGATGAAGAAAACATTCCAGGGATAGGGCACAGTCTGTGAAAATGCCTGGAGTTGGAAGATGGAGTGCCTTGTTTGAGGAGAAGCAAAGAGGCTGGTGCTAATTGCAACAGTAATTATATGGTGAAGTTGGGAGCTAAGATGTAAAAAAAAGACTGGTAAAGTATATGTATGTGGGCAGATTATAAAGCCCTTTGAATGCCAAACAGAATATCATGAGACTCTGGAGGTAATAGGGAGCCATTGGAATTTATTGACTAGAGGAGGGGCATGTTCAAATCTGCACTTTAGGCAGATCACTTTGATAGCTGAGTGGAGGATATCTTGGATTTTTGGCAGACTTTTGACTTGCAGACCAACAAGATTTATCTGCTGCCCCCTTAGGCAGAATACATATCACCAAAGAACTGTTTGTGAGTTGAGTAAGGCCAATTAGATTACAAACTCAAACATCTCTGTTATTTCACATGAGAGGGAATGTCTCCAGTTATTGCTCAAGATTTCCATATACTTGTAATTTCCGTTGTCCAAATAGAGGTAAAGAATCCAAGTAGTACTCTATTCCCTTTAGTGTTCAGTTGAATTCAGATTTGAACAATTGTGTAAGAATAACTGATATTTACACATAGTTGGAGGGCATTTTTAATGCATTATCACATTTAATGCTAAAGTCAACTCTATGAGATTGCCAGAGCAAGTATCATTATACAAGTTTTAAGGTTTGTAAACTGAAGCATAGAGAGGCTATTATTTGCCGAGGTTACAGAGCTAAAACTGGAATCCAGAGTTCCTGATTCTAATTCTAGGAATCATTTTGCTTGATCATACTTCCTCTTAAGTCTGCATTCTTTATTAATTGGGTATAAAAATAAATTGACAGGGCCAACAACATACATTTGAGGATATTGATTATGAAAGGAATTAAGAAAAGTAGCTATGCAAGTATAAGATTTCCACAGCTTTATAAAATTAATGCTTTTTGGTTGAAATTTTTTTTTGCCTTCAACAGAACTCTTAAAAAAACCTAGGATCATTTGAATATATTTATGTGTGTGTGTCTGTGTGTGTATACAAGCAGAGAGAGAGAGAGAGAGAGACAGAATATAAAAACTATATGTGACCATGTGGGAAATATGTTAGTAAAAGTTGGTTTGGTACTTAGGAGGAGCTATGAGATAAAACATGAAAATTGCCATGCAATGAAGGAATGAGGAGCAGCTCAGGGATTAGTCTGATACATTTATCAGAGGAAAGCTTTGAAAAAAAAATAAACATTTTTTGGTTCTGCTGCTTATGTCTCATGAGAAAAAAAAATGCATGCAGCCTTTGCTTTTTGCTGCAGTATGTTCCTAGAAACCAGAACAGAAAATAGCCTAGAGGGGAAAAAGGGGGAATAATTTTAGTTTCCATACAATTTTAAGTATAGACTACCAATTGCTTTTTTTTAAGCACCAGATGGTACATATTCATCAGTAGTAGCACTAATAATATTTGACACATTTTAAAATACCCAAGATTTCATCACTATAAGTATACCCTTCACCCTCATAATTTAAAACTCTTCTAATCCTTCTGAGATGTATCTTCATGAGTTGCTTTGGCCAAAACAAACCCCTTCTGGCCCTCTTTCCAATAAGGAATCACTCTGAAAATGTGGGATGGTCTTCAGTAGACATTGTCTGTTAATTCAGTAAGCATTTATTAAGACTCACTACGGGGGCAGCTAGGTGGCTTAGTGAATAGAGCACCGGCCCTGGAGTCAGGAGTACCTGAGTTCAAATCCGGCCTCAGACACTTAACACAAAAAACTAGCCGTGTGACCTTGGGCAAGTCACTTAACCCCAACTGCCCTCCAAAAAGCAAAAAAAAAAAAAAAGACTCACTATGTACCAGGCATTTTACAAAATTATCAGGAAACAAAGAAAGGTCCAAGGAAAACAATATATGCTCCTATCGAGTTCATAGTATAATTGGAAATATAACATTGAATCAGCTAGGTACAGACAAGTTATAGATACATACACACACACATGCCAAGCCATATATTCTTACATATATGTTGAGAGAGAAAGGGAGAGGGAGAGAGGGGTGGTGGGGAAGGAATTAGAGAAGGAAAAAAAAACACTCATATTTAAAAGTATTCAGAAAAGCTACTTAGAGAAGGTGGAATTTTAACTGTGACTTTATGGAAGTTAGAGACCACTAGATATGAAGGTAAGGAGGGAGAAAATTCTAGGAATGGCTGTTGTTGTTTGTCCTTTATTCTTGAAGAAGACCAAACATCATGAAGGTGATGCCATGACTTGGAGGTGAATTGGATTTAAGGACTGTGCAAAGTCATCAGCTTTACTTTCTTCTCCACAACTGGTCCATTGACAATATATATCAGGATGACTGGAGATGGCCCTCCAGGCATGGTAGATATCATTTAAAATCCATGAAGTAAAAAAAATGGCAGAAAGTATGTGTGGATGGGAGTAATGCATAAGAAAGATGGAAGGTGGTACATTATGAGACATTTTGAATACCAAATGATATTGTATTTGATACTGAAATTTATTAAATGGAGAGGTGAAATGGTCAGACTTATACTTTGAGAAGATCAATTATAAAGCTGAGTTAAGGAAAGAGAAATAAGAGGTTTAAAGCAAGGAAACCCAACCAAAGGCTATTAAAATCATCGATTTGTGAGGTGATGAGAGCCTGTGTCAGTGTGGTAGCAATGTTAGAGATGTGGGAGTATACAAGAGATACTATCAACTAATTGAATAAGTGCATAGGGAATGAAGGAGAAAGTGAAGAATCAAGGATAACACCCAGGTTATAAGCCTAGGTGACGGAGAGGATGATATTGTCTTTAATAGTAATAGGCAAATTTGAATGGGAGGAAGGTTGAGGGGGAAAAAAAAGATTCATTCAGTTTTGGAAATGTTGCATGTACGGGAAGTCAGCAGAGAAGCTAGGATTAGATATCTGAGAAACACCTGCATAGAAATAATTAAAAACATGAGAGCTGATTAGAGTGGGATAAAAATCCACAAAGGAGATTGAAAAAGAGAAAATCAAATGGCTAGGAGAACCAGGACAGAGCAGTATCACCAAATTTAGAGAGAAGAGAGTTTGAAAGAGAAGAGGGTTAAGAGAGTGGTAGAAGCAACAAAGACATCAAGAAGGATGAAGATTGGGAAAAACATGTCTTTTGGTGATTAAAAGATTATTGGTAACTTTGGAGAAAGCAGTTTTAGTAGAATATCTATCATCTAATAATGCTCATTCAAAACCTTTCCAAGTTAGTAAGAGCTGGTAGAGCCTATGATTTCCTAACAGAGCTTTTGAAAACCCAGGATCACTTCCATGGTTCAATGTCCAAAAGAATAGATATTTAGAAAAGCTATACTAAAAATAATAGAATTTGTAATCATAACTGATAGAAATTTATAGCACAAAGCAGTTTCTTCTTAAAGTTTAATTATCTTTTAAAAATATCGGTGACATTTTCCAATTCTTCATTCTCAAAGGTTATAATAATGTCAAGCTAATGACTGCATTGATGATATCTGACAATATATGGTTCATTCAGCCCTGTGGTCTAATCTGTTTATTTTGGAAGACAAGAGGTTCAGCATTCTTCTGAAATGACAATAGATTAGAATTATTAAATCTATGAAATCTTATCCTCTCAAAGAGCTTTCATTACAGAAACCCTGTGAAGTGAACACTTTGAGTTTACTATCCTCTCTTTATAGATGAAGAAATGGAGGCATCTTGAGGCAAAGTGATTTGTCTAAGGTCAAACTGCTAATAAGTAAAACAAAATTCAAACTCCATCCTCTGGAGTTCACTTTCCAGGCCCTTTTGTTGACTCCACTTTATTTATAATATAGAGTGTACTTATTATGTATATTATATAATATAGAGTGTATTTATAAAATAGAGTGTACTTCAACTATTTATGGAAATGGGAGAAACTGATATATAAATTGTGTGTGTGTGCGCGTGTATGTAGTTATTTTGAAGGCATTGTAAGATAAGGAGAATGGCTATTTTCACAGTGGTAGAAAACAGGAATTATCTGGACATACAGAAGGTAGCATTGATTCCAATATATTTTCCAGTTCTAGTTAGACCCTACACACGGGGGGAAATGTCTCTTTCTTGCTAATGTTGCCATTTAGGAATCTGACTTTCTTCTAATATGGTACTTAGGAGAAAATAATATTCTTACAGTTCAAATTTTTCTAGGTGCCTTTTCTTGGATATTTTTGCTTAATGAGTTAACAAATAGCATGTATGTAAAGCATTTGTAGGACTCTGAAAGAAGGTATTGGCGAGTTTGGAGATTATAAACAAAAATGTGCTAAAGCTGGGCTTGAGTAGCTTAGAGGGAAAAAAATGAGGGTAATACATCAAGTGTAAATGGGAAACATTAATGGGAGTTATGGGCACACATCTCAAAAAGAATATACCCCAAAGAATTTATAGAACACCTCTCATAATTGGAAAAAGACAGATTTTACAATTATCCTTAGGACAAGCAGCCAATAGAATAAAATGCATAGCTTCAGTGTTGAGAGAAATGGATTAGGCAAGAGGGAGGCTGGGTTACAATAAAATGAGAGGAGAGGGAGAAAACATTCTGACTAAGCAATAGAAAAGACCTCTAAGTTAAGAAATGAAATATATGCAGGCAGACATGTAAATATGGTATGTGTGTGCATGTGTACAGGTATATTTTTTACAAGGAAGATATTTAAATACTGTCTTGTAATTAAGCTTACTGTAATTGTTACAAAGGGAACTGCATACATTAAGGTTACATAATAAAAATAAGAAATCAATAAATTCTTATGATAGAAATACATAGTTAAATTTTTATGAAATTAGGCTGGGGAGACAGCATGTGTAGTGGGTAGAACACTGTACTTGGTGCCAGAAAGATATGAATTCAAATCTTACCGCTGAAATATTTACTTCTTTAAGTGGTACTAGGCAAGTCCCTTAACTCAGTATTCTAGTACACGTTTTAGAATTAAAAATTTCAGAGAAAGTGCTGACCTGTGTTGGTAAAGAATTCTTCACCAGGAACTCTCTCTCTCTACCATTGAAATCACAGAACTAGTCCTAAACATTAGCTTTAATTATTCTTTACCCTCTTGTTTTTTATTGCAAAAGATAGCTGAGTAGAAAAATACAATCTTAGCATCTATATTTAACCATTTTGACCTCCTAAATACATACACACATAGCTATAGTTATAAATATATACAATTTTTAAAGGTTTGAATGACATAAATAGATCATCTGAAATTTAAGTCATGATATCAACATCATTTTTGAAGAATACCAATCATTATTTTCCCTAACCATTTTTTCTCCTTTAATGATCAACTTAGTGCAAAATTTTTTCAGCATATAAATGCTTTTCATATTTATTTTTTGGCCACTCATTAACTATCAGGGCTGGAGTTGAGTGATATCTAGCATTTTATCTAGCATATCTAGCATATATAGATATCCAGCATCTGCCCCATTTTATAAGTGATATTTACTTAAGTATGGGTAATTTTGCTTTATAGAGTGAGTATGTATACTATGGGTGAAGAGATTTTACAGTTTAGATAATGGAAAATACTGAGGGAAGAGCCTTACTTTGCTACTTCAAGGATATATAACTTGCTTCTCTAAGAGAGCTGTTAAATCATTACTGTGGAAAGGTTGTTGCCAAAGGCCCCAAGAATAAGGAGTCCATAGATCCATAGGAGACCTGGCGACCCACATTTTAACAGAGACTTTAACAAGCTGGAGGCAGTCACAGAATCACATGGGAATTCGAAACTAATTTATGTGATGACCATTTGAAAGAAATGGGGGATATTTAATCAGTGGAAGGATTTAGGAGGAGCATAACTGCTGTGATAGATAGACAAATGAGCAGATAGGTCTCTATGTATATACACACACATATATTATATATAAAATATAAACACACACATATATATATAAAATAAAACACATATAAATGCATATGTGTGAATATATATATGAATTAATAAGTTATGGGCATATAGACATATGTGGGGGGTTTTTGTTTGTTCTGGAGGGGGGGAAGGCAGGGCAATTGGGGTTACTTGCCCAAAGTCACAGGACTAGTAATTGTTAAGTGTCTGAGGCTGGATTTGGACTCAGGTTTTCCTGACTCCAGAGCTGGTGCTCTATTCATTGACCCACATAGCCACATTGACAGATATGGTTTTATATGATATGTGTATAACCTTTGTGTATAAATATACATATAGGAGTGAAAATATAAAAATAAAAGGCAAAATATACCTTACACTCCAAAATATATATATATATAATATACAATCATATGTATATGCATATATATGTATATATACTTTATCACATATATCCATATTACATAAAAGCATACATATATATACATAATTTCTGCCTATAGTTGTAGCTAATTTCTATATTTCTTTTATGT
The DNA here is from genome assembly GCA_028646575.1 of Pseudocheirus occidentalis. Lineage (NCBI taxonomy): Eukaryota > Metazoa > Chordata > Mammalia > Diprotodontia > Pseudocheiridae > Pseudocheirus > Pseudocheirus occidentalis. The sequence continues at coordinate 242,056,802 of CM053594.1, forward strand.
GAAAAATAAATTAGTTTTATTTGGTATGGTCCAAGGAAGAATATGAGAAGAATTACCAGAATCAGCTTTCTATTCAACATAAAGAATTATTTACTAAAAATTAGAGCTGTCTCACATTACATCATGGATACCATGGACACCACAAATACAAATGGATACCATCATGAGCTAATCCTGTCATTGACAGTTCTCAAAATTGAAGCTGGATGACCACTTCTTACTGGTATTGTAGAGGGAATTGGTGTTTTAAGGAGGGTTTGTATTAGAGATCTTCTTGGGTCTCTTCCGATTTTGATCTCTTATAATGATGTGGTCCATTCTGTAGATCAGTGATTTCTAACTTTTGTGAGTTACAGAATTTTGTTGTTGGCCGTTTTTGTGACACTGCATTTTTCCTAACACATCCAACCCCAGAAGAGCTGCATTATGGGAGTTGTCTCTTTTTTTGTGTGAAAAGCAGGGGGAAGACAAGTATTGCTTAAAAGATCTGATATTTTCCTGGAATTCATAATCTATGGAAACTCATCATTCCTCAAGAAGAAATCACCTCTTTAATTCTCATTTCCTCAGAACATTTCCCAGCAGTAGGACTTATTTTCTTAGTCTAAGTAACTTCCCTAACCCCTTTTCAGCTTCTTTTTGAGCATTATTTCCCCCATTATATCATCAGTTTCTTGAAAGTTAGAATTGTCATATGCCTTTCTTTGTATTTCCACTATTCTTAGCATAGTGCCTAGAATATAATATATATTATATATTCAATAAATTAAATATTAATATATCCAATCAGTCAAAATGTACCTTCTATTTTTCAGGCACTGTGTTACGTGCAGGGATTGTATGAAGAGGCAAAAAATAGTTTCTACTCTTAAGGAGCTTGCAATCTAATATGGGAGATAATGAAGCAAATATAAGCAAATCAAGTTACATACAGGATTAAAGTGCAATAATCAACTGAGGGAATACATGATAGTTAAAAGAGTTTGGGAATGGCTTCTTGTAGAACACTGGATTTTAGTTGGGACCTAAAGAAAGTCAGGGAAACCCATATGTGAAGATGAATGGTGAAAGCATTCCAGACATTGGTGACAGTCAGAAAAAATGCACAGAACTGAGAGACCAAGTGTCCCTGGATCAAAGTGTCTGTGGCAGAGAGGAAACTTTAAGAAGACTGAAAAAGTAGGAAAGGGGCAAAATGGCAAACAGAGGATTTTGTATTTGATCTGAGGGGCAACAGGGAGCCATTGGGATTTATTGAGCAGAGGAGCGTTTTACATACCTTAACTTTAGAAAAATCACTTCAGTGGCTGAATGAAGGATAAATTGGAATGCGGAAAGACGTGAATAAGGTAAATCTACCAGAAGGCCATTGTAATAATCAAGGCATGAGGTTATGAGGGGCTTCACCTGAGTGGTGGCAGTGTCAGAGGAGAGAAAGGGATGTTTTTGAGAGATGCTAAAAAGGTGAAATCAACAAGGCGTGGCAAAAAAAACTTATCAACAGATGTCTGCAGTTAAGGTTGAAACAGAGGTTGCAAACCCACAGGAGTAGAAGGATTGCTTTTCCTTCTAAGGACATAGGGGAGGGAGGAGGGAGATGGTTTAGAAGGGAATATAATAAGTTCTGCTTTGGACATGTAGAATTTAAGTTACTTACCAAACATCTGCTTTGAGATGTCTGAAAGTCAATTGGAGATGTGACATGAGAAGTCAGCAAAAGAAATGTAAATTCGAAGATCATCAGCATAAAGAAAACAATTAAATCCGTTGTAGTTGATGAGTACTTCATCCAGTTAGGTAGTATAATGGTGGTGGTGGGGCAACACTCAGAGACATCTACATTTGAAGTGATTTGCATAAAGATCCACCAAAAGAGACTGAGGAGTGGTCAGATAGCTAGGAGTAGATTCAAAAGAGAATGGTGTCCCAAACACTTTAAAGAGAGTATCAAGGAGGAGTGAATGATTAAAAGTATTAGAGGCTAAAGAGAGTTCAAGAAGAAAAAGGATAGAGAAAATGTCTTTGAATGGGATAAGAGGTCACTAGTAACTTTGGAAAGAGTGGTATTAGTATCCTGTCAAATACAGATGATGGAGGAGATAGTAGAAGAAGGTATCTGAATGATAGGAAATGAGGAAGAGGGAAAAAGATGGAGCTCAAGGCTAATGACCTCAATGTTTCTATAAAATTTGACGTGAGGAACTCAGCTGAGAAGGTAAGGGAAGAAGAGGTCATAAGATGTTTTAGGAAGGATGAAAAGTTTGGAAGAGCCATCATGGAGAATGGGATAGTGAATTGATAAGGGAGGTGGAGTATGATTGTCTAGCAGCAGTGAGAGCCCAGTTGATATTGTATGACATATATTTATAGTGGACCCTTTCTGAACATTTTTTTTTGTTTCCTACCTTTATTCAGCAGTACATGTGCAGGAGTGAAGACCACAAATTTTGGGAGTGATATTAAATGAGACTTGGAAAGTAATGATTAGTATTATGATAATCAGGGTAGGGATTCAAGAGAGGAGCATGGTATAAAGTTGAATTGGTTCACAAAAGGATCAAGATGGGGAAAAGAGAAAATAATGGCTCGTACATGGGAGATGTCCTGGGAGAGAGTTGAGAGATTATATGAAGGAATATAAAGAAATTTTAAGAGAAGACAAAGGGAGAGGTAAAAAGTCAATAGTTAATGGTCAGATAAAGGAATTTCAGAATTCTTGAATGTGGAGATGGTAGATTTTTAGATATTTGCAAGATCAAGAATAAAACACTTTGTATGTGACTGAGATGTGGTGAAGAAGTAGTTCATGTGAAGTGAGTAGGATGAGGAACCACGAAAAAAAAATTTATATTGTTTCCCACACAATTTTCAGATAGATAGATATATAGATGTATTGCATGCAGGCATGTGCACACACACATACACACTGTAGATGTTATTCGTAGGTGACAGGAAATGACAGATTTCTTGTGAAAATTTGGTAGACTTGGGAGGGACCAAAGCAATAATAAATTTCATTTGCTCACAAAATAGAGGAATACCTTCTGTGGTATTCTGCATATCTGGTCATCCAGCTCATACTCTAATATGAAAAGTTATTACTTTACAAGTTAGTTGACTTGATTACTAAGCATCTATAATTGTTAGAAAAAAAATTCCATCAAAGCTGGAATTCACCTAGCTGTAGCTTCTATCCATTCCTTATAGTTCTGAAGTTTAATAGGACACAAAGTAAACCTATTCCATATTCTAGCGTGTACCTCAAAGATAAGTGTCCTTCTTATTTTAAGCCAAACATCCCTAGTATATTCAAGTGTTCTGTTACTTGATTCCTAAACAACTTCCCACCCCCATCAACCAAAGTCTTTTCCTTCCTCTGGACATATCTAGGAAATGAGATGGTGGGAGTGGATAGAGTTCTGGGTCTTCCTTAGAACTCAGATTGAAATCTGACCTCAGACTTATTAGCTCTGTGACCCTTAACCCTTTTTGCCTCAGTTTCTCATCTGGAAAATAAATTAGAGAAGGAAATGGCAAAGCACTCCAGTATCTTTGCCAAGAAATTCCCAAATGGAGTCACAAAGAGTCACATACAACTGAAACTACCAAACAACAAAGGCATTCTGTTTTGTCTATGGAATGATTATGAACCAATTTAATTCAACAAGTCTTTAAGTGCCAACTGTGTGCCAGGAAGGATGCTAGAATTTGGGGACATGAAAGCAGAAACATCCCTTTCCTCAAGGAGCTTAAATTCTGTTGGAAAAAATATATTAATATATGTCAATACAAAACATCTCCAAAATTTCTTGGAGAGAAAGCATATGTTAAAATGAAGTGTAGTTTGTAAGCAGTGGAATAATACTTCTGGGGGCATAGTGGAATGGTTGGGAAGAATGGGATAGGGAGAGTGGAGCAGTGGGGATAGACCCTTATATGGTTAGGTAATATGGAATATGGAGTAGTGACCTAGAAAAGGAGCATTAGCCTACACAACCTACAGCTCATAATTAAAGGATTTCTGAGTGGAGTCAGTGTCTTCTTCATACTTAAAAATTTTAGATGATGATGATGAATGTTGATTTGCTAGGCTATTCCCTAAGCACATTTGCTTAAGTTTGTCCAAATAAAAGGTAAACAACTAAGATATTGGAAGAGAGTTTAATTGTGTTCAGTTATCTCTGATATTGCATACTGTTATGTAGGAAGAACAATTAAATTTCTTAGATAATACTACTAGAACTTTTATTGACTGTGAGTGGCAATATAGTCTGAACATAAAAGGAAGGAATGGAAGCTGCCTATGAAATGGAACAAAACTCATAATAACTGGTAAAATGGAGAAATAATGTGTTCTTGTAGCAGGAGGTAGATAAAAAACGATTACTATTTTTTGTTTTCATCTCATCTTTTCTCATTTCTATCATTGTGTCTGAAAAACTTTCATATTTAATTTTTAATATTGTATACATACATATTTTTAAAGACTAAATATTTTAAGTAATATAGAAGGAAATGCAGAAAGAATCATAAAATAATAGAACTGGAAAGAATCTTAAGAATCACCTTGGTCAGTCCCATCCCAACAAAAAATTTGCCAGCTTCCAGTTCAAGCTGTCCATTGACAGAAACTCACTATATACTAATGAAGCCTGTTTTCCATATTTTCCCTTGTATAATTATGTTGAAGTTATGCTAACTCAAGAGATTATCTCACCGTGAATTCTACCCCTTGGTTTAGATTCTGGTCTTGAATATAAGCAGACCAAAATTTCTCTCATACAAGTGTCAGTCCTCCAAAAGCTAGCTGGAGATTGCTATTATCTTCACTATAACTATTCATTTTCACAGACTAAATAGCTAAAGACTATCATCATAGCATGTGGCTGCAAATAATCTCATCATCTTGGCTTTCCTTCTCTGGATTCAATATAAATTATTAATGCTTGTGAAAAAAGCATGATGCTTAGAATTTAACATAAGTTTACAGATGTGATATAACTTTGGAAAAGTGAAGTACAAGTATTATTGCCAAAATATAATTCAAAAAATATTCAAAAGATATGTCAAAATAGACTATTTTAATGTACCCTGAAAGATCCTAGACCTTGGATTATATAATTTATTAATTTGGCCTAAAATTATATTAACACTTCACATTGTCATTTCACACTATTGACTCATATGAAGTTTATACTACACTATAATTAAACTAAGCCAAGTAATGCATTGGCTTCAATTCCATTTCAGTAAATACATTTGCTTTGAGCTGTCAAGTTGCTGATAACTGAAGGTAAATCTTAACATCAGTTAAGTCTAATGAGCTATAGTTTTAGGTAGGATGAACAAAGAGAAGTCCATTTCTAGGATGACGGTAAACTGCCAATGCAATTTTTTTTTGTGGGGGTGGGGGCAGCCCACAAGTTAGGCTTAATATGGATAGGAAAGGGAATATATGTGTACATGTTTATACAAATATATATCAGAATATATACCAATATATGTACATATAGATAAATGTGTATGTACCTTTTGCCATCCAGGATAATATTCAATGTGGAGGTTATTGTGATTGGAATTTCTAATATCTCTTCCACGCCAAATTAAGTTTTTTTCAGACATAAATAGGCGTGGATATCTTTTTCACAGGGCACACAGAAAAGAAACAGACTGAATTTTCAAATCTATACTTGAACTCCTGGAGCTTAGGTTGTTCTTTAAATTATTTTACTTAAAAACCTTTCACCATAAAAACACAATGCTATAATTTAGATAATTGAACTCTGAACTTAAAATGCAGCAACACTTGTGAAAGGACAATTCAGGAAGGAGATTATTCAATCAAATTAAATTATAGCCCTCCCTGCTGGCAGAAAAATGTGTATACAAGCAATAAAACAACTTTAGAAAAAGAAAAATAAATCCTGGTCTGCTTGAGAAAGCACAGAAAACTGAGGACATTAAAGATGAGAGATTCTTCCTAATTTGTCTGGCATAGCACCCAGACTGATTTATTTATTTATTTTTTCTAAATTTATAGACAGACACCCTTTTCTGAGCCTGTAGGCATATTTACAAACAGAAAATATATTCTACGAAAGAGTGATATTTGTTTTGTGAACACTTACCCACAAACTAAATTGCTAAAACATGAAAACATAATATTGGCTCAATTACTAACTTGTACTAATATGCTGAGAGCAAGATTTTCCTTTGCCATTTCATGATAGAAAAAGAACTGTTTCTAACTTTCAGATTCTCATAGGAAGAAAGGTGTTACATTCACTGGATAGGTAAACATTAATTCTTTTCTGAAAAGAATAATATGAAGTAAAATCAAGAGTTACATGTAAAACTGGATTTATGTAGTATAATCAATCTCTAACATCCTTGTGTTTAATTTTCATGACCATACATCTGTGTAATTTTATTAGTAATCTCTTTTTTATATTCATATTGGCAACCACTTACATTTGGGGCTATGCCCAGTAGAGAAAAAATGTTTTTGGAGCAGTTAATATCCTACTCTGCTCTTCACTTGTCTCATTTATGCTACCATTATAAAGAACTCCCCATATATTCATTTTATGTTTTTACTGTTTGCCTTTAAAATATAAGATTTGTGTTACAATTATGCCCCCAAAGGATACTGCAAGTTCTTTGGGCTTTAAGCCCAACAATGCAAAATCAGAGGTGTGTGATTTTAGTAAGAAGAGAGAAGAAGGATTATTTCACAATGTTCAAGAACTCCAAAGTCATCCACTAGATATGAAGGACAGTAATGGAGGTCATATTGAGACCTTGCCAATATCAGTATCTTCCAATAGCAGTGACTAAAGACCCAATGATCCTCTAACTTGATTTTTAGAAGGAGGCCCAGGTGGAGATTTACAGCAACATAATATAAATTGTAACACACTTCATCACCATGACATAGTAGAAGGTAAGATTCAGGTTAAAACATGTTTTAGTTTTAAGAATTTTATTTCCTTTACAGTATTTATGATACTGTAGATTCCATGTATTATAAAAAGTAAATAATCTGAAATCAATTTTTAAAAATGAGATGTTAGCATAGAAAGTCACAGAATTCTAGGGATTTACATGTGAGAAAAATGTTTTGCATATTGCCATTTTTATTTTGTTTACTAAATTTTATAGGTTATTTCATGGTTACTATATTAGGAAAAGTGCATATTATCAGAACTGATATTTTCTGGTAAAGACTTATATGCAGAAAGTGTATTTTCTGCAGTCTCTAGCAAAAGATTATAGCTTTTGGCGATCATGGGAACCTAGCCCTGTCTTTTCCATAGGTTCAGTGTATCAACATTTGTTTTCTTCTTTTTTTCTAATTTTCATTTTCACTCTTTTCTAGAATGTTATCCACATGAAAGTTGATGATTGACTTTATATTAATAATTGTAGCATTTTAGTAGTTTAGTATGCACAAAGTTGAAGTGACCCTAAAATTTTGGTTGAAGTGAAATGTGTGAGGTTTAGGAGTGCTGAGATCCTGAAATAGCAATGAATAGGTCTGAATGAATTTAACCCAAGTCTTCTTTGAGCCAAAGAAAAACAAGGTTTATTAAAAATTCACCATATTAGTCAGACTCTTAAGGAATCTCAGCATAGGCTAAACTCTTAGTGAATCTGAGTATTTGTATTGCTAATGCAAGCTGACCAGAGTGAATCTTAATGGAGGCCCTTGATGGATCTTATATACAGAAAGACTACAGGAAGGATCTAGGCATGGCCAATAGGCTGGAGTGACCATGAGGTAACAGAAAAGGGCCAAGTCTCCAGGGACCTGGACCATGTGGCCAAAGGAGAATGAGGTCTGTTTAGGATCAAGAGAGGGAAGTAGCTGTAGGCAATCTAGAGGTTAACAGACAAAGAAGGCCTGGGCTAGGTTAAAGGTAACAGAAAATTGAGTGTAGTGATACTGAAAGGCCAGTTAAGAAGATTATAGCCTCAGGAGAATGCCACATCTATTGAGGAGATTCAAGGAGAGTTCGAGGTGGTTGCCAGACCCTAAACCCCATTAGAATGAGGATGAAGGATAAAAAGAGATAATGGAGTCTTGGTGAAACCATCATTTTTCTTCTTTTCTCCAATGATTAATCTATACATAGGATCACAGCTGCTGTAAATAAATTCTTGTATATAGAAATGAATTGCTTAACCCAGTTCTCTTACAATCAGTTCCTCGACTAATCCAGCAAAGTTTTTGACTGCAATTTGCATCATCACTAGACAGTTCTAGGGAGTACCAAGGCTAACTAGCCTCATCAACCAGAGATGTAGTCACTTGTCTAGGACCAAGAAACATAAATTTGAAATTAAGATAAATAGATAATGATTACTTACATAACTTGTTTTCATAAGATTGAGAGAGAAATATAGTCTGAATATGATTTGAAAGTAATATGATAGAAAGCAACTATAGCCAGGAAGATCTAGCTACAGATATCTTTCCTATAATACTTAAGAACTCTGTGACCTGAGCAAATCACTTAGCTTCTATATGCCTCAGCTTCCTTAACTGAAAAATAGACATAAAAATGGCGTATACCTCCCTGGGTTGTTATGAGATTTAAAGGAGATAATATTTGTAAAGTGCTTTAGCACAATGCCTAGGCACAGAGAAGATACACTATCAATGCTGATTCCCTTCCCCATCTGCTAAATGGAAATAGTAAGTTCACGTGAAGAGGTTACCCATAAAGTGGGTTAGGGTTGCTCTGGAGACCCCAAAATACCAACACAGCCGGTTCTGCAGAAAGAATCTCACTCAAGGCTTCTCAGCCAAAGAAAGTTTATTGAGGGTCTTTACAGTGGGATCCCTGTTGTGGGGTTGTGGGTAAGGGGAAAGACGGGGAGAAAATTTGTAACTCAAAATCTCCTTGAAATGAATGATATAAACAAGAAAATAAATAAAATATATTTTTTTAAAGTTCATTGAAAGTTTGCCATATAGGGTAGAATTCTAAGGAGTCAGTCTATGCTAGGTCATTCTATGGCTCTCTCACACAAAGCAAGTCTGTGCTAAGCTATTCTATGGTGCTCTCCACTCTCCCACCACATGGAGGGAAGATGGGGTCTTATACACAGAGGAATCTAGGGGTTGTCAGGAGGAGGAGTTTGGAGAGGGTCATCAGGAGGAGTCAATGAGGTCAGACCCCAGTAATGAGTTTGGGGAGGGTCTTCTGGAAGCATTAATGAGGTCAATGCAAGAGTGAATTGATATTTTGATAGGCTCAAGGGTGGGAAGCAGATGGACAATGGAGGGCCAGGCTAGTAACAGAGGTTTGGGCCCAGCCACAATGAAATATTTATGGCCTTTACAAATGCCTCATCAAGTGGGAAGATTCAATCAGACTTAAAGGGGTTTCCCACAGCCTACACCTAGTCATACCTACCTAGCTCCCAAGTTTGTTGTGAGGATAGAAAGATATAATGTTTATGAAGTGCTTTGAAAACCTTTAAGTGCTATATAAATGCAATCATTGTAGTTGTTATTATCTTTGATTTATTTATTAAACATATTTGTTCTGTCTTATTTATCAGCCATCTTCTAATATCTCCCAAAGTGTAAAGTGTAGTCATATGGTTGTACCTTATATTATTTTATTCTATCTATGTTCATATATTCTCCAAAGGTAGAATACAGAATCCTTGAAAGCAAGATTTTTTTCACTTTTTGTCTTTTGTATTCCATGTTACTAGGAGAGTGCTTAACATAAAGTGGGTGCTTAATATAAAGTGGGTGCTTAATAGATGCTTATTGACTGATTGAGAATTGGAATTATTCTTTCATAATTATTTATGCCTAATTTAGCATTGCTTCAGGCTATATATCCAGATACATGGAGCTCTTGCAGTCTATTAATTCACTTGACTATAATAATTTTAAGTCTTGTACATTTATTCCTAACCAGAGTTCAGAGTAAGGCCCTATGTCACCAATGCAATACCCACAGCAGTTGCTATGAATCTGCAGGCATATTCCAAGGTTTGAATTGCAAACTATAACAGATTCTCTTCCTTAAAGATAAAATCAAGACATTTATTCAAACACGAAGAAGCCAATTCTACCATGGTAATAAAGAAGTTGGTACACATTGCCAATGCAGGAAGCTTTGATATCACAGAGCATTCTTTTTAAGGCAAAGTCCATACACATCACCAAGGAAGAGAATAGGCCTCCCATAAACAAGTTCCCTTAGGCAAAATGCTTCTCTCTCACCCAAGCTAGCAGCTCTGCCTCTCTCTGCCTCCTCCATTTCTCAGTTCCACCTCACTCTCTCTAGCTCTGCCCCACCCACACTTCCTGCTTCATCCCTTCCTGCTCTACCCATTCTTCAAAATACTACCATCAAAGACTCATGTGACCTAGGCTTCGATGTTATTTAGGCTTTCATGTGACTCAAGCTCAAAGCAGGTCACATATGACTATAAATAGACAAGAAAGATCTTCCCTTTTCATTAACAATACATTAACAATATAGACATTCCTCCATTTTTTTCCACTGGCTAGTCCAACTTACATCTGAATTGTTCCCTCAATCATCTTTTGCCCTGACTAGCCCAACAGTGCAGTTAGAAATTTCAGTTATTTTTGCTATATGTAAATTATGTGTACTGCTTCTAAGAATTTCCTTTTTCCTCAATAAAACTGAAGCATTTTATATTGTTTCTTTTTAATTTCTTTACTCTTGATTTATCTAAAGTATTTAATTTTTAAAAAAAATCTTAGTCTAAAGAAATTTAAATTAAGTTTGCCTATCTGAAATAAAATTATCAGAGTAGCAAAAACTAGGGTCTTTAATGGAGGCAAGACTGAAGAGGAGCCCAAAGAGGGTTAGGGCTGCCTGAGACCCCAAAATACCAACATGCTGGGTCCTGCTGAAAGAATTCCATTCAAGTCTTCTCAGCCAAAGAAAAACAAAGTTTATTGAAAGTTCACTTGTATTGGACACAGAGCAAGTCTGTGCTAGAAAATTC
>CM053594.1:242068308-242113282 GCA_028646575.1 Pseudocheirus occidentalis
TATTAACTACATGCAACTGGGAATTAAGATATACAGGCACTGCGGTAGGGAGATCCATGTTGCCCTACTGGAAATTCAGAAGCGTGATGGGGGAAGACATAGGAAAGAGTATATTGGGGAAGGGGTTATACAGTGGAGTGGCTGTTTTGGGCTGGTGGGAGGGGGAAAGATGGGGAGAAAATTTGTAACTCAAAATCTCGTGGAAATGAACAATGTAAACAAGAAAAATAATTAAAAAAGAAATTATGGGGAGGTGAGGGTAAAACGCAAGAGGACTTAGAATGTTTGCTATCAGAGAGAGTGGAAGGATTGGTCTGAATAATAGTAATAAGTATAAAACCTGACATTCCTAGAACACTTAAAAAATAAATTAGATCATTAACTCTCTAAATAACTGACTGTACAGATTTGGTCCAGGGGAGAATTTGATTTTTAATTGATGGGAGTCCTGAAATGAATTCTCTCTAATAGTATCAACCACTGGTCCTTTTGAAAATATGCATATTGTATTTTCATAATCCTTCTTTATTGAGTTTATTAGTTTGCTTCATAAATATACTGCCTACTTATTTTATTAAAATCCCAAGTTAAAGGATACAAGACCCAAAATGCTTCTTTAGATGTATCCAATATTATCACAGTAAAACATGATCTAATTTTAATTAACAAATTTTTTTTACCTAGGCAACATGTTTATCAAATGAATGACAGTTGTGAAAATGATATATTAAAACTATAGAATTGAGAATTTTCTTAAAGCTTCTTGGCAAAATAATCTTACTGAACAAATGCTAAAAATAAAACCAAACCAAACCAACAACAAAAATATTGAAATAAATTCAAGCATATTAACTGATTTTTGGTGAGTTGCAAAAGTGATTGAATACATTACATATGTATATATATATATATATATATATATATATATATATATATATATATATATCTGTGCATAGATTTCATGTGGAAGAAATGCCCTCCCAAGAATTTGTCTTGATATGAATGTTCTTAATAGATTTCTGAAGTAAATTTGTCATTCTTTCCTTTTGAGTATGTATAATTGGTGGTGTTACTGATGCTGCATATTATTGTTGTTCTATTGGGAAAATAATGACTTTCCAATGTTATTTTTTTTTCTAAAAGATTCTAACCCATGAAACATCGTCAGATTTTAAGGATGCAATGGGGCCTTATCACACACATTCAATACCCTCATTTTGAGTGTGGAAAAAATGAAGACAATGAGAAATTATATGATTCCTCCAAGGCTACAGAATGAGTCAAAGATATAGGAATAAAACCCAAGGTCTCCTAACTTCAAGAATGAAAAATTGAACAGTTACTATCTCTGGTTTTGTACTTTGACCTTTTTAGAGTTTGTGACTTCAGATTATAGCAACTAAAATAATACAGCAGTGTGGGAAATAAGATGTCTATGCAGAGTCCTCTCCTTAAATGGAGATTTTTAAATTTATGGCATGACCCTCCAACTGGACAGAAAGAGAGTAGTGATGAGGTATGAGCATTTGCATTGACTCCATCTTTCTAGTTACTATTTTCTCCATCTGGGTACACTTCATGGTGATAGCTTCATGAAACATTACATGGATTACAACATGCCTAATAGTTCTCAATCTGGAAATAATCTTAATAACCATCTTCTCTATCTATTCCTTAAAGATTTAGGAAGTTTCATTTATTAATACAAATTAGTGTATATATTTATGAAGAATATAGTGAGTTTCTTAGGCATCTTCAAATTCAGATTCAGCAATTACAATGGGTAGAAAAAAAGAATGGGCACCAAATTTTCTGGTTCCCTGAAATAATGTTAGCTCATAACTAAACCAAGATAAACTCTAGTCAGTCTCTATAGAGCTGTCTACTAGTTATGGAAGGTAATTCTTAGGGGCTGAAATTTTGTACTTTGAGGGGAGCATTTATTATATCACATATTTTGGTATGCTAAGCAGCATAAACAGAGCAATTGTATATACTAAGGTTCAGGAGACCTCAGAGCAATTTCAGTTGAGGAGGATAATTTTATTGATGTATTGGGAGAATGATATGTCTGCAGGTATGAGATGATTAATACATTTGAAACTATTATCTTTCATGTTTAAAGAAAAGATGAATTTATTTCCTTGTAGACTTCTCCCATGAAAGTTCTGTGATTTCTTTAGCAGTGGGAAACTACCTTACCCCCTTGATCCATCTATGGTTTAGCAGATTAGTGCTAGATAGCAACTTTGACCATCAAGTTTCAATGGTTCTATCTAGACTCACTCATCTAGTAAGGCAGAATTCAAACCCAGGTCTTTTCTCATCCATCTACTATGGGTACTGAGTATAGGACACCTATTAGTAACAACTTTGCCAAATGAGTGCTACATATTAGTGGCATTAATAGATATTTCTGAAAATGAAACACACAAAGAAATTACTATAGCCATAACATATTTGCAATTCATTCTTGTGTCATATTACTTAAAAATAATTTTTAAAAAGCCTAAGGATATTAGTATTGATTAGGATATTTGTGTTGCACAAATTGAGTGGATAATTTTCTTCTAATATGATTTTAGGATTAAAACAAAGATGCTTAAGCCAGTGTATGTGATTTTTTAATTATTTGTTTTTCAATATAAGTGGTGTTTATAAATAATCCTATATATTTTATTTCACGCATTTAAACACATTATTCTGACAAAGTATCCATAGACTTTACAAATCTTCCCAAAGTTTCATGATATTGAGAAGGTTACAAATTCATCCATCTCAAGGCCATATGTGGGCCACTAATCCCTCAAGTAGGGTCCTTTGACTGAATCTGAACTTCATAGAACAAATCCCTTTAATAAAAGAATTTATTCTGTAAAACTTGGACTCAGTCAAAAGACCCCACCCAAGGACCTAGAAGGCCACATGTGGCCTTGAGGATACAGGTTGCCCACCCCATATGCCTCAGTATAACAGAGAATCCTTTCTAAATTGAATTCAGTTAATAAAAATGTATAGTAAGAATATAATACATTTTATATCACTATTCCATTATATTCCATTCTTTTTCTAAATATCTTCATTTCATATGCATTTCTAAGCTTTCAGTTTCTGTAACTAATAGCTTTAACTAGTGATATGTATGGACAAGATTTTTTGCTGTCTGGCATGTTATCAAGAATTAGAATAGCTATTTAGAAAGAAAGAAAAAAAATTTGATTAATCAGGTTAATTATTATTATTCCAAGTCTATGGGATACTCTTACAGCCTCCCTCTCTATTGCTCTAAGTCCTAAAACCTTTATGTGAATGAATCCCTACTTGTAAGAACACCTGTGAGCAACAGGGAAAATTTTATGTTACCTTCAAACTTCTTAGATTGCAAATCATAACATTATGTCAACTTTACAGTGATTCTAGCCACAGTCAATTGTTCTACTTCATTAGAAGTTTGGTTTGGAATAAAGTGAAGAAAAGCATCTAGGAGGCTGTAATTTAATCCTTTCTTCATTTTTCTTCTCATTTTACTCTCACTTGCTATGAACTTTACCCTAAAATTCAAGACACCTAGGCCTATCTCATTTAGTCTGTACTTAGGATACCGACAGACTCTCCATCACTGTTCAATCACTATTCGACTAGTAAATTTCACATCTGGCATTTAAAAAATTCAGATGAGAAAGAACTGAAGTTTCAAAGATTAATAATGACTTAAGAGGAAGACTAAAACAAAACTAAACAAGGTGCAGAGATAAAAATGAGCTAGTTTACAATGGCATTATGGGATTTTATTGACCTTACCTGGTCCTGTTTCTAGAGAACCATTCTTGCCCTTCACTGAGCCATCTCCAGCTCAGTGAATCTCTAAACAATGTGACACACGAAGCATCTATATGCAGTGATACATACCCATATACATATACACACACATGTATATGAGCCTGTATGTGTATGACCTTCTGGATCTTGGATATGTTCAAGCCCAAAGTCTTCATCATATATATGTATATATGCATGCACATACATGATTAAGAACTTGGATTAGAACATCTCAGTGACCCCTCCTAACTCTCAAAATTCCCATCATCAAATCTATAGAGCCATTGATAGTAAAATCCAACGGTGTTTTAAAACAAATTTTGTGGAGCGTTTTGAAAGGTGAGGAAAATATGTATTTTCCTTAACAAGAAAGTTTTTTTTTAAGTAACTTCCCAGGAAGCACACTCAAGACTCATTGGTCCAATTATACTTAAAGCACATACTAAATTATGGTTAATTTTTTAATTGAAAATGTGTGATACCAGTTTTTCAAGAGGCAAGGTTCTTTACTCCTATATATCTCTGAATACAGTCAAGTTTAAAGACAGTAATGAGATAGAGTCTCCTTAGAAGAATGCATAGTAGAAGGAGACCCAGTAAATAATGAACCAGAACCTTACTGGTTAGCATTTGAAAGCTAAGTAGACTTTGAAGTTTCCCTGTTCAAATTTCCTACATGCCTTTTTTCTGTCTTTTGTATGTTTACTGGTTCACCTTTAATAACCACACTAAAAAAAAAACAATAATAATTTTTCTCTTCTAATTTGCTTCTTAATTTCTGATTTTTAGTAGAGAGTATAATACAGATCAAATGAAGAAAATGTTATATTAAAATGAATCCAAAAGAATGACTATGCAAAGGTTCTGTCTTTCATGTATCCTCTTTGTCATTCCTTTTTAGTAAGGACTCAGTACTCTTACTTTGTATATTGCAGATGAAATGTAAAATAGATGAGTGTATTTGTTTTATAGTTGCTTCACATCAAAGCACCATAAATGGACTTGTCTCGTGGAAGATGACAAAAAAAAAAGAAAATCTAATAATTGTAAATGGGAAACTAAAAAAGTAAACTTTCTTTGACACACACAGAAAAGGCTTTCAATTTATTCCTAGGTATGGATATAAGGTACAGTGTCTTCCCAGGAATGCTATAATGCACCTTAGCAAAGGCTATGTGAGGCACTTTAGTAGACTGAGAAGTTGTACTGGAAGAGAACAACACTTTGTGCAATGTTCTCTATGATTTATTAGGACATTCTTCTCACATTTACCCAAAGTTAAAAGAAAAGTACTCATTCCAGATACAGAATAAAGAGCTCACAAAATTCCGAAGGTAGAATATTATTTAATTTTTCTAGCCCAGACTGTCTATTTATGTGGAACATAAATGACTGATTCTTACTTACGAAGTTAATGCACTGAAGTGGCTTGCAAAAGCTACATATTTTCACAGATTTGCTAACTCTTTTATTTGTATTTATTACCTCAGTTTCTTACCATTTGTATTTATTTATGAAGATTTGTAATTCATTTACCATAGACTGTATCACATGAATATCATAAGCAATATAGTAAATTAGTTGTTTTTTGACACAACAAAGCTTTAGTTATTATTATTGCTTAGCAATTTTTAAAGAATGAAACAAATGGTTCTGAAACAGAATAATTCCTTGACAACTACATTTTGCATTCTGTAAGTACTAGCCTGATTCTTTTGCTGTTTTTTGCAGTTACATAATAAAAAAAGTCCCAAAATGTTGAGTAAAGCAACAAATACACTATCAAATCTAGTAGCATTCAATCTTGTTTTATGTAAATACCACTAGGATGGGAAGTAGATTTGTTTTGTGTATGCTCCATAGACATAAATTTTTTTGTTTTCAGGATGTAGACACGCACACAGAGACATTTATATGTGTATGTTGTATGTGTATATATGTGTATATACATATATAGACAGATATATCTGTATATATACACACATATACTCACATATATGTGTGTGCATGTATGTGTATATGTATACATGTATACTGATACACAGGGAGGGAGAAAGAGAGACTACTTAAATATATACACTGAGATCCTTTCATGTCAGGGCAGAATTTGACTTAAATATTTTACTTAAATTCATATTCCTTCTCTTCCTTCTTTTCTACCTTGTCTCTAACCCTCGACACTCTATGTGTTTCATGTGTTAGAGAATGTGCATGTGTGTTTTCCTAATAACTTTCTTTTATAGCATGAAAATTCCATCTGGCTTTTGGTCTGCCTGACTTTTCTCCATCCCTTCCTAGTTATCAATATGCGTCACACAATTTCTAAACAATTTTATGCCTAGAAGTGGCAAATGTATGACCTATGGTATCTAGAGCTAAAGATAGCTCTGAGTAGTTTAAATTACATGTAGTGGCATCCATGAGTCTGTCTGCATAGAGCTGGGATTGCCAGAGAAATTGACTTACTGGCAATTTATTACAGCACAGACATACATTGAGCCAGCAAAGTATGATAGGTATCTTTGAGCACCTTGAATTACTTTGCTATAAATGTGTCAGTGCGATAACCTAAGAAATTCAGTGTTTGGATTAAGCCTTCCATCTTGGCACTCACATTCAACTCATAATCACATTTCCAAATCACTTTTTATGTGGGCAGAAAAGGGATAAACACATCAGGACTTAGTATTACTTGGACCTGACATTTTTGCCACACCAAAATCTTATGAGAGAAAGAACTCCTCTGAACAGTCCGTATTTTATTTGTAATCTTATGTGACTCTAGTGCTCAAGGAAAGCAGTAATACCCGTAGGCAGTTTTCTCCAGGGAAGCAGAAGAATGCTGGTATCTATACTGCTCAAAAGGATATTCTTCTTCAGGAGAGTGGTGAGTCTCCTTGGGAAACTCTGCTGTCCTTCTAAGGTAAAAGCAGTATGAGCCCTATGTTTGGAAACTGGGTCTGATCAGTGTTATATCATATGGATATGACCAAAGACTTGAATTTTATTAATTGTGAAACTGAGCTAATATTACTACTTGCCTTTATTTTCATCCTTTTCACCACATAAATATCCAACAGAACTTTTGTCAATAGTCCCTAGTCGTCATATTGATATACACATCACTGGCAAGTATCCGTACTAAGTAGATTTCCTCAAGAAAAGAAAAGCTGAACAGACAATAAAAAAGCAAAGAAAGTAAATGAAGTGAAAACTTCAAAGAGGATACACAGATGAATGAAGCCAAAATGGTCCATTTTGGCTTCATTGATTTTCACTATCTCTAGAGCCTTCTTCTTTATTTACTTGTCTTTACCTCTTTCTGGACCTAGATAGGTTCACTAATGGTACTGGAGTTGTTCCAAAGACACTGAGAGGAATTCCTAGCCTCTGCTAACCTTTCTTTAAGCATATTGGTGATGATGTTAAAAATATCTAATAAAACACTTGATACTTTTTGATGCATTTTCACACCCATGATTTCATTTGATCCTCACACTTAGCCTTGACAGAATTTTAGGTAAGTTTAGTTGCCCTCATTTCATAGGTGAAAATCTAAGATACTAAAATGTGGAAATAGGCTGTCCTTTTTAGTTAAGCACTGAGCTCTCATCAGCACGTATACTCTGCAGATGATTTCATCTCCCAATGTTGCTAAGATCAAGGCCTTTTGCTATAACCACACCGATCCCCATGTCAAAACTTTGATATGTCAGCACTCAAATTTTCCTCCATATATATATATACACACACATATGTAAGATAAATTAGTGAATAAATAACTTGTGCAAGATCACAGAATTATGGCTAGGAATTAATCTCTGGTATCTTAACTTCTTGTTCAAAGCTCTTTTTACCAACCGAGATGAGTATTTTCCACGTAGTATTGCTTAATAAATATTTGTTGATTTGCCTTTAAGTTGCATGAGGTACAAATTACTCAAAAATTAATATATTCTTTTATGCCTATTTTGTGAAGTCCTCCTAGTAATTTGTGATTTTGAGAAAATGGACTCAGTACATATTTACTAAAGGAATATCTAAAGTCAATTAAATTCCCTTTTCTCCACTGGATTTTAATAAAATGAAATGCCAGTTAATCACATTGCTCTCTGTTCTTTGGTCATGGTGTAGTTTAGCAAAGTGAGTACTGAACTTAGGATCAGGGAGATATGACTTTGAATTCCATCCCTGATTCATGGTGATGGCTTTCTTCGGAAAAGTTACTTAACCTTTCTAGGTCTTCTCATCAGTAAAAAAGGAACAGAGGTAGGTAGGGGATTGAGAGTTCAACCCTGGACAAGTCTTAACCTCTGGGAAACCCTAAATTTATTGCAGACATGGTGCTAATATGCATTAATGGAACAAAATTATTTTTTAAAATTATTCATTCATTCATTCTTTTGTTTGTTTGTTTTTCTTTAAAATATTCAGTTCCACAAGCTTTTGAGTTCCATATTTTCTACCCTTCCCCCAGTGGTGGCATGCAATTTGTTATACGTTCTACAAATAAATACCTTCACATTAAACGTTAATCAAGTTGTAAAAAGGGATTATAACAAATGAAATGAACGGGAAAGAATGAACAAAACAAAACAGATAGGGCAAGTAGGTTTGCTTCAATATACATTCAGGCTCTGTAATTCTTTCTCTGGCTCTGGATAACCCTTTCCATCACTAGTCTTTTGGAGCTGTTTTATAGCCTTGCAATTGCTGAGAGAAACCCAGTCTATCAAAGTTAGTCATCATACATATGATAAATTCTTTACCAGGATTTCTTATACAATGAAGTAACTTCTAGGTCTACATCTGTTCTAAAATGGGGGAAATAATACCTGTTGTCAGAATCAATTGCTGCTAATTGACAGCAGTGATGGAGGAGGGAGAGGGAAGTTAATAATCCCAAACTGCCTGGGAAGTTTTCACTCACCCCATACAACACAGACACATATATGTATGTATCTGATAAATATAAAAAGGTGAAGTCCAAAGTTAAACTGAATATAAATGCTTTAATAGCAATGGAATACTGTTCCTTTCTTTAAGTGATCCTCTTCTGTTTAAAAAATATGTATTTATTTTTTTCAGTTAATAAGCATATACTGTCTCTCCTGCCTCCCCTCTCCCAATTAGAAAAAGAAAAAAAATTGAACCCTTATAAAAATATGCATAGTGAAGTAAAGCAAATTATCTCATTGTCCATGACCGAAAATATTTCTCATTCTTTATATTGTCTGTTAACCCGCTATCAAAGATGGGTAGTGTTCTTCATCATTTATCCCTTGAAATTATAGTTAGTTGAGTATCTCTTGTTAAGTCACTTCTGTCTGCCTCAATTTCCTCAGCTGTAAAATTAGCATAATATTATCACCTACCACACAGGGTTGTTATGAGGATCAAATGAAATAATAATCCTAGATTATTTTTGCAAATCTTAAAGATCTGTATAAATGCTATTTGTTGTCGTTGTTGTTGTTATTATTATATTGATAACTTTTAAATTATTTCAAAGTTATTAAGTTGATTTTATTATATATAATGTTCTCCTGATTCTGCTTAGTTTACTTTTCATCAAATTATACCAATCTTCCCTGGTTTCTCTGAAACCACCTTTTTCCTTACATTCTGTACCATTATTTGGAAACAGCCACTTCCTCATTGATTACCACCCTCTTAGTTCCCAACTCTTTGACACTACACAAAGAGTTTTAAAAAATATTTTTGTATCATTAGGTTCTTTTCCTCCATTTTTTGACCACTTGGCAATAGAGGCCTAGAAGTAAGATCAGATCAAGTAATAATATAATGATATTATAGTCTCATGAGCTAGGAACTGCTCTTGCTTGCTTGTAGTTACTTCTTTTTTGATACTTGATATAAATATTTTCAGCCAACTCATTTAAAAACACTTGTTAAATCCTTATCAAGTAAACATTCTGAAACCTACTACTATGATACCATCTATTTTTAAAATTTCAGTTTATTAAGTATCATAATTTAATGCTATTTAGACTTTGAGAAGCCCAGAGCATTTTTAAAAACACTGTGTGGATCATGGTTCCAGAGAATAGGTTTTTAAATTAAATTTGGGCAACACACCATTTATTTTAAACTATTTGTGGTAACATTAACTATATTATATTTCCATCCTTTTCAAAAGAATATTTTTTTCAGGAAATACTGTTCCTCTCTGTCTCTATTTGTTTTCCTTTGTAAGTTTCTCTTTTGTCCCTGATTCAAATTAATGTCCTTAATAGCCTTTCATGAACCTATATGTATATGTGTATTCTACCCCACCCTACCCTGAACTTGTATCTTTAGATTGCTTTCAGGACTTGCAGAGGTCAATTAGTTTCTAATTCCCAAGCACTGTGCCAGGCACTAGGAGTATAAGTACAAAGAAGGGAGAAATCCTTACTCCAAAGGAGCTTATGTTCTGATGAAAGATAGAGGTAAATAAGCCCATATGTCCATTTGAATGGCAGCAATATAATTAAACAAATAAAAATGTGTACAAAGTAGTGTATTATAAAGTTGTTTGATAGAGATAGTCCTCAACAAATGACAGTAGAAAGGGAGGTCCAAGAAAGCCATCATATAGAAAGTGGCATTTGATTTATGCTTGTAGTAAAAGAAGAGAGTGATTCTGTAAATTGGAAGTAGGGAGGTAGTACTATTAGATTCCCATTAGTGTGAATAAGGAATCATGGAAAAAGGTTGCTGTATTAGAATTTTCATTGCATATTTCCATTGGGCTCAAACTTATTACCGTATTTTACATGTAATTAGAACTTCTCATAGTGTGAATTCAAATAGTAATTATTTCTTGGAATTCATTATTCACACTATTTGGGTCCTAGTTTCCAAACTATAATCCTTTCTTCTTTTGTCTCTACCCATCAGGTTTCATGAATAGAAACTTAGCCTTAGGAAGATGGGGAAAAGCAACAACTTTGGGGCTGTCTGGTCATTTCTGATGATTCTTTCCTGGCTCAAGTCTGATTCTATATTAGGATAAGGTGAACTCAGTTATTAGGTACCTCATGATATCATCAAGCTGTGGTGGGTGGATCATGATTTTTAAAAAGCCTTTGAGAAAAATACTTGATGACTTTAGTTCACTCTCTTAACACCTTTCCGTTTGTGATCCTAGAGAGTTAACTTTGGATTGACCACACTTTGTGTTTATCACTCACTGCTAATGCATCTAGGCACTCACTAATGTCACCTTTTGAAGTATGGCTTTGTCCCAGATCCTCTATGAATTCTACTCCAACCATTCAAATATACATAGGTGCTATGCTTTAAAAATATTATTCAGCACTTGGTTAGTTCCTTGCAATTTTATCGTATAAAATTTTAGAATATAAAGGGAACTTAGTGATAAGTCCAGCCCCATAATTGAATAGCAGAGGAAACCGTAATGAATTATGACTAGGTAATCCATCTAAAATCATGACATTAATTAGTAGCACGGCAGATACTTTGACTCTGGCACTAATCCTCTGTTCCTTATAATCCAATCAGTATCTAGCATTATGTCCAAAACATAACAGACACGCATAAATTCTTGTTGATCCATCCCATTGTAGACTTCCTTTTATTACCCTTTAATTGTATCATGTTTGTTTGATCTTGCCATCTAGACTATAAAGTCTTGTGGTGAGGGGAATGTTTTGGGTCTTGTCCTTTTTTATCCATATCAGTGTATCATAGAAAAGTTCCAAGAAAAAATATGTACCAAAAATTGACAATTACTTGACATGTGCTTTCCCCTAGATATACAGAAATAGGCAAGCTCTAAGAGTAGCTACATGCATTTGAGGATCAACTGTATTAATTATCTTTTTCCCCTTAGGCATCAAATTATATTGTAACATAATTATTATGTTACTGTCTTTTATTTTGTTATAATATATATGATATTGTTTGTGTGCTTTCCTATTTTCCTATTGTATTTCCAGGGTCTATGAAGATAGCTATTATGTCTTATCTTTATATTTATTTTGGTTCCTAGCGTTAACAAATGACCCTCAGGCTAATAAAGAATCTGAAGTGAAACAGAGTTGGATAAACCAATTAAATGCATTTATTGTTTGAGAAAAGGACTTGTGGAGAATAGAAGATCCTGCAAGGGAGCAGAAGGAGAGAAAATGCTCTAGCTGTTCAAAGGGGAGCGGAAAAAGAGTGAGATATAGATTCTTGAGACTTTCCAGAGGGGAATCGGGGGAGCTGTTTAAGTGCAAGGACATCTATGCGCAGCAGGATGTTTACAAAGTCATGAGCAAGGTTTCTAGTATGTAGCTTCTGCTCAAGGTTGCTCTTTAGCTGATCAAAGCTAGTCCTATGGTTTCTGGCAGCTACAGGAATCTCCTGATTTGGCTAGAGGTCATTGGCAAAGGATCCCCAGCTTGTCAATTAGCTCTGAACCTCAAAAATCCTTTTAAATGGATGGTTGTGTGTAACACCATTGTCATCCTCCCCTGTCAAGAAAGGAAGTTCTGACATATACTATAATTATTACAGAGTTCATGTCCACGCTAGCATAGGGTTTTGTACTTGGGTTTTGTACTTAATGAGTCATAGTAAGTACTAAGATTAATTGGAATTAGTTTAGGCATTAAGTTTGCATTTTATTTTGTAGTGGCTCATGTGTGTTATAACCAATGGCAAAAATATTCTTTTTCAAGATAAAGCAAAAAAAAATCTGTGTTTTAGTATTAATATTCTTTTCTATACTAGATATTACCTTTTTAGTTAGGTTTGTTTATTTGGGGGAGGGGAGGAGGCTGGGGAGAGAGAGAATAGCTGATAAAGGTACCGAATGCAAATGCAACAATGATATTTTAACTGGAAACTTCCTGTCTAGAATTTGTAAAGAAGTCGGTGTATTAACAAGAAAATTATGCATATTGTATTACAGCTGTTTGACCATGATTTGTACTGTTATTTTAAAGTAAATTGGTAGAGCTATAAACCAGTTTCAATGATTGATAATAGCTAGAAATGTCCTCAGAAATGGCCTTAGAGTTAATGATTAGATTATATTAGAAGTAACCATCTTAACAATGGCCCTTTTGTTGGGCCAACCTTCTTAGAATAGCATTTTGACTTAATTATGGTGACAGTCCATGTTTATCACCATTTGGCAGTAGGGGGAATTGGAAAAAAGATAAAAAAATCCCACGGAAATGTGATTTTTATTCTTCAGGAGGCAGAAAAGCAACCAAGTACAAAGGATAAAGTCAAGAAGCTAAACATAGTAGCTAGCACTTGTCATAGAAACTGGGACATTGCACTTAATTGTCTAAGTTAATGATGCCCTTTGCACAGGTAGTACTGCTTCAGTAAACATTGAGTTCTTAAAATATGATTGACCTGAACTACATTTTCATTGTCAGTGCTAACTAGAATAAGGGTTATTGTCAATAACATAGAAATTGTGAAAATTGAGGGTGAATGCCATTTTGTTACCTAAAAGTATTTCCAGAGTTTGTACTACCTTTCCAAATAGGTAGAAGACTATTTTATATGATAGCATCAAAAGAAAGACATTGGCTCCAAATCCCTAGATTGATTCATCAATAATAGATCTTTTGCTCAGTGTGATGTAGTAAAAGCTCCTGCTGAACGTGGAATTAGGTCAGGATACCTCTTATCCAGTTTTACTTCCACTACTTGGACAGGTCTGTTAACCTCTCTTGTTTCTCTTTCTTCCTTGTCTATCAAATGGAGCCCCTTCCCTAGCAATCTCACAAGATTGTTGTGAGGATCAAATGGGCAAATATTTCAAGAAAGTGCTTTGAAAAATAAAATAGAAACCATCATTCAAACGTAGCATAGAAATAGATCCAAGCTATATTAAGTTGGCATTTTTATATTTGAGAAATAATAACCTCCCTGCCTCTTTATCTATGTGTGTGTGGGTGTAAGTGTGGGTGTGTCTGTCTGTCTGTGTCTGTCTGTCCATCTTTGTATGTCTTTTTGTCCCTCTGGGCAATAGTTATTATAGCTATTCATTACTAATTTTAATGTCCAGTTACCATAGGTGAAATGAAAATATGGTACCAACGAATTGGTTTGGGAAAACTTACCAGTTTTCTTTGATGTTAGAGTCCAGTACAGTTGAAAAGACCTTGGAATTTGACTTTGACAGGGACTACATTCAAATCTTTACTCTCAGTCTTTTTTTTTTTGCTTTTTTTTTTTTTTGGCAGGGGAAGGCAGGGTAATTGGGATTAAGTGGCTTGCCCAAGGTCACATGGCTAGTTAAGTGTTAAGTTTCTGAGATCTGATTTGAACTCAGGTCCTCCTGACTCCAGAGCCCGTGCTCTATTCACTGCTCCATCTAGCCACCCCCTTTCTCTCAGTCTTAATAGTGGGGTGATTATGAAAGTGACTTTATGTCTTTGGATCTCCATTGCAGCTTGCTATAATGGAGTATGTTGGATACAAACTCAGAGCATCAGAGTTCAGATCTCAGCTCTACCACTTCTTACTTTGACCTTGGCTTCTTGTCTTTGAGAGACTTAGTCTTTTCATTAAAAAAAAGTGGATTTGGGCTATATTACCCCCATGATTACTTATAGATTTAATCCATGTTTTTGACTACAGAGAAAGCAAATGTGAGATATGAATAAAACTGATAAAAGTGTTCAGAATACTGTGCTTTCCTCAGTATCACTTCATCCACCCATTTCCTTGTATTCCTCACTGTATTTTTCATTTTTACAGGATTATAATGCCTCATTCCATTAATATACCATAATTAATTCAGTTATTCCTACAATTACTAAGTATATAGGTACTGCCCACTTTTGTATCAATTTTAGAAATAAAATAAATGTAATATATATTTCTATTTCTTTATGTTTATCATTAAAAAAGCATATATTTGTAAACCTCCAAGCAATGAGCTCATGAAGTCAAATGATATTAGTTAATTGTTTAATTTATCTTGCTACTTTGTTTTACAGAAAGGTTACCAGAGCCTATAATTTCCTCAGTGATATACTAGTCTGCTATTTTCCCATATCTAGTCTTCTATTGTATTGAATTTTATAATTTTTTGTTATCTTTTCACCAGTTGATTGAATATCAGTTAGAATCATAGGTTTATCTAGATCTGAATATATATGATTATTAGGAAATTCCAGTAGCTTTTCATGTGGTTATAAGCAAATTATATTTCTTCCTTCAAACATTTTATTTTCATGTTCCTTGATAATTTATTGATCAGAGAATACACACACACATCAGTTATTTATGAATATTGGCATAATAAAAATTTAAAAACATATCCAATAAGTAACGTGAAAATCTGTTTCTAGGCAAGACAAGGAGACATTTATCAGTGTCTAGTAAATCAGATACAGTGTCCAAAGTTCCAGTGCAAAGGGAATGCAGAAAATGGCTTATGTGCAATAGTTTTCATGGAGTGATGATTTCTTCCATTGATTTTTAGACATTTATAAATTCTAGTCTCTAATGAAGATTAAATTTTATACCTGCATATTCTCTCTTTCTCTTTCTCTCTTTCTCTCTCTCCCTCTCTCATTCTCTCCCTCTCCCTCTCTCTCTCTCTCTCTCTTTCTCTCTCTTTCTCTCTTTCTCTCTTTCTCTCTCTCTGTCTCTGTCTCTCTGTGTCTCTCTCCCTCCCTTCTTCCCTATTTCCATCTCTCAATAATTATTGTTTTTCCACACTCCCATAGCTTCTATTTGAATTTAGGTGCTCATCACCTCTTGTCTGTACTAGCAGAATGGTCTACTTACATTCTTTGCTTTCTC
The DNA here is from genome assembly GCA_028646575.1 of Pseudocheirus occidentalis. Lineage (NCBI taxonomy): Eukaryota > Metazoa > Chordata > Mammalia > Diprotodontia > Pseudocheiridae > Pseudocheirus > Pseudocheirus occidentalis. Next base: position 242,083,915 of record CM053594.1, read on the forward strand.
TAATCCATCTTTGACACTATTGACAAATTGATATTTTTCTTAGAACAGAGATTTCCATCCCAATGCCTCCTCACTAACTCCTTTTTGAGTTAGAACTAAGAGAAAATACAAATTCCTTAGTCTGGTGGGACTTCAAGACATTTGCAAACTGACTCCAGCCTATTTTCATTGACTAATTTCTTATTACTCATCTTCATATTCTTCCTTACTCTTATTAAACTGGTCTGATAACTCTTCCTGGAATATCACTTTCCATTCCTTGGTACCTGTATGTTAGCCATGTGATGCTTCTTCTCACCTATCTTATATAATCACTGTCTTTCAAAGAGAATTCAGTTGTTACTTCTTACAGGAGGGTTTTTAATGTGCTGCCAAACATGAGTTCTGTCTAACTTGAAATTATTAGTAGTTCTTTCTATCTTGTATCTGCTTATCTGTATGTGAATTATATACCCCTAGTGAAATGCCAGCTTCTTAAGGGTAGGAACTGTTCTTGTCTTTTTTTGTTTTTTCCTTTGGGAGGAGATTAGGCTATCTCCATTGCTTAGGGAATAACAGATGCTTAATAAATGTTGGAATTGGATTGAATTCTTTATAAAGCTATTTATAGCCATGAATGTTAATTAAATGCTTGTCTAAAATCTATACTATTATTTACTGAATTATATGTACATTTCTTTTGGTACTTCTTTGTCTTGATTTCAGTTATGCCAAATGTATTAAAGAAATATTATTAAAGAAGGCAGCTATTTCAGTCCCACTTAAGCCATGAACTAGGATGGGGAAATTATCTAACCTCTGAGGGCCTCAGAATTTTCATCTTTGAATTGAGGAGGATGAGCCTTATTATTTCAAAATGTCTCTACCAGGTTGGAAATTTTATGACACTATGCTTATTTTAGGACTCTGTTATTGTATTATTTTACTGCATATTCATTAGCTCCTTCAAGTCAGAAGTAGACCCCTGAATGTTGGATATTTTGTCTTATACAAGTTAAGAGGAAAATGAACAAAACTAAGAGGTACTGGCATTCTGCCAGTACTTGCACCAGCTGCACTGCCAGGTGAGACTCCATATATTTTGACAGAAAAAGTGTCACTCAAGTGCCTAATACCATTGTCTTCTGATGGCAGGAGGTGGAATTTTTGAAGGGTTAGTGGGCAAGATACGTACAATTAATCCTCTCAGCAGGCGAGATTCTAATACAGAACTTGTTAGTAAGTGCTAAAAACACCATAAAAACAAGCAAGTTCCCCCAGAGATCTGAGGAATGATTATTTCCTCTCACCAACATTATTTTTACTAGTAAAAGAGATATGATATGATATATGACACATGGAGGAGTGTTTAAGATATTCAGACAGCAGAGTATGAAGCAGATGTGAGTAATTAGCTAGCAATTCTGAAAATAATTGCCACTTTGATATATTTACCTGAAGTGTGACTTATCATAAGCTAGAATTTGCTTAAGAAAATTAACACTTTTTTGGAGGATATTCTATTGATTTCTTTGTCTTCCTATTGATTGGGCATCTTTGGGAGTCTGAGTGGGCATATTTTAGAAAAGTATAAATATGCCTCATTTTATACAAAGAATACTTACTTTCAAGGTGCTCCTAAATAGAATCATATTTTAAATTCATCACAGAAACATTCTATTTAAAGGAATCCTGGGGTGAATCCTTTTGCTCACAATGTGAATAATTGCTACCTAATTTATTTTTTATGTAAGTTACGGATTATATACCCAGCTTTTTCTAAATCGTGGATGCTTCCTGTGTTGCTTTGCTTTAACAAAGCCATGTTACTTTTGGTGCTAAAAGTAAATTTATTTTCTATCAAGGCAGAATACAAGCCCTCCAAGTCTTGATTTTTATGAATAATACTTGTTCCTGTTTTTGGTAACTCCTCCAAAGAATCTCTCTAACATGTTACAGACCTTCCTCTAATTAGTTCAGATATCTCAGGGATTTTTTGTTCTTTGGGTTTCCATAGCCAAAGAATTTGTCATCTAGCAGACAGATAGGTAATGAATCCCTCTACTTAAAAAGACTGCTTCTCAGCATCAGGCACAGTCTGTTGCTAGTAATGGATTCAGAATCCTTCTGTCATGGGAGTACTGATTAGATCTTTTCCTTCCTCCTAAATTGTCTGCAACATCCCAAGGTCACCTTTATGCCAAAGTGAGGCACCAGAACAGGATTTTGTGGATATTGATAGGCCATGAATGAAGCAAGGGGTGACAGATAGCCTATAATTTGTATTGTAGAGGACACCACCTCCCTCTCAGTCTCCTAGGCCTATAACCTTATTGTCATCCTCAGCTGCTTTCTCTTCCTCGTTCCCTATCACTTACCCATATCTAAGTTCTATTGATTCTACTTTTACAAAATCTCTTGTATGCAACCCGTTCTCTCCTTTGCCATGGTTACTACTCTTCTTCAGGCCCTCATCTTCTCAAATCTGGAATATTTCTATACCCTTCTGCTTGACTTTACTGCCTCAACTCTCTCCCCTCTCCAGTCTGTCCTCAACTGGATTGTCAAAGTAATATTCTTAACTATGGTGGTTCCTTATTGCTTCAGTATTGAAATACACTCTTTTATTGGATTTTTAAGCCTGTCATAGTTTAACTTCTTCATGTCTTTCCAGTCTTCTTGAAAGTGGCCTCCTTGTAGTTCCTCATACATATAGTCACTCCATCTCCCAGGTCTATGCATTTTCACTACTGTTGTCCATGCCTGGAATTCTCTTTTCTTCACTTCTATCTTTTGCTTCCTTAGCTTCTTACCTAAAACCCCACTTTCGGCAAGAAGCTTTGCTCAATTGTCCTAAATGTTAAGGTCTTCTCTCTGAAATTATCTCTAATTTGTCCTGCATATATCTTGTGTATACATGGTTGCATTTATATTATTTTTCACATTAGATTTGAGCTCCTTCTGGGCAAGGACTGTATTTACTTTTCTAGTATCCCCAGATTTAGCACAGAATAGGTGCTCAATAAATGGTTGTTGATTTGTGTGTGGTCTTGACTCTGATCAACATGATGAGATTGTGAGTGTAAAACTTTGTCAGAATAGAATGTGACATAGAGTTTATGTTGGGCCCTTGTCACTTTCTAATAGAGAACCATTTTTATTGGTCTCTAATCAATTAATTAACAAACATCTATTAAGCAACTACTATCCAATCTATTATTTATTCTGTACCTACTCTGTCTGGCATTGTGTCAAGTGCTGAAGATACAATTAATAAAATAAATATAGTGCCTGCCCTCAAGGAACTTACATTCTAAAGAGGGAAATGATGCACAAAAGTAGGCAGGAAACCAGAGTAGGGAAAGCAGAACACCAAGGTATAACTGGTACAGGGAGATCTTGTTCCATAGAATTGAAATCAGGCTGGGCGCTGGGTGCAAAAGGAGAGGCTATGTGGAGGCTCTGTACTAAGTCTTGGAGATTCAAAACAAAGAGCCAAAAAGTACTCCTTATCCTTGAGGAGATCACAGTCTAATTAATGGAAACCCCTGTGAATATGCTTCATCTGAGGTTGTTAGGGATTGATACTCTCTAGGAGGAGGTCTCCTTTTGGAAGAGCCAGCTTTTTACTTTGTGACTGACTTACACAGATCTAGGTCCCATCATGGGGTACTCATGCCAGAAGGTCATTACAGCTTTTTGTCTCATGCTCCCACCCCAGAATTTTTCTCTATAGGAACTATTAAATAAAGTTCCATTATAGCCCAGATGTAAGTTCCCCTACTTATTGGTAACTGAGCCCTCACTTCCACATAAATAAATAATTAAGAATCACTATAGATATTGGATACGGAATGACTTTTACATTGCCTAACAAATAAGATGATAGAAAGGCTGAAGAAAATTCATAGGCACCTATCAACAAACATAGAAACATGAATCAATCAAGTAGCCCATCATACTTTATTTAGAATGAAAAGGCACATTGGGGGTACTACTGAATATAAGTTCTCTACTCAGGGTCAGGGTCATCTGGTAAAAACAGACTTTTTAGTATTTACTTCTTGTACAAGTTGCCATATTTTGTTTCTGGGTACTGCAGGACTAGAGAAATCTATAACCTTCACTCCAACAACTGCATTCTAGTGTGGAAAACCTAAGAAGAAAAAAAAATTCCTGTGCTGTTTCATGATAAATTGCTATACAACATCACTAGGAGAATGTGAAGGTAAAAAGATGGTTAAAATGAACTTTTCCTCCTACCCAGTCTGGGAACAGCTTTTTATCCATCTGTAGTGCTTGTTGAAGATATAAATATATATTGATGGACTAGTGTGATAACTTATCCCTCCAGCTGCATAGTCACATCAGAATCTAGTCGATATGCATTTTCTATGTAATTTGATTCCCCATTCCTAAATAATACCAAAATACTCATCTCTTTTTTTATATTATTGTGGACATCATTGAGAAGTCTTCGTGGTATTGGAAGCTATGATGTGATTCATATATAATGAATCTCTTTAATATGAACCTTTGAAATAAATCTGGCATCAAGGGGGAATCCTATTTTGAATTTGCCCATCTTCCGTAACACTAGTAAATACCTCTTAGAAACGTGTATCTCCCTCTTTAAAGTATCAGTGACCAATAGATCTTTGAAAGAAATCATCTCTGTAGGTACCTGTCATGGAGTATTGTGATTTGGACTACATATAATAGATTAATTGCCTGAGGAGAGACATCTAGACTGCCTTTTACTCTATTGAGTCAACTTAGTGTTATGAGGTCAAAAAGTAATAAAATAAGAGATCTAATATTCTCTATACCTTTTAGTTTGTAACAAAAATGATGTGGATTGGTAAAGAAAGTTATCTATAATAACCTGTTCCTTTCTCATATTTCAACAAGAATGTCTGCATTGCACACATGTGTCATCCCTGTAAGGGTTTTAGAGAGACATGAAAGAAAGCATATAGATGAATGGTTCTTTTCTTTGTTGAGTGGGAGAGAGTAGAAGAAGAATCTATTTTTTATTTTTAAAAATTCTTTAAAATAATTGTTCCTTGGTAATATCTTTAAAATAATTCCCTGGGCGCTTCTAAAGCTATGTTGGAACCAGGGAACAAAAATTTCAAGGAATTAAAGTTTGTTTGTTTTTTTTAAGTAGAGTTACTTATAATGCAAATAGCAAAGGTTGCAATTTACACTTCTCTGATCTTTCTCTAAGAATATTCTTTCTAATGCTTCTTAAAAACTTTATGAAATCACTGAAACATCTCCTTTGGGATAAAAACAGCAGAGAAATCATATCTTGCAATATGTGTATTTCTCTTTATGTCACTGGAATTCAGCATTTGAGTACAAAGGAACATCCCAATGTGTGTTCACAAAATTAACATATACTGTGGGGAGCTATATATGCATGTTGTATACCTCAATTTTATGGTATATTTTGTTATATGTTTTCTGCTGTTGTTTAAGATGTACTTTTATTGCCTTGCTGAAGAAATACAAGTCAATATCCATTAAAACTTACATCATTTGTGTTTCTGTTGGCACATTTTCTTAAAAACAAGAAATCACTGTAGAACATCTCATTGGCATTCAGTACAAAAAGAATGCTGACAGAATGTTACAAGAACTCGAGCAGATCTGGGCCAAGAGAGTAAATTAAAAACAGTCTGATAGCTGTCTTAACATTTTACAAGCCAAGCAATATGATCAAGTTGTTGAACTGACATCATAAAATCATTTGAAACCAAGATTGGGTTCTGTTTGCCTGATACTTTTTATAACCTGCTACTTTGATTATACTGTGTGATGTGAAAGCTTTAAGAAACTGGGACATCTATAAAGTTCACATATTCAACCAACCAAGATACATACATACCCTCAAGGATAATTAGGGAAACTTCTCCAGAAATTAATTACAGCATAATTTCTTTTGTTTGGTCACTTTGGATTTTATTCTGTGCTAACTGCAAATTTACACAAGATAATAGCATTTTCTATTATAATTATAAAGAAATATTTTTGTTTTATAAACTTTGGAGATGAATTTTGATTAATTGAATTATTTTTGATTTTTTAACTTATGAAAACATTGCCAATTCTTCTTTTTATTTCTTCATTTTTCTTTTCATGGGAGGGAAGATAGCAAGTAAATACATAAAAATGGGAGCTGAATGCTTCAAACACCAAGCCATGAAGGCTTCTCTTTTTACTTAAAGTGAACCTAGTACTTTAGAATGAAACAATATTTCCCATTCAGAGATTCAGTTAGATCAGTCCTATATAGGTGTTAGGGCATTCTGGTGCAGAATTTCCTATTTGTTTTAGGGGACGTAATGGATTTAGACACTATGGCATATACTGTACTCCTGACCTGGAAATAAATCAAGGAAACTATATTAGACCTGGAGAAATTAACTTAATATAGTACTTAGATGAGAACATACTAGCATGATCGAGTTTGTGACTAGAAAGCTTTCATTTAAATATCTATTTAAATATCACCCTGATTTATCATTTCCAACTTTATATATTCTCTTTCCATTAAGAATAAATCTTAGGAAATGCTCTTGTGGTCTGAAGTACATTTTGTCAGGAAGTATAAGAAAATGAGGGAGCAGATGCCTGAAGTGGGCACCTAGTCATTAGGGCAATGTCAAAGGGGTAAAGCCCAACACAGAGCCACAGTGTTTAGAAATAAAAGGAATTTTAAAGATCATGGGGTCTAATCCATCTTAGTTTATAGATAGGGAAACTGAGACTCACAGAGAATACGAACTCACACGGCTGAAAAAGGACAAGGCACATATTGCCTAAGGCACACACTGACATAGGTAGTAAAATTAGGGCTTTTATATAGATGTTTTGATTTCAGTTCCCATCCTCTTTCCTTTATATTATTGAATTAAATATGACTGATGTCTAAAATCAGCAGACAAGCTTGAATAGGAACTAAGAAAGTCAGGAAAACCGGAGCCTTGAATTAGGATTTAGAAATCAGGAATTTTAATAAATACTGATGTCAAAAAGCAAGTGAGGCCAAGGACAAGTTCTTTTGAACTACATCCAAGGGGAAGCTCGGTTCCCTAGGATGGTTAATAAACTTAGCAAGGAATTTCTAACAGTACAACAGCTTAATTTGAAAGCATCTTTGTAGATCCTCTCCCCATCACACCCTGGCAACGAAGAGGGCCAAAAGAATTCTGGCTGTGCCACCTCACACTCAGAAATGTCTCAGCATCCTTCCCCATGGAGACATTTTACTACATAGACTTGGAAATCAGGTTATTATATTATGTCTAAAACAAGAAGAGGGGATTATTTATTCCTTCATTTGTCCATTTGTTCAATACTTTTTGAGTGTAGAGCATAAGTTAAAGGTGCTATGATGTGGGCAGTATGGCTTTCTGACATGTACATTCTAGGATTGAAGTGAGCTAAGAGGAAGACATTTCTGGGGCATGGAGAAGTCACACTAAATGTAGCCTGGAGAGAAATGAAGAGATGACTGACTTGTACACACTCCTTAAATGGAGTTCCTGGGAGTGGCCTACCAATAATAAGGAGGGGGTCCAGGGGCAGAGAGTACTTCTAGGACAGAGTTTATTTGCAAGATGTGGGTTCTGTGGCTTCATTAGGGGCCATCTAGGAGTTTGTACCCCTGTCTGGATTTTTGAATATGCACATTGTAAAATGTACTAATTAATGTTCATACATATCTGTATTTGTATGTGAAGTCCGACTATATCTGTCAGTTTGAGAATTTGGTTACTCAGTTGCCTACTCAAAAATTTTATATCGCTTAAGTCAGAGGTGCTCTCGGCCCATTTCTAGGAATTAAGGAAAATGTGGATGAATGAAGTCCCTAGACAAATCACAAGATTACATTCAGTTTGTAACTTGAACCTTGTCTCTAACCAAATGGAATAATTGGCTTTTGATTCCCTTTCTCTGGATTACCATATGTTGGAGGCACTAAAGAATGGAAAGATATGTTCCATGAAGCAAAAGGGAAGAAGAGCATTTGCCTTAGCTTTCCTTAAGCCTCCAAACTACCTTTAAAAATGCAGTCAATGCACATATTAATAACACTTGTTCTCTGCCCTGTGCTCATTTTCCCTTAATGGTACAGTGAAAAAATGTTTATGTCTTAAGGTCGTAATTAAAGGTGCTGAATTGAACTGCAGGATTTGGAAGTGAGGGCCCTCAGCATGCCAGATCTGATGAGGTCAAAGCCTGAGGAGTGATAGCTTTAATCATTGTAGTATTTTTTAACATATTCATCTTAAAATACAGTGTTATTTCTAGAAGGTCACTGAAAAGACCATTTGCATCAGAAAAACCATAACAAAAAGTTAAGAGTTCAGTCAAGTGAATTCAAAGCTGAGCTAAGCATTTGAAACAGTGGCTTTAAAGTTCAGTCAATTAACCTGCAAAGTAAATTTTAAAAATAAAAATAGTACATAACATTCAAATAAATAGAACTGTTGACTGATGTCATGGTTAATTTGATAGTATTAATGTAGTTATAGAAGCTTCTTAAAGGGCAATATAGGTCGTCATATTTCTTCTAAGACCTATAAAGCAGGGGAAGAAAACACTGGAGGGATTATTGATTTTTTGACGCTTTTCCGAAGTCACATGTACTGTAACTGGCTCAGGCTGATATTCCATGGGAATCTGAGCACCTGCTATAAAAGCAGCACTATGCTTGGGTCTGTTCAGGATTAAGAAAATATATGTAAATCCAGGTTTTAGCCAAGCCTGGAACATTTTTAAAAAGGGCTGAAATTGGTATTAACATTTTGAAAAGACATTCTTCATGACTTCTTTGAGAAAGATGCCTGTAATTCTGGACTCCTTCAGAAGAGACTTGTGGAAAGAGAGGCCAACTTTGGAAGTAGTAAACATTTAGGGGAAACTGTGTCCTCAACACGTCCCTGATTCCTAGCTTCCCTACCTAGAGTTTTTAGGTATTTCTTTCAGGTGAAATTAGAGCTCCTCTCCTTTAGTTTGAGTTGATATATCTTGTTCCCAGTGAGAGAATCCATTCTTTTTTTTTCCTACTTCTTATGTTTTCTAATCCATATAACTACTCTGATTTCTGTTTGTTGTGAAGATAAATTAGTTTTATTCACCATTACCTTTTGTTCCTGTCTTACTAGCCCCAGAAAGTCCCTTTTCCTCACCTCTGCCTGTAAGCCCCACTTAACTTCCCTTGGGCTCAGGTACCTGTGAGGCAGGCCGCCCCCTCAGGTGTTCCAGACATCATCTCCTGATCCCTCCAACTTATGCCCTCCATCCCAAACCACCTTATATTTAACTTAAATTTACACTATATTTGTATTTTTTAATCTTCCAATTATGATTTTCATATAATTTAAGCATTTATTGTCTTCCCCATTATAATGTAAGTTCCTTGCTTCATTCCTTGTACTTGTATCCCCAGTGTCTTACACAGTGACTGACATATAGTAAGGGCTTAATAAATACTCATTGATTGATCAATTTTATTGAATGATTGATGTGAAGAATATGGCGATCTCAAAACAGATCGAGAAGCTTGAAACTTAATAGTAGTCAATAAGCAACCACAGGGTCAGCATTCCAAAGACTTCAAGTCTGTTCATCTGAAGTAGACATAGCTGGAAGAAAGAGACTAAAGAATCTTTTTTTGGCCTAGCAAAATTGTTTATTGATGGAAAGTTTTCTTTTATCAGTTAATACCCTAAACTTTGATTTCATTACAATCAAAATTCTCTGAAATATATATTTTTAATATTTTGCCCATATATATTACCTTATTTATAAAACTGAAGTCTGTTAATGTTATAGTTGTATTTTTATTTTGTATTCATATAAATGCTCTTAATTTCATGTGACAGCTAATATAGTAAACTATTTTTAAGATATATGATATTTACAAAATAAAAAACTTGTGTCCCTGAAGTCCAATAAATTCAAAATAGTCTGTATCTAGTTTTTTTTTTTAATTATCCCTTTATTGCAAAGGTTCTTAACCTTAATCTTTAATTCTTAAATAAGAGATTCTGGACCTATTGAATGGTCTATTGAAGCCTATGGATCTCTTCTAAGAATAACATTTTCGAAAGGAACAGATGAAAAACAGAATAATTGAAGAAATAAATAATATGGAAATAGTTATCGTCTGTTAAAAAAAGCCACACCCTCGGTTAAAAATCCCTGCTTTAGGATTATTCAGAAATGTTAGATCTTTTTTTGTTATTGGCTTCAATATTATAGTATTGGGGCTCACCAATCTACTCATTCCCAGAGTTCTATAATTGTGATTGGCTTTCTTAAATGAAATGTTTATTGAAATCTTGTGAAATAATAACATTAGTTTAACTATAATTCATTCTATGAAATATTTATAATTCTTCTACTTTGCCAGCCCATTAAGATTTCTCAAATTAATTATGAATACAACTACTTCGTATTTAGAGGGGTTTTTATTCAATGTTTGTAAAGCAATTTTTAGAAACATAAGTAAAAAAAAATTCAGTGTTCTTAGAAATTCCAAAAGCATTAAGTGAGATAAAACAGGTTAAAATTATGCCACATATTGCACATGAATTCTCTTAAGTTCACATAGACAGTAAGGAATAGAATTGTTGTTCTTTCACATGTGCCATTCTATGTCAGTCATGAAAAAAGTTCAAGTCCTAAGTTTAAGTGTAGATATGTGTGCTTGAAAACATTTTCCTCCTTTGTGAAATTGTAAATATAGACAGTTCAGTCAGTCAACTAACAAGTATTTATTAAAGGCCTCCTTTGTTCTGGGCACAGGGCTAGGAGTTAGGAATTCAAGGATTTTACATGAATGAAGCTGAGAATAGATTAAGTAGTTGATGGAAAGATAAGTGGGAAGAAACAAGCTAAATAAACACACAAAAATAAAATAACCTTAGTCACCATTTTATCAAAAGTAAAATTAAGTGATGTAACTACAATTAAGCTGTCTTCATTATCAGCCCAGATTTTAAAATTATATTCTTAAACCATGTCTTTTTCCTTGGTCTGCATCTTATGTTTACCAGGAGGAATGCCTCACATAGCAACAGTGGATTTGTGCAAGAATAGAGGTCAAGTGGATAAAAATTCTCCAGTCTTTCAAGTTCATTTGGGCTTTGGAATTTGGAAACACATAAAAAGACACTTGCATTCATAGGTAACAGATAACTAGATACCTATATGGATTTGTACATACATATATGTGTGTATGTACATATATACATATATTCACATTCACATACAAATATATATCCTCATGACAAGATAAAATTGCTTAATTGGAGACCTTAGAATGTAATAGGTATGACAGACAAAAACAGTACCAGTGAAAATGCCCTGTAATTCACAGGAGGTAATAACAAAGAAAGATAATAGAAATAGCACAAATGGTTTTAGTTGCTTATGCTCTAACATGCAAAGGGAACATGGAAAAGTGAACTAGAGATGTTAATCTTGACCTCATAAGAATTACTAAGAAGTGGAAGAATGTAACTTTTGACTCCAGCAGAACAGCAAAAGCATATACCTGGTTTAGAAAGAACATATTAGAGAGGAAGAGTGGGGAAGAGGAGTTTCATATTATGAACCTGTAATACTATATATAAATCCATGAATTTGTCTAGAGAAAAGAATGGTAGGGCATGATTGGTTGAAATAGTTGCTTATGGCCTGTGTAGTGTGAGTGGTAGGGATTGGGAAGGTTGTATAAAACCAAAATCTAACTCTGAACCAATGGTATTTGGACAAATGATGAGCAGAGTTTGGGAGAACTTTCCAGCCCAAGTCTGAGAAGGAATCACTTGAGCTGATGGAGAGAGATGAATCAGCATTGCCTGTTTCCTCCCTCAGTCAGATAGAGTGCTGGGCCTAAAGTGTAAAAGACCTGAGCTCAAATGCAGTCTCAGACTCTTATCTATTATACCCTGAGCAAGTCACTTAATCTCTGTTTACCTTAATTCACCAGAGGAGGAAATGGCAAAACCATTCTAGTATCCTTGCAAAGAAAACTCCATGGCAAGTATTGACATGCTATGGTCACTGGGGTTACAAAAAATTGGACAGGGCTAAATGACTGAACAACAACAAGTTTCCTTCCTCACCTGGATAGGCAGGATTTGGACTTTTTCCTCAGTAACATAGGACACTATTCCTAGAGGAACAGCAACTGTTGGCAGTATTTCCATCACACACTGAGAACAGGCCAGACAGAAAGGAAAAAGCAGGTTCAAACTTATACTCAAAGCCCAGTAGATAATGCTATACCATAACAAGGGCAATATCTTGAGAACTGCAGTGAAAAAATACTTTAGGAGGTATGAGTTTGCTTTCTTTTCCCATGGGCATTAGTCTTGAGACCATTTTCTCGCCAGGCTCTTAGTGCTAAAACACATCTGAACTCTGTAGGACCCTGTGGTGAGAAGAAATAGTAGTTCTCTGGGCAACCAGCTTGCCAGTACAAAGGGAGGTTTGAGTTATTTGGTCTTGAGCCGGTGATATATGTCAGGATCCAAATGGTATATGTTTCTCTTATCCTTGATAAAGAACATGGTTTACTGAAATGTTTTTTGTCCTAAGTTTTTTTTTTATTTTCCTCTTTTTTCTGCTGTTTGTAATATTGCTTCCATTTTCATCCTTGGATGTTTTTAGGATGACTTTACTTAGTCATATATATTGCTAAGGTTTCTTTACTGGATTTATCCTCTTGCTCTCTTTTCTTTGTGATATGATATTGTTCATAATGATCTCTCATCTTTCTTCATAATACTTTATAGATGAATTTATACTCTAATGTTGTCAGCCTTGATGTTGTCAGCCTCATTGTTCCTTTTGGCAGGTATGTCAAAGAATGATGGACTAAGTAAGGTGCCTTATGTACTCTGCTGGCCAGTTTGTATGAAGATGGCAAATTTTGCCTGGAATCATTATAGATAATGAGGATACAATTTCAATTGTCCACTTCTAATTTTTAAATTTTTTTCTAAAACTTATTTATTTGAGTACCTGCTTACAGTGACACCACAGAGAAATAAATGAAGAAGAATTGCATAATATGGTGAAGAGAGGATGTATTGTGATCCGCATCCTTGGCGGGCTATCAATAAAGTCACAGGATTATTTCCTTGAATACCGTCTTATCCTATGATCCAGTGTCTTCAACTGGTGAAGCAGAGTCCTCTGACATTTCTATACTGCACAATTATATAACTGAGAGACAGACCTCAAAGATTACATCAATGCTGGTTAAGATTTTATTTTAGCTATGAGAAGAGGAGTGTTATATATCTTACACAGTGATACGATATAGTATGTTTTTAGATCAATAAAATGCAATTGATTCTATCATTTTCAAATTTGCGGGTGATGCACTGTGAAGGGTAGTGAGCACAATGAATGGCAGGATCAGAATCTCAACAACTATTGACAGTATAGATTATTTGGCAAAATCTAATAAGATAAAATTTAATAGGAATAAATGGATGTGTTTCCACTTGGTTCAAGATAATAAGTACAAAGATAGGTGGGGAAAGACATAGTTACAAAGGACTTTAAAATATTTGGATTCTAGGAATGTAACTACAAGTTAAATGTGAATAAAAATATGATAGTGCAGAACAACAAGGAAAAAAGTCTTACTCTAGATTTCCCTTCATTTCAGTATATTTGTATTCCTAGTCTGTTCTTTGCTCCTTAGATTTTTTTTGAAGAAGCTACCAATACAAGTTCTTGTGTTTTGCTTATTATTTCTGCTATGAAGGACACAAATTCTGCCAAAAATGAATAAATTTGGAATGATTTTGTCTACTGAAGCCCAGAAGGGGCGTTTACTCTCCATTATAGTAAATGTAATGGTTAATCTTAAATAGGGGGACCTTATAGATTATGTTTAAGCAACAAAGAAGAGCCTGGATGTAACACGTCTATACCTCAAATTTAATATTTTTCCCCCTGGTGCGGGGAGTTCTTAGTCTTTTTTGAGTCTTTGGTCCCTTTGGTATTCTAGTGAAGCATATTAATTCCTTCTCAGAACAATGTTTTTAAATGTATCAGATAAAACACATAAATTTTGAAGAAAACCAATCACATTGAAATACAATTATCAAGATAATTTTTAAAAATTTAAAAAAATTCACAGACCCAATATTAAGAACTTTTTTTCTTAGGGGTATAAAGGTAAGTTAGTTTTCTGGTTTATGTTCCCCCAAACACACATGTATCTTTCAGGGTTAGTTTTCTTTGTGTGGTAAAATTAAAAAATGTTTTCAGAAGCCTGTGCTAGCACTTTATATAAGGGAGGGGAGGAAAAGGAGGAGGAGGCAGAAATAAACATTTATATCATAGTTACTGTGTCAGACGCTGTACTTAGTGCTTTACAAATAATATTTCATTGATGTAACAGCCTTAAATCGGTAATAACGAATTCATTTACCTTTAAAATTAAATTCCTAGTATTATGTACATTTATACAGAGAGGAAGCTGAATCCATTGCATATATATCCATGTAAAGTGTCAGTCCATGATGAATATGCTCCATAGATAAGTCCTTGTAGCAATTAAAAGTCATAAAGAAACTTATTTTTCATTAAATTGGTAACACACTCCTTGTCCAGTTGGGATAGTTCATTCATTCTAGTGAACTACTCTTACTGGAATGAAAAAGTTCAGGTCCAAAGTTCTTACTGTGTCAAGTTAAATATAAGCTTAGCAAGATTAGCCAAAAAAACCCAAAACCCATTCAGTAATGACTGAAAGGGTTACATTTAATCCATCAAAAAGAGTTCTTTTACAATGGGACCAAATTGGTTTTCTAAAGTTCAGACTTAGAAAACTGAACATCCTTAATGAGTCAGGTATTTCATGTGTGCCAACTTTCACTTTTAAGAAATAATACTTACAGACTTTTAAGCAAAATATTAAATATCTTTTAACTCTGACCTGAAAACTTTGGAGTTTGATATATCTTGAGATTTTAAGGTGACTTCTTGTCTTTCCCTCTAAATGTCACTATATTTCATTAATGTTGACTGAGTTAATGGAAAAAATAAAACTAATGATGCAACAGAATTGTAATTGTTGTAAAAAAGTATATATACAAGGACTCTATTTAAACTCTTTTTAAGTGTCCTAATAATGATGTTCTTAGCAGTTACATATATTTTCTTCCCATGTAAGAATTTAAATGGTTTAGCCATATTAATTACCTTATGATTTTCCTTTCATATTTAGCTTTTTGTGCTTCTCTTGACACTTCTGTTTGAATGTCAGATTTTCCATTCACTTCTAATTTTTCATCAGGAATGCCCAAGGCTCTTCTTTTTCATTAAACGTCCTCCATTCCCCTGAAGGATTAGGCTCCATTTTCTGGGTAGATTATTCTTGTTGTAATTCTAACTCCTTTACCTTCTGGAATATCATATTCCAAGCATTATGGCCCTTTAACATGGTGGTAACTAGTAAATCTTTTGTTTTCTTGACAATAATATTCCTGGGAGTTTTCATTTAGGGATCTCTTTTGGGAGATGATTGGTGAATTCTTTCAATGTCTGTTTTACTCTCTGGATCTAAGATTTCTGGCAGTTTTTTCTTGATAACTTCTTGAAATATATGTCTGTACTTTTTCTTTGATTGTGGCATTTAGGTAGTTAAGTAATTCTTGAATTATCTCCCCATGATCTGTTTTTAAGTTTAGTTGTTTTTCATATCTTCTATTTTTTCATTCTTTTGACTTTTGTTTTATTGTTTCTTGATGTCTCATGGAATCATTAGCTTCCACTTGCCCAATTCTAATTTTTAAGCATTATTTTCTTCAGTGAGATTTTCGGCCTCTGTTTCCATTTGCTAATTCTGCTTTTTAAGGAGTTCTTTTTTCCCATTGATTGTGTGTGTGTGTGTGTGTGTGTGTGTGTGTGTGTGCCTCTTTTACCATTAGGCTAATTTTGTTTTTTAGGGTGTTAATTTTCTCAAGGTTTTTTTGTGCCTCTTTTACCAAGATGGTATGTCTCTTTTCATAATTTCTTTGCATCACTCTTTTTTTCATTTCCCAAAGAGCTATTACTTTTAGCTCTGTTTTCAGTTCTTCCATAAATTCTTGTTGGGGTTGGGTCCTATTGGCATTTTTTTCTAAGCCTTTATTTGTAGCCATTTTCATGTTGTTTTCTTTTGAATTTATGTCTCATTCTTCTCTGTCAACATAGTAGGTTTTTATTGTCAAGTTTTTATTTGTTTTTTCAGCCTCTTTCTTTTAATTTTGTGTTATAGTTGGCCTCTGCTTACCTGGGGGTAGGGGACACTGTCCCTAACTTCACACAATTTCCTACTGCTTTTTTCAGGGCTAGTTTGGGGATGTGCAAGTTTTTCGTTCTTCCAAGATAGTGTGATCCTTGGAGAGGTATGGTCACTTCTCATTTGGTCTGTGATCTGGTCTTTACCCAGGAAGAACCTCTGCTCACTATAGTAACAAGTGCTTGCCCTCCTTTTTACCTTTGAAGCGAGAATGGGGCCCTGCTTCCTCATGACGAACCACCAGTGATTCTCTTTGTCCTAGAACTGTCCCTCAGAACTTCAGTAGAGTTGTTGGTCAGCATGAGCTGTGTCTAATACCAGCAGAATCCCATGCAATCTCTTTCTCACCAGTTGTCCAATTCCCTTACTGTCCCTGGGCTGAGAGCTCCTAATACTGCTGTTGCCTCTGTTGCCACCCTCATATGTACTTGACACCAGCCTCCATCTCAGTGATAAAGATTTCCCCTGGTGACCTCCTAAGTTTTCTTAGGCCAAAAAATTTCTCACCATATAGTTCTGTTGGTTCTGCCACTCTGAAATTTGATTTGAAGTGTCATTTTAAAGTTGTTTGAAAGGGAACGCTGAAAGCCATCTTGACTCTGCCCCCTTTAAACGTCTTTTTTAGCTCTAGGTCTATGATTCAAAAGCTTCTTGGTATACCAGCTAATGTTCTATAAGATGAGATGACAATATGTATGTATATCTCAGTATTTGATTTGTTTTATGTTGTATTTTTCAAAATGTTTTTTAAATATGATGCATAGAAGAAATAATAATATTATTAACAATAAAGTAACATGCATGGGTACATATGCATATCACTTTGTAGCAAGCACTGTGCTAAGTATGATTATTATTTCATTTCATTTTCAAATTGACATTGGGATGTAATTGCTGTTACTGTTCCAGTTTTACAGATGAGGAGACTGAGGCTGTTAGCCCTTGAGTGCTTTATAAATCTGAGTTAACTCTTTTCTTGAGTATGTATATATTTTGATGGAATGTGTTCTAGACTCTTGGGAACTTATTTTTTGTTGTTGTTTTGTACTTATACCTTTTCTTAGTATACAATGTTAGCAAATTTTTCCTTTCTAAAAGCAAATTAATTTTGGCTGGATAATTGACAGCACACCTGAAAGTGGCTCTTGAGTTATAGTTTAACAACACTAAACCACCTTCAACTTCAGTCCCTCGAGGCTACCCATATCACCCTTAGGAAAGTGATCATCAACTGCTCTCTGGACCCTAATCTTCCAGTTCCGGGTTGCATTTAGATAGTGAGCCAGATGAGGTCAGATGAGGTGTTACACAATTGAGAGCATTACAGGTTTAGAGCTAGGAAGGACCTTAGAGATTATCTCACACAATCCCATTTTATATATGAGAAACTGATGTCCTTACTTAATATTAAGTGCTCAAGATTCCAGATATAAGTGTCAAAATTGGAGTTTAAATCTCTGATTTCAAACATAGCATTCTTGGTTTATTGAATTGTTTTGAATCGTCAGTGGATGACATAGTGAAGTAATACCAAGTACCTTTTGGTAAACCTTTATCTTCTAAACTGACCATCTTGCATCCTGCTTTAAACAGGATCCTGTCCATCTTTGTAATACGGCTCTTTTGTCCAGTGACAGTAGGCATTTGTAGAAAGTGATTAACTTAGCCAGGACCTTTTAATGCCAATAGTAGTGTGAGAAAGACAAGTGAGTGTTGCTTTTAGGTTGAAGAGTTAGGTATCTGAAGTAAGTGTAGTTCATAGAGCTCTCTGCTTTTTCCCTGGCCCCAAGCTCTTTTGTTGCACCTTGTCATTTGCTCATACTTTATCTCTACACTTTTACTTTATGCTGACGAGCAGTAAGTAGTCAAATGTCTTTGAAAGATGGCAGAGGCAATGAAATCCCTCTGAGTCTGACAGCTTTGGGTAGTCCTTTTTCCTCCTGTGCTTTTTAAGGAAGGTAGTAATTTTCAGGTTGCAAATTTATTCTGTCACCTGTAGCAAGTGATAACTGCTACACTTTCTCTTGCTACTGGCCAGTCTCATGACATAAAGGATATTAAGGCTGATAGGCCAAGAAGACTTGCCTTTTCTATTAGATAAAGTTTTGAGGATAGCCTAGGTCTGGTGATCCTGAAAACTTCCCTTTTTTCCCCATAACTGATATTTCTCTTTTCTCTCTCCCCTACACCAAAGTAGGGCCACATTTGAGGGCATAGAATTGGGAAAACTGAAGGAGAAAGAAAATAAACTCCAATGAAAATCATCTCCAACTACTGTAAACTTGGAATGCCTCAAAATATAGGGGGAAAATAGGAATAGGCTAGGAAATGGGAGAAATAAGGGATTATTAATTCTGTATTTTCCCCATTCCTATTAGCAGTAAAATTCTTTAAGAAAACTTCCAAAGTATGGTGAATTCACTTCCGAAACAGGTAAGAGAGAAGCTATGAAACTTCCCTCAGCACTATAGGGAAGAAAGAAATCTTGATCATAAACAATAGATACTGACGTTCAAAGAAAAGGCATGATTGAAGAGTCCACAATAGTCCCAATTTAACCACAATATTCTGCTTTTGTTACCTCGACTGAGAATGATTCCCTTCCCTTGAGTTATTTAATAGATATCTCATAAGCATTTCTGTGTCTCTATTACAAAATTCAAATACGAAGCCCTGGAATTTAAGATTAGAAATTATACTTTTGTGAGAGGAGCTAAAGTATTGGTTTATTAGGTTTTTGTAAGCTTACCTGATATGTTTAATATTGTATGAGAAAAAGGTAAGGGAGACAGAGTGTAGATAAGCTGTGGCATCTTTCCAGTGATGACCTGGACACAACAAATAATGAAAAGATTGTCCTGAAAGCAAAGTATGATTGGAAAAGTATTCTGCTACCGAGCACTTGCAAGAGAGAGCAGTGGTAACACATTAAAAGTCAGAACATTGCAGTGGTATTCATCAGAGATTTTTTTGTTTGTTTTTCAATTAAACCTAAAAGCCTCTAGTGCATTGAGTTTAATTTTTGTATAATATATATCATCAAAAGTATATTTTGTATGAAGGCATGGATGAGCTTTGATGGTTCGTGTGTCAGATTAAATGCTGGCCAAGGAGTCAGGGTTTGTTTGAATCCCATTCCAGCTGCTACTGGCACTATGATTCCGGGCAATTTACTTCACCTCAAGGAGCCTCGGTTTGCCCATCTGTAAAATGAGGGTAATAATAGCATCTTCATTATCAAGTGGTTGTAAAGATCAAGTGATATATGCTTAAATAATTTTGCAAAACTTATGGTGCTATATAAATTTAAGGCATTGTGTCATCATTATTATTAATAGGACAACTTGTATCAATGAGATCATAGATCCATTGGTACAATGAAGAATATGATAAGATGACTGGTGACCTTAGCATCTCATAACCTACATGCCAATAGAGCCAATACATAACAATAGAACCATGGAAACAGAATCAGAAGGCATTCTCTTCTGCAGCCTCAGCTTTAAATCATAGGTGACATATTGCATTATTTACTAAAACCATCAATTCAGAAAATATCTATTTTACATCCATACCTGCCTGATTTTTCTCCTCAGCTTCTCCCTTTCTCTAAAAGCTAGAGTGTTTATAAATACAGATCTACAAGATTCCATAAAATCCATATTTTATTTCGTCTCACCCTCTCATTTTACAGATGAAGTATTTAAGTGCTATAAAAATGAAGTGATTTGCTCAGGTTTACATAGATAATAAGGAATACAGCTAAATGAAAGTAATTGCAATGTCCATTCCACTATAGCTATAAAAGAGACCCAGTAACATAAAGGTAAAAATTCTATAGTGCCATTTCAAGTACCTGGAAGGGAAAAAAGTTTGAAGGCTAAGAAATATCTCCACTAGTGCTTATGTAATATGACATAGATCCAAACCCACATTTTTTAGCTTCATATTTTTGCAGCCTTCCTCAAACTGCCCCTTTCTCCTTTCTCCTGATAGGAACTCCCAGACATATATTGTACACACTAAGCCATTGATTGAGAAAGGCTATCAATAGACTTTTTAACAATTTCAATTCATTTTAACAAATATATTTTTGAGACTGATACATGCAAGGTACTGGGGGTACATGAAAGAAAATGTAATAGTTTCTGCCCTTAAGGAGGTTGTATCCTATATGCACAAAATTAGTAAAAACCAAAGTACATAAAAAGCCATTCAACATAATATCAAGATTAAAAAAATGATAACAAAAGGAAGAGGATAATAATCAGACTGAGCACTTGATTATGAAAAGCCTTATGTAGGAGTTACCACCTCATTTCCAGGCTCTTAAGAGGCAGAGATGAGAGGAGACTGCATTCCAGATATGGGAACCACTTTGCAATAATGTCAAGGAAGGGTATGGAATGTCTTCTGCTAATAACAGCTAGTGGGCCAATTTGACTGAAATGGGGAGCGTATAAGGGGGGAAATATAAAATAAGACTGAAAAGGTAGGTTGAAACAAGCTCTTACATGCCACTTTGAGTCATTTTAATTTTTTTCTAGATGGAATAAAAATGCATTAAAGAATTTTGAGTAGTGGAATGGCATAAGTAGAATATCTTTTACTAAGGGGCTACATGTAAGAGATATTGGGAGGTAAAAAAGACAAGACAACAACTGAGTTGATATGTGAGGAGAGAAAGTGTTGGGAGTCAAGGATGACTGAAAATGTGACCTGGGTATAGGAAGGTCAGTGGTGCCTTCAAAATAAACAAGGGAATAAGGAAAAAATGATAAACATGAGAGTCTTGTTCATGGCAGCATCCTCCAGACTGTTGGTCCTGCTTCCAGCTCAGCCCTCAAAGCCCTTGCTTGGAGAAGCAATTCCTGTGGTGGAGGGACCAGCAAAACCCACCATCTGCCAAACAACAGCATTTCAGGGCAGATAGGTAGCCCTGGCTTAAGCAGTGGAGCACTCTGAGGGAGAGATAACATGCATCACGTGCCAGGAAAGTTAAACTCCTGCCACCCTCTTGACTTCTCTTTTCCCCAAGACACTATTTGAGACAGTCAAGGATCCTGATCACAAGAGATTTCTGAATAACAGCATTTCCAGCTGAGTACTCACAAGTCACTATCCCCAGAAGTAAACTCTCTCAATACATACATACATACACTCATTCTTAAAAGGTATCATTTAGTTTTAAACTGTGGATTTTAAAATACACTCTTAACATTATGCAAATGAAATACTTACCTCATTTGTATCACAAACTATGCAAGAGATTCAATATTGCCCATAATACTTGTAGTTAAATTATTTTCTGTTTGACTGCTTGCTCAGTTGTAAGTACAAAAGGTCAAAGAACAAATTGAGGAAAGTGGTCTGTTTTTGTTGTTGACAGGGTTTTTTTAAGGGCAGTAAACAAAATGGACTCTATAAAAGTCATCCTTCTTCAGGGAATTCTCAATGGTTGTAAGGCACCCAAAAGATATGTTTTGTCCCCAAGACAAATGTGACTATTGTGATGAATATGCTCTAGCAAAGAAAGAAATAGACAAGGGAAGCAAGCTTGGATGCCAGACCCACAAATAATCCAGCAAAGCCAAATGAGCCAAAGTTGTAGACAAAGGAATTACACAATAAATAATTCCCCCAACATTAATATAGCTAAGTGTCTTTGTAATAAGTGTCCCTTATCTTGCTATCTTATATCTAAGAATTTCCCAAGTCTTATCTATTCTTGTCTCTATACCATTGCTTGTAATCTGCCCGCTATTGCCATAGACATGAACATCACCATGAATTAGGCCTTTTTTCACATCTCACTTAGAGTATTATCAACACCTCCTAGTGGTCTCCAATCTATTCTCTCCACAGCTGATAAATTGGTATTTCAAAAGCATAGGTATGATCATGTCACTTACTCCTCAGAAAGCTTTGATTACTCCCAATTGCTCCTAGAATCCAAAAAGTTCCTCTACTTGACATTTTAAAGTTCCTTATCATCTGGCTACAATTTGTCTTCCAAAGATTATTTACATTTTTTTTTTTGCTTCATGCACTCTGTATTCTTGTCACTGACTTTTGTTTAGCTATCATTCTACCTCAAGTTTCCATGGCCTTTGCATAGCCTATGTCCCATGTCTTTATTCATCAACTCCTTTCTCAACTTTTAGAATGCCAGATTCCTTCTGGTCCTACCTTTGGTGCAAATCTTGCCCCGAATCCCTTTAGCTATAAGCAACTTAAGGTCAGGTTCTAGGAATGCCACTTCAGAGCTGTGATCCTCAATTACCTAATTTTTAAATGAATCCATTATACTAGATGATCTTAAAACCTTAACATTCCCAAGTCAAAGATTCAAAGTTAGTTTCCTAACCTACTTTAAATTATATTTTCCATGTATTTTCAAATTATGTTTACACATATCTATCCACCATCCTAGAAGTAGGAAATAAAACCAGGACATAAATTTGTAATAAATGTGACAAGCACTAATTTGAATAAATAAGTTAAATTGATATAGAAAGCTTACATTTTGGAAAGCTACAGGTGATCAAAAAAAGAAGCACTAGCTCTTTTGAACACCCTAATTTTTATTTTTGCAAGATATGCCCCAGATATTTATTGTATACCTAATTAACTGTTAGGAAAGAAACAGTTTTAGCAAGATTCTTGATATGTAAGACCAAAAGCACAGGGTAGTGATAGATAATTTAATGTAGACAAAGATTTTTGACCCCCTGGTTAATTGTCTTCCTTTGAAAAATGTCTTTAATTTTAATGGTGTGGTTTTCTTTCAAGCTATGTAGGCTCTATATCACTTGGTTCAGCAAACTTTCTTTTACAATTTCATGGTTGATAAGAATTCTGACAGAATTAACTTAGTTTTGTAAATGTTTTTGAAAATTTCAATGCAGTCATGAATATTTTCATGTGCACCCAGTGTGGATTTAACTCATAGTCTTACCAGAAGTCACATAATCAGGCCCCAGTAGTATAATAGATTTTGTAATCTCCACATTTTCTCAAAGCAACTAAAGTGAAAATCTTAGAGGGGCAGAAAGCAAGTTGCTCACAGTAATTTAAAATAAATAAAGAAAACGAGAGAGATAATATTGAAGAAACCTTACTAAATAAGAATTTTTTCTTCCTCATAGATGTTTGGGGGGAAGTGTCTAATAAGTAGCCGGATCATTTAGAGCTCTTGAGTTCAAATGATCACTTGGTCTTTCCAGTGTCACATGCTTAGATTTCCCTTTTTTGTCAGTTATGGAAGTGATAAAAACTCATCAGATCATTCAGTATCTTCCACTGTAAATTATCATCAGTCCTTGGACCACCTGTTTCAACCAAAATTTCCTGGTTCTTTTCCCAATTCCTTGCATCCAACCTCATCCTCAACATGGTACATCCATGCCACATGTATACATTGAGTGATCTTAACCTTTTCTGAGGTAATTCTGATGAACATAATTCCATGGGAAGTAAGGATGACTGGGTAAAAAGAGGCTAATCTTTGGTCCTGGCTGATATATGGAGGTAGAAGCATCCAGTTTTTTATTCTTTTACTCTTGCTCGCTTTTAACCAACACCTCTGTGCCCATAATATCCTTTCCATTAGTAATCTCTCCCTCCAGCTTTATCTGATTTCAACTCAGTCTAATGATCATAAACAAAATCTAATAAGTCTGCTTTCCTTATAAGAGAACCCTCTTGTGCTCTCATTTTGGCTGATTAAATAAACATCAACTCCTATTTTGGCCTTTTTCCCTGTTTCATTAAAATTCTGATCCCAGAGTTTCTGTTGCCATGCTAATAATTTGACTCATTTTTATTGTTCCCTCTGTTCGACAGTTTGGCTTAGATATTTTGGTTGTATCTTTATTAATTTATACATCAATAATGTCTTAGGAAAAGTGTGAAATAACTTACTAATAGTGCTTTTAGTGGTATCATGGAATATCAGAATTACAAGGCAACTCAGAGGTTATCTAGTCTATTCCTTACCTAAAACTTGCATTTTCTCTGGTTGTTCAGCCATGTCAGGCTCTTCATGACACCATTTGGAGTTTCCTTGGACAAGACACTGGAGTGGTTTTCCATTTTATTCTCCAATTCATTTTACAGATGAGAAAACTGAAGTAAATGGTGTAAAGCGACTTACCCAGGGTCACAAAGCTAGTAAATGTGTTAGCCCAGATTTGAACTCAGGTCTTCCTGACTCTAGGCCCAGTCAGCACCCTATGTACTGTATCACCTAGCTGTGCCGGCATCTTCTATTATGATACTCCTAACAATAGGCCACTCAGTATTCTTTCAAATTCTACTAATCATAGGAAATGTCACTATCTCAGGAGGCAACCCATTCTATATCTCTTTCACTCTCAGTGTTGTTATTCATGAAACTGAGCCAAAATATGACCTTCATGTATTCCACTCAAGTGGTCATTATTCTCTCTCTAGAACTAAATAGTAAAGGTCTAATTATACTGAGCACAGTAGCTGGCACATAGCAAATGCTTACAAATGCGTATCTTCCTTGCAAATATGTGAAGACTTAGTATCATTTTGGTAATGTATCCACCAAGTAAGAGATACATTCAGTTCTCTTTGAATATTGATGGGTATGTGGTGCAGTAGATAGAAGACTGGACCCCGAATTATGAAATCAGGACCTTGTGTGATGAGGGCCTGTGTTCTAATTCAGTCTTAAACACTTAGTAGCTAGTAGCTGTATGAACTTGGCCAAGTCCCTAATATCACTCTTCCTCAGTCTCCTCATTTGTAAAATAGGCATTAAAAATAGTACCTGTCTCCCAGGGTTGTTGGGAGGATTAAATGAGATAATATTTTTAAAGAACTTTGCAAACCTAAAAGAGCTATGTATAAATGTTAACGATTATTATTTCAATACCTCAGCCTGCCTGGCTTCATTGAGTATTTCAAAATGCTTTGAATTATCTAAAATATAAATCAAAAGTAATTTTGAAAGAAAAATCATGCATTTAATAGTAAGTTTAAAATTTTATTGAGGCAAATTGATTTCATGAATATAAATGATTAAAAATTTTGTACTGTAAAACCATGATATCATAAATTATTATCTTCCATTATGTTTAAAAAGTCATCATTCAACCTTTTTCTTACATCTAGACAACTTCCTCCCCAACCTACAAATAATCTTTTTTTCTGATTATGCACATAGGGCAACTATATTTTTTTCAAGAACTAAAAATGGTGTGCATGTGTGCACTTGCACACACACACACAGTGCTCATTTGTTTGCCAGCATGTATACCACTCTTGTATGCTCACCTCTTGGTTTTATACATACATATGCATTCATCTCTACAAAAGAAACTGAAAGCCATTAAAAAAATAAAAAAAGAGGAAAGAAGCAAAAAAACCGAACAACAAGGATAAAAGGGTCGTAAGAATGGAAGGAAAAAAAACAGAAGAAATAAAAAAGATAGAGGGAAATTACTAATAATGGATATTCAATCAAATAGTTTTCCTTAAATATGTAATATAAAATCAAGCAATATTCAGTAAATTTGTTTTGCTATGTCAATAATTATAATGCTTATTTTAACATAGAGTGATACAATGCTAAATAGATATAATGTATTCATGCTCAACTGTTTTTACTTCTGTTTTTTATTTCCAATTATGATATATTGATACAGTTTATTATTGTTCAATCAACAATAACAACTGATAATAATTAGAAAGTCTATAGTATTACTATATAAATGTAACAGCTTTACTCTTTTTGTCTGATTATAGACAGGTACTGATAAGCTAGACTTTTTTTTTCTGAAAGGTATTGCTTCAGAAATACCAACTCTAAAATCAACTGAGAGAATCTAATATAAACCTATTTGATCAAAATAATCCTCTCTAAAATTGACTCAAGTTAGTTTAGTCAAAATGGGGGAAATCATTCTGTGGTATTAAAAAGGTTCAAGAGACATAATTTCTGGGTAATTTAATAATTTTTGAAAATAATTCCAACATTTAATAAAAAGATGGTCATTTGGCATCTTTCTCTTAGATCAAAGACAGTCATGGTGTCATGGTGGCAGGTTCACACAGTTTATATACCTTCTAATAGTAGGTGGTCCCCAGATTGGGAATCAACCCTGATTAGTTAACAATTAATAATTAATAATAATATTCCAATCTCATTGTCAACAGTGTCCTTAAGGACTTTAGAGAAAGGAGGGGAGCTCTGGATCTCTCGAAATCATTTGTTACTAATGAACATTTTTCACATTTCTTTCTCCTCACAAGTATTGTAGAGTCAGATGGTACGTGCATGTATGTGTATATGTGTGTGTAAATGCAAACATAGAACATGCATTCATATATACACATATACACGCATAAAAATTTGTGAATCTATGTATCTACATCTAAGGATGTAGATAGAAATATATGGACATACAATAAGATATAAATGGCCACTGATGGGAGGCAGGAGAGCCACACTAGCTGTAGCAGCAAGGTGTCCTGAGCAATAGACAGAAGGCAGTATGTGTGCTAGTCTAATCCCCACCTAAAACTTGCATTTCCTCTTGTTATTCAGCTGTGTCAGGCTCTTCATGAAACCATTTGGAGTTTTCTTGGCCAAGATATTGGAGTGGTTGGCCATCTTATTCTCCAATGTATTTTACAGATGAGGAGGTGAGGTAAATGGGGTTAAGTGACTTTCCCAGAGTCACGCAACTAGTAAGTGTGAGGTCAGATTTGAACTCAGGTCTTCCTGATTCCAGGCTCAGCCAACGCTTTATCTACTGTATCATGTAGCTGGCCCAGTATCTTCTATTACAATATTCCTAACTTAACCACTACCTACCCTCAGAATCTGAGGAAAACATCTCATTATCTTGAGCCCAAGAGCCCTGGGAATGGTAATGTTCCCCCACCACAGACTACCAACCTTCTTCTAGCTTGGTTCTTACAGGCATCATTGAGGGGAGTACCTCCTATAGAAAACTGACTTCCCTACCTTTTCTACTACACAAAAGTCAGCCAGTAACCAACTACCATCAATAGGCAGAGCAGCCACAACGTGATAGTAATTGCATTTCTTCTCTACCTGTCCCCCCAAAGCATTTGTTCTTCCAGAGAAGACTCTGGCCTTGTCTATCTCAGGCATAGTTCATGGAAAGCAGTGCTTATGGAGTTGCAGCCTGACAAATGTCTTTGCTAGTGATATAACTTAGTTACACAGGAGAAAGAACCCCTGACAGTGGTAAAGCATCCTTACCACAAAATTCTTTGTCGTTGTCAAGTGTAAATGACACTAACTTGCAGCTGCACTGCCCCCCACCCCCAGTGGTTCTTTATTTCTCTTAAAACCTGAGGTCTTTGAGAGCAGAGACTGTCTTGCTCTGGCTTTTCCCCTTATAGCCATAATACTTATATAGCTCTTTGCACATAAGTGCTTAATAAATACTTCTTCTTTTTTTTATTACTCATTCATTCTTTTATTTATTCAGGGAAACAAAACAATGTTCTTGTAGGAAGCAGAACCTAACAATAGATTCAGATTTTAAACTGTGCTATTTCCATTTTTTCAACAATTTTCAAACTTATGACCCTAGATTCAATTCTTTATAAAACTTTTTTCTTGGGGCGGCTAGGTGGCGCAGTGATTAGAGCACCAGCCCTGGAATCAGGGTAGCTGAGTTCAAATCCGGCCTCAGACACTAGACACATTTACTAGCCTTGTAACATTGGGCAAGTTGCTTAACCTCAACTGCCCTTCAAAAAAGGCAAAAAATTAAAAAAAAATTATTCTTAACTAAAGCTGCTGGTGTGGCTCAAAAGGTGAGCTTGCTTCATAAAAATGTTTTTGGTTTACCAAAAATCCTTGGATTGAGTGTTAGTGATAGCCTCCTTCCGTTCTATTCTAGACCATGGGGAATTGTATTCTAGTAAAGTTCCAAGAGATTGATGTTTGCAAGATATATATATATATATTTAAATTTGGTACCCCAAAATAGAAATTTCTGAAAAGTAATCATTCCTTTTAACAATGGCAAAATATGCACTGCTGTTGGGAAGAGGGGCTTCTTTTCATTACTCCCCTATCAAGCCAAGCGTTATATGGACATTTTGTATACTTGTTCTCTATTCTCTACTCACCTTCCATTTTTCAATTTGCCTCTACTTTACCCAACTTTCTTTTTAGTTTCTTCTCTATTTTTTTCTTTTTCAGTATTAGCAAGCTTCCTATTTGGAAGTCAAAAAATGTAATTTCAAGACAATCTGGAAGTAGCAGTTATGCGAATCAAATTAAATATACATTGCTATTAATGTAGAAAGTGCATGAAATAAGAATACTAACAAACTAGATTCACTTCGCCCAATTTTAACAAAACAGCACACTTTATCCACAAGTTTTCATGTTTTAAAGAGATAAAACATTCTAAAGTTGGTGATTCATTTGCCTGGGACTGTTTAATCATTTTTCATAAATAGGAATTCATAAAATTTTTAACAGAGAAATAAATTTTTACTACTCCTGAAAGTAAAAGACTGAGGATTAATTAATGATTTTTATATTGGGGATGCAGGTGCTATAAATGTCAAACAGCTTTTCTAATCTATCACAATCAAAATTCTCCAAACAGCATTAGTTACCATGCCTGTCATAACCAAATGCAAGTACTGTGATTGCATTAAACTTTTAATAATGAAGATAGAGTTCATTTCTTATAAAAGAAACATTTCGAATCTTATATACATTTTGAGGTGGAAGGTTAGAGATATTCTTCTCATAACCTCTCAGGTCCCTAGTTTCTAGAAGTATAAAATTGAAAAGTTTGGATGTCTCCAAGTTCCCTTTTAGTTCAAAATTGAAGGATTCTATTATTCTTTATGTTTTATATCCCAGCACTTTCTACCAAACCTGATACATAATAGGTACTAACTGTTGGTTGATTCACTAACTGATTGATATAATCTAGTCTTTTCATGTTAAAAATGTAGAAATTCTATCTCAGAGGTATTTGATGATTTTCAAAAAAAGAGCGAAATACTCCTTAGCAAATATAAGCA
>CM053594.1:242113782-242132277 GCA_028646575.1 Pseudocheirus occidentalis
GTTACTATTATTGTTTTTTCCATATTAGTACGTAAATAATTCAAATTTGATAAGTTCCTTATGATTTCTTTCCCATGTTTACCTTCTCATGCTTCTTGTGTTTGATTGTCAAATTTTGTGTTCAGCTCTGGTTTTTTCAGCAAGAATGTTTGAAAATCTTTCACCTCATTAAATGACGCTATTTTATGCTGGAATAACATGCTCAATTTTGCTGGGTAGGTGATTCTTGGTTTAAATGTCAGCTCCCTTAATCTTTGAAATATCAAATTCCAGGCCCTTCAATCCCTCAGTGTAGAAGCTGCCATATCCTGAGTTATCCTGATAGTGCTTCCGCAGTATTCAAATGGTTTTCTCTTGGAGGCCTCCACTGGTTACAGCAGTTAATGCCCTTCCCCCACTACTTCCTTGGCCTGGGGGCAGATTGGCTGAACAGCTTTTCCTCCCCAAAATTTAGTTTCAGAGTTTCACTTTCACTGACCTTCTATAATTCTGGCTTGCTAGATGTGAAGATCCCTTCAGGTGCTGTAGATCTGCTCCCCAGGGTAGACTCATGCTGAGGCTTGGGATGCTTGGCTCCTCCTGATTGCCCTTGGGCCTGGCCTGGCTGCCTTTCAGTTTTGGGCTGGGCTGGCCTCGGCTTCTGGCCTGCCGCTGGATGAGCCCTTCCTGCTGAGCTGCCTTCAGCGAGAGATGTGTTTTCTGTATTTTTGTGAGTTTGAGAGCCCCAGACTTTGTTGAGATTCATATTTTATGGGTATTTAGGGTGGCTGTGTGGGAGCTGCAGAACCTTGCTGCTTCTACGCCACCATCTTGGCCTTATTAAGATAATATAAAGCCAAGTACAAGCAGCTTTCCAGAGGACTGCTTTTCAAGCTTCTGATTACACAGTATAGTGAATTCTCTCTTTATTCAATAACAAACAGAGCAAACCATTCACAGAAAATCAAAGTATAGCATTCACAATGTTACAACTTACCACAGAAAACTAAAATACAGCATTCACCATGTCACAGTTCAACAACTTATCACTAAAATGGCCACATAGTTTTGACCAAAGTCAAAGTACAATCATTTAGTCAATCACTTAGTAACTCAGTCATTCAATCATATCATACAAAAAGGTCAAAGTCATCCACCCATAGGGCACACTAAGTTACAAATCAGTGACTTTTCAGTCATCAGTCACACAGATACATCAGTATGCTCTTAAGGGTTAGTGGAAAATATACAAGCTATACACCCCTTGGTCAGTCGTACATCACAATTTCATCACTACTCAGTACTCCCAGAAAGGTCTTTTCATCATGACTCAGTTTAGGCTTTCAGCTTCCATGCCTCCTCTTCTAGGGCCCCAGCTCCTACCTAAATCTAACCAACTGCCACTTGAGTTCAAAGGCAGACAGCTCCCAAATCCTTGTCTAGCTCTCTGTGCAGTTCCTGCTCCACTTTGGAGCTCACAGTGTCCAGTCCATCTCAAATCTTTCACATCCTCTGTTCCTGAGAAGACAAGGCTTAACAAAGCAACAAAACTATTTATACATATTTCCAAAGTCACAATATTTATACAAAATACTGGCACCACAGTCATGCTTCCTGAATCTTCTGCAGCTACAGCTGGCCCTCAGGAGTCTTCAACAGCTCTGTTCTCAAAATCAAAATCACTTTCTTCCATTCTCAAAATCAAGACGTTCTCCCTCTGGCAGAAGCTCCAGTCTCCAGATGCTTCTCCCAAGGAAATTCTGACTGTTCAGCTTGTGCTTTTCCTTAAATATGGTATAGCTCCTTCCTGTTCAACCCCTTCCTGTTATGTCAGCAACAGGGGGTCAGACCTTCTGTTTCTTCAACAGAGGCTAAATTTGAACCTAGTTGCTAAGTACCTCTTAGCTTAGCAATACAGAGCTTCAGCAGCATCACTAGCCTAGACAGCAATGAAGATTCTAATTGAACCAGTCAAAACAGTTCCTTGGAAGCCCATCTCAATCCGTACAAAGGTGCTAACCTTCTGTAGGATACAGAGACAACCTAAGTATACCTGGAACTTATTTACGGTTCATTAAGTTGTTCATACAGAGAGCCAAAAAAGGATAAGCAGAGAGTAGAATAGGACTGTTAAGTCATATGTGAATTGACAAAAAGATATTGACACCAGTTCCATCTCAAGAGTAAGTGCACTGTTAGAGTGGAAAACAAGAGTTAATACTGATGAATTCAGGGGAATTTCAGAGAAAACAGTTTGGGGAATTCTATGTCAAGGCTGAGTAGGCTAAACAGAAGCAGTGAGATTTTTTTTCATCATCCTAAAAAAACACTTCATAGAAAGAATAGGACTTTGGGATTTATTAAGATGGATTGAGAATACATGAGTTGATTCTGAAACTGCTAATAAGGCAAATTCTCTCCTGTAATCCTTGTTTAAAAAAATAAACTGCCAGTTCAGAATGCTTAGAAATGATATTTGCCTCATTTGGAATCTCAAAAAACATATGTATGTACACATATGTAAATGTGTGTGTGTATATTTGACAAATTAAGTCAATACCATACACCCATACTTCTGAAATTTCATGCAGCATATGTTAATATTAAGTTTCAAAGAATGAGCAAAGACTGAGGATTATGTCAGTCCTAAAAACTCTTTTTTACCACTGACTTTTTGAAGAAAAAAGAATTTTCTATGATTGAGAAAAAATAAATATATAAATTTAGGGGAACTATGGTCAGAAAATTCACTTTAAAACTGTTTCCTTTCTTAGCTCTTTATTTAAGGGAGGGACACACTCAAACAGTTGCATGTCCTTTCCTTTACCACCTTGGCTCTCTAAAATGATATTCTTGAATCACAGCTCTGACTATGTCATTCCCCTACTAAATAAATTCAAGACATTTCATCTCTAGGCTGTTTTTTTCTTTCTCTTTCTTCCTTTTTCAGTCAACACAACCCCCCAAAAGCAACATAATTCCTTCTCTTCCAAGGAATTGTGGTATGACAGAAAGAGAGTTCAACTAAGTATCACAGGAGCTGGTTTATATCTCATATCTGAAAATTTGTGTGACATGTGACAAATCACTTAACATTTGTCAGTCTCCGTTTCCTCATCTGCAAAAGAATGAGATTAGATAAAGTGATCTCTTTGGTCCATTCTAGCACTACATCTATGATTCAAAGATATTTTGTTTCAAGAGCCTTTCAGAAGTATGCAAAAGGATCTTTTTTTAAAATTTCTATAGTCTGTCTTTCTATACGTTGAAGAATAAATTTATACATGTGTAATAATTTTTCAAATTATTCATTTGAAATATTAATGCTACTTCAACAGTAACAAAATATTGTCGAATTTGAATTTCATTTCCTGCTCAATCAATATTTGTCAAATAAACTTTAAAATTATATATTCCCTTCAAAATAACACTAACAACAGCACCCAATTCCTTTCTATTTCTTCTTCAGGAAGGGAAAGACCAGGACCATCTAGTTTCACTCCAGAAGTAACCTAGGACAAACACTTAAATGAAGAATCTTCTACCTTGTCCTCTCTACATCGTCACTCTAAATGTTCAGCCAGAAGAGTTGAAGAGAATCCTTAATGTTACTTCCATTCATAAAAGGAAATGAGGGAAGGTCATCAATTTTTTCCCCTTCCAACTCTTTCATGCTATTCATAAGCAAAGCAGCCCATTACGGTTGAGATTATGAACAGGAACAAAAATCATATATTAAATTTTTTTCAAAATGGAGAATATAGAGAGATGAACAAGGAACAAAAATGGAAGGGAATAATTAATAGATAATATTCTAAAAGAAAGAAAAAGAATTACTGGTAGAAATAAGTCTTTTGAGAAACTATGGGGGGACGGGGCCAAGATGGCGGCATAGAAGCAGCAAAGCACCTCAGCTCCCACACAAACACGCTAAAAACTCATAAAATGGGATTCTAAACAGATTTTCCAGCTCCAAAACTCTCCAAAAGACAGAAAACACATCTGTTGCTACAGGCAGCTCAGCAGGTGGGGATCTTCACAGCAGTCTGGGAGCTGCAGCCAGCCCAGCCCGAAAACCCGGCCGGGTCAGGACCTGGGGCAGTCGGGCAGAGTCAAGTCTATGGGAGAGCAGATCAGCTGCACTGGAGGCACAGTTATCACATTTATCAGGCCAGAAGAAAAAAAGGCAAAGTGAAAGGTCAGTGGATTTTGCTAAATTTGGGGGAGAAGAGCGGGGTCTGGCCAAATGGCTCCCAGGGCAAGGAAGCAGCGGGAGGAGGCTGTGGCAGCAGGAATGGCTGAGAGCAGCAGCGGCCTCCACTGGGCTGCTTCAGAGCCCTCAGCCCGCAGATATCAGCGGGACTGAGGCGATTGATCAGGGCCAAGGGCTCTTGCGTTGAGCAGCCTGGATCTGGATTGTGGTCTTCAGTGGTGGTCCCGGGGTGTGCAAGCTAAAGCTGGTGGTGGCTGCAACACCCCACTAATAGCTCCGGCAGCTGTGAAAACCCCAGCGATTCGGAACAGAGTCTTCCCCCCTGAAAGCAGAGTTCCACAGACCTAAAAAAGTCAAGCAATTAATGGACTGGCCAACATGAGGAAAAGCAAACAAAATGAACTCCAATTAAAACTCTATAATCCTTTTTTGGGTACAAAAAGAATCAAAGCATGGAATGGGAGGAAGACAACACAGTCAAAACTCCCACACCAAATGCTTCAAAGACACTGGAAGATTTCCTACAAGCCACAGATTAACTAAAAAGGACTTTGAAAACCAATGAATAGAAATGAAGGAAAAATTGAAAAGAGAAATGAGAATGATGCAAGAAAATCATGAAAAGAGAGTCAACAACTTGACTGAAGAAAACAACACTTCAAAAAATAGAGTAACTCAAATGGCAAAAGAGGTCCAGAAAGCCAATGAGGAGAAGAATGCCTTAAAAAGTCAAATTTGCCAGATGGAAAGAGAATCTCAAATGCATTCTGAAGAGAATAATTCCTTCAGAATTAGAGTGGAGCAAAAGAAAGCTAATGACTTTATGACAAACCAAGACACTATTAAACAGTTAAAAACAAATGAAAAAATAGAAAGCAATGTGAAATATCTCCTTGAAAAAACCACTGATGTAGAAAATAGATCCAGGAGAGATGATTTGAAAATTATTGGTTTACCTGAAAGCCATGACCAAAAAAGAAAGAACTTGGAAAACAACCCTTAAGCAATTCTCAAAGAAAATTACCCTGATGTTTTAGAATCAGAGGACAAAACAAAACTTAAAAGAATTCACCAATCACCTCTTCAAAAAGATCCCCAAAACAAAACTCCTAACAATGTTATTTCCAAGTTCCTGAATACCCACTTAAAGGAGAAAATATTACAGGCTGCCAAGAGAAAGCGATTTAAATACTGTGGAAACACTATTAGGATAACCCAGGATCTGGCAGCTTCAACACTGAGGGATCGAAGGGCCTGGAATATGATATTTTGAAGATCTAGGGAGCTGGGATTAAAACCAAGAATCACCTACCCAGCAAAATTGAGTATAATGTTCCAGGGGAAAATATGGTCATTCAATGAGGTGGAGGACTTTCAAGCATTCTTACAGAAAAAAATCAGACTTGAACAGAAAATTCAACAAACAGAAGAAGCATGAGAAGGTAAACATGGAAAAGAAATGATAAGGAACATATCAAAGTTGAACTATTTGCATACCAATATGGAAAAATGATAATAGTAACTTATGCAACTTTTCTTAGTATGAGGATAAGGGAAGGGAATGCAAGTGTATACACACACACATATACACACATATATACATACATACATGTGTATGTATATATACATATACATATATACATATATGTATGCTCACACATATGTCTATATAGGAGGTCATATATGTGTATGAAGACATATCTGAGCATGTGTGTATATAGAGGTATAGGATCAATTGAATATGAAGGGATGATACTTTAAAAGGTAAAATTCTGAGGTGGGAGAGGACTGGAATGAGAGGAGACAGGAAAAGACAAAAATGGGGTTAAACATCCCATATAGAAGAGGCAATGGATAACTGTTACAACTTTACTTTCATTTACTCTCATTGATTCTGGCTTAGGGAAAGAATGACATAAACTCTAAACTGGGTATCATGCCTTACAGGAGAGTACAGGGCATGGGGATGAGAGGCGGGATGACAGAGGGGAGGGCAGAGTCTGGGGGAGGGATGCTGGAAGCACACATTTCAGTAAAGGGACAGGGACAGGGTAGGGAATAGAACAAGGAGGGGGAATGATAGGAAGGAGGGACATATGATCAGACTGTCACAATATGTCCACTGTGAACATGTCCTGTGTAATTAAACATGCACAGCCCCTATTGAATTGCTTGTCCTTCCAGTGGGGGTGGGTGACAAGGGAGGAACCAAAAGAATCTAGAATTTAAAGCTCTGCAATACATGCAACTAGTAATGATGATATACAGGGGCTGGGGTAGGATCTGCCCTACCAGAAAGTTAGAGAGCATATTGGGGGAGGGGTTTCACAGTGGGATTGCTGTTCTGGGGTTGGGGGGAGGGGAAGATGAGGAGAAAATTTATAACTCAAAAATCTCATCGAAATGATTGATGTAAACAAGAAAACAAATAAAAAAATTATTAAAAAAGAATGTGTTATTCTTAGTAGATACTGATGTATGAAAGATCACAGAAATATAAATATACAATCAGAAAGTATTTAACTACCTATTTTGTGCCAGGCACTGTGCAAAGTACTGAAGATAAGGATGACATATACAGAGTTGTGTGTGATGAATGACAAATAATTCAAAATATTTTGATCTTAGGAGAGGAGAATATTAAGAAGATTCGAGAAATAGGAAGGAGCCAAAAGCCCTTTTTAAAAATAAAATGAAGATATTATATTTGATCCTGTAAATATTAAGGAACTACTAGTGATCATTAAATAGGGAAGTGATATGGTCACTTTAAGAAAATCACTTTGGCATCTACACAGAGGATGAAACAACCCTGAAACTATTTAAATACATCGCTCTAAATTAATAAAAACATCTAGGATAGTAATTAAAATGAAATCAATACTGATAGTAGTATTGTTTTTACAGAAATTTAACCTCAATGTTTCAACAGAATAAAGAGGTAAAAGTAGTTTAAAAAATGTTAGTCAGCAAAGGTAAATTGCTGTCCCACAAAACCCCAGATTAGAAGGTAAACTTCTTTGTAAATTCCTAGAAAAAATACTGAAGCAGTGTCATATCATAAAGCAAAGAGAAATACAAAACAAGTTTGAGGAAAGCTCATCAAAATGTACAGCTAAACAATGCCATCCCAAGCCTATTCGAGAATGCAAATGGAAACACTAATTGCCAACTTTTCTCTGTGAAGGAGAGTGGAACTACAATATATAGATACTAACATCACATTCCTGGTTGTGTTTATATTGGACATAGAAATGGTACTAAAGAGAACAAAGATGCAAAAAGCAGCCACTTAGAGGAAGTTTATATAGAAGAGATTTATGTGTGTGTTGGCATTAGAGAATTAGTGAACTGATTCACAAGTTACCTGAATATGAGGAAAATACCAAAGATATTGAATAAAATCTCAAAATTTAGTACTAGAAATTTTATTTTCAAATTTAATTTAAAATTAAAAATTTTAATTCTGAAAAACCAAAACTGTACAGTTATTACCACATCAATACCAAATTTTCTGAATCATCTTCTGATACACATATCAAAGGCATCTTCAATGAGAATATTAATGTGGAACTAGTAGGCCTTCATGAGGAACAATTTTCAATAATCAATGTTATCTTTACTTTCTACAATTAAATGAAAGATGTAGAAACCCTAAGAACATTTTGTACTAATTGTCTTGTGATTATGAAAGGGGGTATGAACAAAATGTCTTTTTCCAAGTTCTTTAATTGCAAGATAACTGCCATCCTCACACTAAAATCATTGAACAACAAAATAGTCTGACTTAACAGCCTCAAATAATTAGTTTCTGGGCAGCTTGGGGATGCAGTAGTTTGAACACTGGACTTGGAATCAGGAAGACTCATTGCCTTACAAATCTGGTCTTACTAGCTCTGCGACCCTGAGCAACTCACTTAACCCTGAGTGCCTCATTTTCCTTATTTGTAAAATTCGTAAGAGAAGAAAATGACAGATGGCTACCTCTTTCAAGAAAACCTCAAATGAGTCATAAAGTTTAGGTCAAGACTGAAAAATGACTACTAAACAACAACAAGAATAAATTTTAGGAAAAGCATAACAAAGAGAGATGTGTATTTTACAAAAGGTGTAACTAATAAGGTGATGAAAGAGATCTTGTGGTGAGTACAAGCATGAGAGATTTCCTGTAAGTGGTGAGATCCTGAAGACATTCCAGTTTGAGCACGGCATTTTCATCATTACACTAATCCCTGGAAGATGAAGGAAACCCCTGGAAATAATCTGCAATCACTCAAAGGAGTATGATATGTTCATTCACAGAGGAAAGACCAAGAACATGAACAATACCCATAGCCCAGAAATCAACATGCATTTGGATGAACAGCCCTTAGAGTTTGTCTATCCATCTGTATATTTGGGGCACATAGTACAGATGGACAGCGAGCTGCGACCAGAAGGAGGACAGAAGGAGGAAAGTGAACAGGATGTAGTATATAACCAACAAGAATCTCTGAGGATAAAATGTAATAAAGGGTTTCATAAAACATTTGCATGTTAGGAAGAGAAAATGGGTAGATCACAAAGAATGAATAAGGAGTGAAAGTTGGAAATAAGGAAGGAAATGAACATTTATTAAAGACCTACTATGTGCCAAGCACTGTGCTAAGAGATTTCTAATTATTATTTCATGTAATTCTCAAAAGAACAAATGAGTAAACTGGGTCAGACAGAGGTGAAGTTGTCCAGCGTAACATACCTAGTAAGTGTCTGAGGCCATATTTGAACTCAGGTCTTCCTTAATCCAAGTCTCGCTCTTTATTCATTGTACAATCAAAATTCCAGAAAGTCTTTCACTGGTACCCTAAAAAATGTCAGGAGAAATAAAAGATGGTATCACATTGCCCAGACATCCTGGGCAAACTTTGGGGAGGACATGGACAAGATACACACAAGCTTGTAAGTTGTGGAGTAATTATCTTAATCTTTGGAAAAGTCTCCTAAATTGATAAGATTGCAGATTCATTTGAGTATTTACATGCATACGTGAATACATGCACGTATATATACATATTTGTAAGTATAGTACGGTGTTCCAAATGTTTTAGTGTAGTTTTTAGACATTTTGAATGTGATGAATATGAGTATGTATACATCTACATGTATATATGCAAATATGTATTATATGTGTACACATGGTCACAATTGTATCACATATATTTTGACACATATGTAAATTCATACATATGTGTGTATAGACGCACACAACAGGTTTATGGACCTAAGGACATATTGTGGCCTATAAATATGTGTGTGGATAATATAAGTATAATGTATATGTATGCACATTTACATTTCTTAGGCTGGTAACATATTAACATCCAATTACAGAATAGCCTATCTTCATAGATAGTATATTGAGAAGTATAAGTTATAAGTAGATTAAATAGAGATAAAAATAGCCACATACATCTATATCTACCTTTCTAAATATAATGCATACATGTGTGCGGTAGGTTGGAATATAAGGAACTCTTAGTATAAACTCCCTTCATCAATACAGACAGTACAACTTACAGACAAGCAACTTGTTTACAACTTAGAATCTAAGAAAATTGTACTTGGATACTGGGAGTTACTGCATCTTGCCCTAAATCACAAAAGTACTATGTGTTAGAGTCAGAGACTGAACCCAAGTTTTCCTCACTCTAAGTCCAGTTCCTTCCCACTATCCCATCCTGCCTCTATATGTGTATTTTAATATGGTACTTTGGAGCTTATGTCTCCTTGTATTTTGGAGGCAATCCTGCATTGTCTTATGTTGTGTCAGTAGAACACAAGGTATGATATACCATTAAGTTACAATGGATTTTAGTGTGGACTTGACAAGAAATTTTTTGTTTATGATCCAAGGAACATACTAGTTATTTATATTTATAAGTTGAAGATTGAGGGTCAAATGATAGTTATTTTGTTCTTAGCCACCAATGGAAGTGAGAAACAAGTCTACTAAAAAGGTATGATATAGATACAGGATTTATCAGTTGAAGAAGTACCCACACCAATGAAATCATGAATCACTCAAAGTCTCAAATTCTTTTGGAGATGTACATTAACTCAAAATATTTAACTAATGATGGAAATTTCATACTCTGTGGCAAGCATGTAGGAGATGTAGTCTGAGGCAGGTGGTGGAGATAGAAGGGGTGGAGCGAATAGTGACCCTCTCCTTTAAAACATAGAGAGTCCCTTAGTCCTGCCTATGTGTAGGACTACCTTTGGGTAGACGTTACACAGACATTTCATATGGTTTTCACTTTAAAATGAAAACTAAATACAAGATGGTAAAAGCTTTTGTATTTCATGTTGGGATTTGTTGTTGTTGATGGCTATTTAATGTTTTGTGATAAAAATTCAACTGATGCTTTAAACTTATGGATAATAATGATTCTAATGTATCAGAAATTAATGTATAGGGTGTTAATGGTTAGAATGTGACAACATAATATTCATAAAGAATGTCTATTTTCTTGTTTCTTTCATAAAAATATATTTAAGCATACTAGGGTGTTATTTATAAGGTTAAAGGCAGATTTTCATTTCAGTGCTTACGTTAAAATAGCATATTCTCCCACTTTCTTCAACTCATATTTTCTTGTATTCAAACTAATTCTTCTCCAGACTCCTACAAGTTATGGCAACTATTTTTAAGAGTAACACATTCATCTAAAAATTATCAGAAAAAGTCCCACTCTGTCAGATTATATATTTATGAATGCTTAACATTGAAAACACCAGCATCTACATAATAGCCATTCATTTTGTTTTCTTCATATGACAATTTGTTGAGGATTCAATGATTAGTCCTTATTATTTCTAAATAGTGTTTATAAAACAGTATTTCTGAATTTGGTTCTAAGTGCTAATGCCCTCTTGTGATTACTTTTAGTATAACATTTGAGAATAAGTAAATGACACTAGTTTCCTTTGAAATTATATCTTGACCTCATCATATGCATTGTATGCTTCTTCAAGACTGTATGAAGAGAAGCATTTTTATTTTGAATCAGTTTTCCCCATTGAATAAAATTTAAACCATGGAGATTAGTTCTTATAGAAAATTAATTAGAACTCCCATACAGGAAAATAAAATAATCATACCAAAGAATCCCAACATTTACCTCAAGAAACGTTTTCTTTCTCTCATTAGGCAAACTTTATGCATAGTTTTCTTCTTAAAATGTTTGCTCATTCTTCCAGAACAAATCTCTCCCCAATTGTACATTCACTACCATTGTTTTTATTTTGAAGTAAGCAAAAGTTTTGTTTGTTTGTTTTCTGGAGTGGAACTTTTTTTTAACTGATAAGAAAACTTCTTTTACAAATACCCCTTGGTACTTTTTGTGAAATTTACTGTCTTAGAGATGAACTTTTGACAAAAGTTTTTAGTGGCTATTATAAGGGAACACGTTTATGAACATATGGAAACATTATGACACATATTAAAAATTCTGAGACACTCCTGCATACAGACTGGGCACTTGGTAGTATATAATTTGACTTCTTTTAAGTTTCTTAGAATTTTATATCTCAAATTAGTATATTTACTTGCTGTGGAGGTCTAAAGTAGTTTCTACAGTAACAAGAATAATACAGATTTGCTCATCTCTCACTGTGTCATCATTCTCTAACACAATCATCACTCTGTTGATGAGAATGGCATTCTTATAAAGTTGGACCATGAGTGGCAGTACAACTCCATTCTCCACTATTTCTGGTAAATTATTGGGACATCAGCAAATCAGTGCTTAGAATGCCTATTTGGGGACGCATTGAAGAGTTTTATGCCAGCAATTCAACTAACTGTCACTCATAATGAATAACTCTTCTTCTGCCTTGAAGCAAGCAAATCAGAGATCCTTGAACAAGGAGTTTGTTTTCTCCTAATGCCCTTGCTTCATCTAAACCTCAGACATTTGATAAACCTGAAGGATCTTTGAAAATGGCATGTAAGCTAGTAAATCCATATATTAAAATTTCACAAAAAGAACTGATAGTCTATTTAAAATATTGTTTCTTGTATTTCAAAGCAGTAAAGATTTCTTATATGGCATTTTGCAAAATAACAAGCTTCATTGGTAAAAGTTCTTGCTATCAGTGACATCACAGGCCTAATCCCAAAAATATTTCAGAAACATATTATAAATGTAATTCATAAAAATAACCCAGTGACAACTTTTGACTAAAACAAATTGAATATTAATCATTTCCCAAGACAAAGCCCTAAGCACTGAGAGTTTAGTGTCACTACATGATACCTCATGTCTCTGAAATTAAGGGAACATCTTCCAATTTCAATATTGTTCAGAAGGGAAAAAGCCATTGTCAACAGGGATAGCATAACACAGGAAATTCATATTACACAATATTTGCAGATTACTTCAGAAAATCTATTCTCTGCTCAGGCCGTATGTTATACTGATGCTTTATTTATAGATTCAAATATTCACTCAGTCACCACTCAACAAGGTTTTTTGAAGTTTTTGCTATATACTAAGCTCTCTGGTAAAGTCCAGGGAGAGAAGGAAAAGCAAAAACATGTCAGTAGCTTCAAGGAGTTCCCAGTCAACTGGAGAGACAATACTAAATCTCTATGAACTTGAAAGATAATAGAAAAAGTAAAATGGAAGTAATCTCAGAGAGAAAGCACTAAAGTCTGAGAATGATTTCTTGCAGGGGATGGGATTTTAATTGAGACTTAAAGGAATCCAGAGAAGCCAGATGGTGAAGATATGGAGAGAGAATATCCCAGGAATGAGAGACAGCAAAGGAAAATGGTCAGATTCTGAAAATGGAGTGTCTCATGGGAGGAACTTCAAGGAGACTTATGTCACTCTATCACACAGTATCTGGAGGGGAATAAACTGAAAGATGACTAGCAAGGTAGAAGGGGGCCAGATTATCAAGGGCTTTACAAATAAAAAAAGGATTTTTAAAATTTGATTCTGGAAGTAACAGGAAGCCACTGGAGTTTCTTGGCGAGGTCTACACTTTAGGACTATCCCTTTGCTAGCTAAAGAGAGGATGGCCAGGAGTAGGGCATGACTTTAGGTAGGAAGACCAAATAGCAGGCTATTGCAGTAGGCAAGCATGAGGTAATGAGGGCCTGGTACATGGTGTTCACAGGGTCAGAGGAAAGAAGAGAGATTATATTAAAGATATTGTGAAGGTAGAATCAACAGGACTTAGTAACAAATTGTTCTTCAGCTGTTTCAGTCATGTACAACTCTATGTAACCCACTGAGGTTTCTTGGTAAATATATTTAAAGTGTTTTCCCATTTTCTTCTCCAACTCTTTTTATAGATGAGGAACTGAGGAAAATAGGATTAAATGATTTGCTCAGGGTCACACAATCAGTGAGAATCTGAAGGCAGATTTGAACTCAGGAAGAAAAGTTTTCCTGATTCCAGGCCTGGCACTCTATTTACTGGGCCATCTTGCTGCCCAAAATAGTCACAGGCAAAAGTAAGTGAGACTATGGGGATGACACTTATATTGGGTGACTGAAAAGATGATGGTAGGAATAGGAAAGTAAGAAAGAAGGAAGGTTTTGGGACAAAGATAATGAGTTCAGTTTTAGAAATGTTGAGGTTAATTCATTTATGGGACATCCTGTTAGAGTTATCTAACTGGTGGCTGGCTGGAGAAGCAAAACTAAAGGTCAGGAGGAAGGTTACAACTGGATAAATATATGTGAAGAATATTCATAGAAATGATAACTGGATCCTTGGGAGCTGATAAGATCACTATAGAAAACAGTACATAGTGACAAGAGGGCCCAGGACAGAAACTTGAGTGTTAGCCCTGGTAAGCTGATACAACCTGCATGAAGGGAGCAAAGAATACTTAAGAGAAGTAGTGAAACAAATAGGAGGAAAACTAGGAGAGGGGCAGGTGGTGAAAACCTAGAGAGGAGAAAGCACCAAGGAAAAGGTGATAGTGTCAAAGGCTACAATAAGAGATCAAGAAGGAAAATAAAAGGCCATTAGAATGCAAGATGGATTTTTGTAATACCTATTTCGATAAAGGCTTATCTATGAAAAAAATCTAACAAAAGTTCTCCCAAGGAATCTCATAGTAGATGATATCA
This sequence comes from Pseudocheirus occidentalis, assembly GCA_028646575.1. NCBI lineage: Eukaryota > Metazoa > Chordata > Mammalia > Diprotodontia > Pseudocheiridae > Pseudocheirus > Pseudocheirus occidentalis. Next base: position 242,128,105 of record CM053594.1, read on the forward strand.
TCTGACATTGGATGATTTGAATTATTTAAACAACATTGAATCATTAGTATCAAAACATTACAAAGAAATGACATAAAACTTTCTTAGGAAAGAATGAAACTCTAGACTAGAAGATAAGTCATGCTATGAGATTAACTCAGTTCCAGAAAGATGTTGACATATCCCAGATTGCTTTTTTGAAAACGTGGATGCTTTGGCTTTCTAGATTCAGACATTACCTCACTGACTTTAAAGTTGCTAAAATTTCATTCATTCTATAGGGTACAAAAAGGGGGGGGGGCTTGAGCATCTAATCTGCTTTTATGTTTGCTATATTTACACATAACTCATGGATTTCACCAATTGCACCTGTACTAAAATCTATTGAAAAGGTCAGACTGTAAATTACAAGTGCACTATTAAAGACCACTTAAGCGCCCCTTGTACATATTCAGTGTCAACAGTCAATTAGTGCTTTGCTCTTCTTTCTTGGGAGAAAGTCTGAAAAACTCAATTCAACAGACATTTAATAAGTACTACGTACAGAACATTATAAGTTCTGGGGACATGATAAAAAATTGCATACATTTTATTGGAGAGTTACAATATGCGCATGACTACAAAAATTCAAAGACTACATTCTAGGCAAACCAACCCTTTTTCTTGGTCCTCAAACTGGCATTTCATTTCCCATCTTTATAACTTTACACAGAGTTTTTCCCGTGTTTGTTGAGTTTCCCATCCCTTCATTACTTCTAATTCTAACAATCCCTAGATTTTTACAAAGTTTAGCTCCAATGCATTATCTCTCTAACTTATTGTACCTTTTGCTCCAAATTCACCTCAATTCTTGTATTTTGTATATACTGACATACACTTATGTTGTGTGCTAGATTGTAAGATCCTTGATGACCAGAACTGCTTTACTTTTATCATGATATCCTTTGTGCCTATAACAGTCTCAAGTCAGGGTCCAGGCTTCCACACATTGGAAATATTTATTTACCAGGGACTTACTCATTCACTACCCCTACCCCTACCAGAAACTTGGACTCCACTACCTGGTCCCTGAGTTTTGAAAGATGATCTTTTACCTTTTACCTTTTTTGCTAGGACTCGAGATTCCATGTTGCTTCTTGGCTGTTTCTTCACATGTTCCTAGAAGGAGATCTTCCTCCTTTCTCCCTGTATTCTTCCCCCTCTGTTTTTTGAAATGCTAACTCTCTTAACAATCTCATTATATACCTCATCAGTCATGGTTCTCCCACCTCGTAAGTATCCACTGGCCATCTGACTGGAAAACAGAATTAAGAGTTCTTCTCGAAACCCCTTTTCAGGAGTGTACCTAGGACAACCATTTTTAAATTTCCCACATTTTGGATTCCTGAACTAGGTACCTTCTTTCTCACATCCCTTCAGCATTCTTTTTTTTAATAAAATAGTCTCTTAATAAATTTTAATTTATTGATTGACAAGGAAAAAGTGTCCCTTTAGAACTTTAATATCTTCAAATAATGTTGAAAAAGTCAAATAAGCAAAACAAAGGACCTGTGGTGACTTGGTTCTATTCTGAGAGATTTAAGAGAGAAAAGAGAAGTAAAGATAAAAGGAAAACACTTGTGTAGGAGGGAGGAAAGGGGAGTTAAAAAGAACTGCTACATGCATACAATGTCTTTGAAATTATCTCTGCACATCAGCAAGAGATAAGAACGATTTATAGAATTTCTGCACCAAAGTACAGAAATGGTTCACAAAAGTCTAAGACATTTTATTATACATCATCAAACTCTCTCAGAAGCAGTTTTTGTAGTCTCCACAGGAGATCCTATCAGAAGCCTATCTATGACAACAAAGACAGTGGCAATGTTTATGATGATGATAGCTTTCATGGTGCTTTAAATTTTGAAAATCACATTACAAATAATTACTCATTTTTATATTAAGCATGTGTTGAGCTTTTTTAAAACATTTATTTATTTACTTTTAGTTTATAACATTCAGTTCCACAAGCCTTTGAGTTTCAAATTTTTTCCACCTCCTTCTCCTCTCCCCCAAGCCATAGTGGCATGCAGTCAAATACAGGATCTACAAACACCTTCACATTAAACATTAATCAGTTTGGAAAGAAGGATTATAATCAATGGAATGAACAATGGGAAAGAGGAAACAAAACAAAATAAGAAAAAGAAAGAGAGCAAGTAGTTTGCTTGAGTCTGCATTTAACCTCTGTAGTTCTTTCTCTGGATGTGGACTTCTCTTTACATCATTAGCCTTTTGGAATTGTCTTACAACTTTACATTGTTGAGAGGAGCAAAGTCTATCAAATTTAGTAGTCACAATATGTTCTATCTGTAATTGTGCACAAATTTCTCCTGGTTCTGCTCTTCTCACTGTTGAGCTTTCTCCAACATATTTCTCATAATTGGTGTAGGTTAGCAAAGTCTGCAAAACAGAGGAAAGGAGAGGGGGAGTGGGCATTAGATGAACATCATTCTTATGTGAAACAGATAAAAGAGGATTGAAAACACACAATATTTATCAGAAATAGTTTGGGACAAAGATACATTAAATTCAACAGGAAACAAGTAGGATAGGAAGATCAACAGTTACAGGAGAAGATGATACCATGAACAGAATAGGTGGAAGTCAATAACAAACATAAAAAATAAAAATAAACAAAGACAGAATGAGTACAAAAAGAAAACAAAAGAACTACAGTCCTTCTCAGTTGGAGAGATGGCTGAACTTATCGTTGTATATAAATGTAGTGGAATATTCATGTGTTACAGGAAGTGATGAAAGAAATGATTTCAGATAATTTTATGAAGTGTAATTTGAAGAGAAGAAGCAGCCGGAAAAAAAATTCTCCATGTCACAATATATAGAAAAAAAACAACTATAAAAAAATCGAAGAGTTTTAATCAAAGTGCTGACCAATTATACTTCAGGGTACTGTGATAAAGCATGTTATTATATTCATTTTTGGACTTAGCCACTGTGTTGTTTTGTTTTGACTAAGTTTATTTGCTAAAAATGGTCTTGTGTTTAATTTCAATTTTATTGAAGGGAGGAGGGCTTGGCATGTTAGCAGAAATAATGAAAAAAAAGATAAGGACATTAAAACATTTTTAATGACAAGAAAAACAAATAAACAAACAAACAAAAAAACTTCAGAAGGCAGCCTAGACAAAAGTAAGGCAGTCTTGAAGGTATCTGTAATGCCATGCACCAGCAGATTCCCAAAAGAATGCTACCATGAATGGCTTTTAAGATTCAGATTACACAGTAATAGTGAACACTCTTTATTCCATTACAAATTAAAGCTCAGTACAATATTCACAATATAATACTCACAACATTACATCTTATTACAGAAAATCCCATAAATAGTGTTTATAACAAGAACACAAGAATAATCACCTGGTTTCCCTAAAGGGGAAACCATTCTCAATCATTCACTCAATCAATTCACGATACATCAACCTTCCATTCACGAGACAACCATTAACTTAATCAGTCACTATACAGTAATCAAACTTCCACTCATGGGGCAACCATTAACTTAATCAGTTACTCATCTAGCAGTCAGTCACTAAGCTAGATTGCAAATTAGTAAATATCATTATTCACTAGTACAGTCATTAGAAAATCACACAAACCCTCCACCCCTTGATGTCCAGAAAACCTCAGTTTGTCCAAGGGGAGGCCTTTTCTTCATCTTGACTCTGGGTGGTCTCTCTGATTCCCTGGATCCCCTTCCATGGTCCCAGATCCCTCCTGAATCCACCAAACAGTCACCTGGATTCACAAGCAGACAGCTGCCAGGTTCTTGTCCAGGCCTCAGAGGTAGACAACTCCCAGGTCCTTGTCTGGTCCTCAAGGCAATCCTCAGCACACACTGAAGTTCACAGGGTCCAGCACATCTCAAACCTTTCACCACTTCTCTTGCCTGGAACTCAAGGATCAGCTAGGGCATGAACAAACAAAGTCTTATCCTGGTCATGCTTCTTCAGTCTTCCAGCAATTCAGCTGGCCCTAAGATGCAGAAGGAATATCGGCCTTCTCTTTGGCCTTCACCAGATTCTGGTCTCAGGAAAACTCCATCTCAACTCTCAGTCAACTTCCAGATGCTGGGAGAGAAACTAACACACTCTCTCTCTCTCTCTCTCTCTCTCTCTCTCTTTCTCTCTCTCT
>CM053594.1:242132777-242148562 GCA_028646575.1 Pseudocheirus occidentalis
GTCCAGTCCTCAGAGATGAACAGTTCCCAGATCCTTGTCCAGTCCTCAGGGCAATCCCCAGCACACACTGAAGTTCACAGGGTTCAGCCCACCTCAAACCCTTCAGGACTTCTCTTGCCTGGAACTCAAGGATCAGCTAGGCCACCAACAAACAAAGTCCCATCCTGTTCATGTCTTCAGTCAGCTTCATGGAGGAGCCAAATCCAAAATCTGTCTTGACTGTTTAAAACTCTCCTGCTTATAAGCACTGGCCTTCTCCCAAGTCAACAGGGGAGTTCACATCTTTTCACCAATAGACAGAGTTCTATACTTAGCCCTAAGTTACTAGGTGCTACTTAGCCTTAAGTATGTGATCTACTTAGTCCTAAGTATCTAATCTACTTAGCCCTAAGTATCCTATCCACGTAGCCCTAAATATCCAACAAATTGATTACCATTACAGTGAGAGATATAGAAGCTATCATTTTGGCTGACAGACTTCTTAAGTTATGGGACAAAGGAAGCAATACTTCCTTACTCTAAGGAAAAAGTCTTCCTCAACTGGCCTTTCTTTGAAATTGTTATTATTTTGATTCCTATACATGTATGTTTTCTCTAAATATAGCACATATATGTCCTAGTTCTGTTTTCTCTCTTTTAGACCAAAACTCTAGAGGTCAACAGTAAAAGTAAGATATATACAGCATAGATAAGAAATAATTAACAGAGGGAAGGAAATAGAAAGAAAAGGAACTGGGAAAGGTTTTTTTTTTTTACATACTTGAAGGAAACCAAAGAAGCTTGGAAGTAGAAATGAGTAAGGAGAGTGTTGCCACCAGAGAAAATGCCAGAGCATAAGATAAAGATTTTTGTTCATGGATCAGCAAGGAAGCCAATGCCACTGGATTGAAGAGTATGTGGAATTGGTGGAACTAGAAAGATGGAGGAAGATAGGTTATGATTTTGAATGCCCAAGAGAGGATTTTTCATTTGACTCTTCAGGTGATAGGGAGGCACTAAAGTAAATTTTACAGTAGGGAATGCAAAACTACATCTAAATTTTGGAAAATCACCTTTACAGATGAATGGAGAATTCAACTGAAGAGAGACTTGTGGTACATAGACCACCGCAATAATCCAAGAGTTATATGATAAAGGCCTTCATTAGGTGGTAACCATGTGACAAGAAAGAAAAGAGGGGTCTTTGAGTGATGTTGCAAAAGTAAAACAGTCATGTCCCGGCAACACTTTGAAAATAAGAAAAGAGAGAATGTGAATAGCTGAGGGTTTCACGTAGGTAATGAATTCAGGGACTATGGAAGAATGGTTGTACCCTTGACAATAATAAGGAAATATGAAAGATAGAAGTTTTTGAGGGAAGATGATGAATTCAGTTTTGGACATGCTGAGTTTAATCTGTCAACTGTACATTCAATTTGAGATACATTAAAGGTATTCAGATATTTAAGACTGTATAATAATAGAGAGGTAAGGACTGGATAGGTAGATTTAAGAATCGTTAGTATAGCAACGATACTTTAATCCTTTGGAGCTAATGAGAAAACCAGGTGAAGTAGTATAGAAGGGGGAGAAGAAGATCTGGGGCAGAACCCTTTGAGACATAGTCTCTTAATGAGACTGACCTCAGTGAGATTCTAGCAAAAGAGATGAAAGAGTAGTCAGACAGTTATGAGGAGACCCAAGAGATCAAGTGTTGTCCCAAATACATAATGAGAAATTAATTTCACAGTCATGTCTTTTCTGCAGTAGAAAGATTATCAGTAATGTGAAATATAGAGAAACCTCAATGAACAAGTAATTCATATATATCCCCCAAAAACAGGATCTCCCCAAAATAAGAGGGATTCCACAAATTTAATAGAGAGATTGGTTCAGAAGAGTTGCTGTTGTCCTTGTTCCTGAAGAGGACTGTGAAATCAGGGAGGTGAAGCCATGAAATCCATGTGAACTGAATTTAAATGAAGGAGGGCTGTGCAAAATCATCAGCCTCTTTCTCCTCTGGAAGTCATTCAGTGGCAAGTTCAGGAGCAAGATATAGATCTGGACAATTAGAGATGGCCCTAGATTTTAAGGAAGTCCTTGGCTTTAGTCTTTAACAGGTCTCAGTCTGACTGAGGCAAAGGCCATTCAATGATTAAGGCTAGGTATGAAATAAGGCAGAGAATGTCCTCTTTACTTAATTAAAAAAATCAGTCTGGGAGTGGAAAACCATCAAGGTTTCTGGTCAAAACAGAAACAACTGCTATTCACATTCACTCTTAGCCATTCAGGGCCCACCTGATGACTTAATGGAGCTTGTCCTGGGTACCTATTGTTGGCCAATAAATGAGAGTCAGAGAGATTTGGGTTTAAGAGGTGACCCTTAAGAAGAAAAGACTTCAGTGACCAAAATCTGTATTCCTTTGGACAGAGCATCTCAGGTAAGTCCAATAGAATTAGGCTGAAGACCCGGAAGTAATCTCCAGAAGCTTTGATTGAATCTACTTTTGGGGAAAGGTTATAAAGGAACATGTATTTGAGTTAAATAAATGGTGGGTGAGGTTACAAAAGGTGGAAAGTACCAGGGTGGAGATACAAATTAAAATAGTAGAATTGAGATTTAAACAATGGAGCCTGAGTAAAGGGAGAAGGTAATTATGAGACAAAAACTTGCTCTTTAGGCACATTTCTTTGGAATATAGGCGAAAGGGGAAGTTAAAAGGGTAAGGAGTTTAGACTCATAGCTTTGGAGAATATTAGACTATGTCAGTCTTCAAAAATGGATTAAAATCAATTTTCAATTTTACATGGTGAAATAAAATTGAGAAAAGGTACTTTTCTCTCTTCTTTGAGAAATGGAGGGATGAAATGTTGAAACATTATATATTTCATCAGATTAAGTGATCCGTAGGTTAATTTTCCTAAATTAATTTTCTCTTTATTTGCTGTGTTACCTCAGATAGACTCTGAGGGACAGATTATAAGGTGCAGATGCCAAAGAATATTGTGAAGTAAAGGTGATATAAAAGAAAAAAACATCTACAGTTTTTAAAATTGAGGAATATGAGGAAATCAGGACATTTTTGATGACAATGCAGTTTTTTTGTTATCTCAACTTCCCTTATGTAAGTTTATTTTCTAAAAAAAAATGCCAAGAATCAGTCAAAATCACTGACCCATGTTATTGTAACAGCAATCAGTTTAGCAGATAATCAGCACTTAGTAACTTAGGGCTAAGTATGGAAGGTGTAAGCTCTGTATGGAAGGTGTGAGACCTGTCCACTCTTCAGAAGGTGTGAATTCCACTGTTGGTAGAAGAAGAGAGAGGCAGAGGGAGAGAGAGAGAGGGAGAGAGTGTTTCCTAGCATCTGGAAGCTGAAAAGAGATGGAGTTTTCCTGAGACTAGAATCCGGTGAAGGCCACCTAGAAGGCCAACATTCCTTCTGGGTGCTAGGGACAGTTGAAGTGCTGGAAGACTGAAGAAGCATGACCAGGGTAAGACTTTGTTTATGGCCTGGCTTATCCTGGAGCTCCAGGCAAAAGAAGTGGTGAAGGGTTTGAGATGTGCCAGGAACTGCCCTGAGGACTGTACAAACTTAGAGAAAAGAGTAACTTTTTATTATCCCCTTTTTTTCACCAGATTCAATTCAAACTGAATTTTAATGAGTACTTTTATCTCTATTCTCATGTTGTAATGAATGAGCACCTAATAGGTATCAAATATGTATTTGTTTTCTTTTGTTTTTCAAATAGCTAGTAGAGTGCCTGGAACATTTGTTGTTGTCATTAAGTCATTTTTCAGTAATATCCAATTCTTTATGACACCATTTGGAGTTTTCTTGCAGAAATTTGCCGTTTCCTTCTCTAACTCATTTTACAGATGAGGAACTGAGTCAAACAGGGTTAAGTGCCTGTAGCACCAAAGAAATATTTACAGTGCCAACAGTGATCATAAATATACCAGTATAGTACTGTCACAAAATATAACAGACTCTCTACATAGAAGAGAAGCAAAACATTTATTCAGACACCAGAAAACCAAATCCAAAAACCAGTAAGCTGATTCTATTATAGTAGCAAAGAAATTAATAAGACACAACAGCACAGAGAGCCATACCATCCTTTTATCATCACAAACCAACACAAGACCAGTACTGATTCACAAGACTCCCTTGGAAGCATCTTCTCCTCCCAACTGTTTAGCTTGCTCTGACTCACAGTTTCCTGTGTTCTCTGCTCCACCCTTCGGCAAACTCCTTTCATTACAGGCTCCATATAATTCTATTCAGCTTATGAGGGGGGAAGAGTATATTTTCAAGGAAGGAAAGGTATTCAAATACCTATTACCTTTACAGTGCCTTGCTCAGGGTGACACATCTACTCAGTGCCTGAGGCCAGATTTGAATTCAGGAAGATAAGTCTTTCTGATTCCATGTCTGACACTTTATACATTGTGTTACCTACTTGCCCCTCTGGCACATGATAAGTGCTTAATAAAGCTACTTACTCATAGTTTCCCTGTACACCCAAATTTGTTTCCCTAAACTACTGTCATGGAATCAAATATTTCAAAAGGTCTGATTTTTAAAGTAATCATTATTAATATTTTATCTAACATTCCTTACTGTACAATCAGAAAGACAACATAGTATAGTGGATAAAAAGATGTCCTAGGCCTCAGGAAAACTTGGATTTAAATTCTGCCTCTGATATGTAGTGGCTTCAAGATTCTGGATAAGTCACTTAATGTCTCAGTTTCTTTAAGTAAATTTCTAGAGCAAATAGATATCTATCTTCTTATTAGGAGAAGTTTCCTTAATAGATGTTTTCCTGAAACAATGAAATCCTTCCCACAAGGCATCTGGGAGTGACAAAAACAAACAATATAACAAGAACAACAAATCTCACAAATCAACCTTATACCACTGTTCATTTTATGTTCTATAGGTGAATAAAGATTATCTCTATGTATTTGTAACCTAGAAAAAAATCCAACAATGTTATCTAATACTTTTCACTTATGTTTTTGGCCTTATCATTCATTGGGGGTAAAATGTGATTTTCATCGAAGAGGAAAATTAAACAGCTAGATATGCATATCACCGGCCCAAGATGTTCAAGGAAACAATCAGTGCTGGCATGGTCAATATTTAAAATGTAGATGTAACTGCCATTGTGTTTGTTTTTAATTATTATAGAGAATGTGGGTGCAAACTGTTTACCATAGATCAGTACATTTAAAGAATCTGTCCTATTAGCTCCACACAATTGTTGTTTCAGCTGTCACAGAATAGATTATCTAAGTTTCCTGGGGGATGTGTCACAGAGTTGGTGAGTCTCCTCTGTGTGCCCTTTGATGCTCTCTTTTCTCTCACAAGGAAGAACTTACTTGTACCCCCGTCAAAATTTATTAAGATTGAAATATTTCTTGTGTGTGTGTGTGTGTGCTTGTGTAATACACACACATAATATATATTCATTACATATATATGTATACACACACATCTATAAATTTTCAAAGCCTATTGCACTGGCAGAAGAAGGAGAGAAAAGATGTAATATATTTGCATTTAATGTTTTTTGGGTGCTTTTTTCCCCTTATAATTCTCTCTTTTCTTTTCTCCACCATGTCCCCTCCGTATGGTTTGTGTACTCTCAGGGACCTTGCAAAATTAAATCCTATTAAATCTGTCTCACTCAGGAGGAAATGTGAAGTATGAGTCCTGAAGTCCCCCCTATTTGATTGCATCTGATGTTAATTTTACATTCACACTGCAGTTCTCACAGCAGCAGCTGACACCCATGAGCTAAATGCTGCAAATGAGTTATACATGTACAAACACACAAATACTTCTTAATTTTTCTTTTAATCCTAAACCTTGAAAAGCCACACAAGAAAATATTTTTGGCACTCAGGAGACTGATGGGCATAACAAGCTTTTCATGGGCTCCACAGTCTTTCTGGGCAGTATTTTACTAAAATAGTTGATTGCCATTTGAAACTCTTCATTTTCTGCCCAGGGGCCTTCTATTTTGAGACTTTTAATGCCTTATTAATTACAAAAGGGTCTACAAATTGTGAAACCAGCATGCCTTTTATTGATGCCTCAAAAGTGTTTTTTTTCTTTCAGAAAAAGCTGACAACTTAAGAGCCAACCTCATGTGAAGAAAGCAATTGTCTGAAGAAAAGGACAGCTTAGACACATGCTTGACCTACATTGACAAATTTGGTATCTTTTCTGGAACAAAGTTGATTTATAAATGGCATACCCAGAAGGGTAGAGAAACTTTTGGCTCAGTCATCCATCTCCAAAATTTACTGCTGCATTTTTGATGCATATTTTATGTGTTTTGTTAAACTACAAAATGATTTTTGATTTTCTTCTTTTCATGTCCAAGAAGAAATACACAAGGCTACCTATGCTGAATTTATTCAGTTACTAAACTTCAAATATACTTTAACATTTTCTTTAGATAGCCATGGAAGATATGAATTTTAATGAAAAATTTAAATCTATTTTATGGTTATATTCATTTAAAATATTTTCATTTATTTATGTTTTGCCATCAAGTCAATCATATACTATTATTACATATACATACATATATGTTTGTATATATATATATGCACACACATATAGAGTACATAAAATGCTTTACATGCGCAAGACTGTACATATATGCTAAACATTATCAAACTCACTTGACATGCTGTAGAAGGACAGCAAGGATATAATTGCAATACCTGTGACATTTTAGTGATATAAGCAAAATTATTTATACTATTAATTCAACAAACATGTACTAAAGCCTTCTCTGTGTAACATTTTGTGTTAAACTTTCAGAGTTACTAAAATAAATCTTGACCATCAAAAAATCACGATCTCACAAGATGAAGTAGGGATAGACCTATGTATTAGCAACCAATAGGCAGAAGGCAGTACAAACATCATGACTCAGCACCTAATTAACTTAGCATCAAAAGGTGTGAAAGCATTGTCCCCCTAAGCAAGCTCTTCCTTAGTGAAAGGAAATAAGCTTAACCAATCTCCTCTCCCAATGGCTCTATGTGACTCAGGATGTGTCACAGTTGTGAAAGCAGCAACGCATCTGTGATTGAAATACCTATGTAGCTTTAGACCTGGGAACGCAGCTCCTGTTCCAAGGGAAAAGGGGGGACACATGGTCACATAGGCCTATTAATGGACAGGGAAGATCTTCCTATTCCATTACAACCTGTGATATCATGGCATACAGAAACTCTTTCTCCCAACTTAGAGGAACACATTCTTTGTGGTTTGTAATCTTAAAGAACTCCCTTTATCACTGAGAGGTCAAGTGACTTGTCCAGAGTCACATAACCATTATTTATCAAAAGCAGGACTTCAGCACAAGTACTCCTAGCTCCAAGCTTGCTTTCTAGCCATAACATCTTTCATAATCTACTAGCTTCTATATTATTAATTCAAACTTTAAATACACTCTTTATTTTATATACTGAGAGGATTGATAGTTACGATTCATTGACATAACTGGGGGAAAAAGTTTTTCATTTTATGTTAATTATGCAAAAAACATTTTCTGAAAGGAAACATTTTCAGAAGACTTTGGTACACCACAGTAATGACACAGGAAATAAGACTAGCAAAAGCTGAAGTGATATTTCTGTAACATTTCTCCACTCCCATCCCTAGTGGCTCCCAATTTAAGATCCTTCTAGACTTCCAACACTTTTTGAGCATTAGAAGTGTTCACTGCAATATGATGGAATCTAATTTCAGTTGGGTCCTCATTCTAACAAAATAGTCATTTTGCTCTTCTCTGATAGATTCTGTTCATTATTTTCCTTTGCTCCTATTCCAAAACTTTCCTGTCCTCAAGATCCCCTTACTTTCCACTGGCCATAATGAGCTTCCTTGTCAGTCATGATCCACAATTAACTTTATATCTCCATCCTTCCCTTTTTCCCAGATGAAACTTTTGATAGAATTTTAAACTTTGTTGAGTTCTGTATCCATTTTGTGTCTTTTTACGTTTAAAAGGCAGAAGGCAGCACAAACATCATGACTCTGCGCCTAATTAACTTAGCATCAAAAGGTGTGAAAGCATTGTATCTCCCCTCTCTAAGATCAACAATGACTCTCCTGTTGATAAAATATTTTTTCCTTTTCTCAGCCCCAATCTTTTTGTGCTTTTCTGAACCTTTTGACAAAGTTGATTTCCCCCTCTTCCTCGGTACTTTTTCCCTTCCCTTCATGTTCATGCAATGATTATAATGCTAACAACTACAATAATAATGGCAAGAATTTGTGTAGTGTTTTAAGGATTGCAGAGCATTATGAATATGCTGTCTCCTTTGGTTTTCTCTATTGCTTCTCCTCATAGTGCCTGTAGCACTCCTCACAGTCTCCCTCATCCGTTCTTTTTCCTCTACCCTCTTCCAAATAGGTGCTCCTCAAGTGAACTTTGCAGCAGCCATTGTGAGCCATAAAGAAAAAAATTGTTATATAATTAGTGTAAACATTTATAACTTGGAAATTGGCAAAAGCTACAAATCAGAGATCGATTTACTATTTTGGTGACTGGCCTACAGGCCATAGGATACATAAACAGGCATCCAGCTTTTATCCTCGAGCCTCACTTTGCTGAACCCTCATCTAGTTTTAAGAAAATGATGGAGATAAGTATTAATAATGCAGATTAACCTTTAAAGTGTATGCTGTACATTTTTTTCCTTTACAGAGAACTGTTGGGGGATAAGTATTTACCAGTATTCCACTGCAACTCAAGATTCTTTTTGATCTCTTATTCTTTATTTACGTTCTCTTCCTCAGACATTTCATCTGATCCCAAGGGTTCTACTAACATCTCTATTCACATGACTCTCAATTTTATATATCCAGTTTCAAACACAGTAATGAAAAAATGACTCATATTTCTTACATTTTTAAAACTTTTTTTACTGAAAATTCTAACTAGATGTCTTGTCAGTGTCTTAAATCAAATAGGATTTAAAAAATGAACTCATTCTCCCTTTTTAAATATGCCCCTTTCCCAAATTCCATATTTCTGTTTATGTTGTCTTTATCCTCCTTATTATCTAATATTTAAATGGAATTCATTTTTTATTCTTCTCTAACCTTCATTCCCCCACATCAACAGTCAATCAGCAGTCAAGTTGTATTGATTCAAAATGACAGTATCCTTCACACTTGCTTCCTCATCTCCACTCATGCAGTAATCAATATATTTTTAGCAACAAATCACCTGGAATATTATACTAACACCCTGACTGGTTCTCTGCCTCCAATCACAATCTTTTCCTAGTTTAGCTTTGAAAATAAACTTCCTGATGTTCTAATGTCTTCCTTTTAACATAATAATAATAATAATAATAATAATAATAATAATAATAACTTGCATAACTTCAGTTTGCTTATGACAAAACACTGATTCTTTTGCCTGACATTTCCTTGCATATCTTTTTTCATTATGGATTTCTAAACTTATTTTTTCCATATTTCTATACTTAAAGAACAATGTATTACATAGAACTTAAACTGATAACTTGACCTTGTTTACCTCTTATTGTTTCCAGTCTTCATGATTTTGCATAGGCTTTTCCCTTTGCCTGAAGGCATTGCCTCCTGATCTTTTCCCACTGGAATCCTTCACTTATTCAAGGTTGAGCTCCTAGCTATATCTTACTTCTTTGATTTTTCTAGCTAAAAATGTTCTCTTCTTAAATTTGTCCTAATAGATCTGGATATTCTCTCTCTCTGTCTCTCTATCTCTGTCTATTTCTGTCTGTCTGTCTGTCTGTCTGTCTCTCTTTTCTTCATCCATATTGCATTTTCCTTTCATATGTACTTGCTAATTCACATGCCATGTCCTTCTTCCAGCCCATTAGACTGATACGTCTTTGAGGAGAGGAACCATTTTTCACAGAAGTGACTTAATACATGCTTATATCTTGGTCAGTTCAATGACAATGAAAATGTTTTTGGATATTCCTGTATAGGAACAGACAAGAGTCTTTGCAGATAGTATCAACTATTGCCTTAATCACTTGTTTTGTTCCATATTTGACAGTTAATGATATAGTATTGGATTTCAATTGATTAAAAAAGTTCTATTCATATTAGAGTTTGGTCACATAAACATAGATTAAAGCCCCAATGAACCAGTTATGAAATAAAACACTGATATAAATTTTAAAAAAAGAATAAAATGTAATCTTAGAACTGTTCTCATTTGTTGTGATTACTTATGGGAACTAAATTTGACTGAACAACTATTATAATAGATATTCTTATGAAATTCATAAAATCTGATGTCATTCCAGGTTGAAATATCATATATATATTTTAAGAGAGGTTAGGAAAAGTGAATTTATAAACAGAATATAATGTCACTCTTTTGTTTTTTTCACTTCTAGACCCTCAGCATTGATTTATACCTTCTATCAATCTATATGTCTAGTTATTTATCTGTGTATCTGTAAAGCCAAGCATAAGCAGCTTTCCCTAGGACTGCTGCTGTGAACAATTTCAAGGTTCTGATTACATAGTATAGTGAACTCTTTATTCAGTAATAAATTAAAACAAAACATTGACAGAAATAAAAGTACAGCATTCACAATGTTATGGCATAACAACTTATCACTAAAATGGCCACAATTTTTACCAAAATGATCTCACAGTTTTAAGAAAAAGATATCATTTGATAAATCCTTAACTCAATCATCCTTAAAGAGGCAAGCCTCCTTAATGGACACAAAGTGCAACCCCTAAGTCACATTGTCTTAATCTCTCAGTCAAAAGTGTTCTTTTTTCTTATTTGGAGGTTAATTTTCAATCATCCTTAATCCAATCATCCTGAAGAGTACAGGATACAGAGTACAAAGTCCTCCCACCCCTAGGCCACAGTAAATCATGATCTTCTCAGTTTGCATTAAATACCCAAGTAGAGATCTTTTCATCTTGACTGGAGACTGGCTCTCAGCTCCCGTGATTCCTCTTCTATAGGTCAGGCTCCTATATGCATCCATACAACTTTCACCTGGGTTCATAGGTAGGCAGCTCCCAACTCCTCATTCAGCTCCTTGTCTAGCTCCTTGTCCAGTTCCTTCTCCAGTCCCTCCCTCAGTTCATCATTTAGTTCCTCTTCTAGTTCCTTGTCCATATTGAAGCTCACAGTGTGCAGTGCACCTCAAGTTATTCACTGTTTATATTTCTGGGAAGACAAAGCCACAATAATATTCACACACATTGGCAGCACTATTATCAATTCACAATCTGCCTGTGAAATCAACAATGATGCACCAACAATGTCTGAGGAATCAACACAAATCATCAGTATAGTCCCAGGACTTCTGAAAATATTAGTAAGAAATTCCTCCAGGACTTCTGTAAACATACAACAAGAAAATCCTCTTTCAGTGCTTCTGAACCAGCAGTAAGGTTCCAGGACTTCTGTAACAACAGCAACATCCTTGATCAGCAGATGAATCTGACAATGTAATATTAAAACAGACAGACAAAGTACCAGCACCACAGCCATGCTTCCTCCCAGTTCTCCTCTCTTTTCATTTCTCAGTTCTTCTCAATTCTCTTCTCAGTTCTCAGTTCTGCCACCAAAAGGTCTGTTCTCAATTCTTCCCTCTCCAGTCTGGGCCTCTCTCTTCTTTTTTTTTTTTTTTAGAGACTTGATATAATCCTGGGCAAGAACTGAAACAAGGTGTTAACTATTTCTTTTCTTGCCATTACAGTACCTGCCTCTCTGTCTGTGTTGTCTAACTCTATCACCTATCTGCTATTTTGTCTGTGATATAAGACAATATTCCCTCGGTTTTCATATAGTACAGGAATCACCACTTCCTATCTGTAGCTACACTCTTAATGAACATGACCAATTTGTACCTGCAGCCAGGTTTTGATGACCGTTTAGCACATCATATTGGCTAATGTATATTTGAGTCCCAAGGAAATTTAGATATTTTTCTTGTTCTTTTCTTCTAAGCCAAAGGACCCCAATTGTGGATGGGGTCTTATCAAAACTGGAAAGCAGAGAAAGTGAAATATTTGCTTAGCACTCAAATCAATAGATCCAATTTCTTTAAATCAACAAAACTTTTCTCAAGCAGCTTATATTAAAGGTTATTATTTACATACTTCCCTAACTATGTAATTCAATGCGGCATAGTTTGATGGCTCCTTTTCATTTCATATATCATTTGTTGTGCATTGTAAGGATGTTACTGACCTCTACAGTTTTGCTTAGATGGCAATCTCAGTTAAGTGAGAACTTGAGTATAATGAACAAACCTATTATTTATCTCCTATGGTTCATAAAGTACAAGTTGCTTCAATATGCAAAATCTCTTTGGAAGTGAAATTCATTCTGAAAATAAAAGTATACCCTTAGCATTGGGGCAAGACAGGGACAGCGTACAAAATGATCAATAAATATGTGAAGATACTTAGTTTCGGAAAGGTATCCATCTGGCCCATTTCAGAAACCTGTGACTTTGTTATGTCATTATCAATATTTTTTTCATGAGAAAAATAAATGGCAAAATATAGCTGAACCAATAACCCTGCTAACCAACACTTTTGGGAGAGAGTGGAATTGGGGATCTATTTCTTTAAAAGTATAAAAATAGAAGTAAGTCAGCTCTTCAGTAAACCCCTTACTTAATTGAACAGATCTTAAAAGCTCCTGCTGTAAAATAACCGGTGTCTTATTTATTCAGTGGAATGTGTTCCATGATGGGTGGCATTTGAGAAGTGGTATCAGAGGAAATGAGAAAATGGAACAGTAACTCAATTGACAAGTGTTAAGGACAGCAAAAGTCATGAGTTTAGTCCCTGGATAGATAAAGTATCAATGAAAAACAACTTTTCTTCCACAGAGCTTAGTCTCAATATCCTCCCCTCATAAGTTTTGGGGCAAACTATACCTCTTCACATACCCCCAGATGAACTACCAAGAACTTCTGGTTCATCTTCCCACATGTAAAATATTTGGCAATAGATTTCAATGGGCAAATTTTATATTAATTTTTAATTCTAATCCATACGAATTTTGGGTGATCATTTATAGATGGATTAGTTTTTCAACATATTAATACTTCCTGTGGCAGAACTTACAATATCTTTTCTTTTATATTTGTAATTTAAAAAATTAACTTAAATACAAAATAAGAAAAGAAAAAGGAAACCAACTCCAATACTAAAAATAAAATAACGCAAAATAAGGAAAGGAAAAAAAAACACTGTTAAATGCAGAGATGATACAAAATATACAGCAATAATTTTCCATTTCAAGAAAATCTATACAATAAATACATGTGTTGAGAGCTGTCCATCCAGTCTTTGCTTTCTCCTGAGTTTTCTTCTGTGTTGTACACTTTTCACTTTATTCTTTTTCTCCCTTTCCCATCCTCTCCCCCCACAAAGGTTACAACTCAGCACATATATACACATATACAGATACATATACATACATAAATATATACACACAAAATAAACATATATATATAAACATACACCCATGCATGCATATACTTACACATACATATACTTAGATATCAATAATCAGACATAAACATTCATATGCATCTAGATAGGACTGTGTTATACCTATTTTTAGAGAATATTTATTCTCTTTTTCTCTGAGGGTAGTTTCTTCCTTCAAAGTCTGGGTCTTTCCATATTTTTCCAAGTCTTATCAACTCATTTTGTCCTATACCACAGCAATATTCCCAACCTAATTTATTTTAAATCTTCCAAAACAACATTGATAAATATATGATTAACGCATAGTGTAGTTTCCCTATTTTCTCTTTTGATTAAATCTATTTTAATCTTAAATTTGTCTGAGATCATAATTACCACCCCTGTTCCTTTTTCCCCCAACAAATTCTACTCTTCATCTTTATTTTATCTTTGTGCATATCTCTTATTTCCTATCCCTCCTGACTCCTCTACTTTATTTCTACTTCATACCTTGGGCTTCTATTACTTAACCTACTCCCCTCCTCCCCCTGCAGGATTACTCTCATAACCTCCTGTTCCCATTAATCTAAACACCCTTCTATGCCCCCTTTAACCTGCTCCCTCATCCTCCCCTCTAAAAATGCCTCCCTAATCCGCCTTATCCTTTCCCCTTTACCTATCCCTTAATATTTCATTTTATTCTGAATTTACAAAATTTAGAAAAATACAGATACATGTATGTGTGTACGTGTCAAGGGCCAGCTCTGAGAGAGTCCATTTAAGAAAGTCCAGGCCAGAGTTTTGCTCATTGTCTGTTCTTTCTCTCTGGGCTCAATCTATCTCAGAATTGTTGGCTTACCATCTTATTCCTTGTACATTCCTTGATTAAGATGTGGATCTTGCTTTGGTTTGTGTTTACCCATGGAATTCAGATCACCTCTCCTCCTGAACTTTGACCACCCTAGGAGTCTGTATTGGGAAATGTTCCAGTGGTCATACAACAATGTATTCTTTGCCTATATAATACCTGACCCTTAGATGAATAAATGAATTTTCTTGTGACTTGCTTGTGCTTTCCAACTGGCCCACGTATATTATTCATACTTTCCCATGAGGCAGCCTATGCATAGCGGGCTACATGTATGTATACATGTATGTATGTATGTATGTATGTATGTATGGGTCCTTCTTGAACCCATTACCAATTAAAGTAGGTTTCCACAGCTACCAGCTCTCTTCCCCTGTGTAATTCCTCTGTGGTGGTTCTTTGTCTCATACATCATTTGTATAAGATAATTATTCTTTTTAGCTGCTCTTCAATAATTTTGCTTTTTAAAATCATCACATACTCAAGTCTACTCCAGTCTTTCTAATGAGCTATACAATTATTAACAACAATCTTAAATGTAAATTTTACATTTTACATATGTAAAAGGTAAAGAGTTAGCCCTTATTGAGTTCCTTGTAATTAGTCTTTAGCATATACCTTATTTTTCTCTTGATTTTTGTATGTCAAATCTTCTATTAAGTTGAGGTATTTTTTCAAACTTTATCCAGCTTTATTAAATATAATTTTCATAAACAATCATGGTAATTCAGGCAGGATATGGACTATGACTGGCAACATCAACAACTTTCAAATTCCTTTCCTCTGTCGTTTACCAACGGATAAAGTAACTATGAAACCCAATGAAGAGCTGTTATTTTATATTTTAGACAGGGAAAATTTAGAGTGAGGGTAGACACTTTCAAACTGAGTAAACAACTTTTCATGGGACTACTCCTAACTTTGAGCAAATGAAATGAAATGAAAAGTGCAGAATTCTTAACTGGAAAAGATTCCCAACATGAAAGGAACTTCAGCTTTTTGGGGGAGGCCTTCTCAGTGCTATAATTCAAAATCCAGATTACCTGAAAGACTGGTATCCAACACAATTGACTTGGGGGTAAGAGGAAGGAGGGAAATAGGGGCAGGTCCTTATAGGCCCCTGGTTTGGAGGAGTTAAGTTGATGCTTAAGGAGTTAAGTTGATGGCAGTCAGGAAACAAGTACAAGTTTTTGAAGTTATCCCCTCCTATGCCCACCAGAGAGACTGAAGATATTAGCTTTTATATGTTTTTATCTGGTGTGTGTGTGTGTGTGTGTGTGTGATAGAAGCCTAATAAAGTTGCCCCAGGCCCGATTTTCTAACTTCTTTGTAGGCCTGGTCCCATTGAATAGGCCCACTGTACCTACCCATCCCTCCCGTCAATGTCCTAACTTTTTCATATATGCCTCACTGCTCACTGGAACAACAGGTGTGTCCCT
>CM053594.1:242149062-242160126 GCA_028646575.1 Pseudocheirus occidentalis
GATAATCTTTCAATTTGTATCTTGAAATGTATAGATTATAAAGCCCTACTGATGAATTTATCTCTACTAGTTAGCAAGAGGACACAATCAATTCAGAGCAAAGTGATTTAGTGAAATAGCATAGTAAAAAATAACTGATAAAATTTATTATAGGAACAAAACATTTTCCCCTAGATACTGTGATGCAGTTTCATAAAAACACATACAAAATCAAGAGGGAAAAGTGGAATGTACACACAGGTAACATATATGGCTAGGGCATGGATAGAGGAATCCAGCCCATGTGGGGGATCATTTGTACAGTCTCTAATAGCTTCCTGATTCTGAAGGTTCTTCTTTGAAGGTGCCAAAAGATAAAAACCCCAACTCTACCTCAGGGCATTACTTTGCTATCTCCTGGTGACAAGATAAAAGACCTCAATAGTAGCTGAGAGTGTGAAGTGAAAAAAAGATTTCTGTGGGTCCTTGAGCAAATTCTTCTCCTTTTCTTTTTCTACCTCACAAGATTATTGTAAAGATCAAGCTATTTCCTATCATTTATCTATATATCTGTCTGTCTATCTCCACAAACTTAGCCCTAGGTACCATGTCAGCCCTTAGTGTTTTCTGTATACTCTTCTTTCTAGTGAGCCCCTCAGTTAGGAACTTCACATTAAATTATGTTGAATAGTCCATAAACTTCATTAATTTATTCCCTGAAAGCTAAACTGTAAATAATACAACAGTGACTTTCCTAAGTTACAAAACAACTTTGGGAGTTCAAGATTCCCCAGTTGTTATACTCTAAGCTTTTCTCCTTGCTCACTAAAGAGATAAATGAAAATCATTGCAGAGTCAAACTGAAGGGTGCTTTGGCCTACCTCCTTTTGTCATAAAAAAAAATATGAAAACATGTAATTTTTTTGCCAAAAGAGATCCTACAAACTATGACAGACATTATTGCCCAAACAGAGGAAAGCAAATCCAGGTGGTAACATTTTTTGGTCATCTACTGGTTATAAAACCCTGAATTTCACAGTGAGGAAAAACACTGAATGAAGAAAATATATAATCTATCTTTGTCTTCAAGGATCACGTCAATTTGCACCTCTTCTATGATGTCTAATTTGAGCACTCCATGACTCCCATCTAAGCTGCAGGTGTTATCTCTCTGAATGATTTTCTAAGAACACATTGATCTCTATTTTGCCTTTTTCATACTCTACTTTGAATTGTGCTTATTTGTGTCCATTTCACAGGTCATATAATAGGTAATGAGTACTTTGAGGTCAATGTTGGGATTTTTTTTTTAATTTCTCTATTTTAGACTTTAAGTACAGGGTCTTTGATAAACTAGATATTTAATGAATAATGAATTCAATTAAGTGAGGAAAAAAGAAAACAAATTTGAAAAAACACACCAAAGAATGTTAACAGAGAGAAATAAATGCAATTCAATGTATTATGCAAAGATATTGAATTTAATGTGTGCATATAGTTTAACAAGGGCAACTGAGTCAGAAAGAACTTTGGTGGATCCTGTTGTTAACCAGCATTAGCAAGAAATGGGAAGCACAAATGGCCGCAATGAAAAGAATGAAATTTTAGAATGATGTTGAACCAAAGGATGAAGTAGAAAGACTGATAACTCTGGAGTCAGGAGGAAATGAATGCAAATCTTGCCTCTATTACTTAATAGGTAAGTGACTGCAAACAAGTCAATTAACCGCTCTAAGCCTCAGTTTATACGTGATTATAAAGGAATGAAATTAATGAAAATGCATTTAGGTGTGTGAAGAACTGTGCTAAGCACCAGGGATAAAAATAGAAAAGCAAGAAAATTTGTAGTCTCAAAGAACTCACATTCTAATAGGGAGAGAGAAAAACATAATAGAACATGTATCATTTAAATAGCTCAGGGGAAAAAGTCAGCACCCTGAACTTGAGAGAATGCAAACAAGCAGACAAAAAACAAAAACAAACAAAAAAATGCAAAAAGAGAAAATAACACAATTCAGCAGACCAACAGACAGGGCTTCCTGCTTTTGGACCATCACATACATAAAGTTAGTCACCAGAGAGAGAAGAACCAAAATCCAGGTTTTCAAAGCTGGGAGGCTCAATGGCTGCCCAGAGCCTCATCTGGCCAAATCATACAATTCTCAAAGTGAGCTCCAAAAGAAACCTCACATCAGAGGTATATATAGCCTTCTCCCGGATCAGAGAACATCACAACCCTCTTGACCCACTTGACTACAAAATAACAAAATTGTTCCTACCTGAAAAACAAGCCTCCTACTACGGACTCCATGTGACCACATTCAGCCTATTAGGGATCAGAGTATATTTTCAAATCAAGAAACGTCCTCAAATTTACCTAGGCCTATTAAGAGGCAGGGAAGATCTTCAAATTCCCATTATCATTACACATTCCTCCTCATCTTTGGATCTTTTCATTCCACAGAGATGCTACTATAAACCTGTCCACCCTCTTTGGTTTACTTGTATATATTCTTTCTCCCTTGCATTGCCCAGAGATTTTCCAGATCCCTGGCATATAATACTTATCTCTGCAGAATCAAAATTCATGTTGACCTAAAGAATAATAGAATGAGATACATGAGGAAGACGAGACTGTTAACATATTACTGTCCTTCAATGTTAAGTAATAGCCTAAAAGATATCATTTAAGAAATAAATCTAACAAAAAAATAAAGGTTGGTTGACTATTGAGCAAGAGAGGATAACTTAGAATCCTCTTAGTAGTATCCACTGGTATGGTATAATGGTGTCAACAAAGTGCTAAATATCTAAAACATTATGGGTAGTTTTCCCTTGGGGGATTTACAGGAAATGAACCACATAAGGTAAGAAGGTGTGGGTAGACTGTGGTTATTGATATCATTAGAGTGAAGGACTACATTGATAAGGTCACAATTTTATTGAACAATTATAATATAAATAATGGTTAACTTCAATTTGCACATTGGATTGAAGTGTGTGGACACAGGGGCTATGCCAGTGTAAGAAATCACAGTATTGAAGAATCATTATGGAAGACAATTGATTAAATTGTGGTGATGAGAGAGAAAAGAGAAAGAATAATCAGAAATGAAAAGAAATGTATGAATATTTGGAAAAGGAATATTATGATAGTGCCTATAAGTGAAAAGTGACAATTATGGATGAGTTATATTTATTGCAGCAGGCTTCACACTTGGTAATGTTTCATTGCTAGTATTTCATTTGTATTTTATGAATATTGGAGAATAATTAAACTCTTGTTTCTCTTTTAAAAAATCTGTAATCCACATGGTTTCTTCTTTATTAATCCAGAAGTGGTTGGCCTAACAATCTACAGAGGAAAAAAATTCTATAAAATTGCCTATTACCCATAGTATGAATGTTTAAATCAGTTTAATAGAGGGCATGTGATATTTGTTAACTGTGATTCATGTATTGGGTCTCAGTGGTAGATCCTAAGTAACTGAGAGTTTACTGTTGCAGGCTGAGTATGTAAATAATCATTACCTTCTCCCTCCCTGTTATCCTAGGAAGATTCATTAGAGCATGTGTCATGTTAAAATTTATTTGAATAATTCAAGAGACTGACATTTTATTAGTGTAATTACTCCTTTTCCTAACACAGATTACAAACTTTCCAAAACCTAGTAGGTATTTCTGCCGAAGTACTTTGCCCCAAAAAACCCATCATCCTATGGCCAATCTCATAACAAATCTAGGTAATATATCATTTTATATAACTAAAATGAGAAATGAGACAAATGTGTGTTTGGGGTTTTTTTTTAGCAGAAGTGAAATGATCTCAAGAATATGCTGATTAATAATGATCTGGGAGGAGTAAAGGAATAGCCAGGACTTTAGGAGGAAATTTATAGCAACTCCCTCCTCTTCTCTTTTGAAATGACCGAATTTTACTTTAGATTTACATTGAAATTTATCTTTTCCATTCTGACTTCCATTAGGCTACTTCAGGTTTTCATTACTGATATAGTTTCCTAATGAGCTGACCTGCTGTCTGTCTGTTTCTGATCTAGTCTGCCTTACATAGTGATGGCCATCAATCTCTTAATGATACTTTCATGATGTCACTTCCCTGGTTAAAATGCCGCTAGTGATGCTCCATTTCCTAATGGATAAAGTTCCAATTCTAGTTTTCTATTTGAAGTTTTCAACAATCTTCAGTCTATCTCCATAGGTTTTTCTTTGTTCATTTGTATGATTTATGGGCTTTAGCCAAGCCAGTCTATTGCCTTCTGAATTTCTTATCTTTCCTGCCCTTGAGTCTCTAATCTCGATCTCTTAGAATACCCTCTGTCCCCATCTGTTTCTCTAAATTTTTCAAATTCCAAATAACCCAGAGTTTCTGAGGAGCCCTTCCAGTCCATTCCAACAACAGTCAACATTTATTGTATGAATTCAGCAGCTCTTGTCTCATTTAACAAATATAGCAACTTTTTTGGCAACAAAAATTTCATCCGTGCCAAAAACATTTTTTCAAATTCCTACTTTGTGTGAGGCATTGGGGAGACCTAACATGGGAAGGTTCTGTGATTTCCTTAGCATAGAGAACTTACATTGGGGATTATCAACACAACTGTGACTTATTATATAGTAAGTGCCAGAAATGGAATTTGATCCCAATTATTTCTGACCCTAAGCCTAAAATTCTTTTGCGTATACAATCTCACACTGGCACTTGAGGTACAAAGATAAAAATCCCACAGTGCCTGCTCACAAAGACTTGCTATTCTGTTCTATTTTTTATGTTATTTATTTAAATGTAATGTTACAGCTTACTGTGGCATGAAGATGATACTGCATCCCTGACATTTACTCCAGCAGCACATATTCTGAGTCTTCCTATGCTGGAAAGGTTTTACTTCTTGGTCTGACAACAGGCAATGTATGCTTTCTGAGGAAGGACTTGCTAAGCTAACCTACCACTTGTAGTAATCTGGCCATTAGATAATGAATTTTTCAATCATGGCAAACCATAAAACAAAGAAAATTGCACTCGCGAAGTCCATTCCACATCTGAAGTGAAGTGGTCAGACTGTCTTCAAGAATCAAATGGGAAAATAAAATAAACATTTATTAAATGCCTACTATGTACCAGACACTGGTCTAAATGTTAGAGCTGAAATACAAAGGCGAAATGACCTCAAGAATCTTACATTTTGATGGAACTGACAAAATGTACATATTTAGGTGTATACAAAAAAAAATGAAGAAGATAATTTGAGAAGGAAATATATTTAGAGGCAAAAGAATCAAGAAAAGCCTTAAAGGAGAAGGTAATACTTGAGCTAAGTCTTGAAGAAAAACAGTAATTCCAAAAAGTAGGAGAGGGGGAAAGGGCATTCCAGGCATGGGAAATGGCCTGGTTATAATCAATGGAAAATCACATATAAGGTACAGCAAGAAGGTAAACAGAGTATGAGTATGTCAAAGTGATTATGAAGACTGAAATTCTAAGGAGGAGCCAGTTGTTGAAAAGAGCATTGAATGCCAAGATAAAGATTTTGTATAGTATTTGATCCTAGAGATAATAAGTTATGACATGATTAAATACTAGTTTTATAAGAATCACTTTGATGACTATATAAAGAGTAGATTAAAGTTAAGAGACTCAATAGGAGGCTGTTTTGAGTCATTGGGCATGTCAAATGTCAAATAACCTAACAAGAAATTGATTCCATCTTAATGGGAAACAAGTTATAAGTATGACGATTATGTCTGTATTAACCATTTCTGTATATGTATAAAGCAACTTGTTAGGCTAACTATCAAAACCAATAGTGAACTAGAAAAAGAATATATCAAGACATGATATACAATTTAAAGAATATCAACCTGAAGAACTTCAACAAGTTAGTGATACTCCCAAATGGAAAACATTGACACAGACTTTGCCACTGCCTAATGAACTTTAAATACTATAAATCAACAACTACAATGAAGAAGCCAGAGGAGCCTAGAAGCCTTAGCCAGAAAAGACAATCCTCTCCTGTCAAACTGAGAGATAAGCCAACCAAAGGTAACACAAGAGTATAATACAAACTCATTTGTAAAATGGTAATGAAGAGGATGGGAAAGCAATGAGTCATTTCCTCTAATCAAATCAGAAGAAAACAATAGAGAAAAAAATCAAGTTTAAAACAAAAGCCTTGTGAGAGAAAGAATTAGACATACTCCTTGAAGAACACTTAAGGATGGAAATGGGAATATAGCAAATAGGCAAAATACGGATTACATCTATCAGGAGTACTATAACAAATTTCTCTGACAACTGCATTCTTCTTCCTCACAGTTTCAGTTTCCTCATTGTAAATGAAAGATTGGGATTCAGCCTTTAAGGTCCCTTCTAATGCTAAACCTATGAACCTATTGCAATGGAATCATAACATGTGGACTATCACAATATAATGAGTCATGATATTCTGGAATAGGATGTAGAAAGTGTAGTAAAGAAAACAGAGAAAGAAAGAACACGCAGAAGTAAAAAAAAAAATACACCCAGAAGAATCTGATTAAGGAGGTGATACAATTTTGAAGATATTTGTGGGATCAAATTCTCAAAATATTTGAAGGAAAAGAATATACCAAACTCTCAGAAAAAGCAACAACAATAACACTGTTATAATGAGGAAAAGGCAATTGAGAATAATAGCAGCATAAAAATAGCAACTGATATAAAGCACTTGAAAGTTTATATGAAGTTTTATAAATGTTATCACCACAACTTTAGAATGTAAGTACTTAACATACTATTATATTCATTGAAAATATATGGAAAGAGACTTAGAATTAAATGACTAGCACAGTCATACAGCTAGGAAGTGTCAGAGTGAAGATTTGAAACTCAGGTCTTCCTTACTCAGTGTCTAGGACACTATTCACTGCCATCCCATATTTATGTTTTCTAATTCAAACTATCTATTAAAAGAAAAAGAAAAACAAACAAACAACAAAAACCTTACATCTATGGCATCCATGCTGCAAGCATGGAGGAAAAAACCCTAATGTTTCCAAATTATATTCTACAATTGACAACATCTATATTGTCATATAACTGACTAAAAAACCAGAACTTACATGATCCCACTGTACTAATTAAATGTTGTGTAAAAAAAATTGATTTAGGAGAGAAAAATCTTCCCTCAAAGGCTAACAAAATATGGAGTAGAAGCTTCAAAATCCTAGAAGAATCTTTGAAAGATATGGACAGATATAACACTTGTCTAATGATCCACTGATAATACCCCAACTAGGCAAGTCTATGAATTGTATAGTTTGAGGAGATGGAAATTGTTTATGTTTCATTAGAGAGTCCTCCTTGTTGAAATTGCAGATTTATCACTGTATTGCAGTTATTACATACATTTTCATGTGTGTTTTTATCTTCTTTATTGCCTCACACTGTATGTTTCTTGAAAGCAGAGACTATATCTTATACTTTTCATTGCTACCCTCCCCTCCCCTGATGCCACAGTCTTGCACATAGTAGGCTTCTGATAAATATTTAGGCTTACTATTTGGTTTGCAAACAGTAAATAAGATTGTTTTAGGTTCAAATTTATTATTTGATTTGTAAATAATAAATGGGCTTCCTATTTAAGTAGTGATCTGCATCATTAGGAGGAACTCCTGAATTAATTTTGTTACTAAGTCATCCAACATATGTTGTTCCTACTGTTTTTATAACTGATGGCATGGATCACTGTTCCATATGATATATGTATGTCTTAGGGCTGATTGAGTCAATCAATCAAAAATACTACCCCACTTACCCCTGATATGTTTATCAAGTGAGAACATATCTTAATTGAATCAGTCAATCAGGAGAGTGAAGAAAGTCTGAACATATGGCTTTGAATCAATCAACCACAGTCTTTAAACTATGTGCAAATAAGTTCTTAATTAATTTGGATGTCCTTCAAAGCAATTAGAAGAATTGGAGTGACTTTGGATAGAAAATCTTTTCATATTGGTTGAGAGAGTGGTCATAGGAAGTTGAATTTAGGGCTTACAAAAAATAAAATTAATGTACTAGTTGGGAGTTAGGGATTTTAGCATTTGTAAGATTAATGGTGGAAGTCACCACTATAGGAGAGCACCTCAGACTTTTTACTCCCTGCTTAATGGGAGAAGGGCTGTATGCCATGTGAACTGAGGATAGACTAGGCATAAGGAGGAATGATAGATTCAAAGTTATACAAGGAACCTAACAGAAAAGCTATTCATTAACTAATGGAAACTTGCAGAATATGCTATAAATGAGAGAAAAGTAATTCTAGCAACCAGGATCTGTCATTCAAATTCTTTTCTAAGGTTGATCCCATTTTGTCTTTAACTCTAAATGTACTAGTAGGAAAATGTACTTTAGAAGTCTTAAGGGAATATTCCATATCAATTTTCCTTATTATATCACTTTAGTAAGAAATAAAAATAATAACAACAACAAAAAACTTTCTAAAACTGACTTAATTCTGAATGACACTAATTGATACAAATTGATTTTCATTAAAGATAAGCATATGGGTAGGGAACTCATCAGCCATAACACTAGAAAAGACATCCTCCAACTGTTTAGAGTATTGGATATTTCCCTGAGGAGATATGACAATTGTTCTTTGGAGAACAACCTAAGAATATCAATGTATATTAAGAAAGTGTTACTGATGTGTGTGTGCATGTATATGTGCACATACATAAATATATACGTGTGTATGTAATGTAAATATGCATATTATACAGTACAATATATACACACAAACATATCTATGTGTATCTACACACACATACACAAACACTTCGTCATACTCTATTCTGGGTTTTGATAGGAAGAATATTGAATCACAATCAGTTAAAGACAAGTAGTTGAAGACTTTCAAATCTGTTCTGTGTAACACTTGACGGAAAATGAACATATTCTCCCTTACCCTCCAATCACCACTGCCCTGCATGACATTTCACCAAGGCAGAAATATTTTGAAAATGATAGCTGTGAGGATGATAATAGACCTTCCAATAGTAACATTTCTAAGCTTATATTCTGACACTGATCTGTAGGGGATAAGGGAAGGAAAATGAAACAGAATTAATGGAGTAGGGACTTGTTTCAGTTCTAAAGTGTGTTCAACTTAAAGGCTTAATGCACCACTGTGTTTCTTGAGCTCTCTAGTATAGCACAAGCATCATGAATATAATAAATCATAATGTCATTGCTGATCAATTACAAATGTGCATAGTGTCACAGCAAGCAATTGTCTCCTGCTGAAAACTGATGACTCTTATTACCTGACAAGTCACCTCACCATTTTAAATGAGAGCTGAGGGCCAAATATACAGATTGGTCGTTCTCATAGAATGATTGATATGTTTTTAATTATAAATCACATTTTAATTCAGTTATGCTGTTCAACCAAGTATAACTTATGAAATTTAATGTATAAAATATTAATATGTTCTATAATTGAGTTTATAGTGCTAGAAGGGCCCGTTGCCCTAGACTACAAAGTGGCCAACTTCAGAAAAGATGACTTACTAATCTGCCCAAGTGTGTGAAACTAATAAGTGCAAAGTAATCAATAACAAAAAGTCTGAGTTAGCAGTTTCTTCATCTCCTATTAAAATACGGCACAGCTGAAACTTGAATAAATCTCATTTCAGATTTCTCTGGAAAGACTGATTCAAAGTTAGAAGAAAAATGGGCTTGAGATCATATTTTTCACTTTGTAAGACAACAAACACTACCACATAGGGATCTCAGAGAAGTTATCACCATCATCATCAATTCCTATTGACTGAGTCCTGCTGTGTCTACAGTGATAAACCAGGCTGAGTAGGGAGAGCAATAATATTGTGAAATAGCATGATATCATATTCTCTAACCATTACTCAGAAAATACATTCATTTAATTAGACTTTAGCATGAAGCAAATGATATCTCTTTCTGTGGATATTTGTTTGTCTAGCAAAATGGCATTTAAAAAATCAACAAAATATTTTGTTTGAAAACCTGGGCATTTTCATAAAATGCTTACAGATGAAATCATAGGATCATAGATTTAGCATTAGAAGGGACCTTACAATAATTCAGTCCAAACTCTTCATTTTATAGTTGAAAATACTATGGCCTGGTATGGTTAAGTGACTTACCAAATGTCCCACAGGGAGTAAATGGCAGAGACAGGATTTGCAGCAGTATCTATGTTCCCCAAATAGAGCATCCCTTCCTTTATTCCTCATTACCTCCTCTGCCACATTCTCTTATAAATATTGTGACTCTGAAAGTTGACGTTTTCCTAAGCACTAGCTGCACAAAAGATGTAACCTCTAGAAAGCATAGATTTTCAAAGAACATTTATAAACTTCTGTCTCAAGAGAACAAAATGTTTCTTTTACTTTCCTATTGCCCACTATTGGTTACAGTTTTAAGGGCTTTTAAGAATTTACTTTTAAGAATTTACTCAATAGTCCTACAAAAGAAGTTTCAGTGAATTCCAAGTATGTGGTTCCAAGGGGAAAATGACTCATTAAAATAATAATCTGAATCCCTACATGTATTTTCTCTTTAAAATGAAATGCATATTGAATTATCTAGTCTCTGAAAGTCAAGATGGATTTTTTTCTGTCAGGGCTGGGGACACAATCTTTTTATTTTTGAAATTAAGATAATTTCTTTTCTCATATTTCATAATAATTGTTAATAAGGAATCTGTAATCTGAACTTGACTGACAATTGCCTTAAATTATGAGACATATTAACCTGAAGCCTTCAACTCTGTAGCTGACAGCAGAATTTAGAATTGGTGAAGTATGGAAGTAGAAGTTCTATGTAAAAAACAAATATGTTGAACTGGAATGATTAATGATCGTTTTTGGAATGATTAATTTGAGTTTCTTATATTTAAAATGTACTTTTTTTCTTTCCATGTTGGGGTAATAACAATCTATAACTCCCTTCTCCTTCCCCTACATTGTTTAGTTGAGAATGCTGTCTTTGGATTTAAAGTTATGATATATATGTTTAGTGACCATAGTTTGCAAACTAAAAAT
>CM053594.1:242165964-242189293 GCA_028646575.1 Pseudocheirus occidentalis
TATGGAGGAATAGCTAAAAAGAGTACTTATCACATAAATAAGGTGCCAGAAGAAGAGTCTATACAGAGGAATTAGATGGGGAAAAAGGGTTGGTAGTTCTGGTAACCTGCTTTCATTGGGAATGGGTTTAAGAGGGAACAATACATGTATATTTAGAAAAGAATAAAAAATTATAAATTCCAAAGAAATAAAAAGATGAGAGGAAAGAGAGCACAGAGAAGATGAAGGAAGAATCTTTAGAGGGGAAGGTGAGTGGCTAGGTCAAAAGGGGATATAGAATGATGTTTAGATGAATAAAAATGAAACCATATATATGTTTACACACCTACACATATGCTTACATATCTATACACATGTGTATGCACATGCTTGTGCACACACATTTGTGTACACAAATATATACATATACAATATATAGACACATAAATGTGCATATACATTATAGGCATATACATACACACATTTGTGTGCCTATACACATACATTTATATGTGTGTATGTGTGTATAAATGTGTGTGTGTATACATGTATTTCTATCTCTATACTCTATCACATCTCTGTAGTTCCTTTTTACAATACAGATTTAAAAGTTATGTTTGTTGTTCTTCCTCCTTAACACAAGCTTCAGCTTGTTCTGATGTTTAGTACTCAACACTATTTACTGGATTTTTTCATATTTATTCTCAGTGACCTGATATTCTTCCATTCTTATTCTTTTCTGTGTGTGTGTGTGTTTGTGTGTGTGTGTGAAATAATCTGAGTTGGTACAGTATCCTGCTGTCCACTTTAATCTCTTTCAGTTAGGCTTTCTCTTCTTCAGCAGAACTGTTTCTATTTGTTTCTTCAAAATGTCATTCTTTAGCACTTCCCATTATTCTTCACTTGATTCCCCTAAAGAATCCTAGGCAATCTACTCTTTCTCCAACAACTCAGAGAGGTTAGTGAGAATGTTGTTGCTGTTTTTGTTTCCCCTCATTTGAAGTAGCTGAAATTCAACTATCCCCCACATGCTCAAATATGTATCTATATTGATATTTCATACTCCTAAAGAAAGATTAGTTGTTCTTAGCCTATTTGAAAACTCTTTCTATGCTAATTCATCCAGTGACATCCCATGTTTAATCTAAAGTATTTGGGTGATTAAGGCTAAATCTCACTTATTTATGGTATCAGATTATATTAGGCAGGTAGGTGATATCTAAATGTGGAATCAGGAAGGTCTGAGTTCAGAACTACTCTCAGACACTTACTAGCTGTGTAAATAGCTCATTTAACTAATTTAGCAACTCACTGAACAAGTCATTGAACCTCTTTTTCCATCAGTTTCCTCAACTGTAATATGGAGATAAAAATAGTACCTACCCTCATGGAGGTTTCTGTGAGGATTGAATGAGCTAAAATTTTAGCACAGTCCATCAAACATACGCACTATAAACATGCTAGCTTCTTTTTATTATTTTATTACCTTATTACTCTGTATGAGCTGGGATAATTTGATTGATTTACTCATTCAATACCTCATTTCCCAACCCTGTGCTTTTGTACTTCCTATCTCTCATGCCTGACATTCATTCTGTCTGTACTTGTGCTTTATAGAACACTTCACTTTTTATTCAAGACAGAGGTAATGCACTACCTTCTATGTAACCATTTTCTTGAGCTCCTTAGATGTGAGTGGAATATTAAAGATGTTCCAGACTTTTAGGTATCAGGCTGATAGTTAAAACAGGCTTATGAGAAAGTTGAAACAGCCTCAATTCATGTACAGTGTGAGCTTTGTATGGATGGAGAAATAGATATGACCCCTAAAAATTTTAAACTGAAGTGATGTTAGTTGCTAATTTTTATTTTAAAAAATACAATTTTTAGATTTCAAATACTATAAAGCTCTAAACTGATTATCCTAAATTTTCATATTATAGTGAGAACAGGAAGATACAGGCTGTCCCCAAACTCTTAGTGCTATTCTAAACACAGCTTAAAACTGCACCAAGACTTTGCATATTTTGAGTCAGTGGGCTGAGTTACACTGCAGAAGTTTATATTTTATATGCTTCATATTTAAATATTTCAATCATGAAACATTAGGAGCAATGAGTTTAAAGTGACAGAGAACTATAGAAATTTGTTTGGGATCCTTAGTTTTTTCATGCTCTTGACCTTTGGAAAGTATCCTTTAAAGGACAATTTAATTTGCAAAAATAGATAGATCCTATTAATCCAACTGTCTTAGTAATATTTGAGACATTTTAAAATAGATTTGAAGATTCTGGACATGGTCCCACAGCAACGGCAGCAGCAGTAAGTGAACAGCTCACTGTGGGTTCTCAATCAATGATGTTGTCATGGCTGTTGCTTTGATGTAGCCAGAGAACAAACCATAGACCAAATGGCACCCCCATTTTTCCACTGTGGCTTCTAGCCATCCACATCTTTAATGCAAATAGATGTGCCTTTTAGAGGTTGCTATTTTTATGTATAGTGACTGCATTTTCATCCAAGTGATTCTTCCTGGAGCCTACAATCTTTTCAGATTACCATTTCATCCTCACAAATGAATGACTTCATTCTCCATTGTTTTAAGTGAATATCTCCATGCTTACAAATTTTGGTTTAGTCACTCTTGCATTCTTCTGGTCTGGGTACTTATTATTATGTCATTTTTACTCTGTTATGGAATTTGGTCTACAAGCAGGAAAAAAAGAAGGATGTTTATATCTGTGTAAAAGAGCAAAACAAATGTTCCCTGCAGTCTGATATGAAATAACAATCTCAGTATACTAGAATTTTTGTTACTTCTGTCACCAAAATATATACCTGACTCTTAGTTGCTCTTTGAAAAAGACTTTTCTCTATAACCTGCGAGGAGAGACAACTTGGTATGATCAAACAAAATGAGCTTAAAAATAACAGAACAGGGGTGGGGCTAGGTGGCCCAGTGAAGAAAGTACTGGCCCTGGGGTCAGGAGGACCTCAATTCAAATCTGGCCTCAGACACTTTACACTTACTAGCTGTGTGACCTTGGGCAAGTCACTTTACCCCAATTGCCATCCAAAAAGCAATATAAAATAAAATAAAATAAAAAACATAACTTTGAAGCATACATAAAACTCATTGAGAACAGAAGGCTAATGGGAAGCCAAGGTGCAGATGCCATTAAGATTTATAGCTGAAAGGGCCTTAGAAACCATCTGGTCCAAACTGCTCCTTTCACAACTAAGGACATCAAGTCCTAGACATGGTAAAAACAACTTATTCAGTTACACAACTAATTACTGCAAAGTACACCTCCTGATTCTTTATCTAGTACTCCAAAATACTGGGTCACTTCCACATCCTATGTAAAAAGAATAACAATAATTCTTCATTATATTTGTATAGCATTTTAAGCTTTTCCAAAACATTTGAATATATCATTGTATTTGTTTCTTATAACAAATGCATGAGACAAATATGGCAAGTATTATTCTTTTAATTTTGCAGATGAATAAATTGAGTCTCAGGATAGGTGTGTATAGGGTAAGAAATCTAAATAATAATAGAGCAAAATGTGGGATACAGTTATTCTGAGTTCCAACATAAGTGCCAAAACTATAATAGAGAGTAATAGCTTAGCCAATATAGCTGGTTAAATATTCAGATTTCATGAAATCAGAAGTATCTTTCAAAGAATTGGGAATGATGTGGGATTTTGTAAATGAACGTGTGCTTTAAAATATGAGGACAGGATGTTATGGATTGAGTGTCTATTTACTGACTTCCAGGAGTTTATGGGAGAATTTTAAGTTTGTAAACTTCACACTGATAGAGACATAGTTTCCTCAGAGTAAGCATTTGGACTTTCAATGACTTAATATAATTACTATGTATTAAAGTTGATAGTTTATTTTAAAATTTGATTATAAGTATATACACATATGTGCACATGCACACAACTTTTGAAAAATGTTTCTGATACATGTTAAAATTCTGATCTATCTAGGATATAAAAACATACTTTATGAGATTTCTATTTGTATGTATGTATATGTCTGTATATCAGTTTAGATGTAGATATAAATATAGATATAGATACATATTAGAGAGAGGAAGGGGTTTCTAATATCATAAGATTTAAATTTAGGAAAGACCTTTAAAATCATCTTGTGTATAATTCTTATATTTTTCAGTCAAGAAAACTGACACCCAAAAATTTAAACTCGACTCCAAAAGAAATTTCAAATAATGTGTCAGACAGGGAAAATACGTTGAGCAGAAATAAAATTTAGCAATCTTCCTTACTTGTTATTAGTTTACTTTCACAACATTATAGAATAACCAATAATATCAATCAAACAACAAGCATTTTCTAAGTACAGATTGAGTGTCAGACTCTATGTTAGGTTCTGCAGATGTAAAGACAAAAATAAAAAGAAACTATCTCTGATCTCAAGTAGTTTAAAGTATATTCCACTGATGGAAAGAAGTATAAATATAAATATATACAGAGCAAATATTTGCAGAATAAATACCAACAAAATAAAATGGGAGGATTAGAGAGGGAGAACACTAGTAGTGGGAGAAATTGTGTAGCTATTAATTCTTGAGCTGTATCTGAAAGAGAGGGATTTTGTGAAGTGAAGGGGAATATGCTATTTATTTTAGGCATGGGGAATGGCCAATGCAAAGGACCCAAGGTAGGAAATGCATGGCAATATATGGAGGAGGAAAAACAAAAACAAAAACAAACCTAGTGCAGCTGTGCCATAGAGTATATTATAGAAGTAATGTAAAATGAGTTGCTGGGATCCATTGTAGTCAAATTTAAAAGGATTTTAGAAGTCAAAGGGTGGAGTTTATATTTTATTCTAGAGCAAACCTGGAGTTTTTCAAGGTAGTAAGTGACATTGTCAAATCCACCCTTAAGGGAAAATCTTTTTGCCATCTGTATAGAGAATAGGAAAAGACTTGAAACAGAAAGCCCAGTTTTAGACCTTTGAAGTAATACCATCTCAGGGTGAAGAGGGCCTGAGGTGATTTCTGTAGAAATAGGGGGCAGGAATTAGATATGAGAGATGTTGCAGAGGTAGAAATGGAAAGATTTGTAAATTGATTGGTTGCATTGGGGGAAAGACAGTGCAAGGGTTATGAAGAAGGAAGTCTGGAAAAATGGTGATACCCTTGCTTCAAACAGAGAAATGTAAATGGGAATGTTAGGGGTTGCTGGTGAAGATAATGTGTTCTGTCATCAGTATAAGTTTTTCATTCATTTTAAATTTATGCAAATATAGTGAATTTTAGAATCATAATATTTTAGAGTTGAAATGGACCTTAGAGTTCATCTAATCTAATCTTCTCATCATCTAGAAAAGTGTTGTATTAAATATCAATGTGCCTGATGTCAAGCTCCTTCATTTCACCATAGAAGTAAAAGGATTTGCCCAAGGTCATGCTACTGGTTTAATGTTATAACTAGACTTCAGAAAAACATGAATCTTTTGATTTTCAGCCCAACAGTCTCTCCAACACAAGAAAAAATATGCAATTAAAATATACTTCATTTTCAACATTTTCAATAGTAGTGGGGAGGAATATTTTGGAAAAATATCTCATTTATCTACCAAACTAAAACTAATCAAAGATCTAGTTTATCATCTAAAGCATATTTAGCATCTAGGAGTTTATTTGGCATTGTAAAATTTATCTTTGTCACTGTGAATACTTTCTTGTATAGTAGAAAATATTTGACTGGAAACTTAAGTGAATTAAAGAAGTGAAATTTAAGGAGAAGTAAAATGAGTAGTTTGATTTTGTCCATTTTTTTATTTTTTAATTATTTTGCAGTCCTGAAATACTATCATTTCTCTTGAATGAAGCAAGCAAGAGTAGTTTTTAATGGCCCTCAAAATGTGGATCAAATATTAAAAGTGTGATTGTGCTGCAATCATAAATCAATGAAAAATATGCCTATTCAGGAGACCTTCACTGAACTGAATTATAAGGTGCTAAATTGCAGCCAAAGTAGAGAAAAATGTAGTCTATATCTAAAATAGAAATATATTTGAAACTCGTTTGCTTTTCAAAAGGATGTATTGATATCTTATAAACTTCCTTAACTTTATTTATTCATTTTGTGGTCATACTTTATGAATACTTTATGGGAGTGAAATGATAGCTCTGTTCTCCTAATTATTTAATATCTGCTATTCACAGTGAACTTAGGCAAGGAGCAAACTGTCTTTTCTCAAGGAGATTTTTATGAAATAATTTGTAAGCTACTAAAGCAAGGCAATGCTCAGTATAACTTTCAGTACATTAGCCCAATTTGAGTACCATAAAAAAGTTAGTGTCTGAATGAAATTTTATAATTTGTCTAATATGATGACAGAAATCATGCATTCATAGTATGGAATTCCAACTATAATGACACAATAAAGTCCATCTGACAATTAGATTTGAAAAATTTTAATTACCCATTGATCATTCCAACACTTTAATGACTATATTCTTCCCTTAATATAGAACTCAAATAATTACAGGAAGCATTAGGAATCATGCAAAAGCTACAGAGTGAAGTTCCCTTTAATTTGATCAGTATGTTTCTCGACTTAAA
This sequence comes from Pseudocheirus occidentalis, assembly GCA_028646575.1. Classification (NCBI taxonomy): domain Eukaryota; kingdom Metazoa; phylum Chordata; class Mammalia; order Diprotodontia; family Pseudocheiridae; genus Pseudocheirus; species Pseudocheirus occidentalis. The sequence goes on from CM053594.1 coordinate 242,172,558, forward strand.
AGCATTTCATATTAATCTTAAAAGTAAGTATTCTAATTTTTATGATGACGTGAAAAACTCGAACACAAATAGTCCAGGTGTAGCAATAGAGAAAGACTTATTTTTATTGACCCACAAATAACTAATAGTATTTGTATTCCTATTTTCCATAGCACAAATCTATTGTAAATATGAGGGAAAAGTTGGACATTGGAGGCACAAGCTCTCATTGAGTTTCTCTGACTCTAAATATGTCAGATCACCATGACAAGGACCTGTACTGGCTTGGTGAAAATAAAAATAGATAATTTGGTATGGATTGAGAGAGACTCAAATTCTACACTATAGAAACTAGTAATTATATGAATATAAGTGGGGGAGAGAGGAGATTCACAGATTGGAAAAAAATCAAGAATATACGAGACCAAGTGAATGTTTGATACCCTGAAAGAAGTAGTTTGAGTTGAAGAGGGTAAGCTATTTTGTAGAGCTTAATAGAGGGATTGTCACAGAATATTGTAATCACCAAGGTTGATACCCAGACTTGAGATGGAAAGAAATACATTGACTTAGTTATTAAAATCGTTCAGAAAATTAGAGGAGTAACTTGTTAGCATGAGAGACAACATGGTTGGAGAAATACAATTAGAAATTGTATTGAGTAATTCTGATGGTGGAAGAAAATGTCAGTGGCGAATAAGGCAAAAACTTCAAATCAGGTTAATAGTAAAGTTTTATAAGGAATGTCTTCAAGTGGAGAGGGTTGCAAGATATGTGGGGGAGGACCGAATCTTGTTCATGTGAAGAGGCAGAAGGAATATTGGTGAAAAAGTAAAGGGTAGTTTGCTGAGAATAAAGCAAATCCCAATATCTCTGGTAAATCTAGTTAACAGTCTTCCATCCTCATGTTAGATGGTGTCATCCATATGGAATAACCTCCCCATCATTGCCAATCAAAACCCTTTCTGTTGTTCAAAGAAGATCCTTTTCAGATGATACAGTTTATAGATTCTGCTACTCTCTCTGGCCAGAAAAGACTCTTCTTGTCTTGGAATATTCATAGTATTTGGTGTCTCTTAAGTACATTCACTTCACATTTTGTAATAGGATTGTTTGAAAACCATGTGAACCCTTCTAATGATTGTTACTTTCCTGAAGGTAGAGCTTTTTCCCTGATCATTTCTGTATGTCCCTTGCACCTCAGACAGTGATTTGGACATAATGGAGAGTCAATAAACCCTTGTTCAATATGAAATCATTGACAACTGAGATTGTTCTATATGTATTGTCTCCTCCACAACAATATGAGCTCTTTGAGAATAAAGATTGTTTTACTTTTCTATTTGTATCCCCACACTTATCTCAGTATTTTATATAAATGAATGCTTACTAAATGTTTTGTTCATTTACCCACTCATTCACATCCTATTGGTTTCTATTTTCTTATTAATATAGAGGAAAAAACACCAGATCTGGTGTCTGGAATCCCAGCTCTGCTACTACTTACTTCCTGTGTCAAATAGGATAAACATCAATTCTCTAGGCCTCGGTTTCTTCATCTGTAAAATAAGGAGTGGTAACAGCTGGTATTGAACATCCCTTTTGATTCTAAACCTATGATCTCTTGGTCCTAGTTTATTTTTTGGAGATTCCTGTGTCAGAGTAAACACTTCTCTCTAATATTTGAGTCCCTCCTTTTCCACCTCTTCCCCTTAGAAGTTATTCAAATGCAAATAGCAATATTGTAAGCTTTCCCCTCTCTTTTTATGTGTCTCCAAAGAGGTTTCTTAATTGGTCATGTGCCGATGGTCACTAAGTAACACACAGGGGAAAAAAGAAACAGATTTCAGTAAATTATCATTTGTACAACTGACAGTTGCCTAGAGAAACAGTTTTACAAATAATGTAAGAACTTGCTGAAGCCTGGCTTCTTCTTGCCTTTCCAAGGAGCAAGTACTATTCTACCAGCACTTTTCCTACTTTTCCCAAAGTGTTTTGGGGGAAAATGCACCACCTCTTCGCATGGGTGCATCTAGTCTCAGGGAAGTCAAGTGATATCCAATAGCCCCATCTTCTTTTGGGGGCAGGTACACAAAATCATTCACAGATTCATTAAATGCATATTCACAGAATTTCTGCTGTGGATCATAGATAGGAAAATAGATGTGGCGATGTAAGGGACTTTACAGGCTATCTATTCTAACTCATCCAATCCATCCCCATTTGTCAGATGAGGAAACTCAGATCCAGAAAAGTTAAGTAACTTGCCTAAGATCACAGATGTATTAAGTAAGAGTTGAAATTCAGACTGAGGCCCTCCGACTTAAAAATCTATTCATCTTTCTTCTATAGAGTGCTGACCAGGCACTGGGTCAAATGTTGGAAAAAGGCAAAGAACAGTAAATCAAAATCACTGACCTCAGGGCGTTTATAGTCTAGAGAATCAAGTACCAAGAACAACTTGAGAGTGATCATAGATTACCTTCACTGTCACTAGTGATTATAACATATTGGCTAAAATCACACAAATGTGCGTTGCACACCCACGCAAACAAATGACAATTTCATCTCAAGTAGTCACAACTGTTTTATATGCAATAACTAGTTTTGTCAGTTCATCAAATGGCTGCCCAATTCATGCACATAGATTTCACAAGTTTGGACATCAGATGACTAGTGTCTATATCTCACTTTTGACTTTAACTCTGGCCTGGACTTGGTGCTAGCTGCTCATCCTCACTCACCTCACTTACCTCCTCTGTAAAATGAAGAGATTAGACTCAGTTGCTTCTTAAGTCTCTTCATACCCTAGAGCTATGATCCTGTGTTCCCATGTCAATTGAATAAACAGATTTGAATGGTTTTAATTCTGAAATGACTAGTTATTTGAAGATTTGTTTTAAGTGGCCATCCATTTTTTCGTAATTGAGTTAATATTCCTTAGATGAGTGGTTCTCAACATGTGGGCTATGTTCAATTTGTAACAATGAAAATATATCCTGCATATCATAAATTTACATTATGATTCATAACAGTAGCAAAATTATAGTTATGAAGTAGCAACGAAAATAATTTTATGGTTGGGCATCACCACAACATGAGGAACTGTACTAAAGGGTCACAGCATTAGGAAGGTTGAGAACCACTACCTTAGATGTCTTGCTAATCTCATTTATTCTTCATATTCACCATAAAACACTTGTTGGTAATTTCTCTCACCTTAACCATTTCATATTTTAATTGTAGTCTAACCAGATATATTAAGCCAAAGGTGTCATTCTTTAACCATCTTTTTAAACATTTACATTTTTGGGAGTGTTTTAGGTTTGCATGTCTGAAATGCTGGATGGTAAAAGCTAGGTGCCAAACTAGATGGATGACTTGTCTTAGATGATGTATATATTTTAAGGCCTATTGACCGTCTGATTAATGACAGACAGAAAATTATTACAAAAATCGTAGCATCTCATTAATTCTGCCTGTAATTTGCATGTCATATCCCTGTGAACATTATATGTTTGGCTCACTGGCAACCAGTATCCTTGTGACTATGGAATAACATGTTTTCTACATTTAAGAAATCTTGGTTATACTTTTATATAACAAAGTGGGGATAAGAATCTTTGGGGGTCACAGGAACTGTTTAGGTTATTTCATGAAGAGATCTGGAGGAATAGCAGAAATAGCATTGTTCTGGTAGTCAAAGGCATTCTGTTCTTGTTATGCTTTCAGTTTGCCTACCATTTAACCTAGGGTAATTCAAACTCACTTTTCTGGACCTCATTTTCCTTATCTCTAAAATGTAAATATTGAACTCAATAATTTCTGACATCCTTTCCAGTTCTAATTTTCATGATTCTATGAGAGATCATGAAAATGCTACATATTAAAATGCATTTGGTACTTTATATACTAAGAACTGATTATCAAATTTACCCAAAGAAAGTTCATAAATACAACATAGATAAATACAAATATGCTATTGACATAAGCTGAAGCCACATAAAAAATAAACCTGATTTCAATGGAACTATGTTTTATAACATCTATCAAACTTAAATAACTCTGTTAGAAGAGAATGCCATTTTCAGTTAAAATGTGTATGATCTTAGGTAAGTCACTTAACTTTTCAAGGCCTCAGTCTTCTAATCTATATAATGAGTTGCTTGGCTTCTAGGCCCAATTAAGTCTTTGATCCTATGAATTTACGATTCTGATAGCTGTTTTAACAAGCACCAGATTTTGTGGGTATGAAAGTATGATATAAAGCTTATAAAAACAAAGGAATTTTCTCAAAACCTCCATTTGAAACGGGCTCAAAAACCAGCCAACTCTTCATTCACTTCCTGTTATGTTCTTTGTATTTGATACCACTATGCACCTGTATCTTGTATCTTCTCCCTCCCACCTCCTTTTCAGTTTTCTTCATTAGATTGTAAGCTCCTCAAGGACAGGAACTATATATTTTTTTCTTATTTTCATCTCCAGCACTTAGCAAAATGCTTAACACCTACCAGGACTTTAATATTTATTATTATTGAAACAATACAGCAAGTACTATACAAAGACAAAATGAATATTTCCATCACAAATATTGCACTTTAATGGGCAGAAGGGAAGGAAAAATATGTATACATATACATGTATGTAAAATATGAACCAAATCAAGAAAAGATATTTTTTGGAGGTGTTCAAGATACTAGTGAAGGAAAGGGAATTAAGAAAGGCCCTGTTTAGAAAATGTTTCATAGACTGAGCTTTTGAGAAACCTAGGGGTTTTGAAGACGTAATAGTTAAACGAAATCCATTCCAAAACTGAGAGAGAACTTATATAAGGGGACAGAAACAGAGATGGAATGTTCTATGGGGAATGTTGCCTTGTCTGACTAAAATGTAAAGTATGTGAAATGAAATGAAATCTGAAAAGGTAGGCTGAGGTCATATTACAAAGGTCTTTAAATACTAAATAGTGAAATTTGTATTTTATCCTACAGGCAACAGGGAGTAGCAAGAGCCTTCATAACAAGGGGATAATTTGATTAACACTTTGCTTTAGGAATTTCACTTTGTCAATTGTGTGGTATATGAATATATGAACAAAATGAACATTTTAATATAATAGAGGGCATAATTTAAACTGGTATGTTTTACTTTTAACTCCAAGTCAGTTTTGCCAAATAAGGTTTAATACTTTCCCTATCAAGGTACTTTCTTTATGAAACAAGTATTTATGCAGACAGGTGTCATTAAATTATCAATTTCATAAACTTCTAAATTTTCCATAGCAAACATGGCCCAAACCCAGGACATATGGAATCTGATATTACTCAGTTCCCAATAAAGCCATAACCAATTCCAAGTGTGTGCAGGGCAAGTTAAGTTGTGAGAGAAGATGATGCAGACAGTAGGGAGATGCATAGGCTGAGGCAGACTTGCCAGGAAAGCAGTCAGCCTGCTCTTCAGAAAGATCAGGGAAAAGTCAGAGCTTAAGAGAGGGTCAGATCATGGTGATAGGACCAAGAGAGATGTTGTATCAGGTTACATAAGCTCAAGGTAGGCACATTATTGTTTGGCCATGGGGAAGAAGCCCCATGGAGGATAATTTCTTGCAGCAAAGTCCTATTACCTCACATTGGATATAGCACAAATGGCTAGACAGAATACATAAAAGTGTCAAATTCTCATTCACTTGAACTACATTTTGGAGGGGGATTAATGAATAATGTCTCTATCATGATTGCACTGGGATTTTCAGAATCTAAAATACAATTTGAAGTTCCTTTATGATAGGTAAGCTTGGAACAGGGGGATGAGGAGCTGGCTTTGGGACAGAGACCTCTCTCTAAGATAACACTGACTATGTGACTGTTGATAAGTCCCTTAACCTCTCAGAGAGCCGTAAGCAAATTTCTAACAATATAATTTGTAGGAGAAGTGCTGATCTACATTGGTAGAAGAAGTTTACTCATTTGAGAACTCAATGTACAACTGAAACCACAGTTCCAGTTCCTAGGTCTATCCCTTAAAGACAAAAAGGATATCATATACTTTATTATCTTTAGTCATCTATGGAAAGAAATATAAACCTTTCTCCTTCTGTTAGGGCTATATTTTTCCCCATCCAACATTTCTTATCATTGCCCCCTTCCCATTATTTTGATATTTAAATAATTTCTGTTGAATGAGTTTTTGAATTCTTTGTGGTAGAGAACGTAATATATTCATGTTAATGTTGAATAATTTTTAATGAAATTATTTTTTTTAATTTTTCCCAAAATTTATTTATTTTTAGTTTTCAACATTAATTTACACAAGATTCAAGGTTCCAGATTTTCTCCCCTTCCCTCATATTCCCTTCCCATAAGATGGAAAGCACACTGATCATCCCTCCAGTCTGTCGTTTCTTCTGTCATCTTCTATTCCCCTCTTACCCTCTATCCACTTGCTTTCTTGTAGGGCAAAACAGATTTCTATACCCCATTACCTGTGTATCATTTCCCAGTTGCAGGTATAAACAGTTTTTTTTAACATTAGTTTTTAAAACTTACATTTCCACATTCTCCCCTTCTTCCTTCCTCACCTCCCCCCTTCACACTGAGAAGAGAACCAATTTAATATAGGTTATACATATGTAGTTATACAAAACATTTCCATAGTAGTCATACAGTGAAAGATAAACTACATTTCTCTCCATTCTATCCCACCCCCATTTATTCTATTTTCTCCTTTTACCCTGTCTCTTTTCAAAAATGTTTGTTTCTGACTAACTTCCCCCCTTATCCCCTTCCCCCATTTATCTTTAGGGTAAGATACCCAATTGAGTGTCTATGTTATTCCCTCCTTAAGCCAAATTCAATGAGAGTAAGGTTGACACATTCCCTTTCACTTCCCTGATCTTCCCCTCCATTATAATAGCATTCTCTTGCCTCTTTTATGTGAGACAATTTATCCCCTTCTATCTCTCCCCTTTTCTTTCTCCAAATATATTGCTCTCTCACCCTTTAATTTTATTTTTTAGATAACATCCCTTCAGATTCAACTCACACTATGTCCTCTTGCATTTGAAAGTCTAATTTCCTGTTCAGTTCTGGTCTTTTCATCAAGAATGCTTTAAAATCATATATTTCATTGAATATCCTTTTTTCCACTGAAGTATTATACTCAATTTGGCTGCATAGATGACTCTTGGTTTTAATCCTAGCTCCTTTGGCCTCCAGAACAGCATATTCCAAGCCTTCTGATTGCCTTCATGTAGAAGCTGCTTGATCTTGTGTTGTCCTCATTGTGTTTCCACAATACTCAAATTATTTCTTCCTGACTGCTTGTAATATTTTTTTCCTTGACCTGGGAGCTCTGGAATTTGGCTATAATATTCCTAGGAATTTTCTTTTTGGGATCTTTTTCATGAGATAATTGATGGATTCTTTCAATTTCAAAAGGACTGTGCTAAAAACAAACAAACAAACAAAAAAGGACTATGCTCTGCTCCCAACTAGGTGCAATAGACCCTTCCTTTCAGCCTGCCAAGCTATCTTCAGTGGGAGATATAGTTCATTCTGTCATTTTGTGGGTTCTGTAGCTCTAAAATTTGTTTAGGGTCATTTTTATAGGAATTTGGAGGTAATTGGGGAACTAGCTCAAACAAGTTCCTTCTTTTACTCTGCCATCTTGGCTCCACCCCCTAATGCAATTCTTTTGTTATTTTCTCCATACAACCATTTCTGTTATTTTTTTTTCTTTCTGTCTGCCTAGTTGCTTAATTCTTTAGGTATCCCAAATTTTCCAGAAGGCCTTGCTTGACCAGACTAATTTCATCATACTACTTCATAGTCTTTGATTTTTTTTATTCCTCCCTCCCTAAAAGATGCAGAAAAAAATATGTAAAGATCATAAATAATATATATATGTAGGTTAATTATAAGATATTTTAAGAGGGTGATACAGTTAAAAAGAGCTGGAAAAGCTGGAAAAATCGGGAAAAGTATATAAAGAACCTTATGTTTAAGAAGGATTTCAGTGGAGCTGAAATGAGAAGAGAATGAATTCTAGGAATAGGTAGCAACTTATGCAAAGATAAGGAGATAGGAGATGAAATATAGTTTATGAGAAACAGAGAAAATCTGTTTAGCTAGATCATATTCGTTTTTGTGTTTTAATTTTTTTCCTCAAGTACTTTAATTACAGATAAGCAGTGTGCCATAGTAAAGAAGGGCCTTCTCAAGAAGGCCCAAGTTCAAATCCAGCCTTTTGCCAGATAGTGCCTAAGTGACCCTAAATTACAGGTTCTAACAATTCCTCCCTCCCTCCCTTCTTTTCTTTCCTTCCTTCTTTCCTTTCCTTCTTTCCTTCTGATGTGGATACAAACAGTGCCCAAAGTGTTAAAAGGAATAGTAAGGGTCACTTTCCCAGGCCCCCTGAAGGTGTTTTGAGGCTCATTCTGTGGCTCATCCTGTAATGTGAGATCCTGTAACTTAAGGATGTTTTAATGCCCTTTCCCCCGTGTATCAGCAAGCACCCCAGCATACCCAGGAAGGCTGCTAGCACAGGTTTTTGATCTGCTTTTCTAAAAGAAAGCAACTCAAAATGGGTTAACAATCTTACTTTATTCAATCAAACATATATCATTTACCTAGTTCAGCGGAAAAAGTCAGCACCCTGAGCTTCAGAAAACGCAAACAGAATATAAACAGAAGTTACAAGCAGAAATTACAAGCAGACAAAGAAACAGATCAGCAGACAGGCTTCCAACTGTCTGACAATTACATCCATACCTAGTTAGTTACTAGAGAGGGAAGCAACAACATCCGGGGTTTTTTAAAGCCAGGGAGCTCAATGGCTTCCCAGAATCTCCTCTGGCCAAATCACACAACTCTTTCCAAAGTGAGCCCCAAACAAAAACTCACATCAGGGTATATATAGCCTTCTCCTTGATCAGAGATGGATCAGAGAATGTCACAGCCCTCTTGACCCACTGCCCAATCACAAAGTAATAAGGTATGGGCGTTACTGAAGTACAAAACTCCTGCCACAGGCTACATGTGATCACATTCATCCTATTAGGGAGTAGAGTGTATTTTCAAATCAGTGAAGGTTCTCAGAGTCACTTAAGCCACTTATGCAAAGGGCCTAGGAGCCAAGAAGATATTCATATTCCCATAACATTTAGGACAGTGCTGCTGTTGGAAAGGTCCTGGAACCTTGCTATTGGTTCAGAAGCCCTGAAGGAGCATTTTCTTGTGGTATGTTTACAGAAATCCTGTAAGAGGGCCTTGCTGATGTTTTCAGGGCTTCTGGGATTGGTCTGCAGGCAGAGAGTGACTTGATGAGGACATTGGCTATGGCTTTGTCCTGAAACTGAGTGTGCTGAGGGCTTGCCTAGAGTCAAGATGAAAGAAGGGCCTTTCCTTGTGTTTTCAAAGCTGACATGATATCTTAACCTTGTTAAAGCTTAAGGGTGGATGGCCTTTTGTGCTCTACTGCCCCCATTAAGAAAGTTCTTGGTGTTAATGGATGGTATCGTACTTCAGTAGTGTCCACGGGTGGGAAACCTTTGGCCTTTTTAGTGCTCTGTGATTAAAGCCAGGGAGCTCAATGGCTTCCCAGAGTCTCCTCTGGCCAAATCACACAACTCTTTCCAAAGTGAGCACCAAACTAAAACTCACATCAGGGTATATATAGCCTTCTCCTTGATCAGAAAATGTCACAGCCCTCTTGACCCACTGCCCAATCACAAAGTAATAAGGTGTGGGTGTTACTGAATGTAACTAAATAAATGTACTTTGTTTATGATTTGAAACTGTTCTCCATTTGAGAAGAAACTAAATAAATATACTGCCCAGGAGCAGGCTACTTTGACTACTGATCCAGGGGTGGGATACTTGGACCTTGGTACTTTGTAATTGAATTGAGAACTTACTTCCTAAATGAATGAGTTGCACTGTATTTTGACTTTCTCTGTTCTGTGAATGTTTGCTGAATAAATTGGGTTTGCTATGCTGGTAATCCGTACCTTGGAAATTGCCTTTGCTTGGCATTACACCACTTGTCTGGAAATACCATAAAACTTCCCACTTATCCTGAACCATAAAGTTCCTTGCCACCCCCCATCCTGGATCATAAAATTTTCCCTGTCTCCCTTATCTTGTGTCTCCTATCTTGTTATCCATTTCCCCCATCTTATCCCTAGTCTTCAACTCCCACAAAAACCTCTAAAACTACTTTGGCATTTTGAAACCGCTACAAAGGCATAACTCCCCCAAATATTGGAATCTCACTTAACTTTCTTGCTAGAATACCTGCACTGTTTTTACATCAATAGAGCTCCCAATGACTGCTTAAGTAAAAGTCATTTAAGTGAATTCTTTAATACCTGAATGAGCTGGCATGCAAAACTAACTTTCTCCCATCCTTCCTTCCTTCCTTCCTTCCTTCCTTCCTTCCTTCCTTCCTTCCTTCCTTCCTTCCTTCCTTCCTTCCTTCCTTCCTTCCTTTCTTCCTTCCTTCCTTCCTTCCTTTCTTCCTTCCTTCCTTCCTTCCCTCCTCTTTCTATTCCCATTTCCTAACTTCCTTTTTCTACAAAGTATGGTGGATTAAATATGGGTAAATAATCTCAGCAAAATTGCTCCAGCTCCTCTTAAACTTGACAAACCAAAGAATTCTAGAACCTATTCCCCAGGCATAGATTTTGGTCTGTTTATAGACCATGCAAATCTCTCTTTTAAAAAGCTCAAGTGGAACCTATAGTTATATTTTAGTAAGAGAGAAAATAACAATGATTTTTAAATAAATGAATAAAACCTCTTTCAATGAATTAAAGACACAAAAAGAAAACTTTCACAGTATCATTATATCATTTATAGGATTTAACTTCATAGGATTTTCTTTTATTTTTTGTCTTTCAAAGGGCTCTCATTTTAGGGTGGTGCAATATTCAGAACAAGAATGTAATTTAACACCTAGATAATCTTTAAAAACCTGCCCAAAAGCAATTGAAAACATGTGAACAACACTGAATATCTCTTTCTTCCACATTTAGCAAATGGTTTTGCTTATTCCTCTTCCCAGTATTACTAAGGAGAATATTATGTTAATATTTTTTGATATTTGAAAAAGCAAGTCTTTAAGGCAAAGAAATGATTGCATGAATATACTATACACATTTTATCTCTAAGTAACTCATCATTTATCAACATCTTTGAGGAAGGAGTTATTCTGACTAATTGAATTTATTCTCCAAATTTAAAAAAAACTTTAATTTTTACATTAACACATTTTAATGTTAATAGTCCTAAAACAAGGCATTTTCCCACTTACTTAAACAAAACATACTAAGCATAATTTAACTTTTTTCTTGATGACTCTGGGCCATTGTTATGAGTATTCAGTATTGTACCACGTGGTCATAAATATAGTTCTTTATTTTTTACCAGTTTTTCTTCCCACTCTCTCTTCATCAGGCTGGCAGATGTAAATTCTCCCACAGCCCTTTTGCTTACATCTAAATAGTGTCAACCCAAAAAAACCATTGTTTGATCCAAGAAAAATCAACTAAATTATGTCATCAGATTCATGTTTTTGTTTGTTTGTTTTAATTTCTCTGAAGCTGGCTTGACATGAATTGCATGGGAGTTATAGGCCAGAACTCCAGTCCAGAACTGACTCACTTTGGGGTTTGGGGGCAAAGAGTATATACCCTTCAAAGTGTGGGTGTTCTCAAGAGATGCCAGTCAACTCTGATTGGTCAACACACTGAGATGTAGGCTATATTAAAATGAGGGCCTTAGGGTAAATTACTTAGGTCACTTAATCTTGGCCAAAGAAACATCAATTTCCATATCACCTATCTTGACAATAGGAAGGAATCAACATTGTCCTAGACATATAAGGGCAACTCTCTAAGCAGGAATAGCCCCATTTAGATTAGATCTTAATGTCTTCCAGAAAAAACTAAACTTCCTAAGAAAGGGGCAATGAGAGAAACTTTAATTCTCCAAAATAATGATTACTAAGAAAAACATTTTTCACAATAGTCTCTCCAAACTTCTACTTTGTTGCTTCACTTGAATTTTTGACAGAAAAAAAATAGATAAGTATGCTCATTAAATTCTATATGCTAGAAAAAGAGTGAGCAAATGACTTTAAGATAAACGCAATGTATTTCACTTCATTGTCACAGCTAGTTGGTATTTGCAGAACATATATGCACAGACATTTATTTATTCAGGTGTGTGACCAGAAAGCTTGAGTATGACTGGTAGTTAAGAAGTATGTATATATGTAGTATAAATTATGTAAACAATATGCTAGAATTTTAATGTATGTAAATTGTGGGTATATATGCATATATATTCATAACTTACAAATGCATGCATATATGTATATCTACGTGTGTGTTTGTGAGTACTCTTAGTAGTATGAGAGTACTTTGCAGAGGTATAAATGCCAGATAAGTACCAGCCATACAAATAGGAGTTTTTGAATTGAAATCATAATTTTAAAACCGAGAATTCAAAAGGATTTTACAATCTCTTATATTTGGAATTTTCCTTCAGGGATACAGACCGAAAATTGCTTGCCCAACCTGTGAGACACTCTTCCATGCCCTCTCACAGGTTCTCTATAGCAGAGATGTCACACCCAGGTGTTGGACTGCAAACATCCTGAGTCAGAAGAAACAGATTAAAATATAACTGGGAAACCTTTAATGAAATACAATACAGTACAACAGAAAATATGTTAATTTATGGTTTTCTAAGTCAATGTGCTCCCCCAACTGATTGGTTTCTATTTGAGTTTGACATTACTGCCTAGAATGTAACTCTAACCAAAAGTCTCGAGACCTTTTCTGTTTTCTCCTGACTTTGGGAAGGTATCTGTACAGCTTCTTATTTATCTACCTTGTGCCCCTCTTACTTGCCAGTGGGCCAATTTATCTTCTCCTCTGATTAGACAGTTCCTTGATGACATCATTTATACCCGTTCTCGTTCGTCATATGGTGTAGGCTGCTTCCATTATTCTTTGTGTGAGGCTGTCATCAGTTTCATTCTATGTCTCACCGTAATGTGACAACACCATCAAAATGTTGGAATTAAAAAAAATGGGTTTTTGCTTTCATGAGAAGCTTCATCCTCAGGAAATTGCTAAATTCCCTTAATGGCCCCAAGCATTGCCTAAATGTAATGATACTGGAAAAAAATGTTTATAAGGTTGATGTGGTATTTTTTATTTATTTATGAAATTAAATATTTACAAAAATCTTACTCTGTTGGCCTCACCATGATGTTGAATGACCTTGGTTTCATTCTATCCAGGCTAGTTGAGCACAAGCAAACATCTCACCAACTTGGAAAAGTTTCACTCTTGCCCTTGAAGCAAATAATATATATTCCGTACAAAAAAACAATTTAGTCAGTTAGTTAATGGATAAACATTTACTTAGTGCCAACTTTGTGGGAGTCATTGTGCTAAATTCTGGGGATACAAATAAGAAAAAAAGTCCTTGACTTCAAGGAGGTTACAATCTAATGGAGAAAGACAGAAAAGGCCATTAAAAGGGGATGGAGACCTAAGAAGAAGGTACCAGGCAGAGGCATAGTGGAGTCTTGTCAAAAGAACACACTTAGTAAGAAATGAAGAACTGGCTGGCCTGGCAGCCCTCTTCAAATAGAAGTTTTAGGAGGAGTTTGTGTATTGTCCTCCAGACATCTAGAGGGGCAGAGGGGATTGAGGGGACTGATGAGTTATGAGAATCAAAGATAATGCAATTTTACAGGATGATGAACTTAGTGGTGAAAAGGTTTACTTCAGAGTATGATGATGCAGAAGTCCACGTCAAAAGAATATAGCTGGTGGTAAATCAAGTCTAGATTTTGTCTAAAGAGAATTATTGCTAGAAGACTGGCTATTAGACTTTGTAAACTTTAGGCCATAGAATCTCATGTTGACCATGATCTGAAGCATAGAAACGTGTACTGTATCAGGAAGATGAACTAAGATCCCTGCAATTTTGAATTATAGTTATAGGAAGTCAGTGGGGACAGGCTTATGACTGGGAGACAAACCAATAAGCTTTTGCAATGGTCCAGACCTGAGGTGATCTAAGTGTCACAGGAGAAAATGAAGTTTATTGGAAAGATGTTACAAAGCTAAAATCAACAGGTCTTGGGCAACTGGGAGGATCATTGTATCCTTGATAGTAATAGGGAAGTTTGGAAAGGGAGAAGTCTTTAGGGGGAAAATAAATTCAGTTTTAAACATGTTGAGTTGAAGATGTCTATAGAGTACCCAGTTTGAGGCATTCTAGAATATTGCATAGTCATGATTTTGAAAAAGAAAATGGAGAAAAGAATGGCTACATAGACATGAACATGGATCATTAGATGTTACTATTAATTATCTTACAAGTGGAAAATAACATAAAATCTTCATTAGCCTTGTAGTTGAATGTTAAAGTCTTTATTTTTAACATATGGATATTTATCCTTAAAAGGACATACTAAATTATAATTAATCATGCTTAACTCCATGGTAAATTTAGCAGTAGCATAATTAAATTTTTTCACACTTGGGCTGATTTTTAAGATTAATGCCTACCTTTTTTATGAAACACTTTATATTTTTTCCCTGAGCCTTCAACCCCCTCTGAAACCTCAGTCCAATCTTTCCCAGTTCAGTGCCCTCAGCTTCAGACATAGTTAGATAACAAAGAACAGATTTAATGAATTGCCTGGCAAAAGGTAGTAGATGCTGTAAAGTAGTGTCTGACTAGTCCGTGCATCTCCATCCACCCTTTTTTCTGTCTCTCAAAGTAACATGTGGACTCTTCCCATTCCCACATTTTTGCTGGGAGATATACCTGGTATACAACCAATTACCAGATGTGATAGGATACCTCCAGGAGCCATGGTCAGTTTGGTTTGGGGACTGAGATAGGGAACAATTTTCTCCTCTTCCAAGAATATCAGGTGTGTTGTAGAAGGAAAATGCATATGAAGAGAATCATTACCCTTAGACACAATGAAACAAGTTGGTGGGGAAGTGAGAGAACAGCACTAGTAGGGCATGAACTGGGACAGTTTCTCAGCTGTGCGGAAGAATACTGCTTTACTTAATATTTCTGGTTCATCGATTGGTAGACATTTTCCTTCCTAATTCATTATATTTGACTAATAGATTTGAGTCTTGTGATCAGTGTAACAGTATAGTTTATAGAAAGATAAATGTGGATTTGAAAATCTTTATGGACTCATTTATTACATGCATTCTCTAGTCCTTCAGTGTGACACATATTCGATAGTCAGAACAGGTAACAGCAAACACATCTCCAATGAAAAATGAAGTATTGTATGGAATCATCATTTCTAGGCTCCATAATGTGTTACATAAATAATTTATGTACACCCTCTCGCTTTTGTTTACTTACTTATTAGTACAAAAGTCTTTGGCATATGATTTAATGGAATTTGATATAGTTCTTGATCTGGTAACTCCATTCAAAGCAAACAAGGTCATATATTTCCTTTGGGAAATTAAAATCTTAATGCTGGGAAAAGGCTTAGATATTGTTACCTGCTAAGTATTTTAGTGTTATGAAAATAAAATTATATTTTGATTTTTTTAAACACTGAAGTGTTAAGTGATAATTTGTACATTCTCTAAAGCCTCAATTTTCCATATGTCTGAACTAGGGAAAGATTATTTAAAAAATTCATAGTGTTGTTAAACTCTCCTCCCAATGTGTGTCCATCCTCATTTTCCACCCCTTCCCCTCCACCCCCACTCTATGTCAATCAGTAGCAGTGTGTTTGCAGCTAAGATTAACTATGTATCTTTGGGTAAAATCAGATTGACTTAATTAATAAGAAAAACAGTATAAAAACACCTGTAATATTAAGTGACACCCCCCCCCTCTCAACTCTTTAATTGCCAAGTCTTGTGGATTCTTCCTCTATAGCAGTGGTTCTCAAACCTTCCTAATGCCTCGACCCTTTAATAATACATATGTGAGTGTATATGCACGTGGGCAGACCTGCCGGGAGATAGATAGAGGAGTGTTGTCTCAGTTCCTAAGACCATGGGAAATACGTGTTTTCCAGTGCTCTTACCCACCACTGTGAAAGGGTCATTTGACCCCCAAAGGGGTCGTGACCCACAGGTTGAGAACTACTGTTTTAAAGTATAACTCCCATTTGGTCCTTTGTCTGTACTCTCATGGCTACCACCTTAGTTAAGTGAATGAATGTGACTTAATGAATCTGATTATTGGAATACCTCTCCAAGTTTTTTTCTCTTCATTTACCATTCTATCCCTCACATTGCTTCCAGCGATATTCCCTAAGGTCTGATGACTTTACTCTCTTGCTCAAGAAGATTTTGGGACTCCCTATTATTGCTAATTACATAAATATACAAACTCCTTTGACATTTGAAACTTACATAATCCAACTACAACCTGTCTTCCTAACTTTCTATCATTTTAGGCCCCCTCACACACTACAATTTAGCAAAACTGCTCTACTTGTACTCCCTGACATAGAACACTCCATTACTTATTTATGTTTCATTTCACAGGCTATCATCCATGCCTAAATGGCTCTTCATCTCTACCCCTTTAAAACTGACCCATCTTCATGAGTCAATTCAAGTGAGAAATCTATTCAAGGGACTTTTACTTTTGTCTCTATATCACATATGCATAGCATAGATTCAGACAGATAATAGGTACTTGTTGGGGCTCTTGTTGGTTGTGGGTTGAGCC
>CM053594.1:242189793-242213369 GCA_028646575.1 Pseudocheirus occidentalis
ACACCTCAGATACTTTTGCTCCATCTTCAAATTGTTTCCATTAAAATTGAGTGCATCACAAAGTTCTGTCCCAGTTCCTCTTCTCTCTTCCCTCCCCCCCATACTAGACCCTGTATTCTAAATGCAGTATATTACAACTAGCACAATGTTATCCTAAAACATGAGCATATGGAGGAAGTGCATCTTCTATCAGAAATCACTCCCACTTAAACTCTGCATTAGACATCCTCCATTAAAGTAATAAATACCTTTGGCTAGTATATATCTTCCTGATTTATTCATTATTTGCTACTACTAAGCAGAGGCTAGTTTTAAAAAAAAATCATTCTTTCTGTTATTCCATGTTTAAAGAACTTTTTGACTGTGATATATACATAGTGAATACATAGGCTTAATTTGTAGGAAAAGACCCCCAAAGGGAGAATTTTGTTCTATTTAATTTTTTTTTCAATAATCAACCATAAATGCAATGGATCTTTTTTTCTCTATATATTTTATTCAATCCTATGATTTAAAGAATTCCTTTACTATGGGATATATTTCTCCTCATTCCTTCTAATAATAAATAATAAATCAAGGATGGCATCAAAGCATATATAGATTATTCTCATATTAAAGATAAAAACTCTACATAGATAAGTGGTTCTCAATCTTCCTAATACCTTGTCCCTTTAATACTCGTATGTGTGTATCTGCATGTGGATGGATTTGCCTGGAGACAGAGGAATGGTGTCTCTGTTCCTAAGACCATTGGGAAATATGTGTATTCCGATAGTCTTAGACCACCCTTGTGAAAGGGTCATTCGACCCCCCAAAGGGGTTGTGACCCACAGGTTGAGAATTCACCATATTATATATAAGTCAGTAGTAACTATTTTTGGTTTCATTTTGTTGAGCAGGCAACAATAAGGTCTGAGAGATTTCCAACTCCCACGTGACTTTTGATATGACACCCACCCCTTTTCAAATATCCTGAGATTTAATTTCTCAATGCCTAGAAAATTGGCACCTCCAGCATGGATCTCTTCTTTACATATTTGAGCTAATCCATTTGTTTTTCTCATGCTCATTTTCTATAAAGTCATTTCCCCTTTCACAAAAGACAAATAGGAGTTTGCAAAATTTGAGTTGAAATGTGGTACCTCTACTGTTCTTAATGATAAAGAATTTGTTATAAATCTGTTTCTCCTCACGATTACATTTGTTCCTTTATGAGATTATGCTGTTCTTAGACTTCTACCAAATCTGTTCATATGATTTTACAAATGAGCATATGTTCTAACTTGGTGTTGCTCTGAACTACTATATTTCTCTATTCAGTGATCAAATGTTTGCTGGTTATACAGGTGAAGCCGGAGTTCTTTTCTTTCATACCATATATTCTCTCTCACTTTTGTGCTTTCTTCCAGTTTTGTTTCAGTTAAGCATCTTATTTTATATAGATTCATAATGATTGATAAAATTTATAATCCTAATTCATTCCCTGTCCCTCAAAATCTATGTTTTGGGTCATAATATTAAAAGAGGAAAGAAATGGGATGTAGTTGAAGGCCTCTCCTATTTCTATTGAAAGTATCATTTTATTGGGTAAACAGATCAGACTAAAGCACTGCAGAACCACATACCTTTTTAATTTTCAAGTTTCCATGTTCTAATATCCTTTTATACATACTAGGAAAAGAAAGGAGTTCATGTTTTTTTAGAATGTGGCACAAGATTGTGATTGTTACTGATATTTTATGATTCCAGATAAGGTAAAACTGGAACAAAAGCTGATGAAGTACATGATTTGAGAACTTCTTTAATGAATTGTTCTTTCTCCTATCATTGGCTTGCTCTTATTTTTATTTTTCTGATAGTACTTAGTAATAACTGAGGAGGTGCTTTCGGTGTTTGAAGTTAAGCCTCCTGCTACTGAGGTTATCCATTTGATGTGAGAACATATGCTTACAGTTAGTTGTTTGGAGAAAAGCCAGAATTTCTTTACCTCTTTCTTTCCTAGTGTTCTTACAACACCTGCCTGGAATTCATTCTAGTTTCAAAGTTATAAGTGAATAGCTTGAGAACAGGCATGGGCCAGATGTTTTACAAAATGTTAAAAAAAATAAAAAAGTATTTGATTTATTCTTGCACAAGTCAAAATGGCTGAATCAATTTGTTTGAAAATTGGAAAGACAAATTTGCCTCAGGCTATGACCTTACATGCCGAGTTTCAGCCCAGAGAAAATTTTTAGAGTTGAGTTATAAATCTCTGAAGAACAGTTTTTATTATGAAAGTGCTGACATAACCTTAACTATAGCACTATGAATGGGCTGCGTATAATTTTGTTAAAGACTAAATACAGGTATCCATAGCTCTTAACTATTAATATATTTCAAAAGTGAAATGCGGAAGTGAGAAAAACTAAAGAAAATAAGAAAACATAACCAAGAAACTTGTAGCTTAAAAGAGAAAAAAGAAGAAATTTAGCATTATTTGTGGAAGAGCTAGAATTAGTAGCAAGCATAAGGTAAAACAAGCAGGGACTTCAAAAAGTCATTCTATTTTAAATCCATTTTTCCTCCATTCCACATGTTGTTAATACCCTGAAATCCAATTCACCGTTGTACTTTAGTATTTATTATATGGTATGCTATACAGCATGTGTGAAGGTATAGCTTCTGATGGTGTGAACACATATGTATACACACATGTATGTATGTGTCTGTATACACACGTATGTATATATGTAAATATATGAAATTATTTTTAAAAGTATTTTCTATTGGTTTATTTTGTCTCGTTATAGCAGTTATGTTAAAAAGGCAACCCTTCCCTCCAGATACAACTTCCTACAGTGAAAAGGAACACCCTCTATTAGGATTGAACGGTATATGACAACTAGATGTTTATCCATGTTGAAGAAGAGATGAAGATAAGTGAAGTTTCAAACTTGAAAGCCTAGAGGAAGGGCAGTGACAGCAATAGAACTTGAGAAGCTAGAAGAAAATTTTGTTGAGAAGATGAGGAAATTTCTTTTTAATGTTTTGTTTACAAAGAAAATGAAATACCACAGAAGTTCTATGTAGAAATGTTTATAATGTCTTGGAAATATTAAAAACAATCTATGGAATCAGGTCTTACTGCTCTATGAATCAGTTTATAAAGAAAAAGGATGATGTGTGATTTGAGGTAGTGGTTCTCAAAATGCGGTCTGAAGACCATAGGACCCTTTGGGAGTTGATGATGTAAAAATTATTTTCTCAATAATATGAAAATGTTTTACATTTCTTATATAGTAAACATCAAGTGATATAAACCAAATGAACATAAGCTCTTTAATAACTTTAAATTGGATTTTAGGGGGGTGGAGGCAAAACGGCAGCATAGAAGCAATAAGGTTCTGCAGCTCTCACAGAGTCCCCTCAAATACCCATCAAATATGACTCTAAACAAATTTTAGGGCTCCAAAACTAAAAAAAAAAAAAAACACAGAGAAACACAACTCCCACTGAAGGCAGCTTGGCAGGAAGGGCTCATCTCAGCAGGCTGGGAGTCAAAACCAGCCCAGCCTGAAACTGTGGCTTGGCCTGGATGAGCTGCAGCTGGAGCCTTCAGGAGTGTGGATCAGTGGCAGCTGTGGCAGTTTTCAGAATTACCAAGCCATAAGAAACAAGGACAAAGTGAAAGGTCAGTGTAACTCAGCTAAATTTGGGGGAGGAAAGTGGTAAGGCTGAGCTGCCTCCAAGGAAGCAGCAGAAGTGGCAGCCCTGCAGCTGCCTCAACATGGCCGCTTCAGAGCTCCCAGCCTGCAGACTGCAGGGGTGTCAAGCAATTTTTCAGAGGTTAAGGGCTCTTGAGTTGAGCAGCCTGGATCCGGATTGTGGTCTTGGTTGGTGGTCTTTGGATGCGTTTTCAATGAGCCAAAGCTGATGGGGGCTGCAAAAAAATGTGGCTGCCTACCAATAGTCCCAACACCTGGGAAAACCCCAGCTATTTGGGACAGAGTTCCCCTCTGAAAGCAAAGTTCCACAGAGCTAAAAAGTCAAGTAATTCACTGACAATATTACCAGGCAAAGGAAGCAAAGTAGGAAGAGCATTTGAACTCTAGATTCCTTCTTTGGGGACAAAAAGGATCAAAGCATGGAAGGGGAAGAAGACAATACAGTCAGAACTCTCACACCAAAGCTTCCAAGAAAGATGAAGACTCCTTACAAGTCATAGATGAGCTTAAGAAGGATTTTGAAAACCAAGTAAGAGAAGTGGAGGAAAAATTGAGAAGAGAAATGAGAATGATGCAAGAAAATCATGAAAAGAGAGTCAACAACCTGGCTGAAGAAAATAACACCTTAAAAAACAGATTAACTCAAATGGCAAAAGAGGCCCAAATAGCCAATTAGGAGAAGAATGCCTTCAAAAGTCAAATTTTCCAGATGGAAAAAGAATCTCAAAAGCTTTCTGAAGAGAACAATTCCTTCAGAATGAGAGTGGAGCAAATGAAAACAAATGAATTTATGAGAAATCAAGATACTACTGAACAGATCCAAACAAAAGAAAAAATAGAAGGCAATGTGAAATATCTCCTTGAAAAAACCACTGACTTGGAAAACAGATCCAGGAGAGACCATTTAAAAATTATTGGACTACCTGAAAGCCACAATCAAAAAACAAAAAAAGAACCTAGAAAGCATCATTCAGAAATTCTTAAGGAAAATTGCTCTGATATTTTAGAAGCTCTTGAAAAAGATCCCAAAAAGAAAACTTCTAGGAATGTTATAGCCAGGTTCCAGAGTCCCCAGATCAAGGAGAAAATATTACAAGCTGCCAAGAAGAAACACTTTGAATACTGTGGAAAGACAATTAGGATAACTCAGGATCTAGCAGCTTCTACATTAAGGGATAAAAGGGCCTGGAATATGATATTCCAGAGATGAAGGGAGCTAGGATTAAGACCAAGAATCACCTACCCAGCAAAACTGAGTACAATGTTCCAGGAGAAAACAAGGTCATTCAGTAAGGTGGAGGACTTTCAAACATTCTTGCTGAAAAAAACCAGAACTGAAAAGAAAATTTGACATTCAAACACAAGAAACATGAGAAGGTAAACATGGAAAAGAAATCATAAGCAACTTATCAAAGTAGAACTATTTACATGACGACATGAAAAAGTGGAATTGTAACTTATGAAACTTTTCTCAGTATGATGATAGGTGAAGGAAATACAAATGTATATATACGTATACATACACATATGTCAATATAGGAGGGTACATGTACATATGAGTACATAGAGGGCACAGGATCAATTGAATAGGAAGGGATGATACTCTATAAGGTGAAATTCTGAGGTGGGAGAGGATTAGAATGAGTGGGGACAGAGAGAGACAAAATGGGGTTAATCATCTCATATAGAAGAGACAAGGGATAATTCAAGTATTTTAAATAAGTGTTCTTTGCAAATGAGATGATAAAAAATGATTAACTTTCTATTCATTAAAAACTTTTCTAGTCCAAATACTCAACTTTAATACTTCCCAAATTCCCTACCAAATATACAGGAAAAAAAGGTAGAAAAGAAGTTGAGAGTATAAATATAAATTATATTTAAATGACACATCTCTCCCTCTCTGCTTTTCTTTCCTTCATCTCCAACTCCAACCAAAGCTTTCCTTGTCTGACCTTACTTTACTGCAAAAAGGCTCAGCATTTGTTTTATTTAATTTTCAAAATATTTTAGTATAATTTTTGTCAGTTTATTTAATATTTTTTAAAAACATAAGACTAAACATGGTTCCTGACATATTTGCAAATCCCCTGAAGTTCACTGTAATAATTT
This sequence comes from Pseudocheirus occidentalis, assembly GCA_028646575.1. Classification (NCBI taxonomy): domain Eukaryota; kingdom Metazoa; phylum Chordata; class Mammalia; order Diprotodontia; family Pseudocheiridae; genus Pseudocheirus; species Pseudocheirus occidentalis. Next base: position 242,195,610 of record CM053594.1, read on the forward strand.
TTTACCTTTGTGACTTGATACTTTTGTGAAAGTATCATTTGTGAAACTGACTATGTGAAATCTTTTTCACTTATTTTTTTAATACTAGATTTCACTTCCCAAAACTTCACACACACACACACACACACACACACACACACACACACACACACACCCCATTCCTCACCACTGACAGTATCTTGTTTTGTGGTAAGAAATTTCAACTGATCCTGGCTGTCCTAGATATATAACATGTGAGCTAACTATAAGTCACAGGTCTGTCACCACTAATCGTTTAAGGTAAGGCATTTTTGAGCTCATTGACAGATCTAGATCCTTGTCATTTGTCAAAGTGCTTATAAGGTTTCACTTTTGGGACAGTGAAATAATCCTTTTTTACTTTACCTTCCCTCTGATGGTTTCTGGTAACCTAAAATATAGCTGGTTGGCAAGGAAGCTACTCAAAGGACTAGAAGAACAATAAGAAAAAGAGGCAGGAAGCATAGCCGGAGGATATAGGATGGGTGATAACTGGAAAGAGAATGAGTTCCTGACCACAAAATGCCATACAAATGGGGAAGGGAACATTTACTGTTCATGTCATTTCTCATTTGAAGATCCATAACAATCACAGCCTTACTTAAGGTTTCAAAAATAAAGTGGTAACAGATGTGTGGGAGCAGGCAACATAAAATTGCATAAGATGCATTGTACTGCAACAAAAATGCATTCCTAGTAGATTATTTCAGATTTGATGGAAACTAGGCACATTAATCAAACATTCAAGTGGGAAACAATTTTGTTAGTCTTAAATGTCCAATTGTTATTTTTACAGCCTTTATTTTAATAGTAATTGTCACTTGGTTTCTCAGTCTTCTTACACCTTATTCCCCTACAGGTTCTCTACTATCCAGTCTCATTCTTCATGTTGGCTATTAATCAATAGGCCCTATATAGATGTTTCAAAAAAAATTAACAGGTAAAATGTAAGATTTTCAATCCATTTACTGTGTGTGGTCTGTATTTTATAAAATATATACTGGACTGATTTTTGTTGTTGAGCACTTGAACAGGTTTTTTTTAACTGAATGGATTTTTCATTCTACTATAGTACAGACAGATTTACTGTAAGTACTTTAGCAGCATGGTGTCTTGAGAGGCAAAGGTTTTACTTGTGGCCCATGTGATTCTCATCAGGAGGGATTAGGAAAATGATGCCATCAAGCACTTTACATAAGCATTCTGAACAAACCAAAAAAAAAAAAAAAGAAAAAAACATCCATTTAATAACATAGAATTTCCTTGCAAAACTTTTCATCTTTCTGAAACACAAAAATTGCTGATGTTTTCAATTTTATTGTAATAGTTAATGATATAAGTAAAGTGTGTATGTTTAAACTTCAATATTTGACCTTTTATAAACAATAAAAATGGTTAATCAAGAAAAATTTGAAAATCTAATTCAAAGGCAGAAAAATGTAGATCTCAAGTTTAAGCAAAGCTTTGTTGCCACAAGAGTTTTCCAAAGAGATGTTTGGATAGAGGAAAGAACATTGTGTTTGGAAGGTAGATGACCTGAAATCAAATCCCAACTCTACTTCATAGTTAATGGCTTTGGGAATGTCGCAATCTCCGTTGTCCTCAGTTAACTTATTCCTCAAATGATGAGGATTAGCAAGATTAAATTATCTTTTTAATCTCTAAAGCTATGAAGTAGAAATCCGGCAGTTTTCCATTTAATTGAACACAACTAAATGACCTTTAAAGGTCATATTTTCATATCCTTACTGTGTTTTGAACACATTTAAAATTTAACTCTTTCCCCCAGAATCTTTTCCAACTACCATTTTTTTCCCTAAAGCTTTACCTCCTTGTACTTTAGAACAGTAATCTATTCTGTTTGCTTGTCTACACTTGACTTTGTGTAATTCTAACATGACTAATGGATTTCTTTTTCATTGATTGCATATAAGTGCATAATGATGCTCCAGTAGCCCATCATAGGTGGGACCTGTAATTATAGATAGACTTGTATATGTACATTAAAAAAAGGGGAAGAAAGGTTTTTACTTTCACATTACTTTGAGGCTTTCAGGGACTGAAAAGGAGCAAAAGGGAATGAAAGATCTGCCTCCTCCCCCCCCCCCCAAAAAAAAAGGAAAAAAAAAGATTTTCCTCTACAAATTATGGTTCTGAGAAATGGCACAGAGATGTAGAGGGAGAGAAGCATGGACGAAAGAAAAAGTAAATAAGGAGGAAGAGAGTATAAAATTAGAAGGGAAGGTGAGTGGTCTACAATGGCTCAGAAGTAAGGTAACCAACCAAAAAAGCACTATTCTCCTTCATGGGTGTTTCAAGATTCACTACTAATCAAAAAGACAGTATGAGACAATGGGGAAAATATTTAACTAGGAGTCAGGGAAAGTGAGTTCTGTTTTCTACTCTGTCATCTGACTTTGTTTTATAGCCAAATGACATTATTTAATTATATTGCTTCATCTGAGGCATAAACCATAGTTCTTGGACTTATAAAATACAAAATTGGAGTACATGATGAAAGGAGTTTAAATTCCATGGTTACGAAAAATTAGCTGAGAAATGTGTTTCAATTATTTTGCCCAAGCCCGAATCCATATTTTTGTTATACTGGTCAAGTTATTTAACCTCTTACCTTAATCTAGTGGAGAAGGATTTAGGGGAAGCTATGTGAATTAGAGGATAAAGTGCAGGGCCTGGAGTCAGGGATACTCATCTTTCTGAGCTCAAATCTGACATCAGACATTTACTAGCTGTGTAACCCCATGCAAGTTACTTAACTCTGTTTGCTTCAGTTCCCTCATTTGTAAAATGAGCAAGAGAAAGAAATGACCAAACACTTCAGTGTATGTGTATACACACAGAAACACACCCTATAGTTTGGGAGAGAGGACACTAAGAAACTGGAGGTACCAGGTGAAGGCTTCATTCAGAAGATGGTTCCTGAGGTGCACCTTAAAGGAAATGCATTCCAAACACGGAGGATAGCCATATAAGTATCGCAATCAGAAACTGAGTGTTCTGAGTAACTGAAAGAAGGCTAATTTGGCTGTTGAGGCAGAGTAAAGAATTCAATTGTCCTTATTTACATTTATTTAATTTTTAATCATTTTTTCTTTCTTTCTAGATTTCTATAGATATAGTCACTTTTGAAACTGTATATTAATATTATTCTTAAAATTTACCCCTTTTGTGATTTCTGCAGCTTTTGCTGGTGTTATGTGACTGGAGGACATGCACAGTACAAACTGAGGGAGCTTTGTGTGTTTAGAACCAAAGGTGCAGTGAAGTTGCAGGATGCAATATGGTCAAGTGCTGCCAGAAATACCTCAGATTCATTACAAGTTTGATTCTGAATTAATTTTTGATCATTGCACATTCAGAAACCTTTTACTGTTGCCAAATATCTTGCTACTCCATGTGGGGTCTTGACCCACAGTTTAAGAAGTTCTGCTTTAGAGCTGTCCATTTAAATTGCCTGTGGTAATGATTTGCTTGTAGAACAACAGAAACTTAAAAGTGAGAAGGGACATTTAGTGTAAATCATACTAGAGAATGAATCTCCTCTAAAACATTCCTGACAGGTTCATTTAACCTGACATGAGGACTTCTAGTGATGAAAAACTCACTAATTCCCCCAGATAGCCTATTCTACATTAGGAGGACCCTAAATATTTCTCTTCTCAAATTTTTACACATTGATCCTGGTTTTGTTCTTTGAGGCCAAGCAAAACAAGTTGAATCCCTCTTCATGTGACAACCTCTTCAATATTTGAAGACAGCTGGTAAGAATACCCCTTCCCCACATGCAAACAAAAAGCCTTTCTCCAAGTGAAATATCCCTAGGACAACCAACTGGTTCTCATTTTCCTATGGCATGATATCAACTCTCCTTGCCTCCTTTCACCAAATAATTTGCCCATTTCCAGATATGGTCCACATTGTGAATGTAATTCCTAAAATAGAACAAAAATACTTCAGATATTGTCTGAGAATATAAGAATATAGCAAGGCTTACCACATATTTTATATACTGTCTAAAAGTATATTCTTTTTCATTAACATTTTTGTTCAAGTTACAGCAAAAGGGTATACATCTTGGTCATACTACTCCAAGCTATTAATTGATTTTATCATAAATACTTAGTTTTTAAAAAGGAATAATTCCTTGCCAAACAAAACCAAATTAATCCTTACTTTCTGCCAAGAGGCCACTACTGATAGGCACACATAAAAAAGTTAATAAAATAAGAAAGTTAATGGAGAAAGATTTAATTATTTAGACATACAGAAGCCTGATGTCCATATAAGAAGAGGTGAATTATTCAGGGCAGACTAAAAGGTTTATATGTTTGGATTTGGAGATGTCACCTCTATTGCGAAGGATGCCTTGGGATACTCTAACAAAATGGTCATGTTTCTTGGCTATACACAATCGTATTTATCAGATATTCATAACATTTTTTATGTGCTTAATGACAGATGAGATTCAAGCATATAGATATCCAAAATTCTAATTGTTTTCTAAAACAAAGTAGTATATATTGTTTTATTTTATTATTTACTCTTGAATAATGCTGGGGAAGGACTTCTCATGTAACATACTATGCCCTTCTCCCAACATTACTCAGGAGCAAATGATAAAATAAACATATATTTACTACTTTATTCAAGAAAACAAATTGAAAAATAAATTTTAAAAAGTAAGCACAGCTGGGTGGGAAAGTAATTTGAGTTCTATCCTTCAGGTAAAATAAGATCTGACAGACTCAATCTTGTCTCCAATGCACTTAAAACCAGAATAAAATTACTTCAAATTCAACACCATGGCATGCGGGACTCTGTGGGGTCTCATGGAATTCATGATTCTTGAATAAAATGCAATTTTGCTCATATATGCATAGTACAGGAACAACTTCATACTTTATAAGGCTCCTTACTGTTGTAATTAATCTATTCCTTAAATACTGCATGATATACCATTAAAAAGATTAGGTCATGCCATTGCAATTTTACTAAAATGAAAAATCCAATAGGTGGTTGCTGAATATCTTTTATTATTTTTAGAAAGATAGAATTTCATCAGCTATAGGCATTATTGTATTAGGTCTCTTAAAATGGGGAAAACATACAAACCTTGGAATATTTATAAAGATACAATGGAATTCTTCCCTCTTTTCCCCTTCATTTATCTTAAAAAACAATATCCAGTGTATGCTTTCTATTTGGATTATGTGACTGGAGAACTCATGAAGTTCACAGGGCTGAGGATCTAGTCAATTAAAAATGTAAACAGGTGATTGATTAATATAGGTCTCTGTTCTTGAAAGCAAACTCTATTTCTTATGGGAATAAAAGTGTCATTTAAATATAGTTAATTTGTACACTTATTTAAGAGAAAAAGGAAAAGTAAGACACATTATTTCAAAACTTCCAAATAGATTTTTTAGTGAAAACTGAGATTAAAAAACAAAACCAATATCAAATTCAAAGTTTTTTGAAACAGGTGATGTCAGAATGGGAAGGAAATTTAAAGTAATTTCATAGAATTCTCTTTGCCTTTAATCAAAAGGGAAATGAATAGACCAAGGAAAAAGACATATTTATGTCATCTCTCCCATCAGTGAGAAAAGCAAGATAGTAATTAGACAACTGGTAGGCCAAGAAAATCAAAGAAAACTACTCTCTGGTTCTTCCAGCAGGGGGGCATATATACCGAAAGATTCATTTATGCAGTGTATGTAAAGAATGCATTTAAAAAGAATTTTCTTCACACTGAAGACATAGTCAAAAAAATGTCACAGGGCAAAGGCAAAGTAATACATAACAATCTTATTTATTTTGCACATATAAATGATCACAGTTTCTGAAATCATGAATTATGTGTCTGTGTGTCTGTGTGTTTATGTGTTATTTTTTTTTATTTTATTGGCAGAGGGAACTCCCTTTATCAATACAGGTTGGCACCTTATCAGCAATTTATCATCTTGAAAGTCTCCTAGAGTATTGAGAGATTTAGTGACTTTCCTAGGTTCATACAGCCAGTATATGTCAAAAGCTGAGACATGAACCAAACTCTTCCTGGTTTCAAGGTCTGCTCTCTATAAGCTAAGCCATGCTGCCTATTTTAGATGAGAATATTATACTTAATCTCTCCATAGAAACAGTCATCTTTTTGAATCAATGAGGAAAACTCATTCCTTTTTTTCTCTGTAGGAAATACCTAAATCATTCACTGCATGTAATACATGAATATGATAAGGATATTTTCTTTAATATCATGGTTTCCAAATTCATAGAGCAAATTTAATTAGTTTATGATTCAGCATCTTAAAAAATAATGCGTTTCTTATAAATATATAGTAACTTTTTGTTTTGCTTTTAATGTGGAAAAACATTTAATTAAAGATGTCATGTACAGATGTATAATTGAAATCATAACATACCACAGACAGAGTTATTTTAGATGAACAATGAGGATAAGCGCTAAATTTTCATGCTGCTTACTAAGAGGCTGCTTTGCTCTACTCTAAGGCCAAAACATTAAATCATCAGAACCACTCTTCTTCCTTCATGGGTAGATAGTTTTGTATTCATTTGCAGAGTAAATGGCTTAGACATAGAGTATTATGAGAAGACTTATAAGTAAGTCATTGAAAACTAAACCAAATACCTGGCTGATTTTTGCATCCTTTAAGTGTGGATTCTACCTAGTGCATAAGGGCACTGAACATAAAACAAAGTAAAAGATCCATGCAGGAAGGCAAGATCAATTGGCAAGGAGCAGGACAGGAACTTCTGTTAACAAATATAAGCAACACACAAACTTGTTAACTTGAATTGTTCTGCATTCTGAAAAATACAAGCAAAAACTGCATGTGTCAATATGGAATTAGAGGTTTTAAAAAGAATTAATTAAAACAGGAACTATGCTTTATATTGTTTCCTATGGGTAAATGCCATAGTTCTGGTGAAATTTGTTATTTGGATTTATTATGAAAACAATTTTATGTTATATATTATATATATAATTATATATAAACATTATACAATACATAAATATATTATATAAACATTAATTATATATAATTACATATATATATAATATACTTATATATCAATTTTTAAAAAATACACGGAAAGACTTGTTTATAAGATGCACCTATTCATTGAATGAGAAATATTTTTCATGAACTTTGGGAAATTACCCCATGGGAGTAAAAAGTTTTTAAAAAGTGACTCTGAGAACCTCCCCTGATTTGAAAATATACTCTGCCACCTAATAGGCTGAATGTAGTCACATAGAGCCTGTGGCAGCAAGCTTGTTTTTCAGGAATACCCACACCTTAGTTTGTAATTGGGCAGTGGGTCAAGAAGATTGTAACATTCTCTGATCCAGGAGAAAGCTATATATACCCTGATGTGAGTTTTTGCTTTGGGGCTCTTTGGAAAGAGTTGTGTGATTTGGCCAAGGGAGACTCTGGACAGTTGTTGAGTCCCCCAACTTTGAAAACCCAGATGTTCGTGCTTCCCTCTCTGGTAACTGACTAGGTATGGATGTAATGGTCAGAAGGCTGGAAGCTTGTCTGCTGATCTGTTTCTTTGTCTGCTTGTAACTTCAGTTTGTATTCTCTAAAGTTCAGGGTGTTGACTTTTCCCCCTAAACTAAGTAAATGATATATGTTTGATTGATTAAAGTAAGATTGTTAACCCATTTTGAGTGCTTGATCTAAGAAGCTGTGCTAGCAGTCTTTTTTTTTTTTTTGCTGTTTTTTGGATGGCGAGGGCAGGGCAGTTGGGGTTAAGTGACTTGCCCAAGGTCACAAGGATAGTCTGTGATAAGTGTCCTCAAATATTCATGAATTTATGACAGCAAAATTGAGTCACAGATTTTGAGCAAGAAGAGATCTCAGGACATAGTCTGTGACTCATTTTACAAATGAAGAAACTTAGGCACAAAGAGGTTGTTGTTGCTTTTTAAAAACTTAATCAATCACTAAGCATTTATTGAGTATTAGTAAACAGTGACCGGCCCATTTTTATATAGGTAGTTAAGAGACAAGCTATCAATCATGTTTTTCCTGACTCCTTAAGAGACAAGCTATCAATCCTGTTTTTCCTGACTCCACAGCAAGCAACAATGCCTATCTCTGTATCTTTTTTGGTGCCTCTGTGCCTGTGGAGGACATACTCCTCTCCAAATTTAGGAAATTGCATTCATTAGTTGTTGTGACTGAAATAAATCTTTACCTGAGTGAACCACACAATTCAACAAATCTGCAGTGCGTTGCTAGCTTAGTCAAATATATTAAATAATGGCTGGCCTTGAATAAACAAATAAGGTTTGGTTTGTTTCAGAAACGCATTTTAGGCACCACCTTGTACACTACATTTTAACTCTCCTGAGGATTTTCTACATTCAAGAAAAATTCATGATGACTTCACACACACACACACACACACACACACACACACACACACCCTTTGACTTCTACTTTAAAATGTCTTGCTTAATGAGTGAAACTTAAAAGTGACCCTCAATATTCATCTACTGACCCTGTAACTGTTTAATGTGCAAAATATATTTTCTATTGTCCTTTGTCAGAACAAATGGACAGTAAGTCAACTAGATTGTCTTTGAAAAACTAAAAAAAAACAAGCATACTTTTATTGACTTTAAAATTCTTTGTAAAAAAAAATCTTATTTATGAAACAAAAATCCATATGTTCTTAAGAATTTAAATTGATGCTTGCCCAAAAGGCAAAGTAAAGACTTCTGGTAAATGTAAGCAAGGTGCTATATTAAGACAAAGAAGGTATTATTTAAAACAAACAAACATAAAGAATGTCATGGAAGAAATATACAAGTAAAAAATAAGGTCATTAGGTAAAAATGTATGCATGACTGATGAACAGTCTACATCCTCCATCAGTGTTAGAAAAATGTCTAAAAAGAAAACGAGGAAATCCCCCAGCACATTGAGTGAACTCCCTGTGGTAGGAAGAAAAAACACACCAGAAAAATGTTACTTCTAATGTGATTACTCCTTTCAACAGTAAAAATATCCTTGCTGAATACATCTTAGCTCTATTAAGAGTCCAAATACAGTGTAAAGCATGAGAATATCTGTATATTTTTTCCATGTTACACCCCAACATTTGAGTTTATACTCATTTGTGTGTATTTTGGTGTATACATAAGAGCTGATATTCACATAAATATATGTATGTGTGTATGTAATGTGTGCTATATTAGACATAGACAGTAGCAAAAAATGAGAATATTTTCTCAAGTCATAGTGCAGAAATGAATTTCTTCTTGTTAAAGGGAAATTCTTTAGTAAATTAGAATTGGGGGGTATCAATTTTAGAGGACTCTTTAAGGTGACTTTTGGATATGATATTTGCCAAAAGGAGATTCATTATTTAAAACCAAAGTATTTACTTTTTTTTTTTCTTGTGTGAAATGCCCACTAGTCAAGTAAAACAAACTATACCACTGGCCATGTATGTAATTAAAAAAAAAATCTACAAAAGTAAAATCACTTGCATTAGAATCTTTATATATGGTTTTTAAAGTTGTATTAGTAATGGTAAATTTTGAGACTAAAAATACATTTATTATTTCCAGGCAGATCTATATAGGTATGTAGAAGTCAGTCTGAGAAATGCTCCCTTAAATAACTGAGGCTACGTAAAACTGGTTTAAACAAAGCATTCTAAAGTTGCTTTATTTTTAAAAGCATCTCAGTATTTTGCAACATGTATTTTCATAATGACCATGATTCTAAAAGTTTAGGAAAGCAAGATTTAGGTAGCCATAGGAGGGGCAGAAGGAATGAAAAAATCATTTTGAAAATACATTTAAAATGCTTAACCATTTTTATTTGTTTTTTATTGAAGTGAAACAAAGGAAAATTGATGAAAAGATAGGCCCACTTATTGTAAGGAAGACCACATTATAAATAAACTATACATTTTTAAAAACAAAACATAGACACTTGCACGCTTTCAATTATGTATTGATTACAAAAAGGAAATAAGATGGAAAATTGAAGGATAAAGTTGAAATTGAGTGCATGAGTAAATAAAGTTCTGCCTTGTATGAAATTTAGATAATAATTCACATAATTATATATCATTTTAAGATTTACAAGGTGCTTTTCTAATAATAGCCGTGTAATATAAATAGTACAGATTTCATTATTTTGATTTCACAGATGTAGAAATTGCATTTCAAAAGCTTCCAGTGACATACTATTATCAACTAGTTAGAAACATTTATTAAGTATCTATGATGTACCAGCATAAGTGCTGGGGATTCAAAGAAAGGAACAGAGTCTCTACCCTTGAGATTGAATTGAATTCCACAACTGAATGGAAAAGAGAGCATGCAAATAACTGTACACAAATCAACTATATACTTGATGCTGCTGCTGTTTGTCCTTCATTCTCAAAGAGAACTTAATGCCAAGACAAGCAAGTGAATTGAATTTAAGTGAAGGAGAGCCGTGCAAAGTCAGTAGCCTCACTTTCTCCTGCAGAGTCATCTGGGTTCAGTAGCCAGACAAAGATCAGGACAACTCTAGATGGTCCTACAGTTGGGAGGAGAAGGGAGGTCCTTTTGAAAAAAAGACTGAACTGTGAAGTAAACAAGTAAATAGAGTACTCTACATACCATCTGACCAGTAGGACTAACACCTCCTTCATTCTGGGTACTATATGACTATTAATGTTCCCTATCTGCAATAGTTTTTTAGATGGCTATCTTACACTCTTAATTTAAACTGAGCTTTCAGGCCACTAAAATCCCAAATATGTGTCCATATCAATTCCAGTTTTACCATAACTTCCCTGGATTTGTTCAGTTGATTTTTTTTAAGCATGAATGTAGTACCTTATATTTATCCCAATTAAATTTCATCCTATTATATTTGACCCATCATCCTCAGCCAGTGATGTCAAAGACAAAGAGAAATGGTGGCCACAAAGCTGCACATAAGGATCCCTTATAGGTTGCATATTGACTCAGTTTTAAAGTGCAATATATAGATTTTACAATATTTTTATCTATTTTGTTAATATTTCACATGGTTCATATTTTTCCTAGAAACCGTCAAGATTATTTTGGATGTTGTTCCAGAGTTAGCCATTTTCTTCCATATTTGTGTATAATAGGCAAATCTAATTAAGGAAGAAAATAAGCATTTATTAAGTGACTATTATGTTCCAAGCCCAGTGCTAATAATAAGCACTTTCACAAATATTATCTCAGGGGTGGCTAGGTGGCACAGTGAATAGAGCACCAGCCCTGGGGTCAGGAGGACCTGAGTTCAAATCTGGCCTCAGACACTTGACACACACACAAAAAAAAACCCTAGCTGTGTGACCTTGGGCAAGTCACTTAACCTCAAATGCCCTCCAAAAAAGGAAAAAACAAAACAAACAAAAAAACCCAAATATTATCTCATTTGATTCTCATAACCCTGGGAGTAGGTGCTGATTCTATCCCCATTTTATTGCTGGGAAATAACTAATAGAAGGAAGGCCCTAGAAATTAAGAGGGATTGCAAAAGGTTTCCTGTAGGAAACTGGATTTTTGTTTAACGTGAGGTTGGGAAAGTCAGGAGACTGAGACAAGAAGAGAGATCATTCTAGGCAAGGAAAATATTCATCAAAAATGCCTGAAGTCAGGACATTGACTGTCTTGCTGACTGAATTGCATTGCATGTGGTGGGGTATATTGTATAAGAAGAATGTAAAGTAGAGGAGAACAGGATATGAACAGCTTTGAGTGCCAAATAAAGGATTTAATATTTGATTCTCAAGGTGACAGAGAATTTCTGGACTTCATTAAGTAGAGGAAGGGTATGGTAGGACCGATGTTGAAGGAAGATCACTTTGACCACTGAGTAGAGAATGAACTGAAATGTGGAGAGACTTGTGGCAGGTGAACCAAGATTATTCCACTTTAACAGTTCAGGGGTGAAGTGATGAGGGGCTGTACCACGAAGGTAATAATATCAAAGGAAATAAGTGGACATATTGGAGAGTTGTTATGAAGGGAAAATTGACAGGCCTTGGAAACAGATCGGATATGGGAATAGTGGAAGGTTGAATGAGAATAAGTAGGTACATAGGACCCCTGAAGTGGTGAGTGTAAAAGATTGGGATGATGGTGTTGCCTTTGAAAGTAACAAGCAAGTCTGAAAGAGAAAAAAGTAGAGATCACAGAGTAATAAGGCTCAAACTTTTGGAAAGTCACTCGAGTGGGAAAACATATGTAGAAACAAAAAATCCACGTATACTGTATCAGGGGTATTTTTTCTATCTATGCCACACCAATGTTCATGAAATATATAATGCTTGTTTTTATTTTATAAATAGAAAATGTTCAGTTAGAGTAATCCATACTTCTTCCTGAATAAAAATTTTGAGGATAATGCAATTTTGATATAGAACATGCAGATTAACTAGAAGTATACACACACATATTAAGTACATTATATATACACATTTGTGTACACATACACATACACACATATGGAGTAATGTGGCTGGTAGCTCAAGACAGGAGGAAAAACAAACCTTATATCACAAAGCTAACTGTCTGTGTCTTCAACATTTTAAAGAATTAAATATATTTATTAAGCTCCAAAGTATGCAATAACTTAGGTTAGATCCTTGGATACAAAGGAACAGTCTTTTCCCTCAATGGGGCTTACATTTAATTACATTCTAGACAGATGAGTACAATGTGGGATGAGGAACATAAAAAGGGAGATGAAAAAATAAAAATGTTGCTCTTGGAATAATACTCAAGGAGACAGAGCACACTAATATCTGGAGCTATTAGAAGTGGCTTTAGTCAACCAACAAACATTAATGTGGCTAAGATGTGTCAATCAAAGTATTAAAGGTCTGGAGTTACAAAGGCCAAAACACCAACTCTGCCCTCAAGCAACTTACTATCTACTAGGAGAAAGACAATATTTTTTAAAATGACTTACAAACAAGAAACTATGATTTATAGTTAAGCCCTAAGAGAAAATAAGGATTTTGAAAGAAAAAAAGACAATGTAGATTTTATGACTTTAGAGAGCATATTCCAGACATTCAAGAAGGGACACTTATCTACACACTCCAAAAGACAGCACAGGTGGCATCATTCAAGTTCTAGAAATTATAGGTACTAGGCAGGAAAATAATGAACCATAGGGTAGATTTTTTGCAGTTCTGCTTTTTATGCAATGATTTGTGCTACTTGAATTCTATTATTCATTGCCCATAAAACTCTTGAAAACTTAGCATTTCCAGGGGTGGAGAGAAGATGACATTGTAGAGACGCATTCAGTCAAAGTCTCCCAACTTTCCCCTCCAAACAACTTTAAAATAATACCTCAAATCAAATTCTATAGAGGAAAAGCCAAAAAAAAGTCAGAGTGAGACATTTTTCTATACCAAGATAACATAGGATATTGGGAAGAAAGATATGTGATGTGGGAGGAGTCTAACCCAGTGCCCAAGTAGATGAAACACCAGTGGAAAGACTATTTGGTGGTGACAGAAGCAAAAGTAACTTCAAGAGCTCACAAACCAGAGATGGTAAAGGGATCTGATTAGAAAAAAAAATTCAGAGTACTACTTTGCAAGCACTGGGTAGAGGATCAGATACCGTATGGTAACTTTACTGCATATACACACTTCTATGTCATAGTTTAGGAGCATTTACTTTGTTCAGGACTTAAGTGGAAACCCTGGGAGGCAGGGTTCCTCTGGTCCCAAGAGATCAGAAATGCTCAGGAACAGTGGAATGATTGTAATCCCAAAGGATCAGTGGTGCTTCCTGGGTAAGGACTATAACCAAAATAGCAGTGACCACCCAGATCACATCATGTTGTAACAATGTAAACCTTCCAAACCCACAGAACTAGCTCTGAAAACAACAGTGTAAAAAAAGTCTGAAACCTGAGACAGAGACCATGTCCCTATCCCTACCCCTGCATGCTGGAAAGAAGGTGCAAGTTAAACAGAAAGTTCGAAATCAAGAAATAGGATAGAGAAATAGGTGACAGGCAAGGTGATGAAGCAAGCTCAGAAGGCAATGAAGTCAAAAGAGCTAGAAGCAAAGCCTCAAAGAAAAATTGGTAATAGAAATCTATCTGAACCAATAGGAAGGCAGGAGGAAAAGGCAATGAGAGAAAGGGGGTAGGTAACAAAAGGTAAGGCAGAATAAAGAAGGAAATAGAAACACAACAGACTTTAAGGGAGAGCAAGATAACAGGAGATTGAGGAGGATAAACAAAAGAAAATGGGATGGAAGGAAAAGCTTTGTAAGTGATTATAAATGTGAATGTGAATGTAAATGTGAATGTGCTGAACTTACCAATAAATAAGAAGCTGATAACAGAAAGTATTAGAGAGGGCAAACATGTTGATTACAAGAAACACAGTTGAAACAGAGAGATATTATAGATGATATAAGGATATCTTTAGAGAACCCTAGGATATCATCTAAAACCTGCTAAAAAAAAATAACAACTTTAGCCAAGTTGAAGGATATAAAATAAACCCACATAAACAATTAACATTTCTACATACTACCAAAAAAAAAAAAACTCAGCCAGAAGATACAGAAAGAAAAATTTCATTGAAAGTAACTGTTTACAACATAAAATATTAGAGAATCTATCTGCCCAGATAAATCCATGGACTATGTTCACACAATTACAAAACACTTTTCACATAATTATTGTTCTAAGCAAGTAGAGAAATATTATTTGCTTGTAGATAGGCCAAACCAATATAATGGAAATGATAATTCCACCTAAGAGTGAATTCACTTATTCAGTGCCATACCAATCTAACTATCAAATATGTTTTTAATAGAGCTAGGGGAAAAAAATAAAACAGAAACAAAATTCATCTGGAAGAACAAACGTCCAAGAATATTAAGAGAAGCAATGGAAAAAAAATGTGAAGGAAGGTGGCCTAGAAATTCCAGATTTCGTATTATATTACAAAGCAGTAATTATAAGAACAATCTGGTCCTATCCAGGAAAAAGAGGTATACCATGTAAATGGCCATAGCAATCTAGTGTTTGATAAACAGAAATATCTAAGTTTTAGAGATAAGAGCTCATCATATAACAACAACTGCTCAGAAAACTGGAAAGAACCAGTTTTCAACTGATAAATGGTTAAAAAAAATATGAATAGGCATTAGTCAGAATACGAAACTATCAATAGCCACACTGGAAAAAAATCATTCTAAATCTCTGCTGACTAGAGAAAAATAAATTGAAACAACTCTGAGATACCACCTCACACTTATCAGATTGTCTAACCTGATAGAAAAAGTAAATGAGAAATGCTTAGGAAATTATACTGATGCCCATCAACTGGAGAATGGCTGGCAAAGTTGTGGTACATGATTGTGATGGAATATTATTGTGTCATAAGAAATGATGAGCAGAATGCTTTCAGAAACACCTGTGAAGACTTGCTTGAGCTGATGCAAAGTGAAATGATCAACATTAGAATAACATTTGCAGATAACAGTAATATCCTAAGAATGATCAAATGAGAAAGGCTTAGCTATTCTGAATGACCCATGATAAAAAATGCTACCAACCTACATAGAAAGAACTGGTGGTTCCTGAATGCAGATTGATGTATGCCTTTTTAATCTTTCCGTATTATTGTGGTTTTATTTCATTTGTGTTTCTTTTTTTTGCCACATGCAAATATGAAAACATGTTTGATAGGACCACACAAAATAAGATTACTTGTTTTCTCATGGAGGGGGCAGGGACAGAAGTGAGAAAGAGAATTTGGAACTCATTAAAAAAATAATTTTTAGTATCTTTACATGTAATTGAGAAATATTTATTGAAATAAATGAAAATAATTTAATTTTAGATTAGAAAAAATAAATGGATTCCAACAATCATTACAAAGTCAGATGCTGTTATGTTGGTTCTTTTAAAAACAAAATTAGTAACTTAATTTCCTCCTGTTTTCTATCATTTAAAATGTTACAATGTGCCATGTAGGACAGAGATATCCTGAGAACAAGAGAAAATAATAACTTGAACATTATACTCTCAGGTGAACTGCGAATCACAGAGCTGAAGGAGCTGAGGTCCAGGAAAAAAAAGAAAAGAAAAAAAAATATTCTTTCTGGATTCTCACTCATCTATTAGAGGTCACCTACCAGGAGGTTCATTACAACATCAAGCTTCAAATGACAAAATGGACACCATGCTTTTGTGATATGATCACCCTTGCCTGAAACTGTCTGCAGTGCCTCATCACGGCATGGTTGTGATCCTAAATCAAACTGTTAGACAAAAAAGATTTCAAGCACAACCCAGTGAAAGACTTGTGTCCTGCCACCTCTATGCTATTTACTCATTAACATTATCAATTTCAAAGGTTCAGTACTAGCAATTTAAGGCTTTTTTTTTTTCCAATTAACTCATAAAGACTATCTACTAAGCGGAAGAGGGGAAATCAGAGGATGAAATTGCTGAAATAAGAGCTCTTCTGGGCTTCTGAAGAATCAAGTAAATACACTCAGAATTTGAGACCTGGAAGGGAACACAGAGTTCATACAGTCCTCTAGGTTTGATAGATAAGGAAACTGAGGTCCAAATAACTTGATTAAAGCAATACAGAAAAGTATGTTGTATAGAACACTGATAAGCTATTGATAAGCAGATATCCATCACCTAGCTTTTTTCTTTTTTATTATTCTGCTTGCCCTGTCCCATGGCCACTTCTCAATTACTTGAGAAATCGTATTGGTTATATCATTAATTAATTAAATTTTTTTGCGGGGGGGGGAGGGTGATGGTATATTATTAATTTAGAGGTGGCTAAGTGATGCAGTGGATGGTGTAATGCCAAGCAAAGGCAACTTCCAAGGTTTGGTTTACCAGCATAGCAAACCCTATTTATTCAGCAAACATTCACAGAACAGAGAAAGTCAAAATACAGTACAACTCATTCATTTCACAAGTAAGTTGTTAATTCAGTCCAGGTACTACTCCACCCCTACAGGGTGCATTCATTTAGTCAGAGTCTCTTCTCAAATGGAGATCAGACTTACTCCATGGCAGTACATTCTTTTAGTCAGTCAAAGTCTCTTCTCAAAAGGAGAAAGTTCTTCTCAAATGGAGATCAGTTTCCAATCATAAACAAAGTACACTCACAAAAAGGCCAAAGGTTTCCCATCCCTGAACTCAACATAATTACAATACCATCCATTAACACCAAGCATTTTCTCAAAAGGGAGCAGGAGAGTACAAAAGGCCATCCACACTTAAACCATAACAAGGAAAAGATAACATCTCAGCACAGAAAGGCTTTCATCTTCACTTGGGGCAAGCCCGCAGCAATCTCAGTTCCTGGGGAGACAAGGCTCAACAAAGCCATAGACAGTATCCTCATCAAGTCACACTCTGCCTGTAGAACAGTCCCAGAACCCCTGAAAGTATCAGAAAGGCCCCCTTCCAGGATTTCTGTGAACATACAACAAGAAAGTCCTTCTTCAGGGCTTCTGCACCAACAGCCAAGTTCCATGGTCTCTACAACAGCAGCACTGTCCACCATCAGGTGAATCTGGAAAAACAACTTCAAAACAGACAGACAAAACACTGGCATCACAGCCATGCCTCCTCAGTTCTCAGCAGCTCCAGGTGGCAGTCCTCAAAAGTCCCAGGCAGCTCCAATGGGCTCTTA
>CM053594.1:242213869-242236187 GCA_028646575.1 Pseudocheirus occidentalis
CCCTAAATTATGTCTGTATCCCAAAGATATCAAAGAAAAAGGAAATGGAAAAGGATCCATATGTACAAAAATATCTGTACAATTCTTTTTGCAGTGGCCATGAGCTGGAGATTGAGGGGATGTCCATCAACTGGAGAATGACTGAACAAGTTGTAGTATTTGATTGTGACAAAATACCATTGAACTATAAGAAACAACATGCAGATTAGTTTCAGACCAGAAAATGGGAATACTCACATGAACTGAAGTAAAGTGAAGTGACCAGAACCAAAAGAACATTGTTCACAGTAACAACAATATTATAGCATAACTTTGAAAGAATTGGGTACTTTGAACAATATAATGATCCAAAACTTACAAAAGATTAATGACAAAAAGTACTTCTCACTTCCCGGGAGAGAAATGATAAAGTCTGAGTGTATTTTGAGGCATTTTGTATTGTGTAGTGTGGCTTTTTTTTCCATTGCTTTTCCTTTTTACAGCATGGAAAGTATGGGCAGATATTTTCCATGATTTCACATGTATAATGGGTATTATATTGCTTTTCTTCTCATTGAATAGGGAAGGACAGGAGAAAGGGAGTGCATTTAGAAGTGAATACTAAAAAAAAAAGAAAAACATATTTTATCTACCAATAATATCATACTAAAATATAATTTGTATTGACTTGAGGGTAATTAAAACAAAAACAAAGACTTGCTCACTTGATTTGTTGACTATTGCACTGGTGGACAGAATAATTGTTCGCTTAGGTTTTTTATTTTTTTTTGCAAAACTGAAAAAAGCAATAAAACATAAAATGTTATTGTTATTATTTGCTGAAAACAAAGTTCTAATAGCAGGCAGGTCAACTGCAATAACATATATTTCATCCTGCTCCAACATGATTTTGGTCTCCATTGTGAATGATATATTTTTAAAGCTTTTCGTCCCACGTAACTTGCATATTTGGTATGGTCACATACCAATAATTAAAATAAGTAAGTGTTAGAAATAAAAGTGTTGGGATGTGATCTCATTTTATTTAATCACACTGAAAGCATCTTTAGATACACTGTAACCATAGAGGTGATAAAAGGTGTTCTGGGCAGCACCTGGTTCAGAAGCTCAATCATTGTTCAGTCTTAATACTAGAACAAGATGAGAAACTTGTAGGTCACTCACCAGTTTAATAAAAGAGAGATTTACTTAGCTACTGCAAGAGGAAAATGTTCAACAAGGATAGAGGGCACATGGACTTGCTGCAATTGAATGAAATTCTCTTTCCTGAGTTACCTACTGTAGATGTTTTATTACTCAGGAGATGAGGAAGTAGTATCAGCATACTGACCTTTAGTCCTCTGAGCCAATCAAATCTTGAGGAAGGTCTCAATACCTTTTGAAGAAAAATTAGGCTAAATTGTTTTGGAGGAAGGGTTGGAATACTGCCATCACCACAACAGTGATTATTTCTGAGCAACCTAGTTTGAAATTTTAGAAGCTATACAATTCAAGTCTCATTTTACAGGTGGGGAAACTGAGACACTGAGAGCTAAAGTGGTATACCAGCTAGTAAGTATCTGAAGCAAAATGCAATGTCAGCTATGCCTGAATCAAAGTCCAGTTCCCTATCTACTGTGCAACTTATTCATTAACACGTTGATTTTATTTCTTCTTCCAATGTCTCTAAATTTTGAGAGCTTTTTATTTCATTTACTAGGAGATGAGATTGTTTTGGGGTTAAAAATTATATGTAAATAATTAACATAACACACAGAACTGTTGGTATGACTCAAATCAAAGTTAGGTATGTCTGCAGATACATGGTAATTTTGGATGTGAGGTTTAAGTAATTTAAAAAGTCAGATGCTTATGGAAATAAAACTCATGTCTATGTGTACATATGCACACACACTCACACACGCACATGCACACACACACACACACATTCATTTGTTCCAAGAATTAAGGAAATGCCTAGGATTTTAGATTACCAGCCAGTTAAAAATAACTTGTTTTAGACCCCCATTAGTTCGTCAGTAAGTCTGATACATTCATTTCAGGTCTGCTTAAGACTTACATTAAATCTGAAATTTTCCCAGTTCCCTTGCAAGCAAAGGCATATTTTTGTAATGTAGACATGACAAGGGGTATTGTCTGAGCCACAGATGAGTTTCCTACCTCAAATACAAAATTCCTTATTATGCTCTTTCCAACAAATACGATCACTGATGGGTTTTTTTTATATTGAGTAATGAAGTTTCAGAAAATTTATAGATTAAAAAATCTACTTTAAGTTTTTTTTCCTGTCTTGTTACTATTTTCTTTTTTAATACACAATGAATAGCAATGCATGACCTAATATACAAAATAATCAAATAAATCTACATTACTAATCCTACTTAGGCTAAATGGAACTCCAGGTGAGAGAGTCAAACTCTGAATATTTGTATTTCTTTACTAATTCTGCAAAACAGTTTTCCTAGAAATACCACTTCTGTTAAGGTGAAAAAGAATCAGAATCAAAAAGTAATGTCACTAGGTTTTGATTTTTTCCAAGGTCTATCACACACAAACAAGGTTTAATTTTGAATTTTTGTATCATGAGAATTAGTATTTATAGTATTTATGGTATTTAATAGGGCCATCCCCGAACGTACTAGATATAATATGAAAAGTTAAACCCACAGTTTGCAAATACTGAATCTGTTTCTGTACCAGAAGTTATTAAAATTCCAGACAAAATGCATTAATGTATTTGAAGGGAATAAGCTGAAGGACTTTTTCTCATTCCTAAAATTCATATATTTCCTCTAGCAGAGATAGATCAAACATATTACTGCAGCCTGCCTTGAAACTATTCCATTCTAAATATTTATGCAGTATTGTTTGGTTTGGTTAATGATGAATGACTCTGAATGCTACCATTAACTGAAGAAGTAGTGTTATAACTCAACCACAGCAGGCATAAATAGCAAAAATAGTTTTGATAAGTAAAAAAAAAAAAAGTCTTGCACTTTTATAGTTGGAGAACTGTTGGTATACAGAAATTTGGTAAATAAGAATTAAAGTAAAAATTATATCAGACATCCTTTCAATCTAATAAAAACCCTGTAGTTTAATGATTACATAAATATCATAAATGACTAGTCCCCTCTCCATATGTTTATGCTATTAGATGCCACTCAGCTGTGTCTCCTCTCATGGACCACTGATCCTTCCTAATGGTTTGATTGTTCTGAAGCACTAACTAAAATCAATAGTAATAAAAGTTTGAAATTACATTATGTTTTTGGAGGGCCATACAAAATTTGATCCATATTCTCCTAGTTCCTAAATGACTCCCCTGTTCTTTTAGGCATATGGAGAAACTATATACTCTTAAAGAACACTAAGAAGACAGACAGTATGCTCAATATACATATGCTGCGTCTACATAAGAATGGCGGATTAGTAGAATTGATTGAATTAACTATCAAGTTTATTTTTTTTATCTGTGTAGTGTTAATAAGCAGCTTTTCCATATCTTCATTTAAACACTGATAAATATATTAAATAAGACAAACCAGAGGATGTAGCCCTGAGGCATAGTATTAAAGACCACCCTCAAGTTTTATTTTAATGAGCATTCTTTTGGGTACAGTCATTAAATCAGTTACAAACTCACCTAATTATATGATAATCCAGGAAACATTTCTCCTTTTTATCTACAAGGTTGCAATGAGACAGTCATTTAAATATTTTCCTAAAGTCAATAGTATTCTCTTGATTAATAAGTCTAGCAACACTTGAATACAAAAATAAAACCTGATTACTTGGCACAATCGTTCTTTATTAACTTCTGTGATCGCTGTTCTCTATTCTAAGTGATGACAAATTATTCAATAATCTATTCTAAATTTTTATCAGGAATGATTTTCAAGCACCAAGATATATATCCTTTGCACAAGCTACCTTCTATCTTTTTGAAAACTGAGGCCCTTATCTCACTTTGGTCAGGGAAAATTCTCCCATTCTTCAATAATTTTTTGAAGATCAATAACAGTGATTCGTTGATCATTTCTACAAGACGTTTTTCAGTACTCACAGATATGATTCATTTTGACAAAGTAATATGAACTTAGTTGTAGTGGAACCAACAGCCGGCTTGGGAGTCCTAGAGAAAGGGCATGGCTAAGGCTTTGCAGAGGCTAAAATGAAGGGTGGAAGGCTTCACAACAAGGCCCATCTCAGATGATGAGCAGGAGATCCCTAACCCAGTGTGATGGAGCCCAGAAGCCCAGGTTTACCTTCACAAAACCAGGGGAAATGGCACACACTGGCAGGCCCACAGCCACTAGCAGCTGAGCCTCCTGGAGCTCTAGCCCAGGGGCAGGGAGGCAGAATTCTGAAGTGGCCAGACCACCTCTCCCCCACACCTTACACTGTGAGTATCAGTAACCCTGGGGCAATGCAGAAAGTCCTGCCCTTCCCCTCCATCTAGACACCCACAGACGCCAACACACAAAATCAATAACTAGGCCCCTAGCTCCCAGCATAAGAAGTGTGGGTTAGAACCCTCGGTACACCAGTAGCAGAGATCCACTTTAGATGCCAAGAAATAGGCAATCACAATGGGGAAAAATTGGGAAAAAAAATTGAATCCTATTATAGTGAGTGAGAAGAATTAAATTCAGAAGGGGACAGCATTGACCCTCTACCCACATCTGAAGCCTCAAAAGAGAATATGAACTTGCAAGAGCTTAAGAAGGACTTTAAAAGCCAACTTAGAAAGGCAGAAGATAAACTGATCAATTATTTTACAATTACAATTGCCAAAATAGAAAAAAAAATCTTTGAAGAAAAGAGCTCCTTAAAAAGTAAAATTTGTGAAATGGGAAAAGAGGTTCACAATCTAACTGGAGAAAATTATACTCCAAAAGTGGAAAGCAGAGCCTAATTAGATGATGATTTCTCCTCTTTGGTGGTCTTCAAGAAGAGACTTGTTGACCACTTTTGTCTGAGACAGCTGGTGGCACAGTGGATAGAGTGCTGAACCTGGAGACAAGAAGACCTGAGGTTAAATCCAGTCTGAGATATATAATAACTGAATATTCCTGAACAAGTCATTTAACCTCTGTTTGCCTTAGTGTCCTCAGCTGTAAAGGAAAATAACAACACCTACCTCACAAGATTGTGAAAAGGATCAAAAGAGAAAATATTTGCAAAAAAGTGCTTAGCACACTATCTGAAATCTTTATTCTTTATTCACTTTCCTGAAGTTTTCTTTCATTTGTGAGTTGGACAAAAGTCAATTTATGTAATCCTGTGATGCTTCAGACTTTAGCTTTCTCATTTGTAAAGTGATGGAGATGTATTTCATTACATTTATGGCCCTTTCTAGCTCTAAATCTTGGAACTGTTTCAAAATGAAAGTTATTCTCTATACAGAATCCAGAATCTTGACAGAAATGAAGAGTTTCTAATTCCTTCCTGTAATCTATGTATCTATCCATCTATCTAAGTGGTAGGCATACTCCATGCACATCCTTTTCCTTGACTCCAAAAATGTTTTAAAGCAAAGAACCTGCTTATGCTAATTTTATGTAGTTTTTGATAAGCTTCCTTTCATAATGAACCTTAGTCTTCAGGATACTATTCTGAAAAGCATGTAAATACATGCCACTCATTTGTCATTGATTGCATATCCCTGTTTTCATATTTTATATGTCTTCACTTGAGTTCTCCTTGTAGTCCCAATGATCTCTATTAATGTTCATACTCATCTTAATAATTTTATCATTGTGCCTTCACAATTTTTTCTATCATCTTTTATCACTTCGTTGCTCTTTTTATTTTGCTAGTCTAGAACACGGGCTCACCTATATCTTTTCCTTGATTTGCCTTCTTATATCTAACCATACTTAACATCACCATTTTTGGCCAATATGAATGAAGTAATATGCTTAGTTTTCCTACCATTTTCAATACGTCTACTTTTTGATCAGAATTAGATTCAATTATATTTTCTTTGGCACTTTCCCTATCATCTGAAAAATGAAATTATAGGACTATCAAATAAGTAGTTCATCAGATTCTTTGCTTTTGATGGAAAGATCCCCAGAAGGTTTGTGGCTAGATGAAGACTCTTATCAAAACTGAATTTCCCACTCTTGTCAACTATTCTATGATTTGTATCAGGAACTTATCATCAACATCCAGCATATGATCATATTATTTGTAATGCATAGAGCATCATTTTTGACTTTCCTTTTCTTACCATGACTCCTACCTCAAGTTTGGAAGTTTCCTTATATTCTTCGGATAATTTGCTGTATTTCTATTGGATTCTTATGTGAGCTTGTTTTCCAATAAGAAATAGGCTTCCATTACTGTATCTTTTATCATCTCAGTTCCCAATATCTGTTTCCTTCCTTGTCTTAAAATTTCAAGTTCCTTTTGTTCTTCATACTATGTCAACTATTATATAGGTATCTGAAGACACAAATGTTGTCCCTGGCCCTCTTGTTAGTAGTTTTCTCCTGTGAATTTTTCTTTCTTTCCCATATTGTGATTTTGTTTTATTTTATAACTGTTGTCAATTGTAATGTATAGATGAACAATTATATCTGACTGAGTGTTTTTATTCTTCTGCTTACATTTTCTCACAATATAAAATGCTTTTTGACTAAATCATTGTTTGTCACTATTCCAGTATTTTGGTATCTTTATTTGTGCTCCATTGAACTAAATCCTATACCTTGTCAACAACATTTTCTTAGTCAGATTTCATTTTCTGTAGTCGTATTTTCTTTCCAAAGCAACACCTTCCTTGGTCTGCAATTTTTTTCTTCAGTTTTGTATCCAAGACTGCAAGCCCTTTCAGGTTTAATTGGATATATTATAGTTTCGTATGAGTCATGAGATTATCAGTTACATTCAGAAAGTTTGACAAGAATCAGCAAGACTTCTGTCAAATTCCGTGATAGCATTTTTCACAAAAGGAAAGTAGAATCAATAGTCATGGAAACAAAATTGGTATAAAAGATAAGAAGCGCAACAATTGGGAATGAAAGAGAATATAAAGAGCCTTCTCCCTCTGGGAGTAGATTCTAAATTTCAGCTTGTGCTTTTGGCTTATTCAAGCAGACTGACATGTAATATTAATTGAAATTAATAAAGGATTGACTAGAATAGAATAGCATTATGTAGTCACTCCCTTATTGGATGAGATGAGACACTGAATTATATCCGTGAGGGTCATTTTCTTCTGAAAGCCCCAAAGATGAAAATTATTCAATGTAGTGATTGCTATAGTGAATATTGCTATATATTAAAAAAAAAGGACAAGTTCAACCAATCATTGGTCTTTCAGTTGTCTTTATATGCACAACAAAAGAGAATTACTTTTGTCTAGTCAAATTATTAGAGTTTTGTAGAAATTATTCACTTTTAAGAGTCATTCAGTCACTAAAGACTTAAGTTCCTACTCAGTGTCAGGTACTATGTTACATGCTGGGGATACAAAGAAAGGTAGAAACAGTACCTTCTCCCAAAGAGCGAATACTCTAATGAAAGACAATATATAAACAACTATGCACAAGCAATCAATATACAGGATAAACTTGAAATAACCAACAAAAAGAAGGCATTAAGTTAAGAGGGATGAGGAAAGGCTCCCTATAGAAGGGGGAATTTTAGCGGGGACTTCTAGAGAAGTGAAAAAAATGCCTATCGTTA
Organism: Pseudocheirus occidentalis; assembly: GCA_028646575.1. Lineage (NCBI taxonomy): Eukaryota > Metazoa > Chordata > Mammalia > Diprotodontia > Pseudocheiridae > Pseudocheirus > Pseudocheirus occidentalis. Next base: position 242,221,568 of record CM053594.1, read on the forward strand.
ATAAGAAGATGGATTGGTTCATAAGAGGAACAACAGAGAAGCCAGTGTTAGTACCAAAGAGTATGTAGGAAGATGTAAGAAGTATAAAAAGACTGAAAAGAAAGGGAAAGGATTTAATATTAGCAACTAGAGGTGATAGGTAGTCATTGCTCCTTCCTCAGCAGGAGAAATGTGCTTTAGGAAGGTCACTTTGACAACTGGATGGAGGACAGAATGGAGTGTGGGGAAGGGTTCTGGCAGGGAGACCAACAAGCACTCTCCTGCAATATCCCAGGTGTGAGATGATGAGAACTTGCACCAAGGTAGTGACAGTGTCAGAGGAGAGAAGGGATATTCTGAAGGTCACATTTTTATGCTGTAGCATCAGATTGGATATGGTGAGCGAGAACAAGTAATCTATGTATAATGCTAAAGATGTCTCCATTTAGAAATCTAAGAACATGCATTTGAATGAAATTCATAACTATAATTATCTGTAAACTCAAGTCAATATCACCTTTCTGGTTTAACTATTGCTTTCATTATATTTTTACAGAAATGAGAACACATTGCTCCCCTGGGTCCTTCTATATAATGAATATATCCTTTGGTTACTCCATTTAACTTTCTAACAACTAAAACTACTCTGTTGAGTCAGAAGACATTGCCCTTCTGTTTCTGTTGGCCAGTCTCTCTCATCACTCACTTCTCTTGACCAATGAAGACTATAAGGCCCTGTATAACACAATCTTTTTTAACATCTGAATGTTCTTAATAGTAGAAACAGAAGTTTCATTGTGATTATGAGACTAAGAAAACACAGTTTAGTGGATTCAGAAGGGAGAAGAGTTCCGGACACTGTCAGAAAAGTAGTTGAGGCCTAAAGGAAATAAGTCCAGTGGCAAGTAGAGCCAGCAAGTTGTCAAACGGATTTTGGTTAACTCCCTTCTTTATATTACTGTGGGAAGTTTCCCATAAGTGCACATCCTTTCTAGGAGTATAATCCCAACAGTCTTGTTCTTAATTTCTTTCTCTGGTCTAGATAGATCAAGGAAGAAGATCAATTAAGTAACCCCTTTACTAATTGCTTTCTATTACATAGGCAAACGATGCTTCTTAGAAGTGCACTGTCAAAGTAGCCTTAAAAATCAAAGAAACAAACAAAACTAGATTCTGACAGTTCTTGGACTTATGTTTTTTCTGTTTTTTTGTTTTTTCCTTGCTGGAATTAAGTTCCACAGAATCCCTCCAAATACTGTTAAGTCTTGGCTTTGGAGTTCAGGCTTGAAAACTGGTTAAACTTCTTGGGACCATCCTTTAAGCATTCTGAACCCATGTTAAAATATAGGATTTAGTTTCCTGTTTCTCTCATTCATCCACCATATAGCTACAAAATATTTTTCCGAAGCCCAAGTCTTCCTGTTTCTCTCATTAGTTTCCTGTTTCTCTCATTCATCCACCATTTAGCTACAAAATATTTTTCCAAAGTCCAAGTGTTCCCGTGTCACTTCTCAAGAACATTCAGCAACTACTATTACTGCTAGAATGAAAATCCAAACAATGTTGTTCACAATCTGAACATTTCAAAACTTATTACCCTTCACACTGCATATAATTCAAAGTTGACTTGCTTGTAGTTCTTCAGACTCATCATAATATTTCCTGCCTCTCTGCTTTTGCATAATATTCCCCTAATGCAGATGTTTACAAACTCATTTGGCCTACTGCCATATTTTTTTTAAAATTACTCAGTACCTCACTGGAAATCTACTTTCTTTAACCCTTTAACAATTTTTAAAATTTGCATTATTTCAAATATATATATATATATATATATATATATGTGTGTGTGTGTGTGTGTGTATGTATATATATATATATATATTTCTAAATGACAATTCTTAAATTTGATAATTTTTTATACATTTGCATATTTTTTCCTGCATTAAAATTTTGATGATACAATAGTATCATCATGTATAGTATCATATTATAAACAAGTCATTACAAACACATATTCCTTCAAATGCATTCTGGACTTCCCAACAATGTACTGCACACTCACCTGCCAATACTTACTTGTTAAGAACTGTTGGCAGCCTTGATCACTGTTTGGTTATAACTCTCATTTTGCATGTCTATTTGGAAAATAATGTAATCACTGTCATGTTTATGGAATAGAAAGATCTTCCCCATTCATTAATAGGCCAGTGTGACCTGCTTTGAGTCACATGGAGTTAAGAGCAGGGGGAGCATGACCAACAGAATTTTAACTTAAATAGAATGTTGGGAGAGGCAGTGCAGTGTGTGAGAGGTAGAGCAGGGAGTGAGACTGACAGTGCTCAGAGAAGCAGCTTGAGTGGGTAGAAGGAGGAACTTGTCTAAGGAAATTTGTTTGTAGGGAGGCCTAACAAATAAAAATGTCTAAGATGTCTGTGCTCCCTTGAGTGGTGACAACCACTACATTGTTAAATATTAACTCCTGGTATTCCAACTGAAATAAATACTTTGGTTTTGCATTTAATGAAGAGAGCTTACCTTATTTTGTAAATTTACCCTGGAAATACATCTGCATAGTCATGGCACCTGCTTTGTGTATCACACTGGCATTACAATCACTATGACTTAAACTACTTACACTTACACTATGACTCTTACACCACAGATAAAACATTTATGGGTGACTTTTAAAAATTCTCTTCTTTCCTAATGCTTCCATCACCCCTTATTTTTATTCAGCATTGGAGGCTATTGCATCTGAGGCTACTACAGCTCCCCTGGATCATTCTAGCACCATTTGGGGGGCTTTATCTTTAGGAACCAATCAAGGTGTTTCCTCCTCAACTTTCCCTCTTAGGATCCTTGGAATCTTTCAAATCTTTTCATCCCAGATGAAATCTTTCTCTAGCTCCACAACTGGGAGTATGCTTTCTCTCTTTCTCAAATTATCACGTACGTACTTTTCCCTTTACATGATCTATCACCAAAGTAAAATAAAACTGGTATAGGGTAAGGGTTTCTTTAGTCTTGTTTTGACTTTATATCCCCTCTACCTAGTATCCTTAAACTTAGTAGATGATTAACATATGTTTGATGGCTTATGTAGGATATCCCCATTTTGGTACCATAAGATTTCCTAAAGAGAAATTGTAGCTTAGACTTGTATACTACATTCCCTGATGTTTCTTATCTGTGTTATCCTGTCCTCAACCAGTTCAGGCAGACTTATTGTCATATTGTCTGTCAGCATTTAGCTCCTGATCCCATCCTCCATTGCTATCAGTGGTCAGGCTAAATCTGATATTATTAAGACTTTATTGTCTATAATAAGATCACTGCTCAACCCCACATTTTTTTCAAGTATCCAGTAATATGTTTAAGTTTATAATTTATAGTGGGTAGAAAGAAGTCCATGGAACTAAGGATGACCAGGATCAAGTCCTGCCACAGACTAATACAAGGAATGTGACTATGAGCAAGTCACTGAACATTTTAGTGCTCCCAAGTAACTGACTCTTTAGGAATATAAATTGCAAAGAAATTATTGATCTTTGTCAGAGGTTGACCCATGCCAATAGTCAGTCCACGTACATTATTTAAATCATTATTGCTATCATCATTATTAAATATAACAAGCTGGCTTCAAATATGGGAACTGTCACCTGCAATTTCTTTTCCTGATACTTACTATTTGGTAATTTGACTAAGTCACTTAACCATTTTGGGTCTCATTTTTTTTCATCTTCAAAATTACAATTTTGAACCAGATGACCTCTGAGTCCTCTTTCCCTCTAGCCCTGTCACCCTATGAAGAATAGAAAGGAAAAAATGGCAGATACATGTGCATATTTTCTTTATTAAAGTAACCAGCACATATACCTGTATTTCTTTATAATGAATGTAATTATCACTAGGTAGGCATATATTTTAAGAACTATAAAGAATGTTATAACTAACAGCTTATTATGACTTCCATATCTAACATGTCTATTTTTATGGTATGTGAAAAATGATGTAGTTGCATCTTGTTAAATTAAATTAGGCACCACATACAGCTTCAGCAATTCATGTAATTGCTCTGTAATTTTGAAAATGTGTATAATAAGAAGGCACAAATGACATAAAGCTCATTTTTATGTAAACATAGTAATTAATACAGAAATCTCAGACTCTCCCAACTGTCAAAATCAATATGCTTATAAACTTAGGAATGTCCTGGCTTACTGCCTTGAAAGACTTAGAAGAAATTAGGTAATCAGCTTTCAGTACAATAAATATATTCATAAGGCATGCAAATGAGATTCAGGAGTTATTATATAACAAATGCTCAAGGATATGATACTATGAGTCACCATTTATTTTTTTCCTCAGTATAATAAAGAAGACTAATTGTGACCATGCTCATTTGAAGAGGAGGAAAGAAAAGGCAAATGATCTCAGTATAAAAGAATAAAAGTTGATGTGGTTGTTCACATCATGTCTATTCCGTTTTCCTTTGGGCACAATTCCATTCTTATGGGCTCTTCAAACTTGAATTGCACTAAGTGTGCTTGATTCCTCTTTCAGATTCCTTGAAATTACTAGGTACCACTAGGGATGTCTAAGAAGTATTCAAACAAAACTTTTCTCTACTTTTTAGTAAGCTAGTACTTTTTAAAATTACTAACTTTACCTTTTTTTAAAGAATCTTTCTTGAACCCCATAATGTTTTAAGAAACAAATTTATTTTGTCTCTCCTTTCCAAGATATGTTGCTACTTAAATTCTTACTTTTATATAGCAATTATGATTAAATGTAACTTTGACTCATATTTATCAATTAAATGTATACAATAGGGCCTAGGTTTGTGGGAATTTTGCACTTTTATTATCTAATGATTGTACTTAGTGTTTAATGATACTTAGTAACAGTAAATCTGAATAAATGACTGAGTTAACTGGTAGAGGGTTTGTGTATTTTCTAATGATTTTATTTAGTGATTAGCAATTCTTAGTAACTGACTGCTAAATAAATGAATGATTAAGTTAACCTAGTTGCCCCATGAGTGGAAGACTGACTTGTATTCTGAGATGACTGAATGACTAAGTAAGGAGGCAAACCTCCTTAGGGATACCAGATGATTGTTCTTTTGTTCTTTATTTTAAATATTATGACTACTGTGATGAAAACTGTGTGTCCATTTTAATGATAAGCTGTTGTAAACACCATATTGTGATTTTCTGTGATAAGATGTAATGTTATGAATATTGTATCTTGATTTGTTGTGAAAGTTTTCATTTGATTTATTCTTGAATAAACAGAGTGTTCACTCTACAGTGTAATCAGAACCTTAAAAGCTGTTCACAGTAGCATTCTTTTGGAAAGCTTCTTGTGTATAGCATTACAAAACATAATTAGAGATATATTCTGATGATGTTTACCAAAAATGAAAAAAAGATTTTGGATTGTTGTACATGACTCACAGGCCGGTTTATTCCTTTAGGTCATTAGAATTATAATTTTAGCAGCTGACACAATGTGATATATTGAATATTCCCCAGTCAGAGCTAACTGAATTTCAAAACACATGAAACATCCTTCCTTGTACAAATATTCTTTTTTCTACAATGATAAAACTCTTCTTTCAAAACTGCAAATGTACTACAAAAAGGAAAATAAAAGATGATCAATAGCAGAAGGGAAAAAAATACATGAAAGAGAAACATTATATTGCCTTGATGACTGTGAAAACTTCAGTAATCTCCCAGTCCTATTAATGAAGAAGAACCTGAAAGACTCAAATCCCCTGAGCTACCCTGCCAAAATAAGTCCTGCAGTAATATTAGAAAACTCCATTTTCTACTGGAGGGGAATGTGAATATGAATTACCAGTCAATTCTCATGCTTCCTTTACCATGAATGCTTATCAGTCACTTAATTGTGATCTGCACAAGAAGTCTGGGGTCCCTGATCCCTCCCTCCCAAACCTGGTTCTCTTTGTCCCTAGTCAAGAATCCTTGGGATTCTTGATGCCTTAGGATAGTCTAATGCCATGCAGGATCCCAAGAGACCTGCCTATATCCATTCTCCCTGACTGCTTCCTTCATGTTATATTTTTCCTCAGTGAAGTTGTTTATGTCACATTGCTCCCATCTTATGCAATTTTCTCTCTTGTGATACTTGGCTTCCCAGTCAAGCTAGTTTTGTTCTTAAAAGTATAGGCTACTGACCAGGGTTGGGACTGTCCTGCCTCCTAAAAATACAGACTGAACCTTTGGGAGGCCTGGACTCAGAGGTGTGCTGGTTAATGTTAAACAACTACTTCTTGGGGTGGGGGAGAAATATACATACATACTTTTAACTTTACTTGGATTGTCAACATTTTCTCTATCATTTAATTAAGTCTAGACAAGCAACCAAACAGCAAAACAGGTTCTGATTTGTAATGTTGCCAATTTGCAAAGTGTAAATGACAACACTGACAAGGTCACAATTGGCAATTGACTTGGGCCTCTCTCCTTCTCCTCAATACCAGGACTGTGACTAGACCCTTGGCCCAAATCATATCTTTGTCAGAGTTAAGTACTACTTTTATAGTTTAGTTCTGCTATGAGAATCTCTGATGTATTTTACCCTTGCCTTTATCAGCTAGTGCTTTTTAATATTCTGACCAGTGTAATTACTGCTATAGGAAACTGCCAGTGAGATATCTTCTATCAATGCAAGTCAGGACCTGCTCTGTAATTTATAATATGAGAGAATTGTTTGGGGGGTACTGAGAGAAAAAAAGACTGGCCAAGGTCACGCAGCTAGCATATATCTGAGGCAGAACTTAAATCCAGGAACTTCCTGATTTTGAAGTCACTCTTTTACACTATTCAACCTCTCTCAACAATTGTTTATCTTCAATAAATAATTTGATTTACATAAAACTTCTTTTTGCATTTTTAAAAACACGTTTTTTCCTTGATGTTTCTTTTCTGAAGTTAGAAAACATGAGAAAATACCATATTGTTCCTACTTTGCATTGGAAAATGGGATGATATTATTCTTCTCATCTAATCACGAGTGAATTCATATTATTTATATATATTATCTTTATTTATATTATATATTATTTATTAAATAAAAATGAGAATTTGTATCTAAAAAGTAAAATTGAAAGGAATCTGCCATCATTAATATTGCCCAAAAACCTGAAAATTTAGGTATTACCAGACTGACAATGATTTTAAAGCCAACAGTTTTAAACTCAAATATAAGATTTGCTCCCAGAATAGAAATAAATATCATGGCTCTTTTTAGCATAATATTAAAGAATATTTAAAATAATTCGCAGTACGTTTTGTCATGTAACTGCTCAAAGTTATGATATGATGCTTAATTATACTGAACAGGTTTTGAAAATGTGGCGCTTACTTTATTTTTAAAAGATCTTTGCTCATCTCTATGAAAAAAATGACATTTCTCAGAAGCTAATGTGAAGACAACTATATTATCTGTTGCCAAGAAAAGGATCAAAAATCTCATACCTTTCAGATGCCAGTAGATTGCAGAGAAAAAGCAAAAACTCAATAACAAGGAAAGTGACTTTTAAGAAATAATAATATAATCCAGAGTTGTAAAATGAAAGAAATGCTTGTTTGTTCTTTTAATTGTTTCATTTTGTCTTTTTCAGAGAGCACTCTTCTTAAAAAGGTGCTAAAATATTTCTAATAAACGTTATATGTAGGAAATATGGTAAAGGGGAAGAGAAGAAAACTGATGATATTCAATCTAGAGGAACAGAAACATAATGACTTCCTCCAAAAACATAAAGTAAAGCTAGAAGGAGATCAGGGGCCAATAAATGTCATTAGTCAAAGACTACCAACAAGAAGGAACAAGCTTAAGATGCAGTGGGGAAAAATTATGCTAAGTATTAAAAAAAACTTTTAAATATCATTTAAGGAATAAAACATGCTACCCAAGGAAATTATGAAACCATTATCATCATTCAAAAATAGACATTAAAAGAGATGGTTTGGAGAATGAGGAGGAAAAATAAAACTTGTCATACTGCTTTTACTGGATGGATCATTAGAAATAACCATCTTATCTAAAGTACACACTGAGCATTTTGTTTTGAGTACAGGACTATTAAAACTCCTGTATATGCAAGAAGATGTAATGTTAACATTTTAATTTAAAAGAGAGAAAAAAAAAGCTTTTAAAAGACACAATGTAAAATCTAAGAAATATGAAATTGAAAGTGCCAGATAATCCAGTTGCATCAAGAATTCTTGTCACTAAAAAAGAAATACAAAGCTTGATAGACCAGGATAACTGTGGGTTCAAATTTGTCACAGTAAATGAATGAACTCTGGAAATTTTTGGAACTCCTAGTACCCTGTGGGTGGTTAAATATTTTTTAATGATGATGATGATGTCTTAATGCCATTCTTACAAAAATTCAAAGTCCATTTGTTTTTATCATTTGGGATCTGAAGCTTCCAGGAAGCTGGGTGTAATGGAACAATTACTCAGATGACAGTAAGGAGATGTGTGTTCCAATCTCTGCCCCACAACCAACATGCTGTGTGACTTGGGGGTATAAAGTCATTTTGACATTCTATGTCTGAGTTTCCTCACTTATAGATAATCATTTTCAGCTCTAATGGTGATTCTTGAAACATTTGAAAAATAAACTCAGAACATAGCAACCATATCTCCTCTGAAATTTCAAATTTAAACATATAAATTGTTACTCAAATCCACTGGACTGTAGAAATCATATTTTCTTGAAAAGATTTAAATACTCATTTAACCCCTCTGTGCCAACTGTGTCTGTCATATTGTCTTTATTAATTAAAAAAATCATTCACACATGTACTTCTTTCAAGTATGCATGCAAGTTAACTTGCTTCTGGAAGTAGAACATAAAAACCTTGTTTAGTCATGTCCGACTCTTCATGACCCCGTTTGGTGTTTTCTTGGCAAAGATACTGGAGTGGTTTGCACTTCCTTCTCCAGCTCATTTTACCAATAAAGGAACTGAGTCAAACAAGGATAAATGATTTGCACAGGGTCACACAGTTAATAAGTTTCTGATGGGGAGAAGAAGGGAGGGGAGGAATAAATGAAGGGAGGGAAGGATTGAGAGAAGGAGGGAAGAAGGAAGAAATAAAGAAAGAAAACCAATGAACTACAATATCAAATGCTTCTTGATTACTTTTAATTATTAAAAAATGTTCCCATATTGTTAAGTAATACATTATTTAAAATGTTGAATATTTAACAAGTCACTTCTCTCAAGTACAAAATTTAAACAAATATTTTTGTTAATTCAGTTGTAGCCCTTAAATAACAGTGTTGGTACCAAGGATACAAAGGCATTAATAGGTACAAAGGGGACTAATTTACAATTGTAATTGTCCTATCAATAGTTAGTTATATTTTATTCTCTAATTTAAACAACAACAACAAAACAACAAATTTTATATTTACCTTGTCTGCTCTAATATATTTAATTGTGATAGGTTTCAAATTCATTTTTCAAATGAGTTTATTATTCAATTATGTTGTCTCCCTTAGAAAAAATCATAATACATGGATTTAAAAAACATATCAATTAATATTTAGTGACTTCCTGCTACATGGAGAGGGAAAGTAGCATTATGACAGGCATTGAATATACAAAGCTATGATCCATGCGCCCAACAAATTTGCAATGTATTTGCAGGGGAGGGGGGGAAGGATAGGTTATATACATATGTCGCTGATGTTGAGCTAGAAAGGAACACAGGGATGCTATAATGTAAACCTTTATTTTATAAATGCAAAGACAGAAGAATGTAGAAAAGACTTGCCCAAGATTATATAGGTCATATTAGGTGAAGCCAGTAATCAAACTCTGGTGCTTTGACTTCCAATCCTGTTCTTTTGCATCTATACAAGGCTGCCTGCCCTTCTTAGACTATAAAACAAATGAATTCTATAAATCATAAATAGTCTTAAACTACATCTGGTGAGATCTCTTTTGGAATCTTAGGTGAAGGTTTCACAGAACAAATAGAATCTGAGCATTTTTTTTAAAGGGAGGGTAGGATTTAGATTGTAGAAGCAGGAGGAAGGTCGCATGTATAATAACTAATTATCCTTCATTTCTGAATAATTTTGTCTTTCAGTAAAGGACAAGATCCCACCTGGAGTGAGTAAGAAAATACTCACAATTTTAAAAAAATGCCAACTCATTTTATATAGAACATATAAAACATAATTACTACCCTTTTAATGGACGATATTACACTTCTGTAGACATTTTATTTTTGCTTAGCAGAGCATTATTGCTCTATTATCTGCATGACCAAAGTAAACCTAAATGATGCTATATAGAAAAGAATACTTGGATATTAAAAAAAACAAGGGAGGGAAGAAGAATAAAATCTCATCTATTACTTAGGAATAAACCCAAGTTATTAAAAGACAGAAAAGTGATTTCTCTTCACCATTACTTTTCTTTTTTTTTCTGCTAGACACTCCCTTATGATTCCATTCGTGGAGGGAGCCTCCAGTGAGGGTCAATTTTAAGGGTTTAATAGGGACATAACATTTCAATACATCAATTACAAAAAGTTGGTTTAATATTCAAATTAATTTTTTGAAATAAGCAGTTTTATTGTAGGCCAGAATCTGGGTCTAACTAAATAACTTATTCCTTCTATTTGCCTCATTTTAATAGTCTTTTGTTAAGACTATTTTTGTTAAGGGTGGAAAAAGAGAATCACGACAACATAAAAATAGAATTTTTTCACTTCTAAAAAAAGTACAACACCTAAAGTTGCATAATTTTAACTCCATATCTAACTGAATATTTATTGATATTCATTAAAAGATAAATTGTATTAATTATTCATGTAAATTGGACAATATTGTAGATTACACAGGCTTTCGGTTGAAATCTGTAACCAGGGACTTATGTTTATTTTGTAGATTTTGACTAGGAAAAGAAAAAACATTCACAGTATCACAATTGGAGTTTTCAGTGAATGACAATTCATTAAAAGCCTTCCCCCAATATGTTAAAATATCATTTCTTATAGGTTCCTGACAGCCTGAGGGCAAACAAGGTTCTTTGCCAATTTATGGCTAAGTTGATACCTATATAGGTCCTCTGAGAATATAGTAAGCTCCAAGTAATGTCCGTTTCCTTTATGCTGCATTTGGGCTTTTGAGAATGATATCCTCTTAGGTGGGTTATCTGTCTCCTAGGCTCATTAACATGGATACATAAAATGAAAAGTGATGAGCTTTTTGGGTGGACTTACTATTTGCCACATTAACAGCTAATTTATTATAACTTAGCATGACCTTAACTATTTTTTAAAGGAAAAGACTTTCAAGGGGATAGGACAAGCTCATACTTAAAATAATTTATGTAATTATAAATATCAGAAAAATACCCCATGCCTACAACCTAGTAACTTTAGGAAGCCACCTATCCTATGGTCATTATGTTGTATGCCTGTGAGCCTACCAGCCATGGACTCACCAGAAATTATATGAATGTGAAAGGAAGGTGAACTCTCAAAGTGGCATAAAACCATAAAAATTACCTTACCATAGACTCAAACTCACAGGCCTAGGATTAAGGTATAAGAATCAGGGGTGCCCACCACCATGTATACATTTAACTGAATGTCTAAAATACATTTAGCATCTTACCTGGCTGAGGAAATAACATTTAGTATTTGTAATTTCCATTCTCAAAAAAAGGCTAAATTAATGGCATGACACACAGAGCAGTACTTTCTTAAAACAATTTATATGCTTGTGCTTCTCTATAACTAAACCATGTTCACAAATCTCTCTGTATACATCTTTTTCATGTCCTATAGGATCTCATTCAGATAGCTTTAATTCTCTAAAAGCAATATCCATATGCTACTGATATTAAACATATATTATGTTTTAAAATAAGAACGCAATGTAATACCTTTCATTTTCTAAGGGTCCTACTCTAATTTCCAACTGGCTTGATAACTGTTAAAGAACCATAGGTAAAGTAGAAATACTGCCAAAAACATAAGGGCAAATATTACTTTCATGAAAAAGAATCATACAAGGTCTTGAAATAAGTCACTGTGCCACATAGCACCATTTAAGGATTACATCAAAGGAGAAGGATGAGTCCAAAGACCTATCTGGGGGAAATAAGCCTCAGAAGAATGAAGGATACTGAGCAATGCTGACAGAGAAAGGCTCTGGTCTTATTGTATGCTGTATCACGGCTTCTAGTTTTTCCTTCTTCATATCCCTGGACTCCCTTATGTCTCCTATCTTTTGTAATATCTTTCCTTGAAAAGTTACAAAGTTTTCTTTCTTTTCACACAAACTACTCTTGCTCTTGGGGCCACAGAATTTTTTAGTGATATATGGATATCTGGTTGTCCAAATCAAGTCAAAATTCATTTCTTATTTAAGGCATTGAACTAGGCTCTAGGGATACAAAAAAGCTGGCTATAAACTGTACCTTTTGCTCAAGGACCTTGTTATTTACTTGGGAAGAAGGTGACAGAAGTGATACAAGTAAATGTGATACAGGAAAGAGTGTGGCATGTTTAAAATAGAAGCTCAAGAAAGTGTTATGGGAGTTTTGAGAGGAATTTATCACTTTTAACTGAGGATCAGGGAAGGCTTAATGTGGCAGCAATGTTGTACTTCTAAGAAAGGGAGGAATTTCAACATAGGAAGCTTGAGTAGTAGGTGAGGGCTACATCTTTGGCACGTAGGATAAGTACAGGTATGGAAGAGGATTTGATCAATCAAATATTGAAAAATATTTGAATCAAAGCATCATGGATTCAGAAGTGGAATCAGAAGAGGACAATTAATTCAGACCCCTTATTTTATAGATTATGAAATGAAGTTCAGAGTGGTAATAAGTGACTGTTGAGACAAGAAGAAAAAGAAATGAAACCCAAAGCCAAGCCCTCTGTCAACAAGTTTAGACCTTTCATCTCTGCAAGATGCAAGAGATAAGGGATGGAGGAAGGAAGATCCAAATACTCTTCACCATCAATTCAATCAGAAGATGTCCATTATCATATTAATACTTCTTCCTGGTGGGATCAAGATGGTGGTGTAGAAGCAGGAAAGCTTTGCAGCTCTCACATAGCCACTTCAAATGCCCATAAAATATGACTCTAAACAAATTTTAGGGTTCCAGAATTCACAATTTACAGAGGGGCACATCTCCAACTGAAGGCAGCTCGGAAGGAAGCACTCATTGTAGCACACTAGGAAATAATACCCAGTCTAGTCTGAAACACTGGCTTGGCCCTGGGGCAGCCAGGAAAAGCCACAGCTGTAGCTATCAGGAGAGTGGATGACTGGCAGCTGTGGCAGTTTCCAGAAATATCAAGCCATAAGAAAGAAGGACTACGTGAAGTCACTTAGCTAAATTTGGGGGAGAAAAGTGGTCTGGCCAAATTGCCACCAGGGCAAGGAAGCTGAAGAAGCAGTGGCCCTATAGCCACTTCCACATGGCTGCTTCAAAAGTTCCTGGCCTGCGGATTTCAGGGGGGGAAAGTGATCATTCAGAGGCTAAGTGCTCTTGTGTTGAGTGGCCTGAAACCAGATTGGGGTCTGTGGTGCATTTTCAGTGACCCAAAGCTGGAGGGGGCTGCAGCAGTCTCCTAATAGCTCTGGCAGCTGAAAAAAAACCCTAGTGATTTGGGACAGAGCTTTCCCCTCTGGAAGCAGAGTTCCACAGAGATAAAAAGCCAAGTAATTGACTGGCAACATGACCAGACAAAGGAAGCCAAGTAAGAACAGCAATCCAACTTTAGATTCCTTTTTTGGAGAGAAAAAGGACCAAAGCATGGAACAGGAGAAAGACAACACAGTCAGAACTCCCACACCAGAAGCTTCCATGAAACACATAGACTGCTTACAAGCCATAGAGCAGCTTGTAGGATTTTGAAAACTAAATAAGAAAAGTGGAGGAAAAATGGGGAAGAGAAATGAGAATGATGCAAGAAAATCATGAAAAGAGAGTCAACAATCTGACTGAAGAAAATAACACCTTAAAAAAATAGATTGAAAAAGGCAAAAGAGGCCCAAAAAGCCAATGAGGAGAAGAATGTCTTAAAAAGTCAAATTTGCCAGATGGAAAAAGAATCTCAAAAGCATTCTGAAGAGAATAATTCCTTCAGAATTAGAGTGGAGCAAATGAAGCAAATGACTTTATGAGAAATCAAGATGCAAATAAACAGATCCAAACAAATGAAAAAAAAGAGAAGGCAATGTGAAATATCACCTTGAAAAAAACACTGACCTAGAAGAAAGATCCAGGAGAGACAATTTAGAAATTATTGGACTACCTGAAAGCCATGACCAAGGAAAGAACTTAGAAAGCAATCTTCAAGAAATTCTCAAGGAAAATTGCCCTGATATTTTAGAACCAGAGGGCAAAATAGAACTTGAAAGAATTCACTGATCACCTCTTGAAAAAGATCCCCAAAAGAAAACTCCTTGGAATGTTACAGCCAGATTCCAGAATCCCCAGATCAAGGTGAAAAATCTTACAAGCTGCCAAAAAGGAACAATTTGAATACTGTGGAAACACAATTAGGATAACCCAGGATTTAACAACTTCTACACTGAGGGATTGAAGAGCCTG
>CM053594.1:242236687-242295635 GCA_028646575.1 Pseudocheirus occidentalis
TGAAGAGCCTGAAATATGATATTCCAGAGATCAAGGGAGCTAGGATTAAAACCAAGAATAACCTACCCAGCAAAATTGAGTATAATGTTCTAAGGGAAAATATGGTCATTCAATGAAGTGGAGGACTTTCAAACATTCTTGCTGAAAAAACCAGAATTGAAAAGAAAATTTGACACTCAAATAGAAGAAGTATGAGAAGGTAAACATGGAAAAGAAATCATAAAGAACTTATCAAAGTTAAACTATTTACATGGTAACATGGAAAAATGATCATTGTAACCTATGAAACTTTTCTCAGTATGATAGGTAAAGGGAATACAAATGTATATATACATATACATACACATGTCTATATAGGAGGGTTTATATTTGCATATGAATATCTATCTGGGTATGTGTATATATGTGTACATAGAGGGCACAGGATCAATTGAATAGGAAAAGACGATACTTTAAAAGGTGAAATTCTGAGGTGGGAGAGGATTAGAATGAGAGGAGAGAGGGAGAGACAGAATGGGGTTAATTATCTCATATAGAAGAGGCAAGGGATAATTGTTACAATGGAAGGGAAGAACCAGAAGGCAAAAGGGAAGAGGTCAACCTTATTCTCAATGAATTTGGCTTAGGGAAGGAATGACATAAACTCTAAACTGGGTATCTTGCCACACAGGAGAGTAGGGGTGGGGTGGGGATGAGAGGTGAGATGATGGAGGGGACGGCAAGGTGGGGGAGAGTATTGCTGGAAGCACACACTTCTGTAAAGGGACAGGGACAGGGTAGAGAATAGAACAAGGGGGGAATGATACGAAGGAGGGACATATAATCAGTCTCTCACAATATGTCCACTGTGGCGATGTTCTGCATAATTACACATGTATAGCCTGTATTGAATTGCTTGTTCTTCCAGTGAGGGTGGGTGACAAGTGAGGAAGGGAAAGAATCTAGAATTTAAAGTACTATAATCAAATGTTAAAAATATATGTGTAGGTATATACATATATAATTATTATTATAATTATTAACTATATGCAAACTGGGAATTAAGATATATAGGCCCTGGGGTAGGGAGATCCATCCTGCCCTACCAGAAAGTCAGAGGGGTAATGGGGGAGGACATAGGAGAGAGCTGATTTGGGGAGAGGTCATACAGTAGGATGGCTGTTTTGAAGTGGTGAGTAGGGGAAAGATGGGGAGAAAATTTGTCATTCAAAATCTCATGGAAATGAATGATGTAAACAAGAAAAATAAATTAATTTAACAACAACAACAACAACAACAAACACTTCTTCCTTATGTTTCTCTTAAACTTCAGATCGTAGTGCTATTGTTTCCCCAGTGACTGATGTTAAAAACTTGGTGTTAACCTTAATTAATACTTCTCTCCTCATATGGTTCTTCACCAATTCCTGTCTTCACTACCTCCATAGAAACTTAAATCTCTCCTCTACTCTCCAATTCCACTCATATAGCCTAAGTACTCTAGTGCTATTATCTCTCTTCTGGAGAAAGACAAAACACTAATGATTTCTACATCTATGCTTTCTGTCCTCTAACTTTTTTTATACTTTTCCAGTTTAAGTTCCCTATTATACAGGTGAAATAACATTTCTTTTTCCAAACATTTTCAATCACTCCTTATTGGCTACAAATAAAATCTTGACTCCTATGGTTAGCATTCAATTTTCACCAAAATTTGATTCCCACTTACATTTCTGACTTCATTTGACAATCCTACCCTTTCATGTGCATTACGTTCCATTCAATTCACTGTATTCATTGTTTTGTGGGGGGTTTTTTGGGGGTGGGAGTTGGGGTTAAGTGACTTGCCCTGGGTCACACAGCTAGTAAGTTTCAAGTGTCGAAGGCCATATTTGAATTCAAGTCCTGATTCCATGACTGGTGCTCTATACACTTGTACTCACTTTTATTGGAATACATTCTAAGTTTTTCTCCATTTTTCCTTCCTTTTGTTCTAATAATTTTCTCTGCCTGGACTCTTCTCCCTAAAGTATCTCTGTCAGTTGAAATTTGATATATATTTGATATATGAAATTTGATATGAAATAATCAACTCAAATGTCTTCTTCTACACCAACATTTGAGTATGCCAATCCAGAAATGGTCCTTCCTTCTTTGTTATAGCAGTTTAAAATTCTTAGGCACTTTTACCGTTTAGATTATATGTATCATAGTCTCTTTTCCTCCTTTTACTATATTTGAAAATTCCTTTCTCCCTCACTTCTAGCAATATATATGGTAGATATACATAATATGAGTATTAAAAGTGTTTAATTAAAAATTTGTGCAGGATCAGATTACTATAAATGCTTGCTGTTTGATTTCAACCAATCCCTCCACAATTAATGTGCAAGGATTTATGTTCTGTTCTTGATGGTTTCCAAATATATTCTCCTCAGTGTCAGTTTCATATTTCTAAGTTACCAGTTGATTTTTGATTCTCAAAAGATAACTTCAACTTCTATTGAGACGAATTTCCTGATCTGTTTTTTTTTTAGCTTTTTTATATCATGTATCCCTTTGTAATTCAAGTGAGGTATATTGATGCATTTTAAGTATATTTTTAATATATTTATTTATTTTTAGTTTTCAACTTTCATTTCCACACAATTTTGATATACAGTTTTTCCCCATCTTTCCCCTACTCCCTCCCCAAAATAGCAAGCCTAATGAATACCCCTTCCCCCAATCTGTTCTCCCTTATATCCTCCTCCATCACTCCTCCCCCTAACTTCCTAGTGGGGCAAGATGGCTTTCTATACCCCAGTGCCTGTATAACTTATTTCCCAGTTGCATGTAGAAAACAAATTTTTTTTTAAACATTTGTTTTTAAAACTTTGAGTTCCAGATTTTTCCCCTTATTCTCTCCTCACTTGCACCTACTAGGAATATAAGCAATTCAATATAGGTTGTACATGTGTAGTTACCCAAATCATTTCCATAATTGTTATATTGTGAAAGACCAATTACACTTCCCTCCATCCTATCCTGCCCCCCAGTTATTCTATTTTCCCCTTTAACCCTATCCCTTTCCAAAAATATTTGCTTCTAACTACTCTCTCCCAAAATCTGCCCTCCCTTTGATCATTTCTCATCTTATCCCCTACCCCACTATTTTCCTGTAGGGTAAGATACCTAAATGAGTGTGTCTGTTATACCCTCCTTAAGCCAAATTCAATGGGAGTGAGATTGTCCCATTTCCTTTCACCTGCCTGCTCTTCCCTTCCATTGTAACAGTATTCTCTTGCCCGAGATATTTTTTCTCTATCTCTCCCTTTCTCCTTCTCCCAATAAATTCCTATCTCACCTCTTAAATTTTATTTTTTAGATATCATCCCTTCATATTCAACTCATCCTGTGTCCTCTATGTTTATATGACCATGGCCATATATATGCCCATACTCATATATATATATATATATATTTCTATACACATATACTCTCCTAAAAATACAAATATATGTATGTATATATACATACACACACACACACACATATATATATATCCCCTTCAACTATCCTCATACAGAAAAGTCTTATGAGTTACAATTCTCATTTTCCATGTAGTAACGTAAATAGTTCAACTTTAATTAAAGTTCCTTATGATTTCTTTTCCCTGTTTATCTTCTCATGCTTCTCTTCTTATATTTGAAAGTCAAATTTTCTATCCAGCTCTGCATTTTTCATCAATAATGCTTGAAAATCCTCTCTTTCATTGAATGACCATATTTTCCCCTGAAGCATTATACTCAGTTTTGCTGTGTAAGTGATTCTGGGTTTTACTCCTAGCTCATTTGACCTACAGAATATCATATTCCAAAACCTTTGATCACCTAAGGTAGAAGCTGCTAGGTTTTGTGTTATCCTGATTGTGTTTCCACAATACTCAAATTGTTTCTTCCTGACTGCTTGCAATATTTTCTTCTTGACCTGGGAACTCTGGAATTTGACTATAATATCCCTAGGAGTATTCTTTTTAGGATCTTTTTCAAGAGGCAATTAGTGAATTCTTTCCATTTCTATTTTGTGCTCTGGTTCTAGAATATCAGGGCAATTATGCTTGATAATTTCTTGAAAGATGGTGTCTAGGCTCTTTTTTGATCATGGCTTTCAGGTGGTAAAATAATTTTTAAATTCTTTCTCCTGGAACTATTTTCCAGGTCAGTGGTTTTTCCAATGAGATATATCCCATTGCCTTCTATTTTTTTCATTTGCTTGGATACGTTTTATAGTATCTTGATTTTTCATAAAGTAATTATCTTCCAATTGCTCCAGTCTAATTTTGAAGGAGTTATTCTCTTCAATGAGTTTTTGAAATTTCTTTTTCATCTGGCCAATTTGATGTTTTAAGGCATTCTTTTCCTCACTGGCTTTTTGTGCCTCTTTCTCTATTTGAGTTTTCCATTTTTTAAGGTTTTATTTTCTTCCATGTATTTTTGGCTCTCCTTTATCAAGCAGTTGACTTACTTTTCATGAGTTTCTTGCATCATTCTCATTTCTCTTCCCAGTTGTTCCTCCACTTCTCTTACTTGATTTTCATAATCCTTCTTGAGCTCCTTCATGGCCTCTACCCAATACATATTTTTCTTGGAGCCTTTTGATGCAAGAGTTCTGACTTTCCTGTCTTCCTTCCACTTCATGCCTTGATCCTTTGTGTCCCCCCAAAAAAGGATTTTATGGTCTGTTTGTGCTTCCTGTGCTTGCTCATATTCCCAGTCAATTATTTGTCATTTGAGCTCTTTGCCATGATAGAACTCTGCTTCCAGGATGGAGAGAGCTTTGTCCCAAATCATTGAGGTTTTTGGAGGTGCCAGAGCTCTTAAGAAGGCACTGTCTCTACAGCTCCTACAAGCTCTGACTCACTGGCCACAAATCCAAGGATTACTACCCAAGACCATGATCCAGATCCAAGCAGGTTAAAGCAAGAGCAATTACCCTCTGAATGGCCACTTAGTCCTCCTACAATCTGCAGGCCAGGAGCTCCTTAGGCAGTCACATGCCTCTGCTGCTTCTTGCCCTGGGGCAGGAGCTGGATAATGTTCTTCTGTCCATCCAGAATTCCACACTGACCTTTTACTTTGGCATTTATATGTTGAGAAATCTGGAAGCTGCTACTGCTGCTGGTTATTCACTCTCCTGAAGTCTGTTCTGGCCACTGCTGTTTGGGGCCACCCTGGGCCTGGAACCATGTGGCTCCTGTGGGATTGCACTTGCTGAGATAGACCTTTCCTGTTGGCCTGTCAGGATGTGTTTAGTAAGAGATTTGTTTCTCTCTGTCACTTTAAGGGTTCTGTGGCTTTAGAATTAGTCTTTTTTTTTACAGGTATTAGATTTGCTTCGAGTGGTAGCCCATGCCAAGTTTGTGCCTCTACTATGACATCTTAGCTCTGTCCCCCAACAATATTTTTAAATGTGCAAAATGCATATGATTTAAATGTATAGAATTGTAAAGTTTACCATTTATTTTTAATAAAAGACCTCAGGTTATAAAATCTGTTCTATAGAGATGTTACAACCCATCAGCTTTTAATATAGTTCATTGACTTGATCAAATTTGATCCCTTAACACCTTATACTGAGGTATTTTCTACATTTTCTGTCATCATCACACTACTACAATTTTAAACATTAATGTAATCATTGATGGGAAAACTGGAAATCAGCCTGGTGGAAACCAGACATAGAATAATATCTCAATTAATATGCCAAGGTAAGCTCAAAATGGGCACATTATTTAGGTATTAAGGGTGACATTATAAGCAAATTAGAGGAGAATGGAAAAAAATTTATTGGATATATAGATATAGGAAGAGTTCATGATCAAACAAGATACTGAAAGGATTACTGGAGTTAAACTGGATAATTTTGGTTACATGAAATTAAAAAAATGTTTTGAGCAAAACCAAAATTAGAAGAAAAGCAGGAAACTGAGTGAAATTTTATGGTAATTTTCCTTGATGAAGGTCTCATTTCTCAAATATATAGGGAAATGAGCCAAATGTATAAACATAAGTGCCATTCCCCACTGATAAAGGATAAAAGGATATGAACAAACAGCTTTCAGAAGAAAAAATCAAATGTTATCAATAATCATATATAAAACTCTAAATCAATAATAATTACAAGAATGAAAATTTAAACAAACCTGAGGTACCACCTCATACATACTCAATTAACTAACATGACAGAAAAGGAAAATCCCAAATACTAGGGAAGATGTGGAAGAGAGGACATGGGAAAATAGACATGCTAGTACAATTTGGTGGGAGCTGTGAAGTGGTCCAAACATGCCATAGAACAATTTGGAATGATCACCAAAGTGCTATAAAACTGCATACACTTTGATCCACCAAAACATCTAGTAGCTCTATATCCTAAAGAGATAAAAGGAAAAGGGCCCCTATGTAAAACACACACACAAACACACATATTTGTATCCATGTGTATATATCTGTGTATACACACACATATGGAAAATGAGGAGAACTAGTAGAACATCATAACTTCAATACTACAATACTGTAAAACTGATCAACTGTGGAAGATTTGGCTACCCTGATTACTATAGTAATCCAAGATACTTCCAAGAGAAAGAACTGATGAACTTTGAGTGGAGATGTATGCGTGTGTGTATGCAGTGGTGCCTCTGGTTCCCCAATCCAACTCAGAAAATGTATCTTAAGTACTGATTATGTGCAGAATACTCAACCAGGTGCTTGTGGAAATGAAAATGTCCTGGGTCCTGGTTTAGGACCCAAGCTTTCCTGAAAGTTACTTAAGTATTCCTTCTTTGCATAATCAATTGCCTACAACATTCCAACTTAGTTTACCAAATATCACTGATTCACTTATTAACAAATCAATTAACCCTTTTTCTCAGTTTTCATTCATTTTGTCCTATCAGCCCTTCAAATTTGGTGGACAACTGCTCCCTGATATATTCTCATCCCATGTCTCTTTTAATACTATACTACTGTTATTTTCCTGACTTTGTTCTACCACTCCTCCCTTTTCCACTGAATCTTATCTCCCCACTCCTCTCTTTTCTGTATTTATCAAAGTTTATTCCCCTATACTCTTTCTTTCTCTTAGAATATTTTCTTTCTTAAAACTAATTTATTCTCACAGATAAATCTCGATACTTTGTTGGTGATTTCCACACTCATATCCCCAGTTCTGACTGCTTGCCATTATTTTCAAATTTCTTCCTGAAATTTCTCTTTGATTTGCCATCTCCTCAAACTCAATATGTTCAAAGCCAAATCCTATTTTAGGAAGTTCTCTATATTTAGAGTCAGAGAGTAGGTTTGAATCTTGGCTCTGTTATTTATTTACCTTTGTGACCTTGGGAAAGTCACAGAATAACCTGTTCTTCATTTCCCTCATGTGCGAATGAAGAGATTTTTTTTATCAATTTATGTTTATGTTTACTTCCATATGAATTCCATGATCTCATTATTCTCTGCCTCTTTTTTCCCAACTGTTCTCTATTGCTTCCCTCTCTCTTTTGATTTCTACTGCCAAGGTAACAGCCTCCCCATTGAGTTCCTTGTTTTCAATGCCTCCTCTCTTTGCTACCAGATTGTTTTAAGTCAAAGTGAATTCATCAACATGAAGATTCCCTCCAGTGACAGAAATTTAAATTCCCTTTTGCCTTAGTAAATAGTTTTTATGAGTTACTATTAAATTAGAAGCACTCAATACAATAACTGTAATAAGGGTTCCTTGAGTTCAAGCAATTTAAAAATGAGAATTGATCAGTTTCTCCTACTCATTTTAATCCCTTCATTTGGAAGCAAATACCTTTCCAAATGTGTAGCAGTGTGGTAACACAAGTGTCCAAAGTGGGGAGGCCAAAACTAAACTCATACATAAAATTTATGAATCCAAAGGATGTTGATTTAAGTATATTTGGTGAAGCTGGATGAAGAGAGTAGTAGCATATTGCTGGCTTACCAATCTGTATTTAAATCAGGATGATGGTGTGATAGTTATTTTCATTATATCACTTCTCTTTGTATATTCCCCCATATCATTTTTTTTGTCTCATCTGTATTACTCTTGTTTTTCCATAGATATCATAAACTTCTTGAGGACAAGAACTATCTTTTCTATCAGGCATCTAGGTGACATCTAGGTGTCCTTTAACATTATGTGATTAAGCATAGAGATAAACACAATGTTTTTCCTATTTGTAAACCATCAGCTTTTTCCTATGAAGCTACACATTGCTAGAGAAAGACACAAACTAGGCCAGTTGGATGTATTCTAAAGTCACATTAAATAAAATCATCAAGGCCCTTACTGTTATATGACAATAATTTCATGGAACCATTATTGACCTACCACATGTTTCATATTCAAGGTAATAACCTAACCGATAACTTTCTACATACTTAGTAGGTGATTTCATCTTGTGTTCTTTCTACTGACATGATAAAAAAGCATCTGATGTGAGTTCCCTTAACTCTTCCCCTCTATATCTCAGAACCTCTTTAGATAATCCTTTCCCTCTTTCCTATAATTTAAAGGAAGATTTGTTTCTTCATTGGCAAAGTTTCCACTAATGCCCTTCATTTTTTTTCACCCTCCTACCTTTTAGACTCTCTTGCTCCATCAATTATCCCTTCTCTCAATTGCATCATCAATCTCTTTCTCTCTACTGACTTCTCCTTGACCTAAATAAGCGTTCCTAAGTCCCCACTGTCATTAAAAAGTACACTTTACACTATGTTCTGCTAACCCTTTACACTAATGTCTGATTTTTCTCTTCCCTTTCATTTCCCAGGGAGCGCACTCACAATACTGCCTTATCAACCTCTCACAAATGAGGGCTTTCATATTTGGGTTCTACTACTCAACTACATAGATTTCTGAAAGAATAAATTTTGCTAAGACACTGTTATCCTCCCAAAATACTTTCCCATTGATTACTTACTTTCCAAATACAATGGTCTTAAGAAAAAAAAATGAAACAAAAATAATTTCATCCAGTTTCATTATTTTAAAACAATGGATACTGATAGCCACTCCCTCTTTTCTTGATTTTTCTAATCTGACTTTAGTTAATTGAATTTTTGTGATTCTCTACCTACCTACAAATATGCTATCTGTTTTCCCACCTTTGTACACCTTTCTTTCTCTTCTTGTCACCTGTATATTTCCCAAAGATCTTACCTTGGACCACTTTTCATATCTTTCTGTACTTATTCTCAAGATTCCACATATTACCTGCATTATAAATACCTTGTTAGAGGTCTAGCTCTATACATAACTCCAAAGCACTTTCCCATGTCTTTTCTGATCACTTTAATGTCTGACTGGTACCTCAATGGCACAAAATTTTATCATTTTTCTTTAAAGCTTGGTGCTCATGCGCTTACATTTTCTTACTGATATCACCATTCTTTCAAACATCCAACCTCTACTCCCCTGTATATGATGTTTTAAAACTACTGTATCTTCTATATTCAACATGTATCCTTTTAACTTTTTTTAAAAAATTTTGGGGGGGGGGAAGGCAAGGGAATTGGGGTTAAGTGACTTGCCCAAGGTTACACAGCTAGTAAGTATGTCAAGTTTCTGAGCCTGGATTTGAACTCAGGTTCTCCTGACTCCAGGACTGGTGCTCTATTCACTGCACCCTGCCCCCCTCCTTTCAACATTTTGTCCAAAATAACTCTTATATACTTCCCTCCATTGTTAAGTTCTATAGTCATCAGCCTATGGCAGGACTGTTTCTTGCCTGGGCTACTGGAGTTGATACATACCCAGTCCCTTTCCCTTCCCTTCTAATTCTTTCTGTGCTACTACCAGATTAATCTTCCAAATCTACAAGTATAATAACATCATTCAAAAATCTTCAATGGCCCTTTATTACCTACCATACTTGCTAGTATGACAATAAAAGGAGTCCACAAATTGGCATTAACCTATTTTTTTCATCCTTGTCACACAATATTCCCCATCCAAGTATCTTTTGCTTCAGTGAAAATGAACAATGGCTTACTCCTAAATCCCTTCTAATGATTTTGTAATTTACCTCATGCCATTCCATTCACTTAGACCTCCTTTCCTTTATCCACATCTTTTGAAATGTTAACTGACTTTCAAAGACTAGCTCAAGTAACAATTCCTTCAATAAGCCTTTTCTCATACCTAAAGTCAGAAGTGTCATAGTATTTTATTTCTTAGGAAACATAATTGTGTATTAATAGCTTTTTTCATCACCATTTACATCTACTTTTATATTATAAGTTCTTCTGGGGAGAAATAATTTTATTTTAATTTTATTTCCCTCCTTACTGAATATCAGACCTTATGTATCATAATAGGGAGTTAAATAAATACTGTCTTACCAACCACCCAGAACTGACAGCTTTATAGTGTCTTTCACTACTGTTTTTGTCCTCTTTGCTTCACATCTCTCTGAAAAGTACCATATCCACTACTTGTTTTGGACCCTCTACTGAAATTAAGGATACTATCTCTGCTGAGGTTTAAATGTGGTAATCATATTTTTTATTGTCTTAAAGAACTCTTACTTATATCAGTCACTGTATTTTAGATGTGAAAATGCTATTAATGTGAGATTATGACTTACATATAAAGAAAAACAACAATAGTTAACATCTTTATGGCGCTATTTGCAAACCATTGTGCTAAGTGCTTTGCAAGTATTATATGATTTAATTGTGATAACAACACTGCGAAGTAAATGCTATTATTAGATTTATTTGACAGATATGGAAAGTGAGGTACATGGAGGGAAGTATGACTTGTCCAAGTTCACACAGCTAGTATCTGAGGCCAAATTTGATTCAGGCCTTTCTGACTCCAGGTCCAGCATACTATCCCCTTTGCCACATAGCTGCCCCCTTTCATACAAGTGAGAGTTTAGCATGGCATATTGGACAAAAACCTTGGGTTTGGAATTAGGTCAACATAGATTTGAATCCTGCCTTAGTTACTTACTAGTTTTATGGCCCAGGACAAATCACCCAATCTGTCTATGCCTCAGTTTCCTCATTTATGAAAAGAGACTAGCTCTCCTAGTCTCAGAGGTCCCGCAAAGCTTTATATCTACAACTGTTTGATATATCCAGCAAGGAGAACTGACAATGATAAAAAAATACAAATGCTTTTTAAATTTTGTTATTATGTATTTGTTTGACATAGAGTATGTTATGACTAAAACTATTTTTCTTCCTTATAAGACATATCTAAATTTAAATTGCATAACTTCAATTCAGAAGTGTAAACAGATAATTTAAAAGTCTGCTTATGATGAATAAAGCTCTAGTCTAGACCCATTTTCTTGAGTTCAAATTCTACCTCAGATACATATTGGATTTGTGACCATGGGCAAATAACTTAACCCTTTTTACCTCAGTTTTCTCATCTATAAAATGAGCTGGAGAAGGATACAGGAAAACACCTTAGTATCTTTGCCAAGGAAACCCCAAATAGAGTCATGAAGATTCAGATGTGACTAAACAAACAGAAAAAAAAAGATGCAAACACACACACACACACACACACACACACACACACACACGTTCATCCTTCCTGGCTTCCTTTCTCTTCCTGATCAAGTCACCATCCAATTTTGTTTTACTGAATAAAAGCCCAAGAAGCATTCCTTTAGAACACTAATGTGTTAAAATGCACTTAAGCTTTTGCTTAAAATATGAATTTTATTAATATTGCTTTAACAGTCATATCTTGTTTTCCAAATTAAATGAAGCTCATGCATCAAAGTAACAACCAGACCTTTAGCATGATATATTGTCTACTACAACACCTGTAAAAATGAACAAGTTATGAATAATTACACAGAAAGTATGCATTTTTTGCAAAATAACTGAGCAAATGAGAAGATTCTCTATATGAAATGTCACTGCTTCAGAATTTTCTCTGTATATTTTTATTTGTCAACATCATGTTTTAATAATAAGACATTATTAAAAAATTTAAGGACAAAAAGGATTTTTCACAAAATACATATTTTTAAAATTAACTACCATACCTTGAATGGTTCCACATCTGTACTTCCAAAACAATTGACTATCATTTGCACTACAAACTAATAGTGAATGAATTTCTGAGAATATCAAGTTATTTCTTACACATACGATTATTACAGTGACTTAACCCCCTCATTCCAAGTAATTTTTTTATCTAATTGCTTCATTTTTCTCACTTTTGTTGTTGTTCAGTAGTTCAGTGATGTCTGACTCCTCATAAATAATTTGGGGGACAAGTGGCAGAGATATCAGAGTGATTTGCCATTTCCTTCTCCAGCTCATTTTTCAGATGAGGAAACTAAGGCAAACAGGGTTAAGTTATTTGTTCAGGGTCACACAGCTAGTAAGTATCTGAAACTGGAATTTAACTTGGGTCCTCCTTATTCCAGGCCCTACACTCCATCCACTGTACCACCTTTCTATTTTGGGGCAATGTTAAAATTTGGGGTTTGACACTATTAAAACTGTCAAAGTGGTTTTTGTTTGTTTTACATTTCTTCAGTATACACAAGACCTTTATGAACTGTTATTTTTTCCACTCAATCTTCACATCATTTTCATCTTTCTGGTATCTTATAGCAGAGAACAAAATGAAAGTTATGAAACATTTTATAATTTTAACTGTTGATCACAATATAAATATATGTGGCTATTGCTGTTATGGAGCACAGATAGAAACTGTCCTGCTCTTAACTGTCTTGTTTTTCTTTTACATATGATATTTCTGCATGAAACTGCACAGGTGGACAAAATAATTGTTTTAGCTAATTGATAATTTGTTACAGCTGTGTGTATTTTAAAAATCCACTCAAGTATTTTGAAGGACCAGTGTTATATTTGGGCAAATACAGGAAACAGAGATGTCTATGACTTATGTAATTGTTCCAGACATGTTCAAATCTTTGTGACCCCATTTGGAGTTTTCTTGGCAAAGATACTGGAGTAGTTTGATATTTCCTTCTCCAGTTCATTTTACAGATGATGAAACTAAGTCAGAGTCAAGTGACTTACAGATACCTAACTAGTAATTGTTACAGGCTGGATTTGAACTCAGGACCTCCTGATTTCAGGCCTGGTGCTCTATCCATTGTGTCACTTAACTTCACCTGCCTCTGGTACTGCACCCATTATACATAACACAGTTTATTTATTGAATTCCCCAGGAAATTTCAGGTCCGTATTTGTGATAGAATATTGTCATCTATCTGTAAGCAAACTTCCCAATGAATAATTCTTTCTGCTAGACTGTGTCTTAGTAAATCCTATGTTTTTACAACTTTCATTGATATTGTATACAGCTTCTATTTTATTCTTTTTTTTTTTTGCAGGGCAGTTGGGGTTAAGTGACTTGCCCAAGGTCACACAGCTAGTTTTTTTTGTGTTAAGTGTCTGAGGCCGGATTTGAACTCAGGTACTCCTGACTCCTGGGCCGGCACTCTATTCACTGTGTCACCTAGCCGCCTCCTCTATTTTATTCTTAATAACGAACATAGATAAATAAATTCAAATTCCTTAAGGATAACTTCTTTTTAATTCTGGTGGCAATGACAGGATGCTGAATTATCATCATAAACCTTGCATGTATACAAACAAATCCACATTATCAAGCTAGTAATTTGTTTCATTGAGGTTGAAAAATTACTGGTTGAGTTATATGGAAATCACTCATGGAGGGCTTTTGGATTCAGCTTTTGTATCTTTTGTCATTTCACAGGCTCCTTCTGAAGGTACCTTGCTCTCAGTTACATTCAACAAATCAAATGTTTTCTTTCTGTTATCAGACTTTACTACTGCTTAGTTAATTGAAGATTGCTTATTCAAGAGAATTTTTAGATTTCTGACCTATTTGACATGTGCTCTAAGAATTTTTATAAACATTACTAGTTCTTTTTTTGGTAAAAGTGGGTTCTATTTGTTTGTTTTGTTTTGGTTTTTTGGGGAATAATAACTGCCTAAGAAAAAGGACTCTCTAGTTTGTCTGGATTTCTGTTATGAAATTTTCTAAAATTTTTACATTTCATTTTATATTTTGGGAAGTTTGCATAAGAATGGCATAATACATTCCCCCCCCTCTACAATTTTAATTTGAGGATGCTAGTTAGTTCCTTGATAATACTATGTCACAGACCTTCTCTTTGATATATCTCTATATGCCTTACCTGGTGAAGAGCAAAATATTTTGAAGTATCTCCTTCACTCATTGATTCAATGTGACTTCCTGATTTGAGATAAGAGTTTTCAGCACTTTTTATTTCTTAAGAATTATTCACTTTTTAACTAAAAGTGACGTTTCCATATTATTGGAGCAAGATTTAATGTGATGATTTGTTTAATTTTTTTAGTGAAGTCATATAGCTTCGGGCTATTTTATACATTAGTAAATAATAGGATATGTCTCTACTCTTTCTCCAATTTGAGAATCACACTAATTTTTATTTAGGAGGATTTTAAAATAAATTTAAGGATAGGCAAATCATAATTGCTGCTAACTCTCTCCCTGAAAAATCAATCAACAAGCATTTATTAAACACTTACTGTGTGCCCAGTTCCATGCTAAATGTTGGGAATACAAAGAAGGTAAAATAAAAATATTCTTTCCATCCTCAAGGACAACACATTCTAAAAAGGGAGACATGTAAATAAGTATGTACATATATACTGATGCCAAAGGTGTTGATCAAAACTCTAGCCTCTTTGTAAAACTGGAAAATGCCCATGCTGTATAATCTTAATGCTCAAATGCAGATTAATTAATAGTAAGGCACATTCTCCTGAGCTTCTTTTCTATCTTTCTAAACAGAAAGCATAGTTACCTATTTTCAACTGATGAGAACATCAATGACGCTTCCATATTTATGCCATTCACTTTTATGTGCTTTATACAAAGCATAGCATGAGGGAAGAATGGATAAATGAATACACAGACTATACAGTATATATGTAAGGTAATCTCAGATGGAAGACTTTAATAGCAGTGAGGGTCATGAAAGGATTTCTATAAAAAGAAGAATTTAAATGATCATGAAGGAAGCCAGAGTACATATTGACATGATGAGATAGCATTCCAAGCATAGGCTACAGAGAGCATAAAGCTGCAGAATCAGGAGATGGAGTGTCATGTGCAAGGAATAGCAAGTAAGCTACTATAGTTCAGTTGTAGATTGTATGAAATGGAGGAAGTTATAAGACAAGTGAAATGAAGGGGTCAGATTGTGAAGGTCTTTAAATGTCAAACAGACAATTTTATATTTGATATTGGAATTAATAGGGAATCCCCAGAGCCTATTGAGTAAAGGTATATGGGGTCAGATCTATACTTAGTGAATTCTGTTCTAGACATATTAAGTTTTAGGTGTAACTGAGACATCTAGTGTGAGGTGTCCAAAAAGGAGATTAAAAATTTGGTCTCTCAGGTGAGCTACTAGGGCTGGAAATGCACATGTGGGAACTGTGGAAACAAAATGATAATGCCTAATTTTATATGAATTGTTCTTGATATTAATATGACAGTAGTGTGCTTTTTAAGTGGAGAAGAGTTTTTCCGGTTGAGATTAAATATTCTACTGTTCTTATTTTATTTGATTCTATTTTATAAATTTTCAGGAAATGAAAGTCAAAGACTGAAGTCAAAGGCTTCCCAGTATTCAAAAAGAGCAATATATGTGTTACAATACATTAGGGCAGTTTATTTTAAAATCATTAAATCAACAAAAACGTTCATCTTAATAATATTGAAGCTTTTTGGCACATCCTTTTGCTGCTCAGCAATAAATCTTTTACTTTTAAGTTTGTCTAGCTCTCAAATATTCCTAATTACCTATCTTCATGTTATATGTGCATATAAATATATATGTATATACATAGATGCACACATATACACATGTGTTTCATGATACAAATCAGGAATATTTTTTATTAATTGCACAAACAAATGTTGGCATAAACTTGAAGAACTCCCTGGCATTCTCAACCTCTGATAATAGATATTATGCCTTCTGTTAAGAAAGGCAGAATTGAACCTATGTCTGAGATGTTGGCAATTTGCCTTCCTGGTAATTAATACAACTCCAGTATTAATGATTCTTATTCAACACTGCTCCTTTCTAGTTTGGCCTTTTGATAACATGTCTTCTTTTTCTAACTATTGTTCATAGTAGTTTTTGTCATTGTTATCATCATTATAATTTTAGTTACTGTAGTATTAATTACCATAATAATAGTATAGTATAATAAGCTGAATCAACTTCCCAACTGTATCAGAAAGCACCCTAGCATATCCAGGATGGTTGCTAGCACTGGTTCTTAGATCTGCTTGTCTAAAGGAAAGCAACTCAAAATGGGTTAACAGCCTCACTTTAATCAATCACAGACATATCATTTACCTAGTTCAGGGGAGAAAGTCAGCACCCTGAACTTCAGAGAATACAAACAAGTTACAAGCAAACAAAGAAAGAGCAGACAGGCTTCTAACCATCTGACCATTACATCCATACCTCTTCAGTTATCAGAGAGGGAACCACCAACATCTGTGTTTTTCAAAGCTTGGGGGGCTCAATGGCTTCCTAGAGTCTTGTCTGGCCAAATCACACAACTCTTCTCAAAGTGAGCTCCAAAGTAAAACCTCACATCACAGTGTATATATATAGCCTTCTCCTGGATCAGAGAATGTCACAGCCCTCCTGACCCACTGCCAATCACAAAGCAACAAGGCAAGGGCATTCCCAAAAAATAAGTCTCCTGCCACAGGCTTCCACGTGACCACATTCAGTCTATTAGAGGGCAGAGTATATTTTCAAATCAGGGAAGGTTCTCAGAGCCACTTAAGCCTATCAAAGGGTCTAGGGGCAGAGAAGATCTTCAGATTCCTGAAACACCAACATAGAACAATTATTCACTGCTCATAATAACACTGAGTAAGATAAATAAAGCAAATGATTGGATAGATAACCAGAGCATAGCAAGTCTTCAGTGGCAAGGTGAACTGAAGAGACAAGACTGGACTTGAGAAATATGACAATGGCAAAATGGAAGAAAATGCAAACTGTCAAAGCTAGAACAGAAGGAAGGGAAATCATAATAGTCCTTGTCTATAGCAAGTATGCATACAGTACATTTCCCCAATAGAATGCTACTTCCTTGAGATCAATGACTATTTTAATTTTATATTTTTATCCAAAACACTTTACACAAGGCCAGGCACATGGTAGAAGCTTAAAAAAAATTACTGAGTGATTAAATCACACATAGACATGATTTAAGAAGTAGGGTAAAAGGTTATATTCACCTTTGTGCAAAGTGTAGACATAGTTACATACTGCTAAGAAGAAAATTCTCTGGAGAATGGCAATAATCATACATAACTCATTCTCTCCCTTTTTTTTCCTCCTCCTCTTTTTCCTTCTCTATCTCTTTCTCTCTCTCCACTCCCCCCCTACATAACCCTCCCCATGTCCCCCACAGGAATGACTTTTTTATGAGATTTTTTAACTCCTTTAGGACATTGTTTCCCCATAGTAGGTGCTTAATAAATGTTGATTGACTGATTGATTTTACTATTGAAAATGGTTGAGATGGAAATGGGGGAAAAGTATCTCGATTTAATTCAACAAGTAGTAGTTACATTTCTATTTTACGCCAACCACTATGCTAGATACTGGAAAGACCATGAAAGGTGAAACAGTCTTTGTTTTCAAACTGTTTTTGTGAATTCCATATGGCTCAGTTTTTGATCACTCTATGCTCAAGATTTTACTAACCACTTCTAGAAGAGCTAAGCTTCATAATATGCAGATATATACATACATACATTCATACACAGAGAGACAGCATATGTATTGTATATATGTGTCTATAGTTTTTTTAGCAGTATGTAATTATGCCTTAATGTCCAACATATCATTTCAATCCTTGTCACAATGCAGATAAATGAAGACAGTACATACACTCAAATAGCAGTAATCAAATCAAAAGTAAGTCACACATTGATTCCCAAGTAAGCCATATAAATTCACAGTAATTATGATTCAATTACATGTTTAAAGACTAGAAAAAAACCTAGCAGCCCACCTCCAGGTAAATCCAATAAAAGCTAATGATGTTATGGAACACAAAATCCAAACCCCAAGCAGGTAATGTATTCCGAAAGTGAAGAGAGTTCAGGAATTTTCAAAACCATGCCACAGAACTAGTCCAGTGATGAGAGAGATGGAAAAAAAAATACTATGAGAAAATAAAATTAATAGAATGATCCCAATTAAATGTTACTTTTGTATTACAATAATAGCTTTCTTGAAATGAGTGCCCATCTTCAAACTCTATTACCTTTACCATGTTAATTATCTCATTAACTTCAGCATGGCCTAGTACAAAGAGCATTGGACTTGAAATCAAGCAAAGGTTTGTTGATCATATTTAGTATTTTCTACTACTGCAACATTAGACAAGTAAAAAAAAACATTGCTGAGTCTCTATTTCATCACCTAATGTACATAAAAATACTTGCAGTTCTTCACATAGTTTTTTGTAGATAAAAAACTTGAAAATTTTAAGTAGTATGATAATATGAATGCTCATAATTACTATTTTATCTTCTTAAGATATTCAGTTAAATGTGAGTTATTTCCCTTTTGTTCTTATCAGAGCTCCAAGTTCCTTGAATTTTATAATGCACCCATCAAAATCACCTAATCATAATGCTACATACAAATAAAATGGGCCTAATTATGTTCTTTTCCTGAAACCTTATGCAGATTCATCATCATCAGGCAAAGTTCCAGCAATTTTCTTTTTATTAACAGTCAAGTTTGAACCAAGAAAATACCTAGTCTAGGGAGAAAAATACAACCTTTAGTATAAGGATTCATAAAATGAGATCTGTTAACTTTAGTGAACCCAATGTATCATCAAGGAGCAACAGATTTACATTAATCCAATCAACATGAACACTTCCAAGTGGCTATTTTCATTTCCTACTGAAATATTCTACTTCATAAATTTGGCATGAATGTGCAGTTCTCAGAATTTTCTTCTGCAAATATATCTATAGGGATTTTTTCTAAATATTTAAAAGGTAATTTTTACGTGGAAAAGACATGCAGAATCCAAAACTCTTCAATGAGTTCCACAGGAGTCACTTTTTGATCATCCTGTGATAAAGATCTTCTATGGATAACTTCTAGAGCTGCTGAACTAACACCTGGAAAACTGTTACCTACCACTCTAAATTACTTTTTTACTAAGAACAAAGTCTATAAACTACATCTCAGATCAATTTTCAAGTTACCTTCCTTCAAGATGATGTTTAAGAAATGCTAATTGAATGAATGCATGACAAAAATATTTTCTTTTTGCAAGCCCTGCTTATGCCTAGACATATATTCTACACAGAAGTTTATCTATTCTGTAATAAAAGCAATATTACTTATAGTATTCGACTTCATTTATGGCATTTTAAAGTTAGGGTTCTTAGTTTAGAGTTAAAACTATTCTTTCTCTTCACTGTAGTGAAAAAGTTCTTATTTTGTGGATTACAAAATAGTAGCTTAATCTAATTTACAAATTTAACTTTGTACCACTCCTGATATGACAAATAAAAAAGCAGCAGCAAACACACAGTAAGCAGGAAATGACTTTTTAAAAAATAATAATTTTGATTTATTGTCCTAGGAGGGCGTACTTATTCTTTACACACAGCATGAATGTGTGTCTTTATATGTATATATGTATGTATACATATATGGCATCATCTTTGAAGAGAAATGTGGATTTAAAAAGGTGTGGAGAGGTGGAGAGAGAGCGTTTCACAGACGGGTGAATGAAGACATGGCATGGAGAAAGAACACAAAGCATGACAATTTGCTTGGAATGCAGAGTATGTGGGGGTGAGACATGTGAAGTAAATCTAGAATGCAATATTATAGTGAGATTGTGCAGGGTTTTAAAGACAAGAGGAGTTTGTATTTTCTTCTTGAGACAACAGACAGCCAGTCAAACTTCCTCAGCTAGAAGAAAGCATCCAATACAGATCTATTATATATAAGACTCTACATTAAATGTAAAGAGAGCAAAGTACTACCTAACCTCAAGAAGGGTATTTTACTTGGGGATAAAATACGTAATAACATGACTCCCCAACTTTACATGTTGGCATGAATCTTTTTTAACAACCTAAAGACTCCTTGTTTCTTTCTGAAATTATTTTTATTAAACTACTTTTTTGAAGTCTGCTGATCATTTGTATCTATTAAGATCTTTGTAGAGTCTCAAACTATTATATAATGCAGCAGATATCTCTCCCAGGTACACATGACCTATACATTTGTTAGTTATGATACACATTTCTTATCAAAATACTGTAAAAATGCTGACTTATTTTGAGGTGAGGATGTAACCTTGGAACATAGCTCTACACGTGTATTGTCAAGTTGATATAAATCATGAATCAACACAATTTGGGCACAATTAACCTACTGGTAATTACTGACCCAACTAGCACTGATTTCTCTGGCCTGTCTACAAGGACAGATCTCTGTCTCTGTTATGAGACAGAGATTTGGTTTAGACTTTCCAAGTGTGAAAATGGAGTGAATGCACATTTGAAATGGCATTTATTAATCCTTTGCTATATATCATTCACTAATACAAGCATAGTGATAAAAATGCAAATTTATAATAATTCTCACCCTTAAAGTATATACAAATTCTAATAGGGGTAGACACAGTGTTAGTGACTGGACTGAATAAACAGTGGCGCATTTCTTTTCACATCAATGGCAATACTGATTTGATTACTGTTTCCAGAACAAAGTGAGAGGATAGGTTAAAGGAACGTATACAGAAGGAAGGTGTGATGTCATATTTAGAGTGTAGAGCCAGTTACATAGAGTCAGTCCTGGGAGTATGTTCTCACATGCTCCAATTCAGAGAGAACAGCCCCAAAAGAGTTCTAAACTTGAGGGGCAAAACTGTTCTAGCACGTTGTGTTGGAACATCTAAATGAAAGGGAATAGTAGCTATGGAAAGGAGAGAGCCAGAATTTGGGAGGTCTGGCTAATATAGTAACCTAAGTAACTTCTTATGCCTACAATCACCAGTGAAGGTAGCAGACCTAAATGGTGAAAGTTGAAATGATTTGTGACTAAGCTACTGCATTGAGTAGGCTCTGAAAGTTTACTGGTGTGTGTGTGTGTGTGTGTGTGTGTGTGTGTGTGTGTGTGAGAGAGAGAGAGAGAGAGAGACAGAGAGACATAGAGAGACAGAGAGACAGAGAAAGAGAAGCAGATGAACCCTTTTGTCACAATTACTGTTAGAACTTTCTTATTTATCATTCAATATCATCTTGAATAAGGTTGTAGTGTGCTGGGCCTGAAATCGCCTGAAATCAGGAAGACTCAACTATGTGGCCTCAGATACTCACAGTATGACCCCAATCAATTCATTTAACTTTATGTGACTCAGTTTCCCCAAATGAGCTGAAGAAGGAAATGCAAACCATTCCAGTATCTTGGACAAGAAAATCCAAAATGGATTCACAGAGTCAGCCACAATTGAAAAACTGACTGAATAATAACAAATCTTCATTATCATACAGTTAGCCCTTAATTTCCAATTCTTATATTTTAATTCTACACAGACATTATTAGCTTCCAATTTATTAAAAAGACTTAAAATTCTCATGTTAGGAAACACAGCACATGTCCATTTCCTCATTGTTTAATATTAGTTCCTATACATATTCTCAAATTGGAGTCATATAGTGAGGCAGTATAGTTAAGAGCACCGGACTTGGAGTGAAAAAGACCCTTTTATGTGTGTGTTTGTGTGTTTGTGTGTGTGCATACATACAAGTGTGACCAGCATTAGAGAAACATGTCACTAAAAACTTTTCTAGAGGAACACAAAGAAAAGTTAGAGTTTTTGCCCTCAAAGAGCTTAAGTTTTTAAAGAGGATTTTATTCTGTCATTTTCTTAGTTTGTCATTCTCTAATAGCGTTTAAGTTTGTTTTGTTTTTGGAGGGGAAAATGAGTTTTTCTCTATCATGACAAATTTAATAAAGGGGTTTTAAATTCATAAATGGGAACATCTATGTAGCAGATATTTTTTTTTATTTTAGACTACACACAGAACATTCTTTGTCGTAGTACCATCACTGGCATCCATGACAAGCATATGTCTTCTCTTTTAGGCTCTGCTTGCTACTGATGATCAGTGGACCACTCAACTGTTAATTTAGTTGTGTGAGTAATGAAAGTCTGGTAAACACACACAGACCCTGTCAGTTGATCAGCAGATGAAACTTCTCCATGTGGTGGACCATAAGGAGTTTGTTTCCAGAACAATCATGATGACCTACAAGGCAAATTCTTTGAAAAGAATATGGAGCATTCATAGACATTTTGTAACTTGTTCTGCCTGACTAATAATGTGTTTGGAAGAAAACTTTTTCAATTAACTGGATAGACAGACCTGTCATCATTTTTAGAAAGCATCAGTTATTTTCATTGTTTCCCTCAGTTATTCTTGGGGGAACTCAAGTCCCTCTTTTCATAGAGAGGTATGGTGAGAAACCATATTATAAGACAAAAGACTTGGTGTTTACTGGTCTCTGAGGCCTTTTGACTTCTAAGAAATGGGCCTTGATCAATAATCTCCAGATATGTTCTTCTCAATTCTAGGTGAGAGGAGAAGAGCTTTTGCCACCTTGAGTCTAGGAGGTCTAGATGGGGCTTCTGGGTCCTTGAATTTTAAAGTCAACTGGGTACTTGGGTACTGAAGGGGAAAGAAATGACATTCTGAACCTAGCCCAGCAGCAGATGAGATGAAAAGTTGTTTTGCAGAGATGCCTATTTTGGACATAGATTTGATAGAATCAATGGTATTTAGGAAATGAACTAAATTTTGAGCCTAGTTCCAAGATGGTATGGAGAATATTATGCACTCCCCCTGAGGTATTGGGGGAGGGCATATTTGCACTTTATTTTTTTCTAATTAATCTCTCATTTCCTTACTTAAATTCTCTATTCTAAGTGCTTATAAAGTAAAAATGAAATACATTCTGCACTACTATGTGAATGAGCATATAGTACATGCATAATTTATAAACTAACATATATTCAACTTACATTTCTTCTATTTTCCCAAAACAACACACTTATGACTATTTCAGTAAAAGGAAGCCATGAAATAATATAGTGAACATCTGTTTAATAAATGTAGACATAATTCTAAGGAATCAATACAAATATTGACTAAAATGACCATCTACCAAAGCAATGCACTCATTGAATCCTGTACTTATTTGATTATTAGATGAAAGAAAAGTAGTTTTTAGACACCCAGCATTAACTTTCAATCAATAACCACTTTAACGTTAGAAGAGGCTCACTTCTTCACCCTCTTCCACTTGCATTATTGTGGCATCACTGTTTGAATAATGATTAACAAGCTCAATATTTCAAACTTTAATTTCTATTTCCACTAAGAGATATTGAAATACATGTGCTATATCTCAGTATAGCACTTTGTGATCAATGGCAGACACTTTGAAGGGCAAAAATGTGTTGATACTTTATCATGGTATCTAGGATTGCTGAAATGCTTTAAGTGAGTTAAATTCTGCATTTTAAAATCATCGAAAAATTTCAGGCAATGATTTTTTCTTAATGTAAACACATTTAACATAATGTAGGAAGGATACTAAAGTAATTCTGATCACAAAATCCTGTCCCAAATATTAACAACTAACATAAGGAGGATGATTGATATGAAATATTGGCAGTTAGGCAGTACAAATAGATAAAGTGCTGGGCCTGGAGTCAGGAAGACTTAAGTTCCAATCTAGTCTTACATGTTTATTTATCAGCAAGCACCCTAACATACCCAGGGTGGCTGCTAGCACAGGTTCTTAGATGTGCTTTTCTAAAGGAAAGCAACTCAAAATGGGTTAACAATCTTACTCTAATCAAACACATATCATTTACCCAGTTCAGGGGAAAAAGTCAACACTGAACTTCAAAGAATACAAACAGAATACAAACACAAGTTACAAGCAGACAAAGAAACAGATCAGCAGAAGAGCTTCCAACCGTTTAACCATTACATCCATACCAAGTTAGTTACCAGAAAGGGAAGCACCAACATCTGCATTTTCAAAGCTGGGGGGCTCAATAGCTTCCCCAAGTCTTGTCTGGCCAAATCACACAACTCTTTCCAAAGTGAGCCCCAAAGCAAAAACTCACATCAGGGTATATATAGTCTTCTCCTGGATGAAAGAACGTCATAACCTTCTTGACCCACTGCCCAATTACAAAGCAATAAGGTGTGGGCATTGCTGAAGAACAAGCTTCCTGCCACAGCCTCCATGTGGCCACATTCAGCCTCTTGGGGGGCAGTATATTTTCAAATCAGGGAAGGTTCTCAGAGTATCTTAATCCTATGAAAGAGCCTAGGGGCAGGGAAGATCTTCAGATTCTTATAAAAATAACACTCAACCCAAAAATCAAGCCAACACAGGGGGATCTTTAAATTCCATTACCATTACAGCTTATTAGCCTTTGACCTGAGAAAGTCACTTAATCTGTCTGCCTCAGTTTCCTCATATGTAAAATGGGGATAATAACAACACCTACCTTCCAAGCTTGTTGTGAGCATCAAATGAGATAATATTTGAAAAGCACTTAACACAGTGTCTGACATAGAGTAGTGTTATATAAATGTTAGCCTTTATTATTATCTTGATTATAAAATTCCATTAAGAATCTTGGGTTTTCATTGTATCTGTGATGACAAATTTTGATAGACTGGACTCATCTCAGTAATGCAAGGGTATAAGATAACTCCAAAGGACTCATGATGGCAAAGGCTATCCACATCCAGAGAAAGATTTATGGATTCTGAATGCAGACTGAAGCAAACTATTTGTTCTCTTCTCTTTTGTTTTGTTTCTTCTTTCTAGTTGTCCATTCCAGTAGTTACAATCCTTCTTTACAACTTGACTAATGTTTAATGTAAAGGAACTGGTAGAACTTATATAGCACTGCATGTTGCCATGGAGTGGGGAGGGGGAGAAAATTTAGAACTCAAAAATTTCTAGAACTAAACACTGTAAACTAAAATTAATTAAATAAAATGTAAAATAAAAGAATTGTTATTAGTAATTACACTTTCCAATTATATCACATTTAGTAATCCATACAAGAAAAGCAAAGTGGATGAAAAATGAGTATTAACTATGATATTCAATACAGTACGACAGGCAGAAAGGTTGAACTGATTATATTGAAGTGGCCAGGAATTAGTTAAGTAGAAATTTCATGGACTCAAGATAGGAGTCAAGAAACTGGCCCAGGAAACAGTTAAGTGATATTTTATAAAATCAGGAACCAGCCAAGTAAAACTTTACGAACTCAAGATAGAAGTCAGTGGACTAGCCTGGGAACTGGCCTGGAGTAATTTGTCTTTTTTTTTCATTTTTCTTCTCCTGCGAGCTCAGATCGTTATGCCCTGTGCCCCTCCCCTTTTTATTAACCCCTGCCTGCCGATGTAATCACAAACCCCCTCTTGCCTTAGTAATAGATTGCTCACACCTGCATAATAATTAGCTTTGTGACAAATTATGTTAGCCAAACAATGAAGTTGTACTGTATATAAAATTATATACTCCTGAGCTCCAGGATGCACCTCCAAGATCAGCAGAAGGACAGCCCAAGCTGGTAAATTAAAGCTCCTAAAACTTTTGATTCAGACTCTGTGGTTGCTCTGTTAATACTTGCCATTTCAATATATTGGAAAATTTATGCAGGAGGAAAATGAGCTGATCCTAAACTTAAACAGGAAGAGAAGAGCAGGCAAAAATGCATTTAGGATATAGAGCACTTTCGTTGTGACTATATTATTCACTGCCCATTCGTTTCATCTCTTTAATAGAAATATTTCCTCACTTTATGCTAAATGGTTAAGAATAATGGAATACCATGATCTAAAGTCAAAATCATAAATAGGTCAAAGGGCAATATAAAACTTTTTTTTGTGGGTGTAAATAGTGTACAGCTTATTACCAATAAGGACTTGGGCAAGAAGTAAATTTTAAGACATGAAACACAGTGCCGAACCCACAGTACACATTTAATAAAGATGTTTATTGATTTATTGGTTACATGATGAGATATGGAAGAAGGTTGGGGAGAGTAATTTAATTTGGCCCCAGAGGGCAGAAATAGGGCCAATGAGTGGTAGAAGTTACAAAGGTAAAAAAGTTCAGCTTGATATAAGGAAAAACCTTACTAATAACTGAAAGTCCCAGAAAATTATCTTTTCTTCATCAAGAATTATTGTGTTGACCTTTATTGGAATCTTCAAGTAAAGGTTTGATTAATTATAGGGATTTTTTTGTATATGAATAAGAATGTTTGATGCATGGCATCTCTTCTACCTTCACAATCAAGTGGTTTTTGTGGGTAAGTGTCTGTTTTGTTTTGGAATGAATGACAAATGTAAAGACTCAGAATAAATTATCTAATTCAATAGGAAATTCTCTATGAAGGATTTGTTGATGCAATTAAGGAATTAAATGGAATGAGAATGTATGGATAGTTCACACACAGTTTCATTACCAAGAGCAACTAAGCCAATAAGATCAAAGGAGTTGTTAAAAATCTTTAGTTTTGAAATACTTGATTTTTTTCATTTTTATATTTTTTGTTTTATATCACAAACATTTACAGATAGCTCCTGTACCATAAGAGTACTTTGTAATAAAACAAAACAGTTAAGTAAAACTAATAACACAGTGACCTCATTTTGAAGTTTGTGCTAAATCCCATTTGTATTGCCCCACTACCACTTTTTTAAAATGGCAGAAATTTATTTTCTCTTCTATTTTCTAACTGATTAAAAAGAAAAGAAAAAAAATCTAATTTCTTGGAACAAATTTGCATAGCCAGGCAAAACATATTCTCCAGTGCTTACACATAAAAATATATCTTCTTCCACACTATAAATCCATCATCTTTATGTCATGAATAGCATGTTTCATTATTTAACATCTGGAACTGTGGATGGTTTTTGAATTGATGAAAATTATAATTTGTAATGGAATAACATATAATCCTTTTCAATGAATTTAGGAATAAAACAAGGATGACATTTTCCACTATCTCTATTTGATAGAATACTAGAAATACAGATTATAGCAATAGCACAAGGACAAGAAAGAAACAAAAAATATCAGCTTTAGGATGATATGTTGATATACTTAAAAACCCTAAAGAGTCAACTAAAATTAATTGAAAAAATTACTAAAAAATTTGCAGGATACAGAATTGTTTAAAATTTTAAAGTACCTGACAATTTAATTGGGGAGACATGACGTAAAAACAAAATATATGTATGCAAACACATAGATACTCTCTACGGAAAGGCACCAACCTTTGGGAAAATGCTGAAAACTCTTCTTAAAGAAGGTGAGATTTATTTATTTTTTGTCTTTTTGGATATCTTTGTGATATTGGGCAAGTATATTAACAAAGGAAAACAAAGGAGGAGTTAACCATTAACTTTACATTACTTTATATTACTCTAGAAAGACTACATTATAATTTGATCAAAAATTGCAATTAGAATCGTTTTCATGATAGACACAAAGTTTTTGGGGGTTTTTTAAGGTCACTTATTATAGCTGGATTTTTATGTGATGGTCATTGGGAGAGGGTTAAGAACTGATTTGATCTTTATAGATTTGATGTGTGTGTGTCTGTATGTGTGCTTGTACTCCAGACCTGTGTATGCAATGGCATAGGGAACTTTTGGCATAGGACCTCATTCTACCTTGCAATTAATTCAGTGCCATACAACTTAGAATTGATGAGATTTTTTTTTCTGGCACTGAGACCAAAAGTGACTCGTCGAGGGCCAAACATATATTTTATGTATCAGAAAGAAGACTTGAATCCAGATCTTCCTGACTTTGAGGCTGTTTTTAAAAAATCTCATATAATAACTACTCCTATTTTGGATTAAGTATTCTTCTCTTCTTGAATCTTGATGCTTTATAACGGGCATAATGATAAATATAACTGGAAATCTTTAGAAAACTTACCTTTGTAATCCGTAAAAATTTATTTTTAAATTATGCAAAACTATATTTTTCTTCGGTTTTTAAAAGGATATTCTATGTGATATGAAATGTGGTTTAAAAGCTAGGAACCAGACTAATTGTTGACCACATGTAAACAAAATTGTTATTGCTAAAAAATTTTATAGGAAATGATATAACTGACAAATATACATCAGTATAAGTACAGATACAAGAAAGGCACATTTTTTAAATAAAAAAATGGTTAAGGTTGTGGAGGATGAAGTAGAGATTTAACAATTATCTGGCTAATTTGATGTGCCTATTTTGGAATGAGCATTTTCTCATTTAGCTGTCTACATTGATTAAATTCACTGGATGATTTCCATATTTCCACTTCATGTTATGCTCTGTAAATTCCTCCTAATGTTCATGGATCAGTCTGGCTCTGCACTTCATCTAGAGAATCTGCATTTGTAAGTATCCAAAGCAAAATTAGTACTCTCAGACTGTGCCAGTCTGACATTGTTTGTTCTTTGAGAAAAATAGGGGTCCTCTTTCACTTAATTCATTTGCATGTACTTCGACCTTTGTTTTGAATCTATAGTTCTACAACACTACATATTAATCTATCTGAGTGAGTCCATTTTCTAAGATCCTAAGGACTACCTCAAGGGGTCTGGCAAATAGTAAATTCAGTTCAATTTTTCAGTCTGATTTTGTAATAGGGGATGTTTTATAGGAAGGAAGTGATATGGTTGCAGTCTATAAATTTGAACTTTAAAAGTTAAAGATTTAACCCCATGTATCTTAAGTTTCCCTTAGAAATGATAGGTTTCTCATACACCCAAATATATAGCTTGGAATTACTTACAAGGTAAGCGAGCATTACATTCAGATTGAAAATATAAATTTTAAAACTCCTTATAGTTCAGTCTCAATTTCTGGAGAGGATCTAACGAACTTTTGTATAGAAAGGCATTTTGAAAATAATAAAAAATGAATCACATTAAATTGTTTGCTATTAAGATCAATGCTGAGTGAGTTTCATAATTTCATATTTATTAATACCCACTGTGTAAATTATAACTACTACAACTCTGCTTCTTCCTCTTTCTTTTTCTTTCTCTTTCTTCTTTTCTATGAATTTGTCTTTATACAAAACTGAAGTCTTCCATTATTAAAACTTGAGGTGAACTTTAATACGCCCGTGTCATTTAATCTTCTCTTTGTGAGTTTGTAGATATCATAGATGAAATATTCACCGATCCTCATCTCCTAGTTCTCACCAGCAAACAAAGGAAGGAATGGAGTGTAGATGTGGAG
This sequence comes from Pseudocheirus occidentalis, assembly GCA_028646575.1. Classification (NCBI taxonomy): domain Eukaryota; kingdom Metazoa; phylum Chordata; class Mammalia; order Diprotodontia; family Pseudocheiridae; genus Pseudocheirus; species Pseudocheirus occidentalis. Next base: position 242,266,128 of record CM053594.1, read on the forward strand.
GAGTGAGGGCAGGAAAGGAAGAATGCCTCAGGAGACATCATGTGAAACAATTGCCTGTGGCAAAGACTAAGAAATCTTCTTAGTGTTCCCTTGTGCAATTTCTTTAAAAAAATATTATTTTTCCCCCCAAAATTCTCATCTCTCCTCACCTCACCCTGGCTGATCTTTGTTTTGAAAGAGGACCAATAAATGACATAGAGGGTAGTACCTTGATTTGAGTGTGAATTAGATTTGAGTAAGGCATAGCTATACAAAGTCACCAGGCTCACTCTCTCTTCTAGAATCATCTAAGTTTAGCGACAAGGCAAACATCAAAATAACTGGCAAGGACCCAGGATACATTGGATAAGTTTGTCATCTTTGATGTCTAACTAAACTCAAAGCACTCCAACAGTGCCTGTTTCTGCCACCTTCATGGCTGTTGGAACAAATTGTTCTCATCTACCCATTCCATATTAATAAGTCTTCACATGCTCGGGACAGACTCCCTAACTTGCCAACTGGTTTGAGATCTGTTGATTATCCTCAACCTGGTTTGAAGTGTATAGGAAGTTCAAGGAAGACTAGCATCTCTGGTGTGAGGGCATACTAAGCCCTTTTCATGGCTGCTTATCCCAACTTTGGAGTCCACCTTTTATCCAATTCTCACCTGTGGCTCTAGGAATCTGTAGTATGCTTAATCACCACACCTAGTGAAATATTCTTGGCAGATGGGCAAGACATCACCCCTACCCCTTCAGAGAAAACCAGGAGAAAAATACTCCTCATTTTTCAAAAGTACTTACTAATAACGTATTAACCAAGTAAAGCTTTTCATCTTAAGTTGCTTCATTCAACCATCCAAGGTGTTTCTGCAACATTTCTCTTTGACTTTTTTTTTTTTGCTTTTTAGAGGGCAGTTGGGGTTAAGTGACTTGCCCAAGGTCACACGGCTAGTTTTTGTCTTAAGTGTCTGAGGCCGGATTTGAACTCAGGTACTCCTGATTCCAGGGCCGGTGCTCTATTCACTGTGCCACCTAGCCGCCCCTCTCTTTGACTTTTAATATTAGCCTACGCAAAATATAGAGGAGCAGATATGCTGAACAATTATTCTTAAAATTCAACTAAAGGCAAATATAAAAACATAGAATATCAATAATATAGAATTACATGTTTATGTTTACCTTAGTTAATGCTTCCAAACAATGTAGGAAAAAGAACAATAATTTATATTGCCTGTGAGTCTAATAGATCTTGAGCTACAAAACAAGTAATGTTTACTAAAAGTTTCCTCAAGTCCAAGAAATACAATAATCTCCTTTCCATTCTTTGAACTGCTATTTACCATTTTATTCATTGCCCAACTCAAATGCTACCTTTCCCATGAAGCTTTTTCTTAATCTCCCCAGACAATAATGACAATTTTGCATGCATCTCTTGTCACATTTTACTACACTTTTCTTGTTATACTGTGGACTCATTTACTCCACCTTCATCTTATCACCATGCCTAGACTCTAAGTTACACAAAAGCCTGGGATGTATATTATGGAAACTATACATCACCCTAGCACTTAGCTGAATGATCTACACTGAAAAGTTTTAAACAAATGTTGTACAAATTAATTAATCTGTTATAGGAAGAATTATTTCTTGCAAAATTTTAGTTAGCAGGAAACTTATAGAGTATCTATTTATTAGTCAATAAGTCTGCTATTTCTATTTTTCACAACATAAGCATCAAATCAAGAACAGTGATATGTTTTCATTTCAAGACCATACTTAATGCAAGGCTTCTAATGCCATAGACACACATCTATACCCACACACATGTGTGTGGGTATAGATAGATAGATAGATAGATAGATAGATAGATAGATAGATAGATATGTATGTATATATATGTATATAAATATACACATACACACAGGTACACACATATTCATGTATACATGGAAATAATATGTCAAACATAATGGGAAAAAGGATAACATTAAAGCAGATTATACTTGGAAAAAAGTTTCAATTTTCCTTAAATATCTAGATAAAGTACTTATTAAAGTACTTATTACAGTTATGCAAAATAATCTGTTTTATAAAGTTGCTTCATTAAATAGCATTTGGTAATCAAGTTTTAAAGGGAATATGTGAAGTTTAATTGTAGTTTTGACTTGGCAATGATGCCTTCTAATTCAATGTGATTCTTCTCTCTCATAACATTGATCTTTATTATATAGGAGACTTTGAGTATCTCAATGAACTTCATATGCCACCATATAATTAGACATTTCACAACTACACATTATAAATTACTATTATTCTGGGTTTTTTTGCAGGTACCAATGGTGCAACTCCTGTGATATCTTTAAATTCCCTCGTTATTTCACTCCCTTGATTATCTGCATTTCTATATGATTTTACTTGTATATCATTTCTCTTATCAGCCTTTTCTAGAGTTACCCACAACCACCACTTAGATCCAAGCCCCAATCACCCTCCTTGTTGGCCTCTATGCCTGTAGTCAAAATACCTCATGAATTATAATTCAGCGATGTTCTAGAATCATTCTTCTTAAGGCATCACTTTGACTATGGCCCCAATTTTTACAGTCTTATACATTCTCAATTCCTTCTGCCAAATTTGAGCTAGTGCCAATTTGTTTTAAGATTTTCTGCCAATTGCTTTCTTCCACCTCACTGCCTTTACATCCCATTGCTCTCTGACTTGGAATCAAACTCTGCTTCAGACACAGGACCTGGTCACATCTTTAAAATTCAACATGTTCACTGCCGTTTTGGGGGGTTAAAAATGTTACTCATAGTCCCAAAATTCCAACTTTTCATGAATCTTTATACTTGTCTAATTTGAAAACTGACTCTATTCATTTAAACATTTTTTAACAACTCCTAGAAACTATGTATATGAATTGGCCACCTCCATAAAGTGACAGCATATTTTATGGGGGTGGTGCTCCACACACGTATGCTGTCCCCTCAAAAAGACTTTAGTGCAGTTCTAAGTCTAAAACGGCACTAAACCTTTTGGGACACTATGTATTTATTCTGCACATATTATGGCAGAGTATATTTCTTTTTTTCTCTCTATGACTGTCAGTTCTAGAAACTTGTTCTGTGTTTAAAGAATACTCACTAATAGTGTGCTCTTCCATACCCACGAAGACTAGATCTACTTGCTTGCCATCATATATACATATATAAAATACATACATATGCACGCATGTTTATATACATATTGTATATATATACATATGTATGTATATATATATATGTGTTTGTGTGTGTTTATTTATGGTATATGTTGCTCTTACCCTGTTATCTACCCTCCTACTCAACGAATCTGGTGATACAGTGAAATGGCTAGTTGTGGTTATGGGACAGCTTTTCTTTGTATAAAACTAAGTGGTTTATGAGGACTCACAGCTTCCCTGAAAGAAGAATCAAGGGCACTCAATAAATGTTGATGACAAACTAATGAGATATTAAAAGACTGGATAAGAATAACAAGAACTTAGCATGAGGACAGCTCAGATACTATTCTAGATTAACTAATTTGATGCAGTGTCTCCTGTTTCCTGTGATCAAGTGTCAGATTTTCAGTCTGCCTTTTACATATTCTTGAAACCTTCTCTTTACTTAAGAAAAGACCTTAATAAGGCTGGCACTGCTGGTGGTGAACAATTTTCTGCTAAATTAATTTGTTAGAAGAAAACTCCCACTGCCACACAGAAGTGCACTGTTTGCATGCTCCAGAAATTTCAGCACTAGGGTAAGCCATTTGAGGTGATGAAATTGGCAGTGCATCCTAGAGATAATGGGGATCACTTGAGACTTATGGCACAATTTAAACAGATAAAGGACTCTTTCAGAGTTACACTGGAGGAAGAGAGAGGGGGAAGGTGAGGGGGAGAGAAAGAGGGAGAGAATGAGAGAGGGAGAAAGGGAGAGAAAGGGAGAGAGAAAGAGGGAGAGAGAAAGAGAAGGAGAGAGGGGGAGAGAGAGGGAAAGAGGGGAGCAAGAGAGAAAAGGAGAGAGGCTGTGCAAATTAAGGTATTCATGGGATTAGCTTAATCAAGTTAAAAGAAATGAGAAATGTATACTCTTATTACATGTAGAGAACAGGGCAAGGAAACAAATGACACTCCTTTTTTCTAGTTTTTTTTATTTTTTTTCCTGGTAGTAAGGGCTAGAGGTGAGATAGAAAGAAAATAATTGTATTTTTAAAAGACCATCTTTGTGTCCCATAATTCCCCAGCTCCCCCAACCTACCAATTTTCCCCTTAAGGTATATAGCTACTACAAATAAAAGCAATACTATATTTTTCTCCTCTCCTATCTTTCAGGGTAGATGTTAACTCTGGATAGGTATTCTGCAATAAATTGTAACCAGGCAATTGGGAATTCCTACCTAGAACAGTTGACCATCTCTGAGTGGAAATATTGGCAAATACAATTGCTTTCTATTGTGTATAATGGAAGTGCTAAAAATGAATTTGGTTTGGTGCTTCTTTCTAGCTAGCAGGCTAAAAATAAAGACTCTTCATTCCACTTTTTTTTGTTTTATTTTATGCTGCTCACTATAGAGCTCCAGCAGGTTAAATAGCCTTCAGAGATTTTTTGTTTTCAAAATGTTGTTCGGTTTATTTCAACTAAGGGTGGGAGATACCAAATTTATTGAACCTGACATATTTATGCTAACTGATAAAAGCATGGCAAAATAAAATAGGTTTTCTATTTTTAGTTGATTTTTGCATGGAACCTGTCAACTTTTATTACTTTTATGTGGCCCATGAAAACACAGTCAATCTAGCATTAGACATTCGCCTCTGCTCACGCATTTTAAGAAATCAAAATGGCCTTGACTTCTTTACTTAGAGTGCTATTTCACATTAGTACTACCCATAATTATTGTTAATTCTCAAGTAAAACATTCATATTAATTCTAGTTTGCTGACACCTGGCTTAGGTGGTTGACATATAGTTATTAAAACAGAGACATGACTCAAAACAATCTTGTTTTTAATTTATTTTTTGTACAATTTACAAAAATCTTGAATATAAAGTTAAATACAAACAGAAATTTCATTAACAATACTGAAACAAAATATCTAGAAACTTAAAAATGTTGAAGAAGTAACAAGCTTGCAATGTGTATTCTGTTTGGGTTATAGAACACCAAAAATATATGGAAAAATTCATCATCAAAAACAATTGGCCTTCATGAAGCTATCATTCAGATGTTTCTGATTATTGAAATGTACAAGCTCTTCTCCAATACCCTATTCTCTTGTGCTTGATCTTGTGAAACTTTTCAGATGTACTATGCTATTACTTTTGGAGACTTTATTAATGTCATTTTTGCTATCTTCATTTTTTCCCCCACTTCAGATCCTACAACAAATATGAGTCCTTCTCATATCCTGTCACCAAGTTATATACAAGCTTTATTTGTTTTCACTGACATAAATTTACATTGCTTATTTGGTCACATTTGGAGAGAAATTTTAGTTGAATAAGTAAAAATCCAGATTGCAAAAAGTGAGAGGAACTCAAGTATAAGTCCTGAGTGTAGACAACTTTCTCAAGGAGGTTAGCCAAGAAGGGAAGGAGAGATATAGGATGAGAGCTAGTGGGGGAAGCAAGATTCAGTGAGAATTTTTTAAATAATTGTTGAGACAGGGATATTGTAGACAGCAAGCAGAGGAGTGGTAGAAAGGGACAGATTATAGATAAGGGCATGAGGATAATACTGGAGATGTGGGAAAGGATTGGATCAAGTGTACATGCAGAGATGTTTGCTTTGACTAGGAGGTCTACTCTTAATTAGAAACCAAAATGAAGGAGGTAGCAGGGAAGATAACTGAAAGGTATAAGAGGGGAAAGGTAAAGGGGAAGGACTTGCTAATTAGTTTTACTTTTTCTATGAAATGTGGAGCAAGGTTCACAGCTGAGTTGGCTGAGGAAGACATGTGAAAAGGTTAAGAGACATGAGAATGTCTGGAATATCCATTGTCAAGAGGACAACAACAGATCAATTAGAGTAGAATGATTTCTTTAATGTAGTGAGGGCCCAGCTGATAAAAGCTAACAGAAATTTGCAGTGTACCATGCATGATTTCATGATTTCCTTCAGCTCTCTTCAGTAGTATGTTAATAGGAACGAAGGAAACAAATAGTGTGAGTAATCCATGGATGAGATTTGATGAGATATGACTGGAAATATGACAAGGGGCAAAGTATTCACATACAGAGGGTAGTGTATATTTGGGTTGATTCAACAAGTGGTTATGAAAGGGAAGGAAAGCACGTAGCTGGTAGAGTCATTTTGACTTTGGAAAGAAAAGATAGTATAAGAGAATAGTGGTCACTTTTAGAATGAAGAACAGGTTTAGACATTATAAGGCATAGGTAAAGATAGAATTATTTTTTAAATTTAATTTTATGTTTATTTTTAGTTTACAACATTCATTTCCACAAGATTTTGAGTTACAAATTTTATCCCGGTCTTTCCCCTACCCACCACCCCAAAACAGTGATCCCACTGAATACCCCCTCCCTCAATCTCCTTTCTCCTATATCTTCCCGCATTCCTCTCAGACTTTCAGGGAGGGCAAGATGGATCTTCATACTCCAGTGCCTGTATAAGATAGAATTATTTTTTAAAATATTATGATCAGAAAATTCTGGAATTTGGAACAAGGATCTTGTGGGAGATGGCAAGATAAATATATGACCTCAGTATGTAAGGGAAGTGAAATGGAGGGATAGGTGACTGGAAATGAATGGATTGAGGAACCAGAAAGTGAAGGTATTTGAGAGAGCATCACTATGGTTGTTGAACTCCCTTATCTGAGGGCAGGAGAAGGGTGGGAGAGTAAAATTCTAGCCAGGCACTTAACACTGTAAGGAAAGAAGGGATATGTCCTGAGTCTTTATCAAACACAACCAGCATCTTAGGTGATAAATTTGGATAATTTGAATTTCAACAGAAGAGAAGTTGCTTAGTATAGGTGGTAGAGGAGGAGGCTACAAGTTGCAATGACAAACAAAGACTTTTCTGACTTTTACCATAGTCAGTGAGAGAATATGAGGAAATGCTAGCCAGCAAAGGAAAGGGTGGTGAGAGAAGTAATATTATTAAAAAAGAATTATGTCTCTGAGAAGCCTAGAAGTCAACCAGTCAAAAAGGATTTATCAAACACTTACTGTGTCCTAGGAACTGGCTAAACACTGGGAATATACATGCTAGCAATAATAAAAAAGGTCCCTTCCCTCAAGAAGCATTTATTGCAATTGTGGGAGATACCACATACGAGGGAACTGAAAATTAGAGGAGTAGGAAGATAGACTGATGTAGACAAGATGGAGAAGTCTAGCATATCTGGAGTGGAGGAAAGGAGTGAAAAGAGTGAGCATAGTCAGTCAAGATACTTTCTCAAAATGGAGGCTATACAAGGAACTCACTAATAAGATGCATCACCAAAATGGAAGAGGGATCTTACTAGGTCAGAAGACTGCTGGGAATGGTGAAGAAATCTGGGGACGAAGCTATGAATGTAGAAATGAGGACAGATGAAGCTTAAAATAAAAGGAAATGCATTGATTATAAAGCAAGCTTTTCAGAAGGCACAATACAAACGTCAGGCAGATCTGAAGTGGGACAATTGAGGGGTAAAACTGAGGTTCATAGGCATGAAGGAACAGTGAATTGAAGATGAGGAAAGGGGGTTGTAAATTAATGTCTTAAAATCAACAGGTAGGGGTTCATAATTGTTAGGATAAGATGAGTATAAGGGAACGGCATATATTAACCATTTAAAAGATAATACAGAGTATCAATGTTTGGAGAGTCATTGAGGAAGGCAAAAGATGAGACTATTTGAGGGCTTCTTGAGTTCCACTTTCCCACTAGGTGATAACAGTAGTGTGGTGTAAAGTCCCTAGAGGCCTGATTTATAGCAGGTATGAACAAACAAAATTATGGGTTCTGGTAGGGATGGGGGTAGGGGGTGACTTGAGTGACCGAGAAAAGGTTTTGGTAGGCGGATAGAAGATGGAAAAGATTTTGTCTTACAGAGCAGACCTAGAGAAGCTTAACCAACATGGACAAGTGACCACATCAAGGAAGCAAAAAATGTTTTATCTGAGAAAGAAGGAATCTCTTTGTCAAATGGAGATAGAGCAGTTAAATTTTACATTATGCTATAGTAAGTGTTTAAAAAAACTAGGTGAATGAAAGATTGTGAACTATATCTCTACATACATTATCAAAAAAACTTGAGGGGAAAACAAGCTTCTAGAAAGCTTGATGATGGCACCAGAGAAACTATATAATTCTTGAAAGGCTTTGTAGCTGAAATAAGAAAAGTCATCTCCACCCCCACCCCCCATCTCAAAGTAAAATGGATATACTGTTGTTTTTTTTTTACAGAGAATATTTTCTCATTGGTAGCAATAATAGAACCACCACACTTGTACCTTACTCCCTGTGAATGCAAAGAAGAAACTCTATGAGGTGATAATTATTAGATTACCTAAATAAAACAACAAACTTTCAGCTGACAAATATGGGGTGGAAAAAGTTATAAAAATGTAGCTTATTTGACTTTATTTCCATATTCTAGAGAAAAATAATTAATACAAAACAATAACCTCAAAATCATTTGAGTTAGTGGAAAACTAAAGACCAGAAAATTTTTTGGAATTTATAAAGTATACAAATGAGAAAAAAAATACTTATGCTAGAGGCAGGACCATTTTAATGCCACTTGGCTACTGTAGGTTGTCAGAATATTTTCAAGAAGGGATGACTACTAAAGAATGAAAAACAGCATGATCTGTGTTTTAACAACCACACACCAAAAAATGTGACTGAGAAGTTATTTGCAACTACCTCCTCAAATGCCCACTAACAAAAGCATCCTACATGAAAACAGCAAGAACAATTTTCCAAGTAATTTTCTACAGAAGATCCATTCGTTGTCTTCATAAAACTGCCTGAGCATTTTAGATGATACAAGATTTAGCTTTATATTTTATTTATTGACATTTTAAAAAGAAGTATTTGAGATAGCAAGGCCTTGAAATATCTTCTGAGAGAAGGTTTTTTTCTCACACATATACCAAGTTCACACAATACATCATGGCAGATGTGACAAAGAGTTAACTGTAGAGTGATTTGTTAAGAATTTATAACAAGTGAGATGTTCAGCACATGCATGTTTATCAAAGGCCTTCAGCAGTGTTACAGAAAGCCTCTTTCTATATTTAAAAACATAACTTCCTTTCAATGATTACTTTTTCCACATACATACATACACACACACACACACTTACACACACAAACATATATGTGACAGCATATTAAATATATTGAATCAGTATTGAGCAACCTTAGTGTAAATTCAAAACAAAATATGAAAATGTCAGTTAAAACAACTATACTGGGAGAAAGAAGGAGAAAAGTAGATAAAAGAACAAGAGTAATCGGACTACGAAGGACCTTGGACAGACAGGCCTACAATTATTCAATTAATGTGCTTGTCCTGCTATAGATACATAATAAAATGTGCCAGAAATCAATGAGGAGGAAGAAAAGATTAGGTTGTACTGCTTTTGGGAAATCACACAGTGTTTTCAATGTTCTCAAAAGATATTCATGCTAAAAAAGTTGATCTCTTTAACTTTAATACTTATCCAGCAATATTATATGGTTGCGTGTCATGTAATATCATGATCTCAAAAGAATTCAAATAGAAAATAACCTAAGAAGTGATAGACAGATATAAAGTCAATATAAGTTTTAGAGCTAGCCTGGTCTTCTGTTGATACCATATGGATGATACCATAAAAGGAATTCTGACTCTTTCCACAAGGCAAAGCGAGTGTCCTATTTTCTTTTACCTATTTTCCTGATCTTGTTTCATGAAGATCTTCTCACCCATTTAGCCCTTAAAATGGAAACTTGCTCTTGGAACCATAGCATAATCCATTGCTTTTCCCTTGAACTTTCTTAAGTTTTGGAATTTTGGCTTTGGTATCAAAATTAAATACATACTTAGATAACAATGTGGACAATACTTTTGTGATATCCACTTTCTTTTATTCTGTTTGGACCTATTGGTCCACCAGTGACTCCAGTATATGCTATCACAATACACAGAGAGTAAAAAATATAACTTACTTGAATGTCAGCATACTATTCAAAATGGCATTAGAAGTGTTATCAAAGTCACTGCAGAGGTCTCATATGACTTGAAAAAGAAATAGGTAAATAAATAACTTAATAAGTAGAATAGGTACACAGAACAAATGCTACATAGTCCTAAAGATGGAAAAATAGAAGATAACTTTCAACATGCTGACTAGGTACCTTGTGGAACATTTATGGGAAACATGGACAAGGATAATACATTGGAAGAAATCATAGAGAAGTTTCAATTTGCATCCATGGAGAAAATATCCACAATGAAGAAACCAACCAAAAATCTAGAAGCATTTGTTAAGTGTCTAACATGTGTTAGATACTCTGAGGGTTACTGGCTGCAGACACAAAGACAAAAATGAAACAGTCACTGCCCTCAAAAAGGCTGCATTTCATCATGCTAATCCACATGTATAAGTACTAAAATATATAAAGATTAAATACAAGATGATTTGGAGAGGTCAGGAACTAGTAGCTATAGAGATCAAGAAAGTTTCCATACAAAAGGCTGAACTTGAGCTGAGTTCAAGGAAATGAGGAATACTAATATTCAGGGATGGGAAGGCAGTGCACTAAAGCCATGAGTGACAGTTGTTGCAAATACATGGAGGTGAGAGATAAAATGCTATAAGTGAAAATAAGCAAGAAAACTTGTTTGGTTTTTATACTCTATGTAAAAGTAATGTATAGTAAAGTTAAATTGGAACCATGTAGTTATAAAGACTTTAAAAGCCAACCAGAGTTATGTTTCCTTGATTCTAATGGGTAACAAGGAATAATGAGAGTTTATCAAGAAATCCTGAAGTAGATAAGGAAAATAACTTTGGCACAAGTGTGGAAGGAAGATATTGGAAGCAGTTGGTGGGAGTGGGAGGGATTAAATGAACAGCTACTACAATAGTCCAGGTGATAAGAGATGGCAAACATCTTAACTAGGTTAAATAGAGAGAAGTGGGGGCAATTTTAAGATTTGTTATGAAGGTAGAATTTTTTAAAAGTAACAATTAATATATAAGGTGGAAGAGCATGAGGCATTGACGATAATGACAAGGCTGAATTTTTTTTTAATGAGATTTATGTTGGTGTCTTTGATGGAAAGAACAAAGCTTGGAAGAAGAAGGGAGGGGTTGGAGAAAAGAGAGTGACTTCAGGTTTGTATATCTGGGGTAAAAAATGCCCACAAAGGAAATAGTTTAAAATATTCGACAGATAGTTGGTTGAATGAGTCTGGTGCTCAGGAGAGAGTCTAGGGCCAGATATATAAATCTGTGAGTCATGTGCACAGTGATGGCAATTTAACCTTTAGAAGCTAATTATATGTATGGGATTTGGGGGAGGGAAGGCTGAGGAAAGAAAAACAGAGACAGAAAGATAGAGTGGCAATCATAGAGCAGAACCTTGGAATAGACCCACAGTTCTGGCCAGTATATGAATAATGATTAAGGAAAGGAGACTAAGAAAAATGGTAAGACAGGAAGGAAGAAAATCAAGAGAGAATAAATAATGTCATGGAAATTCAATACCTACATGTTATTCAACTGTCCGATGCTACAGAGAGGTCAAGAAGAATTAAGACAGAAAATGTCACCAAATTTGGCAATTGAGATAAGAATTTAAATTTTAGAGAATGCAGTTTCAGTTGATAAGAGCAACTGGAAAGATTTTTGACTAAGGTTTGAGAATAGGGACAACATACAGAAAGTAGAAGCAATTAAAGTAGAAAGCTTATTATGTATAGAAAATTATGGTAGTCACTTGGTGGAGTAAGTAATTATCTATTTTATACACAAAAACATAGACACTCTATGGGAAAAAGGGGGCACCTCTTCTCAGAGACATTCCAATCTAAAACTTAAACTGAAACATATAAAATATAGCTCCATATAAAATTAGATGAAAATGACTAAGGGTTCCATTAGTGTTCTCTGGATGGTATGGTAACATACTAATTAAAAATTTATTGAAAGTTTCAAAGTGAGTGAAGGAGAGAAATCAGAGGTGGACTTTGAGATTTAAGAAGTTATCTGTGTGTGAATGAAGGAAGGAGTAATAAAGACTTCCAGTCTCCCAGCCAAACTTCTGACATGAGGTTCAAGAAAAAGACTTTGCAGATGATCACGTTGATCATTCTATCAGAGGCAAAATAATATACCAAATGTCTAATTAAAGATAAAGGAGAATGTTTACCCAACTGAAAAAAGTCTTAATAATATGATAGCTTAAGAAAATTGATGCTGATAGTGTTAACGGAGTCAAACTCAGCAAAAAATCCTTTCATATTAGAAATTGCCCTCCTTTACCTATGATCAAGAAGCCACATACACACGTTTGTCATTCTTTTGTAACAATACACGCTGTTCACTACCTTATCATTCCTATGATGAGTCACCATGAATGGATAATCTAACAGATCAATAATGAAACATTTATATTAACTAGTCTCAAGGGGAGATTAGTAAAGGTAAATGATCTCCTTACTCCCAATGTTTCCACTTGCTATGTTTTGTGAGTGGAACTTGCTATTTTAGTCTTCTGGCTTTCTTCAAGTCCCAACTAAAGTTCGACCTTCTACAATAAATTTGTTTAAAAGTTCTTCTTAATCTTAGTGCCTTCTCTTTGAGACTGCTCCAAGTTTATCTTATATTTACCTTTATTACTAGCTGGATATTATCTTTATTACTAGCTGTTCACATGTTTTCTCTTTATTTATCCCTATATTACTGCAGTACCTGACACATTGTGGGTACTTTAATAAATATTAGTTGAGTTGTTAACTGGATTATATTTTTTTGCCTTGAATCAGTGATTCTCTTGCCCCTACTAGCTTTGAGTCATCCTAAAATTTGATTAGCATGCCTTCTATTGATTTACTCAATTCATTGATCCAAAAACAGGCCAAAGTACAGATCACCAAAGTATACCATGAAATATTTACCCTCCACATTCATAAAAGATATTTTTGAAGGCCATTTTAAACATTTCTGAATATGCCTAGTGTCCTTTGTCTAGGTCACATTTCTTATTCCAAAGCTAGAATGACAGATTTTGTAAAATACTTTGCAAAATTTTATGTTATTAAGATAGCATTCCATTGATTCATGACAGACCAATCTAGTAATGCCATAACTATCTTTTCAATAATGTTATTCAGAATATTTTCAGGAGTCAAAGTTAAACTTGTTGGTTTCTAGATACAAATCTTTTTTTTCTTTCATGAAAATCAGTACATTTACCCTTTTCTAAAGTTGCATTACTTTCCTCATCATTGATTTTTTAAAAATCCCTAAGAATAGCTCAGCAATCATTTCTACAAATAGGTTTAATTTGACATGAGACATTTACCTAAGACAAATAATTAGACACTGTCTATGTCTACACATCACAAAATGAAATGCAGATCAAGCTAATTTAATTAACATAGATAAACACATCAAATAGCTGTGACCAAAAAAGAAAATAAACAACCCACTCAAGAATTTCCCTTATTCATATTGGTTAGTTGGACTGACTTTGGTAGCTAATTAATATCCATTAAACGAATCCAAGCTAGACATAACTATTCACAACAATGGAAAGTATACTATTTTAAAATAGTTTAGGTTTTATAGCTTGGACTTTGACTTGGAAAAGGTAAAATCAAATAGCAGCAACATATTACTACTTTTTGCATTGAAGCTTTATAGTGCATGTGGCAGCCAAACCATTGTGAATTAAGTTTTTTTTTTAATAAGCAATCTTACAAAGCTTCTACAATGGCAATTCAATAATAGCAATGATTACCAGGTAAATAGCTTTAGTTTTATTGCCTGCTTTACCCAATTTCTTATATAAAAGTGATTGATAAATTGTGCTAACATAGACTATATTTTTGTAAAATTCCACAATATTAAAAATATACTAGCAACTTTGCAGGACATTATTATTTTGTAGATAAATCACATGAATTATTATTAAAACAAAGCTGATTATTTTTTAAAGATCATTTAATGCAAACTATTTTTAAGAATAGTGGGGGAATTTGAGGAATTGTGGAAAATATCAGCAGACAAAAGTAAACAATTCATGAATAAGAAAAGAGTGGTGGAGGGGTTGAAGCAAATTGGACCCTAGTCTAAAGTCTTATACTGTCACACTTGAGAATTTACTTGTAATCCATACTGAGAAAAGAATTAGAATTTTAGAAAAGAATTTCAAATATTAGAATTCTACACTGTTAATTTTTAAATATGTTTTATTTATTTCATTAAAGTTTCTGAATTTTTTTTCTATAAAATGAATACTCATCTTTTAAAATTGTGAGCTGAAAATTCTCTGATGCCCCTGTCCAACCTATTGAGGAACAAAGCAATATAAGTTCAGTCATACATGTGAAGTTTCCATTTTAGCCTCATTGCAAACAAGAACAAAAATACAAAAAAAAACCCTATAATATGCAAAAAAAACCCTAAAAAGAGAACTTCAATCTATATTCAGAGGTCATCAGTTCTTTCTCTGGAGCTGGATAGCATTGTTCATTCTGGTTCCCTTAGATCTGGAATTGTCTTTATCCTAGAAAATTAGTCTTTCACAGTTCATCAACATTACAATATTGCTGCTACTACATATGATGTCCTCCTGGTTCTGCTTAATTCACTTTGCATAACTTCATATAAGCCTTATTAGTTTTTTCGGAAACCATCCCACTTATCATTTCTTTTCACAAAATAGTCCTCCATCACAGTCAAATACTGAAACTTTGTTCAGCCTTTCTCCATTTGAGGCTGTTCTTCTCTCAATATCTGATTGTTTGCCACCATGAAAAGCATTGCTATACATAATCTTTGTACAAATAGCTCCTTTCTCTTTTACTTTGAGCTTATGGGGATATAAATCTAATAATGGTATTGGTTGGTTAACGGGTATGCAGTTTGTAATGGTAATGGAATTTGGAGATTCCCCTGTATTGGCTTGGTTTTGGGGTTGAGTGTTAAAACCCAGATTTTGTGAATCCCATTTGTGGGATGGATTTGCTGACTTGAAGAGAGAGGGCTGAACTGGGAGGAGCCATCAACTGGGAGAGAGGCCCGAGCCAAGAGAATGCCAGAAGGACTTTTGGAGATCAGTATTGCTGAGTTGGAGCCTGAGTTGCTGAGAGAAAGACTGCTGAGGGCCTGTTGGAGCTGCCCAGAACTTTTGAGAATTGCCACGTGGAGCTTCTAAGAAGTGAGGAGTCATGGCTGTGATGCCAGTATTTGTTTATCTGATTTGATGTTGTTTTGCCAGATTCACCTGCTGGTAAATGGCAATGCTGCTGTTGTAGAAGTCCTGGAAACTTGCTGTTGGTTCAGAAGCCCTCAAGGAGGATTTTCTTGTGGTATGTTTACAGATATCCTGGAAGAGGGCCTTACTGATGTGTTCAGGGGTTCTGGGACTATTCTACAGGCAGAGAGTGACTTGATGAGGATACTGGCTATGGCTTTGTTGAGCCTTGTCTCCCCAGGAACTGAGACTGCTGAGGGCTTGCCTCCAGTGAAGATGAAAGAAGGGCCTTTCCTTGGGTTTTCAATGATGAGATGATATCTTAACCTGTTGTAATTTAAGGATGGATGGCCTTTTGTGCTCTCCTGCCCCTTTTGAGAAAGTGCTTGGTGTTAGTGGGTGGTATTGTAATTCAGTTATGTCCAGGGGTGAGAAACCTTTGGCCTTTTTGGTGCTCTGTGATTCGCTAAATGAATGTACTTTGTTTATGATTGGAAATTATTCTCCATTTGAGAAGAAACTAAATGAATGTACTACCCAGGAGTGGGCTACTTGGACTACTGATCCAGGGGTGGGATACCTGGGCCTTGGTACTTTGCAATTGAATAGAGAACTTGCTAAATGAATGAGTTACATTGTATTTTGACTTTCTCTATTCTGTGAATGTTTACAGGTTCATTTAATGCAAATGCTGAATAATGCAAATGCTGAATAAATGGGGTTTGCTATGCTAGAAATCTGAACCTTGGAAGTTTCTTTTGCTTGGCATTAGACAGTTTTACAATCCCTTGGGCATAGTTCTAAATTTTTCTCCATAATGTTTGAACTAGTTCAAAACTCCACTAAAATGCATTATTATACCTATTTTTCCACATCCCTTCAGCATTTATCATTTTCCTTTTCTGTTATGTAAGCCAATCTGATAGGTGTGAGGTGGTATATCAGAGTTGTTTTAATTGTCATTTTTATAATCAATATGGTGGAAGCCAGTTGGTGTAGTGGATAGAATGCTGGGCCTGAATTCAGGAAGACTCATCTTACTGAGTTGAACTATAACCTGAGACTCTTTCTAGCTGTGTGTAGCTCTGGGTAAGTCACTTAGATCTGTTTGCCTCAGTTTCCTTATTTGTAAAATTATCTGTAGGAGGTAATGGCAAACCACTCCAGTATCTTTGCCAAGAAAACCCCAAATGGAATCACACAGAGTTGAACATAACTGAAAATGACTAAACAATAAAATCAATAGCATTTCAGAGTCCAGAATTAATTCTTAAAGGATTATATCTTGTCAGGGATTCTATCTTTTGTGGTTTTAATTATGATCATGTTACATCTAGTACATAAATACATCTAGGACAATTCTTTGCAGCATGTGAAAAAGTGATTAATCTATAGTCCTTTGATAATAAGACCAAGACCATTTCCTTTCACAACTATACAAATATGTCAGTTATTTAAATATTTGACCTAATAAAGAAGTGGTTAGGGACTACATATAGATTGTGTAGTAACTAGATAATTGTTAGGATTTTAGTTTTAGAATATCATATCCTTCTTGATGAATATTCCTTTTTGATCATCACAAGTTTTTGTATCATATTTCTCCTTTTTCTGAAACGGAAAAAAAGCAAAACAGAATGGCAATAGCAGAACAATATAGATGTTTTCCACTAGTTAAAGGAATATACCTGAATATTCTCTCTCTTTCTCTTTCTGTGTTTCTGCCTCTCTCAAAATTCACTTTCTTTCTCCACCAACTGCCACAAAGCTCTCATTACTTCCACTTCACTAAGCAGAGTAAAAGTTATTATTATATAATATCTAAAATATTGAAAATACTATGCGAATATAAGAAAATTATTTTTAAGATGCTCTCCCTTTATCATATCAAATATTTAGAAACAATCTGGATAAAGTCTTCAGTAGCTACTACATTTAGACTGTAAGGCCTTTATTATTTATTATTTTTATTAGAAATGCATAATCTATCTGATTGACCATTCTTAAAAAAAAAACAAAGATTAAAAAAAAAACTTTCAACTCTGTTACTTGCTCCTTTGCCCAAATGGATTCTTCTATCATTATGAAATGAAGATTTTAAAAAAATTTTTGAGAATTTTATTTAGATTGCTACTCTGCCCTTATTAGTATGAGATGTTTTATAGATAAATCACATATGCATAAAAATCAATTTAAAATATTTAATGCAAACTATTTACTGGGTGCAGAGGGTAATATTTGAAGTTGTATAAATATAAGTAGCCAAAGCAAGTAACTGTTAGATTAGAAACAAAAGTTTAATTTGGAAAGACTAATTTACCATAACCTCTTCTAGTCATCATCACTTTATTTATAAGTATTCAAAAACTGGGTGGCTAGGTGGAGCAGTGAATAGAGCACCTGCTCTGGAGTCAGGAGGATCTGAGTTCAAATCCGGCCTCAGACACTTGACACACAAACTAGCTGTGTGACCTTGGGCAAGTCACTTAACCCCAACTTCCCTCCAAAAAAAATAAGTATTCAAAAACTATATTTTAATAGGCCCCCCAATTTTGCATAGATAATTATTTTACTTAGTATTAGACTATTAAAAGATGATAACATTTCAAGTGTATTTAATAGGAATTAATGTTTTTCTTACTGAAAAGCTTTTTCTGCATCTACTGATGTACTCATATGTTTATTTTATTTTTATTATTGATATGATCAATTATGTTAATAGTTTTCCTTACATTAAAGCATTTCTGTATAACATGGTGAGTTCCATGATCTTAGAAAAACATGGAAAGACTTGCATGAAATAATAATGAAATGAGCAGAATTAAAAGAACATTGCATATGGTAATAGCAATATTATATTAAGAATGACTTTGAGATGATAAGTCATTTTGACCATCATAAATTACCAAGTTAACTATAAAGGAAATATGAAGAATGATGATATCTGTATAAAAATTCTGGATTCATGTCGCTTTTTGAATCGAACCTAACCCTCAGGAAGGTATTCTCTTCACCTGCAATGGTCCTGTCCAAATAACTCCCCTTCTTCTCCAACACTATAAAAGAGATATATGCTGATTTTCCTCAGTCATGCGAAGGAAAGTAGGGCAGAATTTCAAGGAATCATGACGGGGGCTATCACATATGACTTTGGACCATAAGGAAAAGATACTCAAACCAGTTCCCATTAGTAGTTATTTTGAGAAGGGGCTGGGCCAGCAAACATGTTTCCCGGTATGATAAGACTGAAGGAAACTGCATTCCCAGTCTCAGAAATTTCTTCACATGGGGAAAGAAAATGTAATTACAAACCACATAACAATTTACAAAATGACAGACTGAGGGGGAGAAAAACCTAAAAAGTCAATAATATCATGAGTAAAAACTTAAAGCACAACTTTTATATTTTAGTCATGTCCCATTCTTTGTGACCCCTTTGGAATGCTCTTGGCAAAGATACTAGGGTGGTTTGCCATTTTCTTCTCTTGCTCATTTTATAGATGAGGAAACTGAGGTGAACAGAGGTCAAGTGATTTGCCCAGGGTCATGCATCTGGGTTAAGATTTAAACTTAGATCTTCCTAACCCTAGGCCTGGAATTCTGTCCTTTTTGCCACAGAGATGCCCAATGTACAGAGGAGAAGCAAATAAATCAGTGTATATTAAAATCAAAATGAAACAATGAGCAAAACCTCAAAGAATACAAAGCTCTCTTAATAATTGTAAGACGGGGGTAAATAGAGCACTCTCTCTGGAGTCAGGAGGACCTGAGTTCAAATCCGGCCTCAGACACTTGACACACTTAATAGCCTTGTGACTTTGGGAAAGTCACTTAACCCCAATTGCCCTCCAAAAAGCTAATAATAATAACAACAACAGCATCAACAACAACAACAACAATAATAGTAATATGAAAGAAAGTAAACCACTAGTGTCTGATGAAAGACAAGATGCTGTGGACAACACAGAGAACATGAAAGGACAAGCAACTACTGAAAGGTCCTAAAAAGAAGTGAGGAAACAAAATGACTAGTTTTGTTATCTTTTAAAGAAATACACAATTTTTCAGTGTCAGAAGGAGAAACTACATTTGTTAAAATTAGTGAAATGCATGGCAGTTACATGACAAATTAATTTAGCTTTCAAAATGTTTTGTTTTTACAGTTGTTTATATAGCAACTTGAAAATTGTTCTTCCTAGTCAAAATACACATTTTTGCTATATGACACTGAAAAAGATTTTCACTTTTCTCATTTTATTTGAATAGCTTAGGTCATTAGAAAGTCTTTTCTTATGCTGAGCTAAAAAAAAAATGCCTCCTTATTTCTAGGCCTTAGTCATATCTTTAAAACTGTATAGAATAAGGCTAATTTCCTTCCAGAAAACAACTATTTGAGTATTTTAAGGTAGCATCTATGTCCCCTCCATGTATTCACTTCTTCACAATAAAACATTCCAATCCTTCAATTTCCTCAGCTATTCCTCAGGTGGATAATGATAATAATAAAGGTGCAAATATCACATGCCATTCTAAAGTAATTTATAGCTTTCTGTATTTTGTATATATTACCTGACTTGTTTAACTGATAATTTTCAAAGACACGTTAAAAACTTTTGCATTTTAAAATTATAATATACATTTTTATTGTATTTATAGAACATAAAAATACTCGATTTACTAACTCATGAAAAAAAACAAATAATTAGTTTAGTACATCATAGACAAAATAAATGATTTGCTGCCATTTTCTACCACATATTTTTACTATTTAAATGTGCTAAAAAAAGATATTAAGCACATTACACCCATACTTATGCATGCTTCTTTGTTTCTGTTCTAACATTATCTAGAACACCAGGGAAGGTAATAATACATAAAGGAGGAAAAAAAGACAAACAGAAGTAAATATAACAACTGGGGAGGAAGTGTTTTAGAGAAACTTCTAAGTGTTTATAAAATGAAATAGTAAGACCCTAAATGCATTTTAATATAATATTTAGCCACATGTAGAAAATTATGTACCTTAAGAAGGAAATGAAAGAGAATAACCAGTTACACAGTGCCTATTGTGTGCCAGTGGTTGTGCTAAAGTGCTTTACAAATATTATTTCATTAAATCCTCACAAGCCAGAAATAGGTGCTGTTATCCTCACCTTTTAGTGGGGAAAACTGAGGTAAAAAGGGGTGAAGTGACATGCCTAGGGGTCACACAGTTAGTAAATGTCTAAGGTAAAACTCAAAATCTTCCAGACTCCAGGTCTTTATCACCAAGCTAATCTTCCCATCTTTGTCATAACCAGTGGAATCAGAGCTCCTGTAAGTATTGGGAGTTCTTAATTTCTTGCCCTAAGTAAAAAAAAATAATAATAAATGTAACATTTCCGTCTTCTTTAACTCTATATTTCACATACCTGATCCTCATCTATAGTCATTCCACCTTTGCCTTTGCTTTATGAACTGTCAAACTGCTCTTCACCCCAGCTATGTCCTCCAATTGCTCGGCCATTCAGATTGTTTCCTAGGTAATCATCCATTCACTATCTACCCTGTCTTCACTTCCCATTCCACAAATAATAAAGGCTTTTCATCTGAGTGACTGAAAGTCACCCAGATTTACAACCTAGGTATCATCTTCAATATCTCACTCCCTCTTACTCCTACCTCACAGTCAATCAGTTACTATTTTAGATATTTCCTTCATAATATCACTTATTTACATTCTCTTCTTTCCTCTGATCGTGTTATCTCCTCATGGCCAGATTATTGTCATAGTTTATTTCTTAATCTAACTAACATTTCTAATGCCTGGATCTGACCATATCACACCATGGAGCTCAAAATACTTCAAGGGCTCCCTATCACCTCCAATATCAAATATAAAACTTTTTGCTTGGTTTTTAAAGTCCTTAATTTGTTTCCCCTTTCATGTGGCCCTCCTTGTTGTGTCTCACACAAGACACTTCATTTTTTGACCCCTGGAACTTCAATGTGCTGTCACTCATGCCTGGAATCTTCTTCTTCCTCATCTCTTCTTCCTTTCTTCCCTGAATTCCTTCAAGGTCTAGCTACAATTCCACCTACTAAAACTACGCTTTCCCATTCTCCATTAATTGTGTTCCCTTCTCCTGTTAATTATCACATCTATCCTGTTTGCATCTTGTTTTTACACAGTTGTATGAATGTTGTCTCTTCCATTACATTTTGAGCTTTCTGAGCACATGTTTGTTTGTCTTTTTGCCTTTCCTCCTGTTCCCAAAACATAGCACAGTGCCTGGCATACAATGGGCATGTGGTAAATACTTAGTACCTGACTTAATGACTTGAGGTAGCTGTGATTACAGACACTAAGACTAAGGATCTAGACCAGCAACACCTCAGCTGTCTTAGCTTTTTAGGGAATATTTTAATTATTCCAACCAGTAATGAAGATAATGTGGATTCTCCTTTTTATGTTGAATAATTTAATCAACAAAATAAAGTTACTTGGATGTCAGTATTCTATTCCACGATCTTTGAAAATTTTTTCATGATGGCCATTTATCTACAACCCTTAGTGCCCAGAGTTACTGAAAAGGGTAATGATTTAGTATTAGATAAAGACAAATAGATGTAGCTCAGACTCTGTCTCTGAATCAAATCTTCTTAAGAATACTATTTGTGTGTTAAAGCACTTAAGCACAAAACACTATGTGTGTGTATTAAAACATTTAATTAAAACATTTAAGCCTCAAATTACTCTAAAAATCCAACATAGTAATGACTGCTAAAATAAAGAAAAGAACACTGCAATGAATTGGTGTGTATGTGGTGGAGAGAGGTGGGAGTGGTGGTGGCTATGTGTGGACATGCATGTGTGTGAGTGTACTAATAACTCCAGTGTTGGATTTCACAAAACAAACAAAAATGTACTTTTAAGCAAAAGTTTTCATAGGAGCCATCTGAGCCAAATGTATAGAGAAAAGTCTACTAACTTAACTGATGGAAAGTAGGAATGATCAGGTTATTCAAGAGGCTAGTTTAATTCTCACTATTTTATCAGGAACAGTCATATGTGTATTAGCAAGCAACCTAGCATACCCAGGGTGGCTGCTAGGACAGGTTCTTAGATGTGCTTTTCTAAAGGAAAACAACTCAAAATGGGCTAACAATCTTACTTTAATCAATCAAATACATATCATTTACCTACTTCAGGGGAAAAAGTCAGCACCCTGAACTTCAGAGAATATAAACAGAATATAAACAGAAGTTATAAGCAGAAATTATAAGCAGACAAAGAAACAGATCAGCAGACGGGCTTCCAACTGTCTGACCATTACATCCATACCTATTAAGTTACCAGAGAAGGAAGCACCAACATCTGGGTTTTTCAAAGCTGGGGGGCTCAATGGCTTCCCAGATTCTCCCCAATTCTGGCCAAATTACACAACTCTTTTCAAAGTGAGCCCCAAAGCAAAGCCTCACATCAGGGTGTATATATAGCCTTCTCTAGATCAGAGAATGTCACAGCCTTCTTGACCTGCTGCCCAATCACAAAGTAATAAGGCATGGGCATTCCTGAAGAACAAACCTTCTGCCACAGGCTCCATGTGACCATATTTAGCCTATAACGGGGCAGAGTATATTTATAGCTCAGGGAAGGTTCTCAGAGCCACTTAAGCCAAGGGCCTAGCGACAGAGAAGATCTTCAGATTCCCATAACAATATGCTGTACAGGTCCCTTATGGGATTGTTTTTGTTGTGTTTGTCCTTTATTTTTGAAGAGGACTGTGACATCAGGAAACTGATGACATGAAGTTGCAGTTGACTTTGATTTGAGTGAGAGAAGGTTGTGTAAGGAAAGAAATGGCCATATTCAAGAATTGTTACAAAAGTGACCCCAATAATTCTTGGTTACAATTTGTTCATGGAGAGTGAGGGTTAGTGGAGAATCAAGGCTGACTTCTGATGAGGGTGAAGATGTTTGGGTTCTTTTAGTCTAAAATGAATTACCAGATTCAAGTAATCTTTTGGCAGAGTGGTAAAAGTTTGTTATTTCACTTTGCAATGGGCAGGAAAAGGTTAAGGATGAACTGTGAGTTTACAGGAGTGTAAGGCATATTATATAGCCATAAAGCTGTCAGTCAGAGATTAATTATCTCTATATAATATTACAATTATAGGGAAGATATAGCAATGTTTGCAAGCAGTAGGAAATGAAACAGTAGAAAGGAAGGAATTAAAAATAAATGAAAGAGTGGGAATGAGAAGAGAGATAATCTGTTAGAGAAGACAGTGGAATGGAGGCATTTGAACAAGTAGAGCAAATAAGCTTGGTTAAGAAATAAGGTCATTTTAACATGTAAAACAGCTTTGAAAAAGAAGACAGATGCATAAGGCACTTGAATGATAAGAGATGAGGAAGAACAGAAAATTTAAAATTCATGGCAAAAGACTTCATTTTTTTCTGTAAAATGTGAAGCAAGGTTTTTCACTTAGAGAACGTGGAGAGGTAGAACCATGGCAGTTTTAATGAGGGATGAATAAGTTCAGAAGAACTGCTATGGAGAATGGGACACTGAGTACATAAGGCAGTTATAGGCCTAGGAACAATGAGGGCACAATTGAGCTTATGTAACATAAATTTGTAGTGGGCCCAGTCTGAATAGTCATATAATTTTCTCTACCTTCACTTAGCCCCAAGTGTGTAGGTGCAAAGGTGATAAATGGTGGGAGTGATCCAAGGCTGAGAATTGTCTGGGCATAAACACAAATATAATAATGATGCTAAGGACTCAAGAGAGGAGGTCAGTGTAGAGTTAAGACGTTTTGATTAAAAATCAAAGATTTCGGGGAAAAGAGAAGAAATTAGTGCAAGGGAAATGACCTGGGAGAGAATTGAGGTATCAAATGATTCTAAGTCACAGTGAATATGAATGGTAGGTATGCATAATAGAAAAAAATATGATTTGCAAAGTACTGAACATATGTTACTTCATTTGATTTCTCCCAACAACCTTGGGAGGTAGGTGCTGCTATTATTCCCATTATTAATAAAAAGAATATAAACTACTCAAATGCTGGGACCACAAAAGACATCAAAAGAACCAGGTCTTGTTAAATGGCAGTTTTAGTTATAGTTGATAGTTACACTTCCTTATGATCAGCCTTGATACTTTTCTCTTAAAACAAAGCTTACTCTCTCAAGTGAATAACTGGTGAATAAATTCCCCTTCAAAAATATCCCTCAATGAGATCAACCTTCTCAGCTGAAATACAAATCTACATAAAGATAATCATTCAAGTGAAATGGCTCTCTTTATGATTCATTTCACAGCCATGGACATATTTTTCTCAGAATAACAGCAATAATGTTAATATTTCACAATGCTGCAGATTTCAGAATGATCTTATGATGAAAGCTCAAGGTAGGCTTAGTGAAAAACTATTTTTTTTAAAGTCCAAGGCCAAAATTGTCTAAAGGCAAGTCTGCAATGGTCTGATAGATCCCTAAGCTCTCATGAAGTTTAAATGAAACAGATTAATAACATAAAACTTGAAATTTAATAAGTCTCAGGCAACAGCTGTCAAGAAAATGACAAGCTGGAACCATATAAAACAGAATTAGTTATAAGACCTTTGAAGACTATTTTACTAATTCTTTCATATTCTATAGCACAAACCAAAAATATAAAGATCCTCAAATTTCATAGCTAGATGTGATTATTTACATAATAATACAATATTAAAAATACGTTTTTATAGCTTCCTGCCATGAACTATCACTAATGTAAAGAAATACCCTAAAGATAATATGAGTTTGCTATAACAGGATTTAGAACTGGAAGGCATCTTAAAGCTCATTTTACAGTCATGTGCAACTTTTTATGACCCTATTTGGGATTTTCCAGGCAAAGATGCTAGAGTGGTTTGCCATATCCTTCTCGAGCTCATTTTGTGGATGAAGGAACTGAGACAAGCAGGGTTAAGTGATTTGCCCAGGATCACACAGCTAGTAAGTGTCAGAGGACAGATGTAAACTCAGGGAGACAAATCTTCCTGCCTCCAGGTCCGGCTCTCTTTCTACTGTGCCACATAGCTGTCCTTCATTTCATCTTACACACACAATTTACAGATAAGAAAAATAAGAGAGTCTTAAGGAGGGTAAATGACTTTCTATCCATAATCCACGTGAGATGAAAGGCCTCAGTCTACTTACAAATTCAATGTTTTTTTTGGTTTGTTTTCTACACCATGCAACTATTATATGTTGGAGATGCAACCTTATGTAATGGGACTCTTGGAGTTGGGAAAACCTGGGTTCCAATTTCACCTTTAACAGATACTTGTTTTGGGGCTATGATGAGCCTAAATTCCATTACTGGGTCAGTATGATGAGTGTGTATATATGTGTTCATATACATATATACACATACATACATATGTATGTGTGTATGTATATGTATACACACACATATATACATATATACATATACACACACATATATAGTTCTGAAAAACATATAAGTTGTGGTATATGATAGTAATGGAATACTATTGTGCTATTAGAAATGTGGAACAGGATGATTTCAGAAAAACCAGGATTTATATTAACTGATTCAAAGTGAAGTCAGTAGACTGAAGAGAACATTGTACATATTAATGACAATATTGTACAATGATCAACAGCAAATGATTTAACTGTTCTCAGTAATACAGTGATCCAAGACAGTCACAAAGGACTCATGATGAAAAATGCTATCCACATCCAGAGAAAGAACTGATGGAGTCTGAATGTAGATCAAATCATATACTTTTTCACTTTATTTTTTCCATTTTTTTCTTCTACTGTGCTTCTTTTTTCACAACATGACTATATGGAAATATATTTTACATGACCGCACACATGCAACCTATATGAAATTATTTATCATCTTAGGGAGGCAGAAGTTTAGGGAGGGATGCAAAAAATTTGGAATGCAGAATTCTAAAAAAATTGAATGTTAAAAATATATTTACATGTAATTTGGAAAAATATTTTTAAAAATATTTAATTTTCTTTCACAAAAGAAAAAAGATCAATTATTAGCCATGATGAAACCATAAATAATAATAAAAGATCCTTATAAGACAACTTGTGAAAGCATTATGATTAATATTCAGTTAAAAATGAATTTGAGCATATTATTTTTAAAAAGATGGAAATAAAATAATTTTTGAAAATAACCTCAAATAAATCAAATTAAGAAAAAGAAAAAAAATGAAGAAAATGCTATCATGGTTAATGAGAAAAAGGTATGCCCATCCACTGCTAGTAGAATTGCAAAAATACAAATTATTTTTGGAGAAAAATTTGGCAGCATGGAATAAAAATTACAAAAAAATCACTTCTTTTGACCTCATCATTACAGTGTTGAGAATAAATTATGGGTACATCATTGTTATTGTATTTGTTGCTATTTAAGACACTCAATGTCTTCAAAAACAATGATATAATTACATGCAGTACATTTTGTAATAATAACAATCCAAATGCTAATATTAGCTTGAAATTTTAACACATTTTGGTGCATTAATTGAAAGAAATACTATTATACAATCAAGATTGACATGAATAAGGAAATACAGAAAGATACTTAGTAAATAAAATAGAGCAAAACTGTAGAATTCACACACATGGAAATTTAATTGGGAATGAATAGATAATGATGCCTAAGTAAATGAAATGTTACAGTATTTGGGGCAATGTTTTTTTAAAATTTAAGTGAAAATTTTGCAAAATAAGTTTAATCATATTTACTAGTACTCAATTTTGTTAATAACAAGTATTTAAGAAAAATAAAACCATACTCTAATTGATTGTCAGTAGAACATGGAACCAAATATATGGGAAGAAAAGAGGAAAATCTTTCAGAGAATCTTGTTGCTCTGAAAATGGATTTTAATTACATGGAAAGCCTGCCTAAATGTAACATCCATGAATTAAAATACATGTCTCTGTGTCTGCATATGCATATGCATCTTTATATATTAACATTCAAGATATAACAGATGGTAGTAAAAGATGTCATATCGTGGTAAGATTAGGAAAAAGAGCATGAAAATGAAATGAATGGCAATAAAAATAGCAGCTATGATAAATATTTTAAAATTTATTTGAATTTAAAGTGTATCTAAAACTAATGTACATATACAAATTTAATAACATAATTATGAGTTATTTTAGAGTATTTCTATATATTTATTTTCTTTAAAAGAGATTCTATTTTAGCAGGTTAGTCTATATTCTGAAGAGTAGGGAAAAATCTAATTAAATTTCAGGATATAGTATTTCAAAATATTCCATTTTAGTCAAAATATCTATGTGATATTTATCAGAGCATTACGTCTTACTACAGGAACCAATAAATATGAATGCAAGTATTACGTGGTTAATCTTGAGTGATGTTATGTGAAAACAGATGGAGGATCTCTGATTTTTATCAATGTGGTCAGTCTTTGGGGTCAAGAATTATTCCATTAAGCAGATCTGAACTATTCTATAATTTAATATACAAGTACCACAGTTACCTCAGACATACAGGGTTTTAAATGATTTACTTTCAAAGGCCATTGAGTTAGTAAGTATGAGAGGCAGGATTTGAACCTTGCAGCAATCTATCTGCTACGCAATACAGCATCTCCAAGTTAGTTACAGAATCCACAAAGTGACAGAGAGAAATAAATCTGCTGAAGGCAGTCTGGCAGGTGGAGAGGAAGGGTCCATTACAGTATGTTGGGAGCTGAGCCCAACCTCATGTGAGCCCACAGTTTTAGCCCCAGGGTGGCCCAGACAAGGAATGGCTGAAGCTTTCAGGAGAGTGGATCACCATCAGCTGTGGTGGTTTCCAGAAACATCAACCCATAAATGCCAAAGACAAAGTAAAAGGTCAGGTGAACTCTGCTGGATCTGGGCGGGGGAGGGGGGAAGGAGCGGTCCGGCCTCTGTGCCTAGAGCAAGAAGATGTGGAAAGAGAAGCCTTGCAACTGCCTCCACATGACTGCTATAGACTTTCTGAGCTGCCAATCATGGGGAGGGGGGTGGAAGTGACCATTCAGAGGCTAAGTGTTCTTGACTTAAACTGCCTGGAACCTGAATGTGGTGTTGGGTTGTGCTCCTGAGGTGTGTGACCAGTGAGCCAAAGCAGGTGGGGGAGGTAGAGATGGTACCCTCATAATAACTCTGGCAGCTGTGAAAACCCCAGCAACTTGGCACAAAACTCCCCCCTCTGGAAGCACAGTTCTACTGTGACAGAGAGCTCAAAAGTCAAAAGTCAAGTAGCTGAGTGGCAACATGAGCAAGCAAAGGAAACAAAGCAAGCAAAACCATACAACTTTAGGTTCCTTTTGGAGGGACAATAAGGATCAACAACCTGACTGAAGAAAATAATACCTTAAAAATAGAGTAACTCAAATGGCAAAAGAGGCCCAAAAAGCCAATGATGAGAAGAATGCCTTAAAAAGTCAAATTTGACTGTTGGGAAAAAAAATTATTTCAAAAGCTTATTGAAGAGAATAATTGCTTCAGAATTAGACTGGAGAAAATGGAAGCTAGTGACCATATGAGTAATCAAGATACTATTAAACTTATCCAAACAAAGGAAAAAATAGAAGGCAATGTGAAATATCTCATTGGAAAAACCACTGACCTGTAAAATAGACCCAGGAGAGACAATTTAAAAACTATTAGACTACACAAAAGTCATGATTAAAAAAAAGAACCTAGAAATCATACTTTAAGAAATTCTCAAAGAAATTTGCCATGATATTTTAGAAGCAGAGGGCAAAATAGAAATTGAAAGAATTCACTGATTACCCCTTGAAAAAGATCCCAAAAAGAAAACTCCTAGGAATATTATAGCCAGGTTCCAGAGTGCCTAGATCAAAGAGCCTGAAACCAAAACCAAACACAGCCAGGCCCCAGGGCAGTCAGGAGGAGCCATGCTGAGGTCCCAGCCAGTCTACAAGAGAGAAAATCTACAGCCTCCAGCAACTCCCATCTACCAAGGTGTGAAAAATAGGGATTAGAGAAAGGCAGCTCAGCAGCAGGGGCTCA
>CM053594.1:242296135-242330040 GCA_028646575.1 Pseudocheirus occidentalis
ATGTCTCTATGTATGTCTACCAAATATCAAAATATATGTTCTTTTGATTTGCAGGATTCTATCAAATTCTTCATAGTATTTTTCTACCACTTGATCCTTAGCAATAATTATTGGTGCATAAGCTGCAATTATTTTCATGAAGATATTTTGACAAATATTTATCAGTGCTATAAATTATGGACTATATACCTCAGGAAGCAATGTTTCTTGAAATTCCTGGGTATAAGATCAAACTCACTGAAGCAATTCCTTCCTTTGTCTCTCTAAAGAATACTGAGAGCCATCCTCCCATTTAGTTTCCCTTATTCTTTTTTTGTTTACAGTAATTGGATGGAAGCTGGGCTAAGAGTCCTAAGAGCCAAGAAGCACTTTTTGTATTCAAAATTCTAGGTAGTTTTCTTGTATTATTTCCTACATTATGATTTGCAAGTTTTTCAAATTGTCATTTTTATGGCCCTTTTTCTCTTTGTATCCTGCCTTTGAGATCAATGGTTTTTGCTTATGGAGATATCCTGGGTTCTTTTAACATTACCATTTTTTGGTTCTCTTCTTCCAGATTTCCCTTCACTTAATTATGTTTTTATTCCTAATCTGTTGTTCTTTCTTCCATTTCCTTGAAGAGACACAAAGCTATGGATCCAAGTTTTTCTATTCCAATTGGTTCTGCTGTGCATAAATAAATTCTTCCATTTGTTCCCTCTAATTTCTTATCTGCAGATTCTGATTTCTGTCCTGAACCATTCTGAAATATTCTGCTGTGTGATTCTGTGTTCCCTTAGGAATACATATGACAATTTCATCAGTTTCTAGGTCAATTTATTTTGACTTATAATGTTTACTTAGAATTATTTGTCATCTTTGGATATTTTGGGATCCCTATTCCTAATAATTTTAGTATTTTTTTCTACTTATCTGCTTATGTTTTACATTTTAAATTAAATTTTCTTTATTTATATTTGTTGGCTTTCATATTTTTCCCCCTTGTTTTGTCTCTTGCACTTATTTTTTTTACTCTTCCCCTTTGGATGGAGGATATTACCCAGGTCCAACTATCTCAGCCTCCTTCCACATTGGAGAATACACACACTTTTCAACTTCATCCCTTGTCCAGGTAGCTTCTAGGGACTAGAACTCATCCCATATTGGTGAAATCCTACTAATCATTTGTTTTAGTTCCCTCAATTCTTTAGTTGTCTAACTGGGTTGAGTTAGCATAAGGTAACTTTTTGCAATATTGAGGGACTATAAGATAAGTATTTGCACTAAATCGTTGGAGGAAAGACAGTCTTGTGCTAATAGAATCTGTAGCTCAAATCTCTGTATGGATACCAAAAAACAAACCAATGGGTTCATTTGTGAGCCTTGACAGAATGTGGAATTTGGTAGGGAAGATATAATGAATAATTGTGTTTAGTATTCCTTACTGTTAAGTGATGAGGATTTTATCTTATTGGACACTTGATTTCAAACTCTATGGATATAGATGTCATTACTCCCCTTCTGATTGATGCATAATTCCTTTTTTTTAAAAATTAATGGAATGAGAAGAAAATATGTATTCCTCCCTCTTGTTTTATTTTATTTTATTTTGCTTTTTGGAGGGCAATTGGGGTTAAGTGGCTTGCCCAAAGTCACACAGCTAGTGTGTCAAGTGTCTGGAGGCTGCATTTGAACTCAGGTCCTCCTGTCTCCAGGGCTGGTGCTCTATTCACTGAGCCACTTAGCTGCCCCTATTCCTCCCTCTTTTTAGTCATGTAAGAAGTGTAAAGAATAGGAGCAGCTAGGTGGTACAGTGAATAGAGTACTGGCCCTGGAGACAGGAGGACCTGAGTTCAAATCAGGCTCCAAACACTTAACACAAAAGCTAGCCATGTGACCTTAGGCAAGTCACTTAACCACAATTGCCTTACCTTCCCCCTTCCAAAAAGAAGAAGAAGAAGAAGAAGAAGAAGAAGAAGAAGAGTAAAGGATGGAAGAAGACTGTCTTCTATCATCAACAAACAGAGTGAAAGGTTTTTCTAGATTGGGTAGAGATAGTGTTGGAGTGGTGGTCAATTTAGTTTTCATATTCTCAAAGCCTTTAGCCTGCTCAGGCCCCACTCTAGAGGGAGTGAACCAGGGCCCTGAGTAGCAATTAATGGCTAAATTCCTTCCCAAGGTTTGGGCTTAATTGTATATTGATGAGGATGGGAGAACATAGTAGGATGTAGGAGTGGAACAAGGGCTAGGGTAGCAGATATAGCTAGCCCAGGAATTCCCTAATCCCAAACAAATGGCTCAACTATCTCCCATACTTCTGGGAAACATGGGGAAATCTGGGTGGCTTAACTAAAGAAAACTGGCTTCCCAATTTCACCATCAGGTCCTTTCCTTGTTTAAGAATTTATTTCCCTCCCCAGAGTGAAATTGCAGATTTCCTAAAATACTCTCTACCCTCATCCACTTTTCCAACCTGCAGTCTTTGGAAGTCTGTACCCAGTCCTTAGGATCTGACCCCAGTCCCATAACCTAGTTTTCAAAACAAATATCCTCCATGGCTGGCTACTGCTTTCCATGTTCTAGATGCCCATGGGGAAATTTGGGAGAAGGGGGATATCTGACAGCAAAAAACAAACAAACAAAAAATCTCCCTTATCAGACATGCCCTTTTATGTTTTGGCCTTCCCATAGTCATCTTTAATTCATTCCAGGGAAATTGTCCTTTCTCTATACTCCTTTTGTGTCTGTTTGGTCCTCCTTTTCTTAACCCCTTTGCCAGGTTCGTCTCCTGTCGGGTTAAAGCCATCAACTTCCAGATGACTCTTCAGGTTATGTACCCACTTGAATGGGACCCAGAGAGGCAGAGACAGCTCCATGCCCCTTGCCAGCAGGAAACGGTTTCAGAAGCCAAGACCTTAGCCCTTTACCCCAAAGGAATTTGGGTCTCATTTGTTTGAGGGAAGATTGATAGGGAATAGACTCTGGGAACCCTCTTGAACTCTCTTTGATTCTTCCCACTTGATAAGGCATTTGCCTGAGGCCTTAAGTCTTTCATTTTTGCTAGGCCCAAATCTCTGTTACTCTTAAACTAGCCTGGCCCTCCATTGTCTGGCTGCTTCCCACCCTTGATCCTATCAATATATCTATACCTAAATCTGTTATCCTTAAAGTTGCCTAGCCCTCAATTTGTCTGCCATTTCCAGGTAGCCTTCAGCTATTCTCCACCCTGAATACCATTACTAGTGTCTGACCTCCACCCAGTCACTCCCGCCCCATCAAGACCCTCCCTAGACCCCTCGTTCTAGAATACTAGACTATCCCCTAGATTACTCCCACAGTCCTTCTGTATATAAGATCCATCTTGCCTCCATGAAGGGGCTGAGATTCAATCTGTCTCAGACTTGGTCTGTGTCAGATTGTTCTGGCCAATTTGTCAGTACAAGCATCACAAATGCTTAGGCTCCTTAAGAGTCTACCCAATATGGCAAATTTTTAATAAGCTTTGTTTTACTTTGGCTGAGAGAAGGCTCGAGTCAAATTCATTCAGCAGGACTGGGTGTGTTGGTATTTTGGGTCTCAAGCTCCCCCAAACCTCAACACGAATATTTACCCATAGAGTTTAACAGCAAAGAAAGGGAAAGTCAGGTGCCAAAATCATGGAAGAAGTAGTTGGTACAATGTCTTAGAGGTGAATATGTAATACTACATAAAGAAGGAGTAGGTTTGGGGGTGAGGAATAATTAATATCATGGATGTCAAAGAAGATAAGTTTGTTGAAGTTGGACCATAACTGTCTGGAAGTGGCAGGATGATAAAGAACATGACTTCCCTGCATGGTGATGCTGTGAGATGAAAGATTAGAAAGATTAGAAATAGTAGATGGAAAGGATTAATGACCTAAGGACTTCACAGATTTGCCATAGTTATCTTTAATTCCTTCCAGGGAAATTTTCCTTTCTCAATATTCCTTTTGTGTCTGTTTGATCCTCCTATGCTCAGCCTCCTTGCCAGGTTTGGTCTAAGCTCAAATCCTGACTTAGATATTTACTATGTGGCCCTGTGCAAGTTTCTGAGCCTCTTGTTGACTCAGTTTCCTCATTTGTAAAATGAGCATAATAATAGTACTTACTTCAGTGGGTTGTTAGGAGGAGAAAATGAGATAAAGGTGATTTTTTTAAAGGACATTTTTGACCTTAAGGCACTATATAAATAATAGTTATGATTATGTATTATTATTATACATCTATATATATCATTATTTGATTATAAATTTTAACTAAATCTTCTGTAGCTATCATTAACTCAGCATGTCCAAAAATCTCTCTAAACGTTGGAAACCTAGCAAATATGAGGCTAAACTGATAGAAAACTTGCATGAGCTAAGAAGTTGTAAATCTGTCTTCTTATCTGAGGCTGTGACATAGACATAAATAAATAAGAATTTGTAGAAGAATAATAGTAGCAAAAGTAAAACATCAGAAATATGTTAGTTAAATATTCTCACATATTGTCAAGAAGTTTGAAGTCCTTCACCTGTAAGAATGACACTTCTGTTTAGTAGTCAAATAATTAACAAGCCACAGGTGCATAACACATGGATACTTTCAAATATGTTTAACATTTGAAAAGAATTGTATATTTTTAATATGCTTACTTATGGTACATCTCTCTTACTGAACATATGATATACAAAGAAAGACTATTCCTTAGAGGAAGCTAAATTTGTCAATGGATAGAGTGTTGGACATGGAGTCAGGAAAACCTGAACTCAAATCCTGACTTAGATACTTACTATGTAGCCCTGTGTAAGTTTCTTAGCCTCTTGTTGACTCAGTTTCCTCATTTGTAAAATGAGTATAATAATGTAAAATGAGTATAATAAAATTGAAATAATAACTTCAAAGGGTTATAAGGAGAAAATGAGATAAAGGTAATTTTTAAAGGACATTGTAGGCCTTAAAACACTATATAAATGACAGTAATGATCATGTATTATTATACTTCTATATAACAAATATTATTATTGTATTATAAATTTTAAGTGAATCTTTTGTAGCTATCTAACTCAGCATGTCTAAAACCTAAATCATTATCTTTTCCCCTAAAGCATCCCTACCTCCTGCCTTCCCTGTTAACTATCGAGGACCGTACCAGACTCCCTGTCCTTAAGGTCCCCAACCTAGGCCTTCCTCACTATCTCTTCTCTCCTCCCCCAGATCCCGTTTATTGCCAAGGCCTATTAATTTTACCTTTGCAACATCTCTTAGATATGTCCCCCACCCTCACCCCCACTTCATTGAAGTATCTAGATGACTCAGTGGATAGTGTGGTGCTTCCTCTGAAGTCAGGAAGGCCTGAATTCAAATGTGACAGGACTCATGATCTGTGTGACCCTGGGCAAATCACTTGACCTCTGTTTGCCTTAATCACTGGAGAAGGAAGTGGCCAATCAGTATCTTTACAGAAAACAGCCCATGGGCAGTATTGGTATGCTGTGGTCCAAGGGGTCAGGAAGAGTTGGACGTGACTGAATGACTTAACAACAAGATATGCCTGCTTCAAGTCTTTATCCAGTATACTCTATCCACCACCCAGCCATCATATTGATTTTCCTAAAGCACAGGTTCAACTATGTTCTCCTCCCTATTCAGTAAACTCCACTTGCTCCCTATTACCTCTAAGGTCAAATGCAAATCCTCTGTTTGGCATTCAAAGCCAAAGCTAGACCTTTCTTAGCTTTCCAGTCTCCTTACACTTTCCTCCCCACCTCATATTCTTGGATACAGCTTGGAACACTCTCTCTCCTTATCTGAAACTAAAACCCCATCTTCTACAGGAAGACTTTCTCAAACGCTTTTAATTTAATACCTTTTCTTTCTATTTATCCTGTACATAGCTTATTTATACATATTCCTTTTCCTATTGTCTCCTCAATTAGATTGTGGGCTCCTTGAGGGCAGGGAGTCTCTTCTGTCTCTTTGAATCCCTAAAGTAGATGTTTAATAAATATTTGTTGACTCTTATTGTTATTATTATTATATCAATAGATCCAAAGAATTTGACTAAACCCCAAATGTCAGAAGGATTGACAAATTGACCTTATTGATCTTTATTTAGCTTTAAATACTTTATTAATCTTTCTTATGTTTTCACTTTCTCAGTCTTTCAAAAGTCTTTCTGAGAAAGTCAGTCACCAATGCTTGCATTGATTCAATTTCATCTCCATTTATTTAAATAGAGGGATTCGTCAAAATAACTGTATTTTAATCTGGTGCCCAGAAGAATGCTAAAGAACACAATGTATCCATCAGTAACCCCATTTTTGTTTCTATGCATAACACTTTCAAAAATAAATAAAACCTTTTGAAATCTTTGTGCACCTGGAGAATACATGGTAGTTTAAAGACCCAAGAGACCTGCCTATGGAGTTTGCATATGGCATGCTTAAGCTCTGATATTATCAAGCTTTAGGAATTGTAAAACATGTAAATGAACTGGAAAGTCAAGAAAAGAAATTAATTATGAGGTTTTATCTCTCAAACAAACAAAATTATAAAAAGTAGCAGGACAATCAAGGGTTTAGTATTCTATTTATTGAAAAAAAATATTTTAGGTAAAATTCCTAATGAATTCCTGAGCACACAAGGTGTTCATTTTAATTTTCACTTCTGGGATTAAAAGAAAAAAAAGTTCTGCTTTTAACTTTCTATGCACATGTTTCTGTACACCTAGTTTTAATTAGACTTTTGTCCCAGTACTGCCCACCTTTAGGGTTTTCTATGACAAACTTTTATGTATTTTTCATCATCAATTTGCCTGAATTTTGATCTGAGGATCTCTAGCTCAGTCAGCTTCAAAGCTTACCTCTACAAAAGCTGAATTAATTACACACAACTGGCTTTTTCTTATGGGCTTAAAAAAAAATCAGAACCTTGTAGAAAGAAATCCCTTTGCATATCTTAAATTATATTCAAACCAAGTGAAGATATGAAATGAAACACAAAGCAAGTATTTTAGATTTATGAAACGAAGTTTACTGACAGTTTGGGTATTCCTTATTTGTATGGGTTATGACATAGTTAATAAACTACTTAATATTGATTTTCTTTCTACTTAAACTTTGATGGATCTGTAATTTCACCAGCATGGATACTCACTCCACTCATACTCTACCTTCTCCTATACTGAGAATCAGTTCAACAAACTGGAGGTATTCTTCTGATTCATTTATTATGTTCTGAGATATATTGTGACTAAGTTTAAAAAATAGCTACTGCTAAAAAGAAAGATAATTACCTTGCACGACAGAATCATTAATCAGTTGCTAAAATCTTTATATATACATATAGGAATTCTAGTTTGGGACAAAATGAAGTTTTTTTATTATACCTACGATAATCAATTTACATATGAAAGATTGAAAGAT
Source organism: Pseudocheirus occidentalis (assembly GCA_028646575.1). Lineage (NCBI taxonomy): Eukaryota > Metazoa > Chordata > Mammalia > Diprotodontia > Pseudocheiridae > Pseudocheirus > Pseudocheirus occidentalis. The sequence continues at coordinate 242,303,541 of CM053594.1, forward strand.
TCTTTCTGATTGTTGTCAATCCATGATTTCATCAACTATGCTGCTCTTTACAAAATTCATTTTTTTATAGAATGTCTGTGTCACCTATATGATATTTACATGATGCCTTATGTTATAAATAGAAACCATGCACCAGCAAGCTCCTTCATTTATATTATTCTATGTTTCTGCTACCAAAAAAAAAAGGATATCTTTCCTCAGTCTCTCTTCCTTCAGTCTCTACAAAGAAAATGGCTCTTGGCCTTAGCAAGGCCAAGTTCTCTATTTTAATCTCAATTTCATGGTTCTGCACCTCTTCTCCCCCCAGTTTGCAGCCTTTTTCTATCTGCTGATTCTTTCTCTGTTGCCTACAAATGGGGCCATTCCTTTTCCTCAACCTAAAAATTAAAACAAAATATATAAACACTTGATTCTGCCAAACTCTCAGGTTTGGGATACACACACACACACACACACACACACACACACACACACGTCTCATTGACAACTGCAACCTAAAAAAATAAATAAATAAGAGCTATTTATTCTCTTGCTTCCACTTTCTGTCTTATTTCTCAACACCATGCACTTCGGCTCTGGACATTATTATTTGAAGGATACTTCCTTCTCCCCAGGTACTGATGACTTCTTATAAACAGTTCTAATGATCTTTTTCTTAATTCTCAGCTTTCTTGATTTCACTGTAGAATTTAATGCTGTTGGCTGTGCTATACTTCCAGAAAGCCTCTCTTCTTTAAGTTTTTGTGATACCATTTTCTTTTGGTTCTGTCAGTGATATCAATAATCAATAACTGCTTTCTGTCTGCTTTTCAAAATCTCCTTTGTCGGATTTTCATCAATATCTCTCCTACCTTTGGATATGTTCTAAGGCCCTATCTTTAGGCTTTTCTCTTTTTTCTATATACTATCTCCTTTGGTTACTATACCAACTGCTGCAAGTTTAGTCATACTCTTTATGATGAGAAATCTAAGCTCTATATATTGTGCTTTTGTATATTACCTTCCTTCACAAATCCTCTGATTCAGACGTGTCAGGTTTCTTGCTATTCCATATTTCATTTCCATTACATTGTACAGATTGTCTTCCGTGAATTGAATGTACCCACACCTTAGAAACCTTGTTTTCCTTTAGGGTGCAGCTCATCCCAAGACCCACGTGAAGAACTTTCTTGATTCTTCTAGTTGCTAGTGCCTATCTCCTCAACACTGTATTATATCTATAAAGCGTATTCTTATATGTATACGTAGTGACTTCCCAACTGAATTCAAACTCCTCTAGGGTAAATATTACTTCATTTTTGAATGCTGATGTATCTCCAACAGCAGGTCAAAAGAAATATGAGATGCACAAAGTTAGAGACATTTCCACTCTTGGACTACTTGTGCCCAACCTTTGATAGAGCCTTCCTAACTTGTACTGGTCTGGTCAGCCAAAGTCAGAAACACTATACCTTGACTCCAACATAATGATGACATTTTGGTCCTTTTTGAGCATGAAGGACAATAGTCAATCAACCAAATTTCAATGACTGAGCATGTAGTATGTATTCAGTAAATACTTATCTATTGATTGGTTGTAGTGACTTACTTATCTCTCTCAGCCTCTGAAGAATTTTATAACCTCCCAAGGGAAGTGAAGTGAGCATGTATTAATTTTTTTCATATTATCATGGCTAGTATATGCCTCATATGAGATAAATGGTCAATTAATATCCCCTAAATGAATGAATAAGCAGTCCTCACCTGGCCACAATGATTTCAGTTCCTTTGCCGCAATATTTTTTTGGGGGGGGAGGTATTGAAATCCCAAGAGAAATCTAAGGACAATCACTTAAATACTTGAGAGTCAAATTTGAAGTATTTATATAAAGGTTAATTTAATTGATTTTTATTCTGATACTATGAATTATAGACAATGATTTTAGCTGGATTTTAGCTCCCTTGGGACAGTGCCTGCATCTTTGTTTTTCCTAAGATCTAGCACTGCATCTTGTTATAGTAACTCCCAATAAATATATTGTTTTTACATTGGATAAAGGGACTTCACTGATGATATACTCTCATCCATTGACATTCTGTGAAAGTGACCACCCCCTACCATTCCCACCCCCATAATCTCTCAAGGATTCTAACAAGCTCAAATGGTTTTAAGAGCTTGACTGGTAATGAAATGCATGCCTGTTGTGCAAGAATCAGCTAAGCTAAATTTGGAGAGACTCATTACCAGGTAAGCTAAAGGATGATGAATTCTTCAGCTACTACAACAAGACCATGTTTCCTAAGTTGTAGAGAGGTGGTAAACTATGTAAATGGAGAGAATAACCATTCTGATGATCTTGAAATCTTGTAATAGAATGTGACTGAAAATTAGACCTTAAGAAATATGACTAGTTTCTTTTTGATGCCAAGAATACTGTAACCTCTTTGATTGAAGTTTGTCAGCATTTTTTATATTATGGATCCCTTTCACGATCTGGTGAAGGCTATAGTCCCTTTCTCCAAATAATGTTTTTGAAGCATAAAATAAAATATATAGGATTATAAAGGAAGCAAAATATGATTAAATATATGTATGTGTATATATGCAGGTATATATCATTTATGTCATGTCAAGATATAGGTATGTCCACAGATTGTATTTTAGGAACTTTTGTTCAGTGTTAGAATTGTTTGCACATGTTCATCACCATAAATAATTTGTCATCTGAGGATTTAAGATGTGTGCATGTGTATTTACTCTGATATAATATTAAATAAATTTAACCATACTTTACAATTGCCTTTATCTATCATAGCCTCTTAGTCATCCTCTTTCATACTTCTCCCCCTCCTGTAAATACATAATTTGAGGTAAACATGTATCAAGACTGTAACATATTGCAATGGAAAATTGTTGGTTTTATGAACAGTTTGGGAAGCTTAAAAATGTACAGTGACTAGAGTGCATCTCATAAAATGTCAAAATGTCAGAAATAATTTAGTTGTCAAAAATCAACATTAAAAATAGCTGCTGTATAATTTAAATGAAAATTTTAATATATTTCCCAATTAGGTTTTTTTTATATAGGCTTGATCTTAAGTTGAGACCTGGATAGGCCTCACATTAATCTTTTGTGCTCTAAACATTTTAACTCTTTCCTGCACTCTTTTAATTTGTTTTTAGTTTTATTTTATTTTTTTTAGGAGATAAGTTTCATTTATACTAAATGTTGTTCCAAGTGCTTTTGAATCTTTCTCTATTTTCCACATTATCTTCATGGATTTCCCTCCTTTTGTATTACTGTGTGGAAGAAGCTAGATACCTGGTATTAGACAAGTGAAATCTCAATATTATAAAGGTTTAATGATCCAATATCATACAATTATATAGTTACAAAGGGGAAAATAGGAAAAAAACATAGTAAAGAAACATTAAATCACATGGGATTGGGGAAGAGAGATATTTGTTAAGATAACATTTGTTTGACATCTGTTTAGAAGAACCTCAGATTAATGAGAGGTTTAATCCCAGGTATATAGTATTGTTGATTTTCTCACACATGGGGGAAAAATAACTGAGTCAAGAAAAGGAATTGTTTGTTAATGAGGGGAAAAATGTGCTGAATATTTTTGTGATAAGTCATTGGCAGGTGGCACAGTGGATCAAAAACTAGGCCTGGAGTGAGGAAGACTCATCTTTCTGAGTTCAAATATGACCTCAGGCACTTGCTACCTGTATGACCCTGGGCAAGTCACTTAAACTTGTTTGCCTCAGTTTCCTTATCCATAAAATGAGCTACAAAAGGAAATGACACACCAGTGTTAGTTGCTAAGAAAAGCCTAATTTGGCTCATGAAGTATAAGACATGACTAAAAATGAACAATAACATTATTAAAAGGTGAGGAGAAAATGGAAATATAAGACACTAACTATCTTAGATTACTTAATAAAGATTTTCAGGGGAGAATCTTGTCACATGTAAATTCCCCTGTCATCTTATATATTATACTATTAAAATTACCAATAAAGATAAAAGCATAATTGTTAGGAAGATCAAATGAAATAATGTACGCTATATTTGCGTACTTAAAATTGTATCTGATACACACATACACATGCAAACATACATATATATATATATTTACATGTCCACATACTTTACTGTCAGTGATTATATAATTGTTAGGCATTGCCTGTTTTACAAAAGTTTTTTTTTTCCTTAACACATCTCTGAGGGAGAATTAGCAGTATGTAGATTACTGCAATTTAAATCAGGAAGCCAAGAGATCAAATCCTGTCTCAGATGCTTAACTAGTTTTGCAACCAGTCTGTCAGCCTCAGTTTCTTCTTCTGAAAAATGAAGATATTAATATGTAGCATCTATCTCATAGCATTTTAAAAATGATCAAACTAGATCTGTGTGAAAAGCTTTGTAAATCTTAAAACATCATATACATGCTCTTACTGCCCAGTCAATTTTTAAATCATATTTATTAAACATTACTATATACCAGGCAAAATGTTAAACTTTGAGAATACCAAAAAAAAAAAAGAAAAGAAAATATAGTTCCTGTCCTCAAAGAGCTTGTATTCTAATAAGAAAAAAAATGCAGTCAGCTATGTATATATTTATATGTTTGTAAATATATAAATGTGTGTGTTAATTTTATGATGCCCTATTAATAGAAGAGGAAACTGAGGTTAGGAAGGTAAAATGACTAGCAACCTACACCTAGTAAGAGAAAGACTGGATTCAAACTCAGGTTTTTCTACTGAAAATAGTTCTAACATTCTTCACTTAGAGCAGTGCTTCTCTTCAAATTTTTTTTTTCAGTCAGAAGGACCTCATAGGCCTCCAGTACTGAAAAAGAATAAGTACTCTATAGATAATAAGAATTTGATTTTATTTATAAGACCTGAAAGCAGAAAACATTGTCATTTGGCATGTGATTTAGAAGGCAGAATTCATATAGCTTCCCTAAGTTGCCTTTTTTCTTTTTTAATGAAACCTGGGGCTGGTAGAACTCTTTCTTTTCTAATTCCTCCAATTAGTTATTCTTCATCTCTGTGAATATACATAAACATATCTACACATCAACACAATGCATGTACACTGACTCTGTTGATGGGGGAAAAATAGAATGAGATATTCTTTTTTTTTTTTTAAAGAGTTTCCTCAGCACCATTGACTACTCTGCTTGAGGCAGTTTGTAAATTCCTTGCAAGCTCAGCAACATAAAGTTTATTTAACTTGCTCCAGAGCAGGGGTGGAGAACCTGTAGCCTGGAGGTCTCTTGTGGCCCTCTAGGTCCTTTGGTGAGGCCTTTTGACTGAGTCCAAGTTTTACAGAACAAATCCTTTTATTTAGAAGATTTGTTCTGTGAAGTTTGGATTCAACCAAAATGATACACTTGAGAACCTAGAGGGCCACATGTAGCCTTAAGGCCATAGGTTCCCCACTGCTGCTCCCCAGTGTAACACTAATGGGAGATTGACAGTAGTAAGCTCCCAAAGCTTTGTAGACCCTGGTTACAATCATTTGATTATCTGGTGAGTAACACTTTCAATAGAAAGGAAGTGCCACTGTGGGTAAGCATAAGTGTTTATTTCATGTGTTTTAAGTTCATTTACTATTAAAGTTATTCATTAGTACTGAATGCTTCTAAGGCTTCTAGCAACATGATGGTGGCATTTCAGTGAATATATTAATGAAAAACAGAAGGTCTAAGAGAATAATATCTATGAATAACCATGCCTTGGGTTATTGTAAGGTCTTTTTCAGAAGTACTTGGAAGAGACAAGTATATATTTTTGAACTATTAACAACACTTGAATAGTAATCACAAAATATTAATTTGACTTTGAGTCTTCCAAATAACCTTTTGTTGGGTAAATTATTTCTAACTTGGTCTAACTTCAACCCCTATCTATTCTTCAGTACTAAAATTTTGACAGACTTATTACTTATAGTGAAATATACATGATTTGTCTATTTCAAATAGATTTTTAAGATAAGAAAACAAGATATTCACAAAATTGTGGGTTCCATCCTGAATGTAGCCAATAGCATACAAATTTACTGTAGACGTCCTTCATAGCCTTAATATAATCTTAACTTCGCTTTTCCTAATTATCAGTGAGTAATTTTGTAGCCCTAATGAGAGAACATGATTTTTATAAATTAATATTAATTTCTATAAGATTGTTGAAATATATTTCTTTTTTTCTTTTGTGATTTTCACATTTTTAGTATTCCTTCAATCACATTTCTCTGTGGTTGTGTGTTAGTATCTAGGCCTCTACTCCTTCTCTCCTCATGTATAACTGACCTCTACCCCAAAGTAAACAAATAAACATAATTTAACAAACCCATAATTCATTTAATCTGTTTCTGTTCCAAAAAAGTCTAATTTTTAGCTAACTTCTCTCCCTTTATCTATGCCCCACCAAATTCTTGTTACCTTTAAATTTTTGAAACTCAACACAAGGCAGAGTAAGATTGAATCTGTTGTCCTGATTTGCATGGAAGTAGTTTATTGCTTCCAGGTCATTATTCTACAGTCTTCCTACACCTTGTCAATAAAATGTATTATTTGGCATTCAGCGCTGTATGCTTTGTCTGTCAATAACAGTCAAGGTAAACCCAGGAGAAGTTTTGTTACTTTTATGCTAATTGCATGAACAAAGCTGTAATAAAATATGACCCATTCACTTTTTGCAAAATGTAAACCCACTTGTAGTTTTACATGGTGTGACAATGACACGCCCTGTCAGAAACCATAGCTCACATTTTACTTGGGTGAAAGAAAGGGGAAAAAAACCACAACTGATCATTGTTGAAAGCTGTAAAGTTTTCACTATTCTTTTTCTTTTGCTGTTGGTTCATTACATTCCAACATTCAAGAATCTGCATTCTAGCCTGTAACAAAACAGAAAACCCTCAAGGTGTGATCTGTGATAGTGAATGCTTCAGACACCAGGTGCATGCTAAAAGAGCCTTCTTATCTGCAATAGCTTGCTCTGGGGCAAGGCTTAAAGGCAACTGATGGTATCTAGAGGAAGGAAAAAAAAAACACTTGAAAAACTATTTTGCTTAGTCTCTGGGATGAGACTTCAGTTTTTCAGCTCTTTTTTCTCTGACCCTTATAGAAATTTATTCTCTTGTTCTTTGGAGCTAAAAAGTGCTTAGAGAAGGCATCTAATTAACAATGACTCTGTAGAGTCTACTAAACTAACCTTTTGGAATAAAAGATTGTAGTGTTTGGGTTTTCTTTAACAGTTACTTTGGTATGCAGATTGTTTACAAAGCAAAGTAAGTATGCTTTAAAAAGAAAGTGATGTTCCTTTTGTTTCTTGTATTTCTTCATAAAATGAAGGCAGCATCTTCATCTAGACTAGAGAGATATTATCTGACATAGAAGTATGTCAGACCGTCATTGTCATTTGTCTAATACTATACTACACTGGCATAGCAGACAACATTGTATCTATGATTAGTTGTAAGAAAGTTAGAATCACAGGATTTCAGAATCTCGAAAGTTAAATTCCGGCAAGACCTCAATAGCCAATTAATGCAGCTTGTGCCCTAAAAGTCACATTGACTATAGCATTTCCAAGATTTTAACACCACCTGCATTGTCTTCACACCTATCTGTCACATAAATTGTTTGTTTGATAGAGAGTTATAGCAAGCTTGATTCTCACAGCATCCCTCAAAATCTCATAGGGTATTAGGAGCATGGGGAGGTTACTAGAGGTTTGGTCATCTGAAGAGGGAAATCTGAAAATCTCAGGAAAAGTGACGTATCAGATTCATGCACTAGGCTTGAAGTCAGGAAAATAGTTTCAGATCTGGCCTCTGGCACTAACTATGCAGCTCTGGGCAAGAAATTTAATGTCTTTCAGCCTCAGTTTCCTCATCTGAAAACCAGGGATAATAGTAACATCTGTAATTCAAGTTTGTTGTGAGGATAAAATGAAATGCTTAAAGTGCTGTACAAACGTTAACTATTATTGTTGTTATTATTAACTATATTGTCCAGACTCCTATGAGATTAAGTTAGACCATATTAAGGGGTAAGGAAATACTCTAGGGTTTGAGAAGATCAAGATCCTTTAAACCTTAAACCTCTTGATCTTCTAAGGCCTTGAGAAAATAAAAAGACTAAGGGAACTGGAGACATTGATGATCCTCTTCCTATTACTTTAAAAACAAATAGACTAACCGATGAGATCAGTAGAGAAAAATGACTGACATTAAATTGACCACACAATGATTTTCTAATCTTAGAGCTACTACATCCATTCATTTGCTCACATTATGTGATTTGAATGCTTTTTACATTGTAGCCCCATTGAAACATGCAACAGGGGTCTCATGAGAAAAGAATATTGAACTTGGTAGATTGTGAGGGTTATTAGAAATTTGGGAGAAGAGAAATGAGTAAGAATCAGAGAATTTAATAAGTAGAAAAGACCTTGGAAATCCATCAGGCCAACCATTTTAAAATTTACAGATGAGGACATTGAGGTTCAAAAAGTTTAAATGAACAAAAATCACAGAAGTAGTTAACCAAAAATTAGGCCTCCTGCTTTGTAGTGTAGTGCTTGTTTAATTAAAGTAGATGACTATTAATCCAGCAGATGGATTGGGTCAGAGAAAGTTACTCTCTTTCTTGTCTAACAGGAATCAGTTCATAGTCTACTATTATAAAACAGGAGAGAAGTAAGAAAGCTCTGAAATGTGATAACTGTGGGAATGGAAAATAAGAAATGAATGCAAGAGATAAAAGTGGAAGATGAATCAACAGATCTTAACTGAGTAGAAAACTGTGAGATGAAAGATAACGCTGAATTTTCATTTTAGGTAATTAGGTTTTCAGTTAACAAAAAGAACAAATTCATTAGCTCCAAGAGAAAATCACTATGGGATCTTTGATGGTGAATCTATCCTTGTCTTTTGTACATTTTGTGAGACTTTATAGTGTATTTAAACTGTTAATAACAACAAATGACTCAAAAAGATCAATCTATGTCATCAACAATGATTGTAAAATTAGGGGGTTATAGTAAATGTCTATAAGAACCTTTTCCAGCTTTGTAACTACAATAGAATAACCTCCATATAACAAACCATTGACCAATGAGGAGAGTTCATGATGAGTCAGTCCTTTGGTTAGTGAAAGTAAGGATTTGTTTGTTTGTTTATACAAGACAGTATGGCACTGTGAGTAGGGTGCTGAAGATAGAATCAAGAGATTCGAAGTTCAAGTATTACCTTTTAGAGTCATCTGTGTGAGCATGGGCAAATCATTTCATTGCCCTGAGTTCCAGTTTCTCCACTTGTAAAATGTGGATAATAACATGTCATGCATAGCTCACATTGGAATGCTCAAATAAAATGATATATAGAAAGCACTTTGGGAAAATTAAATTACTGTAGAATTTGTTACTGTTATTATACAGCTAGATGACGAGAAAACATTATTTCAAAGTGGAGAATGTGCTTAAATTCTGTTATGATAAGAAACATGTCATTCTCTGAATAAATAAATTCCTTTAACCTGTTATTGACAATGATGAATGCTTAAAAAAAACTTTTATAGTAATTACTAAAATTATATAAATTTATATGAATCCAATGAATCTATATGAATTAACATTTTTTAAAAACTGTCCCATAACTGATAACAATAGTTGTGTGTGTGTTTGTGTGTGTGTATGTGTGCATATACACCATTGAATTAAATAGTGTGACTCCTAGTATGGGAAATTCACCTTTTATTTATAATCTTAGACAGTTGCCTAGCTCACAGAGAGGTCTTGACTTTTCCATGGTCATATATCTGGCATTTACCACAGACAAGACTGTAATATGGATCTTTCTGACTTGAAGGTTGGTCCTCTGTCCGCTCCTCCTTGTTGCCTCTTGAAGTATACAATACTGTTAGAAAATCTGTCTTTGAAAATCTGTCATCATTTATGTTCAGGCTCTGTGACCTTTCTGCCAGCCCTGCAATTACTCAAGGACTACAACAGGTTGGAACCTATTTTTTTTTTGGTACCAGTGTCACTATGGGACTTCGCCCCAGCTCTGACCCTCTTCAGGCCTCATTTCCTGCATCAAAACGTTATCATTTCATTTGATGGATATCAGAAGAGTAAACCTGAGCAAATACATTCAGCAAGGGAAAACAAACAAACAAAAAAACACCTAGGAAATCACAGGGTTATAGGCAGAGGCTACTAATATTTCTCCTTTGTTCAGCGACTTTATTTAGTATAGTTCATTCTTCTCTGACCCAGAAACTTCTTTAACTACTCTGCTCTGGTAAATCTGTCCCCCAGCGTTCTGGGGGATGGGTATATTACTTGACAGGTGTCCATCAGCATTTACTTCAAATGTTTCCTTCCTGTAATCTCTTGTATTTACGTTATGATGTAATAGCTTAAAATAAAACTTATCTAGGAGAGATTCTTCTTCTTGAGAAAACTTGTGGAAATATTTTAATTTGTCTTTGTTCTATTCCAGGCTTGGTTACCTGAATTTACTTGTCTATATGTCAATATAATTAGGTGAAAGTGAGACACAATTAGATCAGTCTTAGAAATGGTAAAATATCTCTCACCAAATAACAAGTCCTTTCGAAAGCTCTTTACATTTCTCAAATTTGTTTCACCTCTGTGATACCAAAAATCTGTTTAGGGAGTGTTAAGGGAAGAATTCTTGAAAGGTATAATGCTTGAAAGAATGCTATTATAGGAACAAGTATTGCTCTTAAAAAAAAATTCTGGTCATTACTTTTGTTGACTACTCAATAATATTTTATCATAAAAAATATTATGATCTACTGTCCCATAAGTAGACCTAGCAGAATATTTTTTTAAGGGAGGAAGCACAGAAAATAGATTTTGCACCACAAAAATAAGTGGTGAGATTAAAAAAATAATAATGAGCAATGAATAAGAGTTCATGTTTCTGGAAATTGATTAAAACAATGTGTTTGTAGTGGAGATATGAATAAAATATGAGAATAAGCACTTGAGCACAAGAGAAAAAAGGAACAAGAAGATAAAAGAAACAATTAAATTATTCAAAGCATAATATTTACCAGGTTGTTAAAATATTTGATCTTAAATTTTATTTAGTTCAATTAATTTGTGAGTACTTTTATATTAGTAAGCAAAATTTATTAAAGAATTATTTATATTTTACAGATAGGCTGGTGTTCCAAAGAATTTGAAATTTTACTGGAGGGTTGAAGAATCCTGGCAGAGTAAAGAATTCAGTATTGTTTTTATATATCTATCTGATTGGAGTCTAGAGCTAGATAAAATGCATTCTAAAATGAATATGTAAATCAAGTAGCTTTTTAATTATAAATGTTGTTATATTCACCAATAAGCAAAATTATATGATTTATTTGATCATATAATATGAATGAATCTTCTATCTCCTTAATGAATTCCTGTTTACATTCTCTTGGGCAGCCAGGTGGTACAGTAGATAGAGGACCATACCTGGAATCAGGTATGGCCTGAGTTCGAATCCAAGCTCAGACATTAAATAAGTATGTGTCCCTAGCCAAGTCACTTAACCCTATTTGGCTCAGTTCCTCATCTGTAAAATGAGCGGGAGAAAGAAATGGTAAACCAGTTCAATTTCTTTGCCAAGAAAATCCCAAATGGCATCACCCAGAGTCAGACACAACTGAAGAACAATAAACATTCTCTTCCATAATACAGTCTCTCCCTGCATTCTGAGCCATCTCTAATTGTCCTGAGTGATCCCTGACCACTGGACCCAGATGGCTTGGATGAGCAGGAGAAAGAAATGGTAAACCAGTTCAATTTCTTTGCCAAGAAAATCCCAAATGGCATCACCAAGAGTCAGACACAACTGAAGAACAATAAACATTCTCTTCCATAATACAGTCTCTCCCTGCATTCTGAGCCATCTCTAATTGTCCTGATTGATCCCTGACCACTGAACCCAGATGGCTTGGGAGGATAAAGTCAGTGATGACTTTGCACAACTCTCCCTCATTCAAATCCTTTTCAACTGCAAGTCATGTCATCATCTCCCAGATGCCATGGTCCTCTTCAAGAACGAAGGACAAACCACAACCTTATTCCATATTGTGCTATTTTTATTTTTAATATAGCCACAGTGAACTTTCATTTTTTGAGCAACCAAATATCCAGAAAATTCAAGAAATTATTACTTTTCATGAATAAAGTAATATGAAAGTAAATAAGCTGAGAACAAGATAGTCAAAAAAGTAACTTTCAGGTATGACATCACCTCAATATAAATTTATCCTAATCCCCTCCCCATTCTTTACCTTTAGTTCTTAACAATAATAAGTTTCCACATTAGTTTTTTCAAAGCACCAGAAGGTCCTAATAAAGCTTTGGAATCATTCAAGAAAAGTTAAATTTCTTTCAATATCATTCTCATGTTAAATTCCTTTTATTGTATTCAAATTATTTGGGAAATGGTAATATAATCTCCAAGGCAAATTTCAGTTTGCTTGGATACAAAAAGCTACAAAATTTTAATAATTTTTTTCTAATTTGACACTACCAAAACAACTAAAATTATGAAATCATGTATTATACTGATAACTCATACAAAATAATTGAGGCTATTTTTTTACATTTAGTTGTGATTTGTCCTTCATTCTTGAAAAGGACCTTGCCATGACTTGCAAGTGACATTGATTTAACTGAAGAGAACAGTGCAAAGTCACCAGCCTCACTCCTCTAGAGCTATCTGGGTCCAGTGGCCAGATATTCATCAGGATTACTGGAGATCACCCAGGATGCACAGGGAGACCTTGGCCCTTTCAAGCTAAGGTCCTTTTCAAATTCTCACTTTGAGTGAGATAACACCTGTTCAATGAATATGCCTCTTTAAGAAGTGAGTCAAGGGATGGCCCCTTTAATTAAACAATCAATCAATCAATTAATTAATTAATCATGTGTTTTGACATATCTCTTCTATATAATTTTTTTATGTTTACTTGTTTAATCCAAGTGTAGGAGTTTACATTTATCTGTGATAATTTCATGTTATTAGAGTGGACATATTATTCTAGACTATTGAGATCTTTTTGGATCTTCACTAATTCAAAATATGAAACCCTACTTTTTCTTTTCCCTTTCCTTCCTTCCTTCCTTCCTTTCTTCTTTCTTCCCTTCTTCTTCTTCCCTTCTCCCTTCCTTCCTTGAATTGGGGTAAAATGACTTGTCCAGGGTCACATTCTTATTATGTGTCTGAGGCTAGATTTGCACTCACATCCTCCTGATTTCAGGGCCAATTCTCTACCCTTTGCTCTACTAGCTGCCGTGATCCCTGCTTTTTCAATATCATATGCAAAATGAATAAGCATGACATTAAAGCAAATTTTGTAAAGGGCAAAGGCAGAGTAAATATTAAAAAGTCCAATAATTCAGCTCAATAAATATATTGTCTATCTGGACCTAAGCACTGTACTACGTAGGTTCTGAAGATGCTTAAGTTAAAATAAAAAACCATTTCCTGACCTAAAGGACATTATAATCTAATGAGTAATAAGAATGTAAAATATTTTTTCATATTTTATGATTATAAAAAGATTGTAATAGCAGCTGTTGTTATGAAAATAGTCAAAAGTGGAATTATTTTGTTAGTTTTGAGTGTGATAATTCCAGTAGAAATGTTGGGTTAGTGTTATGCTGGGTCGTGATTTTCTATGCTTGTGCTGAGAATGTTTCTTGAAGTGATAGCTGTTGGAAAGTTTAACACCTAGTTATAGAACAAAAGTATAGTGTCTTGATGCTTTCAGATTACATTAAAATGTTGAAGCTATAGTTTTAACTATAAACCACATATCAAAACTTGAACATGATTATTTTCCAACCCCCTTTCTTTGTCTCCTTGGTTTTAGTGCTATTATCCCCCTCCTTGTGCCCATTTTACAAAATCTCTTCCCTTTTTCTCCTTTTCTCTGCCCATACTTCTGTTGAACAGGTCTTCTTTATTTCTACTTCCTTAGCAAATGGCATTTCTATCCCTGTTCTTTCTTATCATCTGTATTCAGCATTCTGCACCAGTCCAACATTTCAGCCACTGGGATATAGATATAGAGGTCTTCAGAATGTGCATTTAAAAAAAATCATATTAAACATTATTTGCTTTGATTGGTGCTTTTTGCCCCTAAGAAAATCTAAATGGCCATATCATAGCTTTACTACAGGGTTACATGCCTTCTCATGTTAATCACCATAGTCAAAACCCCTTGAAACAGCCCTTTATGTGGACTTTCAGACTTTATATCTGGTCAGACAGAGTAACATATTAAAAAAAAAATCATTTGTATAATAAACTGAAGAACAAATCCTAAGGGGCCTGGATCCCTCTTCCCAAATGGAAGAAAGCTGGAGGGCACACAGGCCACCCCATGGGACCTAAGTCCCTCTTTCCACAGGGGAAGAAAATGGGAGGGAGACTGTGCCTGTAAGTCAAGAGTGATCTTTATTAACAGGTACAGACATGACCATATGGAAGAGACAGCCTAATGGTGTAACAGCTTAATTTTGGGGAAGCAGGAAGTAGTTTATATACTTTTCTAACAAAGGAAGCCTGGAAATAGGAAAGGGAGGCTGGAAATGGACTAATTCATAGAAGGAAGAAAGTGTGTTATGGACTGAGAGTTTCCTGAACAGGGGCACTGACTTCTCTCTACAAGATAAGCAGGATGATGCAGAGAGTCTAAGGCTTGAATATAGACTTCAAGATAAATGGTATGTCTCCAAGAGAACCAAGGCTAGCTGATAGATCAAGGGCTGGTCAAGGCTGGTTTGATCTAAGCTAGTTTCAGGATCATTGATTCTGCACCTAGAGCTGGATTTACTCTTGGTGACTGCAAAGGATTATTGATTTGGTAAGTCATTCTGTACTCTGATTGGTCAAGTTAGTCCCATAACCACTACCCTTTGTTACTTGGATAATTAGGGAGCTCAAGCAAATCAAGGTAGTTAACGTATTCATTTTCAAAGGATAAAATCATAAGGGGAAAGATGTATAAGTAATAATTTGAGGTCATAGTTAAAAAAATAGACATGTATCTATATAAAACGTGATCATCTCCTAGAAAATCTTTGTATTTACTAACTCATACGTGGTCCCATAATCCATAATATTTCATATTAGTGCATGTGACTCTCAATCAAATGACAATTATACTATTTCCATCTGATGGGGGTGTGAAGCAAGAAGAAGTTTATAATGGTTCAAAATTGGGTCAGAGAGGAGAAACTGTAAAACAAATATAAACTATGAGAGTCCTGGAACATATTAGATCATTGTGTTTTAAGTAAATTGCAGAGTAATAAATGTTCAAAAATCTCAATAGATATTTTATCAGATTTATTGTTTATATTTATAGGTCCTATTGACTCTTTTATTCAACATTCTTCACTTGCTCTATATTGTCTACCAAATAAAAGACAAACTTTTTTTGGTCAAAATTCTCTACAATATGACTTTTCTAGTCCTACTGCATATTTTTTTTCCACTTATTTTGGACTGTGCACAACCTGAACAACTAACTAGCCTCATATATTCTTGTGACTTTTTTTCTTTGATGCTTTTACTCACACTATTCCTATATCTTGAATTGTCCCTACTCTCATCCCGTCCCTCAACTTTGAGTGTTTGCCAACTATAGGAGTTCTTAACTTCTGGAATGTGAACTTGTATTTTTAAAATACTGAATAACTGGCTTCCATATGTATACTTATATCATGGATCTTCCCTGAACGACCCACATGGCCAGTCATTTCTTATTCACATCTCCAATCATGCTTAGTGCTGGACACTGAGCAGACCCCAACAAACCAGATGGAATTTCATTGTCTCTCTGAAGACTTTACTTATTCCTACAGGCAAAGAAAAATGACCTTTACCTGCCTTTGACTTACAATGACATTTGATTGCCATCTCCTTTATACATTTACTCAACATTATTTTTATTATCCTTATTTGTGCATGTATAGTTTTTTTTGTCCTGAAATTAGTTTAAAAGCTCTTTTTTTTTTTTTTTTGGAGGAATGGTGCAGAATCAGAGACGGATCTCATCAATAAAAATTCATGGTATGGAAACTCACTTCACCAATATAGATGGCTAATTCAGTCATAATACAATCTTGGAAGCTGACTGAGGTCATTGAGATAAGTTACTTTCCCAAGATAACACAGCTAGTATTTATGAATTGCCTATCTTTCTGGTTCTAAGGCTATATCATATCCCCCCATTTCAAATTATAATATATATTCGTTGTGCATTTCCTTTTTATATTGTTAGTATATGATTCCCCAAACAAGTTTTCTCCTGTCCATGTGATGATGATTTGCTATAATCAATTTCCATTTTATAATCATTTGTTAAAAAATTATTATAAACAAATCATGTAAAAGTGGCAATTTTAAAATAACTAAGTTAAAATAGAATTTTCTCTAAATGCATTTGTATTTAGATACAAATCTAAATATGGATTTAGATCTTTTTTTGATAAGATGAGAAAGAGGAATGAAAACAGCAATAAAATGTACTCGTTTTCCCATATCCCTTGACATTGTCTGGGAGATCTGAAATTACTTCTAGGAATGTCTTGATATTTGGAATTTGAAATATTAATCTAGCAAAAGTAATTTCAAAATAAGAAAATGAGAAAGTCTTGATATTGAAATGACCTGTACTGCAGAAGGGAGACTTCTCCATTTAAACTGACCGGTCATCTTGGTGATATTGAATTTTTTATAAATTTCCACAAGAATTTTTTGTTGTTTTTCTGGAGAAATGTGTGGATTTATGTGCATTTCTGTCCAAGACTTCTTTTGTGTTTAATGTTTTATTAATGAAACTCATACTTTGACTCTCCAAATATCTATCAAATTCTTTCATATGTAATAGCTTAACTAAAATTTTATTGCATTAATATATTGTATCTGCAATGCAGTATTCACAATGCCTACAGTAACTATAAGCATGCTGATATGGTTATTAATCACAAAATGTAACAGGTTCTCTACATGAGAAATACAGTCATAGCATTTATTCAAATACCAGAAGACTGAATCCCAAAACCAGAAAGTCAAAGCCAACACAGTAGTTATGAAGTTGGCACATGTAGTTAAAGTAGTAAATACCCACATTCTTAAGCCTTCAAAACAGGACAGGCAACCTCAGGCAAATATCCTCCTGTCCTCATTCACGGCAACTGCTCAGCGTCCAGGCAGTTTGCTCCCAGCAGCTCTGGCCCCTCCGTAGTTCCTGTCCTTGGCAGTCTTCATCAGGAGTCCTTAGCAGAGATTCTGGCTGGCTCAAAGAAAAAGGAGTTTGCGCAGCTGCTGCCACTACTGCTGCTGCCGCTGCTTCCATTCACCAGCAAGGATACTAGCTTGGTTCTGCCTTTCTCTTGCTCCACCCCTTCCTTCTATGTCAGCAAGTTCAAGAGGCATGGAAGATCTTCAGATCTCAGTATCATTACATATGTGATACACAGTTTACTGGCCTATAGTTTATAGAGTCAATTTTTCCCCCAATTAAAAAAAAATTCAGATAGCATTTTTCTTTAATCATGTGGCATTTTTATTGTGGCATCTTTATTATTTATAAAACTATATTTTATATCATTTAATATATTGTGGTATCCCATTAAAGTTTGCAAAGTGCTTTATAAATATTATCTCATCTATCATCACAGCAGTTCTGGAAAATAGTCATACTATAATATTCCCTTTTTACAGATGAGGAAACTGAGGCAGATAACGGTTTAATAACTTACTAAATTTCAGAGCTAGGAAACGTATGACCTAAAATTTGTATTTCAGACTCATTGCTTTCAGGTGCCTATATGCTTTTGATACTTTTTCTCTCTATATCACAGATATTTCAGGAATCCCCCCCCCCCACTTCCAGGTTGGATCCCTTTTTGTTGCAATGAAAAACAGTCAAACAAAAAAAACTGATAAATGATGACATCTGATAATGTATATTGACATTTAGCCCTAATACTTCCCCATCAGATGCCTGAAGGGAGTGAGATATTTCGTAGTATGTTCCCTTGAACCAATACTGTTTTTTTTTTTAACTACTCAGTGTATGACTTCCTTTTGGAAATATTATCACGGGAATATACTGTTCTTTTGGTTTTATTTAGTTCACTCCATATTATTTTATAGAAATTTTCCATGTTTCAAAAAATTCTTCATAGGCATTGTTTCTTAATGTTTGATAATCTTTTGTTGTATTTAATGAAATATGCCACAGATTTTTTCTGTTCTTGCCCCAATTTATTATCTGGTCAAAGCATCTTTCCCTAACTTAATTCTGAAGATTACTTCTTTATATTCTCTTCTAATTTGTTTAGGTGAACTTAATCCATCTTCAGTAGTCATTTTGAGCATATGATATGAACTTAATTATAATAATTTCTTAAAGATATAGAGCTGAAGGAATTTCACATGTTGTCTAGTCCAAACTTCTCAGCTCAGAAATAAATAAATTGGGGGTCATGATTATACAAATTGTGTTAGAAACTGGATCTGAACACAGGTCTTCTGACTCTAGAAGCAGTGTTTTTAGTTTTATGGTTTTGCTTTTTAGTTTTTTAGGTTTTTTTTTTTTGGTCAGGATTCCTTTGTTCAGCATTTATATCAATGTTTTTGTGTTTATCAAATAGTGGGCTCTCCTCTATTACTTATCTTTCTTTATCTATTCTGTTACACTCATTTACTTCTGCTTTATTATATGTATACAAATATCTATTACTATAGGGACACCTAGGTGGCACAATGGATAGAATACCAGGCCTCAAGTCAGGAAGATTTATCTTCCTGAATTCTAATCCGACGTCAGACACTTACTAGCTGTGTGACCCTGGACAAGTCACTTAAGCCTGTTTACCTCAGTTTTTTTTCTTTATTTGTAAAATTTCTAGTATCTTTGCCAAAAAATCCCCAAATGGGCCATGAAGAGTCAGATACAAGTGAAACAACTAGACAGCAATATATTACTATGGAATATATAGCAGATAAAAATAAAACCTTATCAATAATAGAAACATTATTTCAAAAAAGACAGTTATGGCAAACATAAACAGGTACTTTTTTGTCTCACTAACACCATTGTTACTGAGCTATATTTCTGATATTCTCTCACAGTAAGTTATAAACTTTCTAAGAAATGTGTCACAGGAACAGAAATCTTCTGATATCCTTATTCACAGAAAACAACCCCATATTGTCAAAGTAGCAGGATGTAAGTCAGTTCTTGCTATATAGCTCATGAACCTTTATTCTGTCTAGCTACTTAAAGTTCATCAGTACTTGGGTGTCTTAGGATTTTTCCATTTGCTTTAAGATGTGGTTAAAAAAACAAAACTTTTTTAGTCAACAAGGCTTTTTTTTTTTAAATGAGAGGGCTCAATCTAAGGACCATGACAATTTAGCCTTGCTAGAAATGGCCCCTGGCACATGTCTCCTGCAAGCCAAGGTTTGGAGCTCATCGCTTATGCTGCAGATTTCCCTTCTCATTCCAGGGACGTGGCTGTTATACATTTTAACCTCACATTTATCATACATTTCTTCCTATTTGCATTCTTACCTTTTCTTTAACCTCCATTCCCCAATGATCTTTTTTCCACTTTAAAAATCATTTAAAAACAGATGAGTAGTAGTGGTGATGGTGGTGTGCACAAGTCTATTTGTATAAATGTGCACATGTTCATTAGTAATTGTAATCACCATGAAGGTCTTTTATTTCCTTTTATACAAAATGAAAAGTTTCCTAAAAAACTACTACATTTCCAGTATAATTGTTACCATTTTTGCTTCCTTTACTTTTTTTCTCCTGCCTATTTTTAATCACCACCATTTTTAAAACTCTCCCACATCTCCAGTGTTCTAAGCAAATTTTTGTTTGATTTGTTCCTTCTGTCCTTCTTTATATTCGTAGTCCTCCCACCTCTCCAACCATTCTTCAATTCCCACTCATGTTGCTGGACCAGGTCCCCAGAGAGCAGTAGCAGGCTACTTCTCTCATATACAGTGGGCATGATATGGTATAGGGCTTGGGGGAGGAAAAGGAGGAGAGAGAAAGCAGGAGGGAGAGAGAGACAGAGACAGAGACAGACAGACACAGATATGTGGTGGGGGGGAAGAAGGCAAGGAAGGAAAAAAGGAGTGAATGGGGAACAGAAAGGGAAGGGAGAATGAGGGGAAATTGTCTATTCCCTTATATTTTTATCCCACTAAATGATTTCCTCTCACATAGTCAGTTTCAAATTTTAAACTAGAATCCTTCGAGTTAGAACCGACTTCTATTTTAATAAATAGACTTCAAGATATATGCAATTATTTCAGTCAGTTACAAGATGTTTCCTGTGATTAATTGAATCTATTGAAGTGTCTCCTTTTTGCTCTGTACTCTCTTATTTGGCGATCTCATCAGCTCCCATGGGATCAATTATCATTTTTATGCAGGAGATTCCCAGATCAGTACATTATCTTTCAGCTGATCCACAGTCACACATCTTCAACGGTCTTTTGTACATCCTACATTACATGCCCTATAGTCATCTCAAATTCAACATATCTAAAATGCAGTTCATTATCTTTCCTCATAAAATCTTTCTCACTTTCGAAATTCCTATCCAGGGTATCGCCATCCTGCCAGCCAACCTAGCCCACAAGCTCTTTGCCATCTTCAACTTCTCAGTCTCCCTAAGTCTCTATTTAAAATCCATCACCAAATCTTGTTTGTCTACCTTCTCCACATATGTATGCATTCATTCATGCATATACATGTATGCATTTATGTACATATATACATTTATATGCACACATATATTCATATCTATGAGAGGAGTATATATGATCTAGATTATATACATATATTTATATATCTGTATCTTTCTACCCTCTTCTTTCCACTCATATAGCCATAATGCTAGTTCAGAGTATCATTAGCTAGACTACTTCAAGAGCCTTCTAACTCCTCTCCTTAGCCCAAGTCTCTCCCCTCTCCAATCTATTCTCTACACAGCTGAAGAGGCATTTTTTTCCCCTAAAATGTGGGTCTGACATCATCACTTTTTTGCCCAAGAGGCTCCAATGGTTCACCATTACCTCCAGGAAAAAATTGCAACTGCCCTCATTAGCAGTTACAGCTCTTCATAACCTAATTGCATCCTGCCTTTCCATTTTCCTTACACCCCTATCCACTATACATATTTTCAAAGATTCTAACATTTCTAAGATATTTTCTAAGACCACTCTGGCCTACCTCTACTTTTTTGAATTGGGAAACTACATGTCTAACTCATATGCTTATACATTGGTTGTCTCCCGTGCCTGGAATAATCTGTTTCCTCACCCATCCCTCTTAGC
The DNA here is from genome assembly GCA_028646575.1 of Pseudocheirus occidentalis. NCBI lineage: Eukaryota > Metazoa > Chordata > Mammalia > Diprotodontia > Pseudocheiridae > Pseudocheirus > Pseudocheirus occidentalis. The sequence continues at coordinate 242,324,957 of CM053594.1, forward strand.
ATCCTTGTTTTTTTTTGAGATTCAACTCAGATCTTACCTTCTGCTAGATGTCGTCAAACCCCAGCTGCTAATACCTTCTGCTGTTACACTACCTTCCTCTATTCTTCATATATCTTTTCTATACATGGTTATTTAACTGTTGTCTCCCCTCCCACCCCAGAATGCATATTCTTTGGAGGCTAGTACTTTTTAAAAAGGCTTCTTTGTATCTCCAACACTTGAATCAGTACCTGACCCATAGTCAGTATTTAACATAGCAGCATTTAGCTCTTGTTAACTGAATCACCAACTGAACCTTTTATAATTAATTGGGGCTGCAGTATAAGTTCAATCTTAATCTTTCCTTCCATTTAAGCATTTGCTGTTTAAATCAACTGGAGGACTTATGGCAAAATCTGTGTGGCTCTAGAGATATTGACAGATCCAAGTATTAATCCTTTTGGAATGCTTTTCTTGTTGCCTTGTCCTAAAGAATTGTATAAAAGACCAAATATCACACATGGAATCCAATGAAGGTGTAACAATTTCTCAGTGGCACTAGTAGACTAACTTTAAAAAGACAATGTATCCAGAAAAGTTTCAAAGTGGTGTGTGGTTCTCAAAAGGAATTGAGTATATTGTTGATTACTCTGAGTGTTTAGGTAAAGCAGGCAAATTTTATCCAGTGGACCTACAGTCCATACATGTGTCTGAAAAACCAATGAGGCAATTAGTCAAGATCTGCCCAAAAGCAAAAGAACAAACGAAACACACACACACACACACACACACACACACACACAACCATGTACAAACTATCATAATGTTCTCTGAGGAAACTCCATGACACCAGAATTTTATAGATTTAATATCCATATTGCTCCTAATAGATGATCAATGTATGAATAAATAGTTGGGTGATATATATGTATATGTGTGTATATGTGTGTGTGTATATATACATACGTACATATATATATATATATATATGTAGTAACTCAACATAATACACAGGCATTCAAATAAACAAAAAATAATTTCAAAAGAACTAGTCTGACTTATAAGGAGACACATTGGGCAAAAAACATTTAATAATAGTCTAAAGCAAAAGGGGAGGGGGAGAAATATTTTTTCTATTAGATCCCTGCAAACTTGGATGTCTAAAGCAAAATATGGGGAAATATACTGTTTTTTCTCTCTTAGACCCCACAAACTAGGATATTAAAATCAGAGAATCCTGGATGGAGATACTCTCTAGTGTTTTCTTGCTAATGTATAGGAAATTCACAATATGAAGCTCTTTATGAAACTTCTCATATTATAATAGTTTCTTCAGAGTTTTATCTCTGTCTCTCCATCACATTGATGAGTCAGATTTCTGGAGGGACTGTCACTACTACTAGGCTCAGAGTTGTAGGTGTAACTAGGAGGAGCTGGATTTCTATATCATACTTCACGAATCCTGACTGTTTAATGTTCTCGATAGCTTTTAGCCAAAAGACACTTAAAAAGGTGGTATAGTAAGAATAATTGGTATAACCATTCCCATAAATACACACATGTCTATAGGAAGAGCAGGTTTAAAGATAGACTACAGTGGTAATATGGCACACTGTAATGCCAAGCAAAGGCAAATTCCAAGGTTCAGATTACCAGCATAGCAAACCCCATTTATTCAACAAATATTCACAGAGCAGAGAACGTCAAAATACAGTATAACTCCTTCATTTAGCAAGAAAGTTCTCAATTCAATCCAGGTACTACTCCACCCCTGGACAGTACATTCATTTAGTCAATCAAAGTGTCTTCTCAAATGGAGATCAGTTTCCAATCACAAACAAAGTACACTCATTTGGTCAATCACAGAGCACAAAAAGGCCAAAGGTTCCCCACCCCTGGACACTATTGAATTACAATACCATCCATTAACACCAAGTATTTTCTCAAAAGGGGCAGGAGAGCACAAAAGGCCATTCACCCTTAAGCTATAACAAGGTTAAGATATCTCAGCATTAAAAACCCAAGGAAAGGCCCTTCTTTCATCTTGACCCAAGGAAAGCCCTCGGCAATCTCAGTTCCTGGGGAGACAAGGCTCAACAAATCCAGTGTCCTCATCAAGTCACTCTCTGCCTGTAGAACAGTTCCAGAACCGCTGAAAACATCAGCAAGTCCCTCTTCCAGGATTTCTGTGAACATACCACAAGAACATCCTCCTTCAAGGCTTCTGAACCAACAGCAAGTTTCCAGGACCTCTACAACAGCAGCACTGTCCTTCACCAGCAGGTGAATCTGGCAAAACATTGTCAAAACAGGAAAACAAAATACCAGCATCACAGCCATGCCTCCTCAATCCTTAGCAACTTCCAGATGGCAGTTTTCAAAAGTCCTGGGCAACTCCAACAGGCCCTCAGCAGTCTTTCTCTCAGCAACTCAGGCTCCATGATACTGGATACTGCTCTCCAAAAGGCCTTTTAGCCTTTTCCTGGCTTGGGCCTCTCTTCCAATTCACAGCTCCTCCCAGTTCAGCCCTCTCTCTTTATGTCAACAAGTCCATCCCACAGGTGGGATTCACAAGCTCTGGTTTTAACACTCATCCCCAAAACCAAGCCAATAGAGTGGCATCTCCAAATTCCCTTACCATTATACACATACACACATGTTATCTATTGTATGTGTATAGGTATATATGTGTATTATGGAATGCAACATATAAACATGTTTGTGTGTAATATATGCATGTGTGCATATGCATATATGTAGGCATGGATTCATGCATGCATGCCTATTTATCTCCTTAAAAATGACAAAATCACAATACCTGGAACTTTAGGGCCTAGAAGCTAATTTTTAGGTTCAGAGCCAGCAAAGAATTATATTGATGATGGCCTCTTCTTACCTGTTCATTCACAGTATGTTGTACTAATGACCAGTTGAATGCATTATCTCATATTATGTAGTCTCTCTAATGTTAAGAGGATACAGGATCCATACTGTTCCCAACTTTCTGATGTCATGGGTCTTAGAGGTCATGAGGGAAGAGAGAGATAGAAGGTTGCCCACCTATCCCTCAGAGGAATTCTTTATTAGGCTTGCTTTCATGCCTCAAATTGAAATCCTCTAAACTGGAGCTCTTCCACCTAGAAAATGTTTAACCATTTCATAGATGCAGTGCTTGTCTGACTGACATTTTAATACATATATAATTATAATATTTATATATCTAATATTATATATAATTATATAATATAATATGTATTTCTTCTGTGGCGTTGTCTGTATTCATCTGCCTTCATTTTATGTTAAAACCTTAAAGTCCTCTCACACCTAGTTTATACTTTTGATCAACTGATACATTCAGTGGAAATTTCTGGGTTTTCTATGATTAGATTAATTAGGGATGCTGTTGGAACCCCAAGAGCACGTATACTTTTCTATTGGTCTTTTAGGCAAAGACAGGTAATTATGGCTATATGCTTAGCTAGATAAAGAAACTTTTACTCATCAATATTTGTTTCATTTTCCACAGAAATAATCTTTATGGCAGCAGCCATTACATTTTTTATAATTGAGGCATTTCCACAGACACATTTCTATGATTTTTCATTATTCTATTCATTGCCTATATTATTTTTGCCAATGCAAAATATCATTTTACATAAAAGAAGTTCGTGAAAGATGAGTAGAACTAAGAAAAAGACAAGAAGAAATCTGAAGTCATCAGAAAGTTTGCATGTGTAATAGACATGTAAATTAACCATTTTTTTGAATATTCAAGTTCTATTCCTAAAACAAATTACAGCATTAGAAAGTAAAGTACTTTGACTAGATTATTTCAACATTCTGTATAATTGCCTTTAATATATTATTTTTGAATATGCCCTCCACCTTTATGGAGTCTTTCCCCCCAAAATTTTTAGAGATCATCAGTACAATTCTACTAATTTTACATACAAATTAAGATAGAAATATAATTTTATACAAATTAATAGATCAAAAATAATGTAATGAAATAAGATAAACAAAAATAGTAAAATAATTAATATAAATAGACTAGTAAAGTGAATCAACTTGACCAAGACTTTTTTATTGTTTAGACAATAAAATGACAGCCAAAATTTGATCCCAGGTTCTCTTACCCTGTCAAAGTTTTGTGCTCTAAGACCATGCTCCTTCCCTTCAACTTAATTACAGAGTGATTATATATACATATATACATATATAAAAACCATGCATCCATAAACACACATACATGTATTCATTTCTTGAAAATGAAAATCACAGAAGTTCTATTATTCTATCTGTTATAGCTCTTAAGAAACTAAGAACCAAATTTACACTTATAGGAACATAGATTTAGAACTAGAAGAGGCCTCAAAGACCACTTATGTTAATCAGCTTATATCTGATACTATCATCTATTTCCTTGCATTTTTTTGAGTGGCTCCTGTTTTGTATTTATCTTTAATTTTCTTTCCTGTTATGCATTCTGTTTCATCTTATATAACACCTCAAAATTGTTAGCAATAGGTTAGGTTTACATCTTAAATCACAAGAAAGAGTAAAATAAGAAGTGAATATAAATTACATGAAGAGGTATTTAGATTTCATAAGACAGAGACCTCCACAATTGTAATGGGGGGGCGGAGCCAAGATGGCGGCATAGAAGCAGTAAAGCACCACAGCTCATACACAAACACGCTAAAAAACTCATAAAATGGGACGCTAAACAGATTTTCAAGCTCCAAAACTCTCCACAAGACAGAAAGCACTACAGGCAGCTCAGCTGGTGGGGCTCGTCGCAGGTGGCCGAAAACCCAGCTGGCTCAGGCCCTGGGGCATCAGGTAGGGAGATGCCGCTGTAGGAGAGCAGATCAGCTGCCCTGGAGGCACAGTTACCACATTTATCAGGCCAGAGGACAAAAAGGCTAAGAGAAAGGTCAGTGGATTTTGCTAACTGGGGAGGAGAAAAGCGGTCCGGCCAAACTGCTCCCAGGGCAAGGAGGCAGCTGGAGGCAGCTGTTGCAGCAGGAACGGCTCTCAGCCGCAGGGGCTTCCACTGGTCTGCTTCAGAGCCCTCAGCCTGCAGATAGCAGGGGGCTGACACG
>CM053594.1:242330540-242429660 GCA_028646575.1 Pseudocheirus occidentalis
ATTTTGCCCTCTGGTTCTAAAATATTAGGGAAATTTTCCTTGAGAATTTCTTGAAGGATGCTTTTTAAGTTCTCTTTTTGATCATGGCTTTCAGGTAGTCAAATAATTTTTAAATTGTCTCTCCTGGATCTATTTTCTAGGTCAGTGTTTTTTTTTTCAAGGACATATTTCACATTGCCTTCTATTTTTTCATTTGTTTGGATATGTTTAATAGTATATTGATTTCTCATAAAGTCATTTGCTTCTATTTGTTCCACTCTATTTCTTAAGTAATTATTCTCTTCAGAAAGATTTTGAGATTCTTTTTCCATCTGGCAAATTAAACTTTTTAAGGCATTCTTCTCCTCATTGGCTTTTGGGCCTCTTTTGCCATTTGAGTTAATCTGTTTTTTAAGGTGTTATTTTCTTTTGTCAGGTTGTTGACTCTCATTTCATGATTTTTTTCTCCCAATTTTTCCTCCACTTCTCTTACTTGGTTTTCAAAATCCTTCTTAAGATTCTTTATTGCTTGTAACCAGTCTACATTTTTCTTGGAAGTTTTTTGTGTGGGAGCTCTGACTGTGTTGTCTTCTTCCCTTTCTATGCTTTGATCCTTTTTGTCCCCAAAAGGGAATCTATAGTTCGATTGCTGGGCTTGCTTTACTTCCTTTGCCTGCTCTTGTTACTAGTCAGGTACCTGACTTTTGGGTTCAGTTGAACTCTATTTCCGGGGGGAGAGCTTTGTCCTAAATAGCTGGGGTTTTCATGACTGCTGGGGCTATTAGGAGGCCTCTGTCTTTGCAGCCCCCACCAACTTTGGCTTACTGATCACAGACTTCAGGACCACCACCCAAGACCACGATCTCAATCCAGGCAGCTTAAGGTAAGAGCACTTAGTCTCTGAATGATTTCTTGGCCCCCCTGCAATCTGCAGTCCTGGGAGCTCTGAAGCAGTTGTGTGGTGGTGGCAGCAAGGCCGCCGCTGGTGCTTCTAGCCCTGAAAGCAGATGGCCAGTCTCTCTACAACAAATTTAGCTGAGTTCCACTGACTTTTCACTTAGTCCTTGTTTCTTATGTGTTGATAAATCTTGAAACCACCACAGCTGCTGGTGATTCCACCCCACCCCTCCCCAAAAGCTCCAGCTATGGCTTGTTCTGGCAGCCCTAGGGCTGCAGAAGCAGGTTCACGCTAGTCTGGGGTCTCTGTGATGAACCCTTTCACGTCAGCCTACCACGTTGCCTTTAGCAGGAGCTTTGTTACTCTGTAATTTTGTGGGTTCTGGAGCTCTAAAATTTGTTTAGAGTTATATTTTATAGGTATTTGAAGTGGTTATGTGGGGAGACACAGAGTTCTCCTGCCTCTAAGTTGTCATCTTGACTGGGTCCACTTACTTTTTTTTTTAATATTCTCACATATCCTGAAATTTTGACTTACTCTTCCCTATTTATCAGGGTACTATTATCACAGCACCAAGTAGAGTATTAGAAAAATCTACTAAAAAGTTTTGTATTTATATCTTTATAGGAAAAAAATTGTAAGATTTAGGACACTTTTTTTTAAACTTTAAGTAATATCCCATAAAATATGATGATATACACACAAAATTTATGTATGTATTTATTTATGTATGTGTGTATATGCATGTATATATATATTTTATACACATATTACATATATACATGCACAGATATCTTTTGATACCTATTTCATACTGAGTTGTTTGGATGTTATATTTCTTATATGGCATTTTAATAATACTGCATTTCTTTTCCATTTAATTTAATTAGTAGTATTCACCATAACATTCCTAAATGAGCATTGTGTTGAGTACCCATTAAATTAAAAAGCAAGAGATAATCATTAATATAATTAAGAAAAGGAGAATTACTTTTTTGTAAATTTGTGATAGTCTGTGTTTATTAATGTCATGTTTCCACAGTGGTTGGAAATAATTTCAGCCAATAAATGTTAATGTATTCAGTACTCATTGTCTAATTTATATATATAATAATCGCATCTATGAATTTTTTACCTTAAAGTTAATTTACTAATAACTCTGGTGCATATTTAATTCATATAATACATATAAAGTGCTTAAAATAGAATCTGAACAAAAATTCAGAATTAAAAAATATGGTTGAAAGGAAGGGATTCTTTTTGTGTAACTTCCTATTATAATCACAGTGATTATCTTGAAGTTAGAGTCATGTTTTCCCATATTATATCCTCTTTTCCACTATAATAACAGAATACAACATTGTTATATGAAAATAGTAGTATGGCACATGATTTTTTCCTTTTCAGATTTATTCATCAACTGTAATTCCTGCCTCATTCCTTTTCATGGAGCTAACATAGGTTACTGGTTCCCTTTACACTCATTTCTTACAAAAGAGTACAGAACATTAAGGGACTATACAAAAATTGTTGCATAGTCCTGTTTCATGAATTATCCTGGGCATTATAGAATTCTGGTTTCTCATTTTGGTGACAAAGGTTGTAGCAAGAAGGAAAATAACCTAGTATAAATTTGTTCTCTGGAGAATGGTTTCAGTGAGACTAGGGGTTACTGTAATTACTCTAGCTTATTCTAGTAAAATATTAAGGTTTTAATCTTACACTCCTCCTGGGATGTCCTTCCTATAGAAGACAATAAGACTATCACTGTTGTGTTTATATATTGAGGGGAGGAAACAGGGAGAGACCATGAAGGACAATTAGAGGAATCACTTGTTTTAGCCCTTTACTTTCTTCTATCAATGAGAAGATTGAGTACAGCTGGCCAGAACTACTTCTGTTCCATTTCTCAACACTTTATAGCATCATCATCTACTTCCTCTACTTCCTCATTCTCTCCTTCTATAGGAGAGTTGTTCTTATTTTTCTACCCAGGTCCCTGATATACCTTCCTCCTGTAAGCATCCCTTTTCTGTCATTCATCTTCAATTTTCCTCTTGCCATTGTCCTATAATCATCCTAAGGTCACTGTGGTGGAATAGTATTTTCCCCCACTCTCACTGATACCACCATGGAAGCAACACTAGTTCTTTGCCTAAAAGGGAAAGAAACTGTCATGAGACTTTGTTTATTCAGCTTCTTGTTTGCCTTAAGTTCCAATGACAAAGATTCCTAGTCTTCTAAGGATATAAAAGAAGCCTGCATATATGGAAAGAATGCTCTTCCGACTTGGAAGACATTTCACTTTATCATAAGCCATCATACTTGGCCCTGAATTCCAGACCATTTCTGTATAAAGCTGAGGGGAGCATGTTTACTTAAGTCTTAAGTTTTTCATGGATTTATTCTTTTCCTGCTGTGATTGCCAAGTATCATTTTCTTTATTCTTACATGACCCATGATTATTTCAATTCATTCCAGTTCCAATCCTAAGTTATTAGTGTGACCTGCACCCACCTAACATATTAATTATTACTAATCACTCCCATCCTAACAAAGGCTTCTCTTAACTATTTTGTTACATTCAACTACCATCCTATCCCTCCATTTCATAAACTTGAAAAATTATCAACACTCAATTCTTCTTTACCATTATATATTCTCTTCTCAATAATATGAAATCCATTCTATTTAAACTACTGTCTTCAAAATTTACCATTGCTTTATGAAGTACCATACACAATGACTTTCTTTCAGTCTTCATGCTCTTTAATTTTTTTTTTTTGGTAAGGCGTTGTTCACCACTTCTTGCTATGAAATACTCTGCCTTCTCTTAATTTCAGATAGAGAATACACTTCCTGTTCTCCACTTTTTCTTTTTCAACATCCTATCTTTCTCTCCTGGTTCTTCATTTTCTTCAGATACCTCAATGTGATTGTTCTTCATGGCTACAATTTTGTTTCTAATTTCTTTCTAAAATTTCTCTGGAGTTAATGTTGTTTTTATTCATGACTTTGTTCAACACATTTACTCAATGACTTCCACACCTAGCTCTGACCTCTCTATTGAATTAACAGACTTTTGTCAACAAGTACCTATAGGACTTCACTTGGATATGTCACTGACAACACAAATTCAACAAATACTAAATAAAAATTATGTTTTTCTTTCTTGAAACTATTTCTTTGATTGTTATTTCACTTTCTCCATATATATTATCACCCTTCACTACAATGTTGGAAACTTCAAGATTATTTTCCCTTAGTCAAATATCCAATCAACAACCAATCCCTATAAATTCCACTGCTGTAACATTTCTCACTTCTTCCTCTTTTCCATTGTACTTTGACACTATCATAATACATTAAGTCCACAGTGAATTACTTGGAACTTCACTTTTAAGGTAAGCTAAGAGGAAGATATGAGGAAGGAGAGAATTTTAGGCATTGAGCCAGTGAAAATGCCCAGAGACAGGGGATGAAGTGTGTTGTGCAAGGAATAGCAACGAAGGACAGTGTCACTGGATCATTAATTACGTGGATGGAAATGATGTAAAAGAAGAATATATGTAGCCCTATTGCTTCCAAACTTCCAGAGAATTTGGTTTTTGATCCTGGCAGTAACAGCAGCCACTGGAATTTGCTGAATAGGGGAGTGATATTGTTAGACTTGTGATTTAGGAAGATGACTTTTATAGCTGTGTGAAATATATACTAAAGTGAGGAGAGACTTGAGGCAAAAGGTAGAATTGACATTTATTTAGCCATTTTAGTTGTGTCTGACTCCTCATGAACACATTTTGTTTTTTCTTAGCAAAGATAGTGGATTGATTTTCCTTTTCCATCTTCAGCTCATTTTACAGGGGAGGAACTGAGGCAAACAGAGTTAAGTGACTTGCCCAGGGTCACACAGCTAATAAAGTCAGAAGCCACATTCAAACCCAGGAACATGGGTCTTCCAGATTTCAAGCCTGGCACATTATCAACTGTGCCACACTAATTGCCTACAAAGATTGACAGAGTACTTGTCAATAGATTGAGTATGGGGGTGGGGTTGGAGAAAGTGAGGAGTTGAAGATGATACATTGCAATGCTGGATGAATGGAACAGTGATGATATTCTCAACAGTAATAGGGAAATTAGGAAGAAAGAAGTAATTGGAGGGAAAAAATAGTCACATTTTGTGCATATTTATTTTAAGATGTCTACAAAACATCCAGTTCAAAATGCCCCAAAAGCAGTTGGATATTTGAAACCAGAGGTCAGGAGAGAGGTTAGAGCTACATGAATAGATCTGAGAATCATCTGCATAGAGATGAGAGTTGAATCTGTGGGAGTTGTTGAAATCACTGAGCAAAATAAAGCAGAAGAAGAAGAAGAGAGAGTCCAGCACAAAGCCTTGAGGGCACTCAGCATTAACAGGAGTGAGCTAGATGAAGATCCAGCAGAGGAGACTGAGAAGGAACAGCCTGACAAGTAGGAGAACCAAGAGAAATTAGGGTAAAAAAATCACACAGAAAGAACAAAGTATTACAAAGAAAGGAGTGATCTACAGAAGATAAAAAGAAGTAGAGATGTGAAGAAAGATGAGGATAAAGGCAAGGCCATTAGTTTTGACAAATAAGAAATCTCAGGTAACTTTGAGGAAAACAGCTGCAGTTGAATGAGGAGGTAAGAAACCAGATTGTTGAGAATTAAAAAGAGAATGAGAGGAAGGAGAGTGGAAGCAGAGATTATAGATGCCTTTCTTGAATTTATAGGGAAAAATGGAGAGAGATATGGGACCATAGCTAGTGGGGATATTTGGATCAAGTGAAGAGTTTTATATGATGAGAGGAGAAACAAGTATTTTTGTAGGCAGCATGAAAACCATCAGTAGATGGCTGGAGCTAGATAAAGGGAGAGAGTGGGGATGACAGTGGGGACAATTTTCTTTAGAAGAAAAGACAGAATAGGATCACTTGGGTGTGAGATAGGAATTAAGGAGATCTTGGGCTTTATGGCTTGTAATTGATGTGAGAGGAGGAGGGAAGAAAAGGGTGCTCTTGGCAAATGACCTCAATATTTTCTGTGAAATGTGAGGCAAAGTTCTAAGCAGAGAGATTGAGGAGAGGTGGAATTATGAGATGTTGAAGAAGGATGATATGCTTTGATGAAATGGTTGTCATTGTTGTGAACAGAATGGTGAGTCTATTATGGAGCTGTAAAAAAAAATTACCTTGCCTTGGGGCAGCAAGGTGGCACAGTGAATAGAGCACCAGCAGCCCTGGAGTCAGGAGGACCTGAGTTCAAATCCAGCATGGAATGGGATAGAATGGTTGCTAAGGAGGCCTATGCTTAAAAATATATTCAGTGACTCTGTTGCCTTACTAATAAAGCTCAAACTCCTTTCAGATATTCAGACCCTCCATAGTCTGGTGCCAACTTTCATTCCATTCCTTGTGTCATATTACTCCCCATTCTTGGATTGTTTCTGTAACATGGAAGGTAACATGGTACAGAAGAAAGAAAACTAACTTTGGAATCAGAGACCCTGGATGTAAATCCTATCTCTGATATTTACTGCATCACCTAGGTATCTTTGGGCAAGTCATTCAGCCTACCTGGGCCTTAATTTTCTCATCTGTAAAAAAGAAGGGTTGGGCTAGAGGACCTATATGATTCATCAAAACTCTACCTCTGTGCTCCTACGATCCCTGAATATTCCCTGTCCCTTTTTAAAAATTTAATCTCTAAGCATTTCATAAGTGGGTTCAGATGCCTTCTTTCCTTGTCTTAACCTATTAAATTCCTGCAATATACAAACATCATACCCAAATTAAGGGTAATTTCTCACATGAAGACTTCTCTAGTCCCCCCTGTTGGTGACAATTACTTAATCCTCAGATAAGACTTTGTTTGTACCTACCAAATATGCTTGTAATAACAGGCAGAAATGTATTCTAAATGTCTCTAATTTTATACCCTTACTATAAGCTCTACAAGTTCAGGGACACTATATCCTGTTTATTTCCATTTAGTTTATTTCCTAGTGCCTCTGATAGTGTTTTTCACATAGGAAGGGCAGGATAAATGTATGTAGAATGTTAATAACTTTTGGATTAAGGATCACATAAAATATAGATCTTAGCTACATATAGCTTCTAGCTCTGCTTGTATATTCCAGAATTCAAGCCATTGTCTTCACTTCTGAAAGGAAGATACTTTTATCTGAAATACTTTTGGAATCTGGACAGGTTAAAAAAAACTCTTGAATTATCAAAATGATTTCCTTAAATGAAAAGGAAATTCTAGGAAAATTATGAGCTACTGGGCTGACCTTAGTATTAGGGGAGGTATAAAAAAGATATAAAATAGACCTAATGCATAGGCTATATCTACATGGATACAAAGTAAAACAGTTCTATAAATCATGTTAACTCTAACACTGTAAAGGAATTGACATTGTCATCGCACCACTGTGCCTAGCTCAGCTTTGGTAACCACTTGGTTCAAATGGAAGTTATGGCCCAAATGGTTCTCATTTGGGCACCTTAACTATTGTATGATGCTATTTACAAAACTTCCTACAGTTGGAAAAGTGGGGAAAAATAACGTTATCTAGTTATTACCAAATGCTTCACATAACTAACACATTTAAGCAATTAAGAGGATTTAACATTTGATATCAGGATGTTTTGACATAATGCAACTATAGGTAATGGTTTATGGTAAACCTCAATAAGATGGTTGAGAGAAGTAGCTGAGGCTGAAGAGTACTTATGAGAGTATAAAAGGAAAAAAAAAGTTTAGGCAGCAGATGTGTTAGATCTTGAAGTTGAATGTATAAGGACTAATGGAGAGAATGAATATAATTATTGGAGAGTCTTCCTTTCTCCATAAATATGAATATTTAGGTTTGTTTAGTGGCTAACTGATGAAAGAGAGTGCAGAAAGTGTTGAATCAAATTGATGAGTGGAGGAAAATCATCTCAATTAAATGATAGTATTTTTATTTCAGAAGAAAGAAAGGATTCACAAATAGGGTTGGATGTAGATATTTTGTACTGTGTTATTTCTAAAGATGTAATGTTCCTGTAGGAGCTAGTGGTAGTACCTGGAGCACATAAAGTAGAACCAAAGAGGTGTACTACTTACAATTCATTCATCAAGCATCATCCTTCAACCTTATCTAACAAAGCACCAATGTACCCTTGTAACTATGGAGCAGAAGGTCTAATGAATCACAATTTTCATATATGAAAGACAAAGAACTTGTTTTCTACACAGAGTGGAAAAATAATTTTATTTTTATGCAGGTATTATTTTTTATTCTCTCTTTGGAGACATTTTGATTTCTTACTGAAGAGGGCAATGATCAGCTGGTAAATTTAAAATGCTCATGTTGTCATCACTTGACAGAAAAAGACACTTTGTGCTCTTTGGATCAAAGTCCAGATGAAGCCTCATGATATCATAGGCCTCTTTAAAGTTCCATTTGGCCTGAGTTTCGCTCAGCACATTTTGTCTTTCCAGCTATTGTGTTTTCCTGAAACAAAGTTGTTATCTGGTATAGAACCTGCCACATCAGTAACTGATAGGGAATTGTAATGTACTTGAAATCCATCCTTGATGTTGGAGCTGTCAGAAGGGTTACTATTATTTTTAAAGAACAACCAAAAGTGAGCATGACACTACAAAAGAAATAATAATGCTCCAAATGATAATACAGTTCCCATTCTAAATGCAAGCTAAGGGGCACAGCATAATGTAGGGCAGACCAAGGAGATATACAAAAGTGGGTACCAGAGAGTAAGAAACTAACAGGCTGAAACCTCTTCCACAGTATTAAAAAAAACCCCAAAAAACTCTTTGTAGTTTATCCGGAAACAGAACACACAAAGCAGAATATATTATAAATAATAGGAGGGAGTTTCTCTTGTATTGAAATGCCAGGTGTTGCTCACTCAAGGGACTAAACTCAAAGGACCTAAATTATGCTAGCTAGCATTTCAAGTGTAGTGATTGTAAAACTGCCAAACTATAAGCATCATGCATATGAATCAACTATACATATCCTTGTGTAAGACCCAGAAAAAATAAAATAAGAAAAGTCCTTCACCGTCATTTACATGTTTATGAAATTGCTCAAACTTGGGCTTTAGCATATTCATAATCTTAAAAGATTATTTTAAAGAAAAGCAAAAATAATCATGCGGGGTGGTTCAGTGGATAGAGGATCAGGCCTGAAGTCAGGAAGATCTGATTTCAAAACTAGCTTCAGACACATACTTGTATGATTCTGAGCAAATCACTTAACCTGGGTTAGACCTCTCCAAAGCATTTTTGGATTATGCTAATTTAAATTTATATACACTTCACACGTCCAAGCCTATTATATGAAATTGTACCTCAATTCAGAAATTTGAAGTGACACAAAATGTAGACTGAATGAATGAATTTCAGTAATTTAAGGAGCCAAAATTTCCTTGGTGTGGGTAACTCATTTTACTGATACAGATGGTGATTCCATCTCCAAAGCTGAATGTGAGAAACAGGAGCAAACCTACTCTACGGCTGAAATATATTCCATATATGTTACATCGGGCTTGCAAGTGTCCTCAATTGTTCACTCTCTTGCCTTATTAAAACTGCTTGATTCTCTTCAGATGTGTACACAACAGAACATATGTTCATCAAATCTAGGAAGAATCTGAATGGAGATCAGTGAAAGAACACTGAATAACTAGTTGATGAGAATATTTCTACTGTATGGGTGGATATGAATAATTGATAGGGAGTTTTGTAAACATTAAGTTCTCAAGCACCAGAATGTAACCATGTTTTTATTTGGTGCTACCTTACCTAAAGATAGAACAGAATATAAAATTAGCTACACAGCTTCAAAATAGTGTGGATGAAGCAAATAAAGGATTCTTCATGCTAAATTAAAATGATTTCATTTTGTATTATAGCTTTCTTATTCTTTGTTAAGTCTTATATGTACTTCAGTAATGGTGTATTGCCTAAGTCTTATTTAACTGAAATTTAAGCTGGTTTATTACTTCTGTGAAACATTTTATTCAGATACTGTTAAAATTCTATAAATCTAAATTCAAATTCGAATCTTAATTTCTTTCTAAGAGAATGCAAATTCTTTCTTTCTGAAATGATATTTCTCAATGGAATAGAGTTATGGAATCCATGTAATCGGTTTTGTTTTTGGAGAATTATCTCATGAGATTTAAAACTTGACCTGTCAGAAACATCTTCCAAAGAATTAGATGAGGCCATGGCTACTTGATTTCGTAATTGGTTCAATAAGAAAATAAAATATCTGAATAATCAATACTGGAAGAGTTGTGGAAAGACAAAAAAAGCTAATGCAATTTTTGGGGGGAGAAAGTTGTGAGTTCTTACAACAGTTCTGGAAAGCAATTTAGAATTGTGCAAATAAAGTGACTGAAATGTCCGTGCCATTGGCTCAAAGATTCAATTGCTAAGCATATCTCCCTTGGAGGTCAGTTACAAAAAGTAAATGTTCCTTATATACCAATATATTTATTTCAGCAATTTTTTGTGATACAAAAAAAATGGAAACAAAGCAGATGTCTACCTGGCATTTATCTATATCCCTGTTCAATGTACTGCTTCATAGCTGTCTTAAGCTATCTTATGTGAATCTGGGTCTCTCTTTTTACAACAGAGTATCATAGATTTTTGAGCTGGAAGAGCAGGAAAATTTAGAGCACAAGGTCATCTTATTCAACCCACTGAGTTTATTGATGAGGAACTAAAATAACCAAATAAATAAATAAACAAATAAACAAACAAGCAAACGAATGAATAAATAAATGAATTAATAAATAAATAAAAACCCTGACGATGCAGGGAGTTGTCTAAATAATGTTTTCAAAAGTCATGATTCAAACCCAGCTCTTCTGATTAAATCTGTCATGCTTTTCACTATATTCAGTCTCTAGCCATTAAGTAGATCTTTGAATAACATTATCTTTGTACTGATTCCTATTATGGATATATTTTTTTCTTTTTGCTAGACTCCAGATTCTGGACTTGAGCCACAGTTCCCATAATTATGTTAGCACCCAGGGTATAAGTAAAATTAGAGTACTCTATTGAGACTGGTAAGCTAGCTCCTAGGTAAGTAACTTACCTTGAGTGAAGATATGGAGAATGTGTTGAAGTAAAGTTTCACAGAAGTAATAATGTTCAATAACAAATAATAATGTAATAATAATAAATGTTTCACAGAAGTAATAATGCCAAGTGTTGGAAAACGGCAAGCTCCCTGTAAAACAAGTAGGATATGGATTCCAGTATCTGTGAGTTGCTTTTTTTTTTTTAGTATGGATGAGACAGTCTGAGGATTTGTTTACAGCCTTCTGGTGTGAATTTCCAAATAATTGTCATTTCAGTTATGGAATATAAGGGGAGGCAATAGGGAAGAAGGAAAGAACATTTATTAATTGCTATTGTGTGCCAGGCACCATACTAAGCAGTTCGCAAATATTATCTAAATTTAATCTCCAACCATCCTAGGAGGTCACTGCTATTGTTACCTTTATTTTATTGTTTAAGAGAGTGTGGTAGACAGTGCTCAAGCGAATTGCCCAAGCTCATATTGCTAGGAAATGTCCAAGGCTGAATTTGAACTCAGCTGTTCATGACTCCAGATTCAGCATTCCATTGCACCACCTAGCTGCCACAAATATGTCTCCTATCGACCTTTGAGATTAAAGGCACAACTGATACTAATCCTAAAGTCTCCCCTTCCCTCTGCCATTTTTGGAATATTTGATTGTTATAATTATGAACCTCATGAGTGTTCCACACAGGAAAAAGAGCATACCCAATTCATCATAAAGAGATGCAGAATCTGAAAAAAGAAGATACTTTTAGGGAAGCAGATGGGGGATAGTTGGAAAGGAGGACTAGGTCACCGACATGATTTTGATGTATATATGAGAGTTTATTTCTCTAAGGATGATACCCAAATCAGCATTTTGCTCCACTGAGTCAAATACTTTTCTTGAAGTTAGCAAACATGAATAGAGTTGATGTTATCTACTTTCCAGTTTAGGTTTTCTAAGGACTCTTTTGAGGTCCCAGTCTTTTGGGAACTATGAGTATGTTCAGGTGATACTCTATAATTTAGATGAGCAACACCTTGCCTTGAAATTAAAATAATAGTAATGGCAACAACAACAACAACAATAATAATAATGATAATAATAAAAATAAAACAGCTTTTGTACTCACCTACCATCAAGATGCAGGGGTAGAAACTTAAGACAAACTCTGCCAATGTAGTTATATGATGAACACTTACAGCTGACATAAATCCCTTATTGACTCTCCTTTGCCACCCCATCCATAATACAGACACATGATGCAGATGGACAATAATCTCAGCCCAGAACTGAACAGGAAGAACAGAGGGGACCAGAATTCATTTAGGAAAGTGTATAGCACTTTAAATGATCCCAAGCTACTCCTAGTAATTTAAAAATATGTAGCTGTTTTTAGCACCAATATTCTTCCAGTTATAGAAATGCCTTCTTGGTCACTTGATTTTGCTAAAAGATTCATCTGTGATCCATTCTACTTTTGTGGGATTTTTATCTCTTTGAAATATCTTGTGAATTGATCCTTGAGAACCTTTAAAATCTTATTGCCTCTAGCACAGATTTCTTCCCTAAGATCATGGTCAGATTCCCCAGGTGCTATTCTCTACTCTACCATTTTCTTCATATGGTACATCAGGGCCAGAGGCTGTAATACAATTTTGGTAGTTTCACTATTGTTCTCAATTAGTATTGATTACTAGATAAATTCTGACAGATATGTTCCATTTTATATCTGTTTGTTATCCTCCTTCCAGTTTTATTTATGACTGATCTTGAGTTGATTTGGTTTGATTGGGTTCTATTCCAAGTCCCTCAAAAGCCCATTTCTGCTCTGTCTGATCTTTCCTCATATACATTTGTTGTGCTTTGCAAATGAGTTTTTTCCCTAAAAATGATATTGCCCCCAACTGCTATATCTATTTTGTTTGGTGAGGAGATTAATTATTGGCTGGCTAAAGTGGTTTCTGGAGTCTTACAAAATCCTTATTATTTTTTGTAGCAGTTGGCGCTATCTTAGATTCCCTATTGATGGAACAGTTTTCCAAATGTCTGCATTTACAGATGATACCATATCAGCAGATGCCACCATTTCAATTGTATTGAGCCCTGAAACACTACAAAGACTCCTCAGAGAATTCTATAATAATGGGAGGAAAAAGATCAAGCCAGCAATCTATTCTGAAACAAAACAAAAACAAACAAAAAACCAATAGAATAGTGAACAGTGCCCACATTGTGAGAGGAGGGTGGATTTTCTTTGCTTTTTCCTTGAATCTTTACTACTTTGCATATTTCCTGGAACAAAGAAAGTGCTTTATAAAGGCTTGTTGACTGACTGTCACATCACACTAGATGGGTAACCCACTGAATAAGTCCATCAGTTTGTATCTGAGATAAGTGCTATTGGTGAATAATACTCAGTGCACAGAATTGAGTATGCAGAAGAAATTGGGCTGAATTTCATTTGATAAACTGCTGTACACTATTTTCAGTCATTCTTAAATGGCCATTAATGAAAAAGTTTGCTTCTTTAAACCTGATATTTTCACAATCATTCTGTATGGCTTGCTTGCAATGATCTCAGATAAAAAAAAAACCAACAAAACTAAAATTATAAATAACCTAAGGGACAAAAGAAACATACATAGTATATATAAGGAAAATGTTAGTGATAAAAACCTGTTTCTAAGACACAGAATAAATGTCTTTATTAGTTATAGATTTGACGAGAAAAGAATATAAGATAGTCATGGGAAGGAAAGAAAACAGATTAAGAGCACAAGTGAGACATAGGCAACTACATGGTGCAGTGGGTAAATGGGTCAGCTTGGAGCCTGCAAGACCCAAGTTCACATGCAGCCTCAGTGACGTCCTAGTTGTGTGAACTTTGTCAAATCACTTAACCTTTACATGCCTACATTTCCTCATTTTGCACAATGGGGATAATAACAATATCCACAATAATACAAATAATAATGCTTCCCAGAGTTGTTATGAGATAATACTGTGAAGTCCTTTGAAAACCTTAAAGCACTATATAAATGCTACTATTCCTGCCATTTTTATCAGTACCGTATGACATTAAACACACAAACGTAAGGTTGCAGTCATCTAGTGTTATCTGTGGATTGTTTATGGGAATATTCATCCCATTGACTATGTCGTCTCATTTATGTGAATATTCCCTTTAATATTACGGATTCTAGCTCCTCCATGCCTGATATTTTATGAGAATCCTGTCCATGCTCATCTCTAAGTATGCCAAAGGAAACCTCCTCAATATGCCAGCGGCCATACTCACTTTCTCTTGGCATTATGTGTATCCCACTAGATTACATGTATGTTCCATTGGTTAACCTTCAATCTTGGCATGTGACTAACTGAAAAATAGAAAGAGTGTACTAATGAAATATACATAGTTATCATTAGAAATATATACTCTTTGCATTTTATGATAAAGTGAAATAAAATTAAATATTTCATAATTGTATAATGGAATGAAATGAAATATTTTTGCCAGTTAATATGACCAACATATTGAGAACATGAATGGTTAGTAACAGCCTGTTAAATGTCATTATCACTGATATGTTTGACCAGAAAAGAATATGAGGCCCTCATAGGGAAGAGAGAAAACAAACTGATAGACCAATGATACGTAGGCAACTACATGGTGCAATGGTTAAAGTAATGTTCTCAGTTAAATTTCTTTGAAAATTTAGGAAGGAAATGGCAAGCATTTGGAGAATGCAATAGGCATCCAGAGAAAGAGTGCTATTAAATACTTAGAAGTCATATATCAAAGTACAGGTGTGTCTTTACCTGGCACATATAACATGTTATATGCAATAAAATATATGCAGCCCTTACTGAAATACTGTGGTGTGTAAATTACTTGGGATAAACAATAATTTTGCTATGGTTTTGTCAAAGCAGTGCTCATATATGGACTGTACTCAAGCCTGTATTGAGCTGTTTCCCTTGCTTTTAGTTACTTCTCTGCCAGGGGAGTCCTGGATTTAAAGTCATTCATAGCTGTTTCATTGTTCTTTTTGCCTGTGTTGTTTATTTGGTGGTTTTTAAGAATGGCTGCTCCTTCTAACAAGTTGTAGCTTTTAAAGGGTATACTTCAATGATTTAGAAATATTGCAGCAGTTCCTGGTCTGAGGGAGTCAAATATTTCAGGGATCACAAGATCATAGATTTAGAACTGGAATGGACCTTCCAGATCATGGAATACAGCTATTCCTTTTACAACTGAGGGAAACAAGACCAAGTGACAAACTTAGGTTTAAACAGATAGCATCTGAGGTAGGATTTGAATTGGCTTCTTTTTTATTTCTAACTTACTGCTATGTACATTTACTTTCATGAGAGTCTATTGAATAAATAATAGCTTATTTATGAAGTTTGTTTTCTTCCTTGATGTGGAATTACTGATATTGATAATAAAGTACTACAGGCCTTTTCTCTCTCTCTTTCTCCCCCCCAGCCCCCCCCCCACCCTCTTTCTTTTGCTTTTTGGAGGAGGGGGGGATGGTAGGGCAATAGGGGTTAAGTAACTTGCCCAAGATCACACAGCTAGTTTTATTTTTTTATTTTTTTATTTAAGTGTCTGAGCCCAGATTTGAACTCAGGTACTCTTGACTCCAGGGCCGGGGCTCTATTCACTGCTCCACCCAACCGCCCATCTCTCTGTCTCTGTCTCTCTCTCTGTCTCTCTGTCTCTCTGTCTCTCTGTCTCTCTCTGTCTCTCTGTCTCTCTGTCTCTCTGTCTCTGTCTCTCTCTCTCTCTCTCTCTCTCTCTCTCTCTCTCTCTCTCTCTCTCTCTCTCTCTCTCTCAATGGCACCTTGCACCTTGAGGTAGTTCTGTTGTTAGTTGTATTTTTTTAATTATACCATTGCCCCTTTGGGAAGACATGTGGTGGTAATAATTATAAAATCATTTACTTTTAAAAAATGCTATGAGCTTAAACGATTTTAATCAACAACATAAACAAATAAGAATCCAAATCAACTCCATACTCTTAAGCTTTAACAAAAAAGAACCAATTAATTAGAGAACAACAAAGAAAAAAGAAAATACTGCTTTCCTCCCTGTAGTTCTGCCATCTTTGACTACCTACTTCTTTTGGGTTATTTTCCTTGCCTTTCTCTCAGGACCTGATGAAAACCTTCGACCAACAAAAATCAGTGCCTGCTTTGCAGTCCTATAGACTTACCTGGGTGCATTGAGGAGTCTAAATAACTTAAAAAGGGTAACAGGCAGTATTAAACTATGCATCAGAATCAGGGTTTGAACCCAGTTCTGTCCGACTCTGAGGCTAAGTCTGTGCATATGCACATGTACACACTCATACATGCATACATATGTGCATGTGTGTGTTAGGAAGTGCTAGAAAGGCAGGCTGACAGAGCAGACAGAGACTTAGCCTCATCATCAGGTAAAGCTGGATTCGAGTCCTGTTGCTTTTGGCAAATAAAATATATATATTGCAGTGGTTCTCAACCTGGGGACACCCAAGATCATTGGAAAACCCATATTTCCGATGGTCTTAGGAACCAAGACACCGCTCCTCTATCTGTCTCCTGGAGAGTACGCCCACATGCATACACGATTATTAAAGGGTCGCGGCATTAGGAAGGTTGAGAACCACTGGTAGAGAAATATATATATATATTCGCAGCACTAACTCTCTCATCTGTCTGTCTCTCTCTATATAAACAACAAGAAAGCATACAGATTTTCTCTTTCTCTGTGCATGTATACATACTACTTATGTACACACACTACACACCCACGTGTCATACACACATACGCTCATATATGAATGAATGTCTACATATATCCTCTCTCTTATACACACACCCATATATATATATAAAATTTACTGTTTATGTGCTATAAACACACATATATGAGAGAGAGAGACAGATATATATATATATATATATATATATATATATATATATATATATATATATATATGAGAGAAAGAGAGAGAGAGAGAGAGAGAGAGAGAGAGAGAGAGAGAGAGAGAGACTATGTATACATTCTGGTTTTGATGTATCACCACAAAAATTTATCTCTCCTTTTACTTATATGCTTCATGTTTATCATTTATAATGTCACCATGATATTCCATTATATTCATGTTATATCATAATTTATTCAGCCAGTTTCCGATTGTTGAATATATACATTTTCACAAAGATTTTTTTGTGCTGTTTTTTCTGTTACAGTAGAGTAGATATGATAGGTCATTTATCTATTTATCTCTCCATTCATCATGCTTTCAGGTGAGATCTAGTAAATTTTTTTAAAGGTTTAATAACTTTTGTGACATGGTCTAATTTGACACATGTGAATACAGAGAGGACCATTAATCTCATCAGCACAGAGGAATTCCTGAAATGTGAGCTCCTTTCCACAAAGGTACAAAGGCATAATTCTACCCAACTTTGAATCAATGGATTAAGATTACAACTCAAGTAGGTTTTAGTAAAGAGTCCTGAGGGAATTACCTGAGTGAAATAAAGATAAATGAATTGTTCAGGTTTAGGTACATCAGTGTCTGAGGTAGGGCTTGAACCCGTATCTTCATTACTCTAAGGCTTGCATTTTATCTACCATGCTACACTAACTCTGTATTGCTACATTACTTGCCAAAAAGTCTGTCTCAGTTGACCTTCCCAACAACAATCCCCTTTTCCGTACAACCCCAATCACATTGGATTTTATTTTATTTTTTGTTTTGTTTTTGCCCTCTTGCCTATTCTAATCAGTATAAGATAGTATATCAGCTTCAGCCTGATTTGCTTTTATCCAACTATTTGGGGATTTGAAGGCCTTTTTAAGTGATTTTTTTTTAGCACTTGATACTTTATCTTTTGTCAGTTTGTTGGTTTCATTGTTGTTCTTTGTTATTCATCAGTTGGTCATTGTTCTACTGGCCTTTTATAAATGAAGGAAGGAAGGAAGGAAAGAAGGAAGGAAGGAATAAATACATATATACATACACACACACACACACACACACATATATATATATGTATGTATAAATAGACATCTGTTTCCTATCAATTCTGATGTCAGAAATTTATCTGATAATTTTATTAGAAGTACTAAGGATTCTGAGCAGTTAAGAGGCGCAGTGGATAGAGTGCCATGCCTAGAGTCAAGTCAAGAAGATTCAAATTCAAATTTAACCCAGACACTTACTAGCTGTGTGATCCTGGGCAAGTCACTTAACCCCGCTTGCTTCAGTTTCCTCATCTGTAAAATGAGTTATAGAAGAAAATTGCAAACTACTCCAGTGTTTTTGCCAAGACAATCCTAAATGGGTTCAGGAAGATTAGAAAATAAGTACAAGAATTATGCATTCCAATAATGTGTGGGAAAGTACAAATGAATTTCATTGTGTACATATTGTATCATTATTAAAGGAATACTTTTCTGAAATTTGAGTTATGCCTGGAAAGCACAAGATCTAATATCTCTGTCTAGGTTATACTAATTATCTGTGATAAGAGACTTATCACCTTTGTTTGACCAAAGGATGATGATTTATTTATTTATTTATTTATTTATTTTTAACTTTTTTTTGGGGGGGAGGGCAGTTGGGGTTAAGTCACTTGCCCAAGGTCACACAGCTAGTTTTTTGTGTTAAGTGTCTGAGGCTGGATTTGAACCCAGGTACTCCTGACTCCAGGGCCAGCGCTCTATTCACTGTGCCACCTAGCCGCCCCGATGATTTATTTTTTAAACCACAACAGGTCACAGAGACTCTGTAATGTGCTCTGTGTGGAATATGAGGGGTGGGAGGATTGATCTCTTTCTGTGGATGGTTGTACCCACACAGAGAATATCATAATAAATTGAAGCATATATGTTGCTTAGGAAAAATGTTGTATGTGTATGTGAGCTTATATACATATATGCAACATACATATTTACATAGATGTGATTAATATTAAATGCTTGATGGTGATAGTAATCATGACAAGGTTAATAGGAAATATTCTAAATATTAGCACTTGATATTTTCTAAATATTTCTAAATGTTCTAAAATACTCAAGGTTTTAAGCCAGAAAAGGATGTAGTTTTATGTAGAGTTACAAACACAAGGTGGATCTTTTAACAATAATAAAAACTACTAAAGAGATTAAATGCCTCATACAATGTAAGACAAGTGGAAAGTGACACAACAGGATTTAAACTCAAATCCTCTGATCCCATCTCCTGTAGGCTGCAGTTTATCTACTTTGTCATAAAGAGTTTCTCCCAAGTTTTGTGGATAATCTACTTTGTTTTCGCCTCTCTTTCCCTTTCAATTCATTAGCGTAGAAAAGGAGTCAGAGGACTGAAAATTTAAGGAGCAGTAGGTGAGAGAGGGAGCATAAAAGGAGAATTTTCTTTTCTGTTTTACAAATGTCACCTCTCCATCTCTCTCAGTGCTGCTGCTCACCTTTATCTTAAATGCTCCCCCCATCCTGAAATTCCTTCACTCCCACTCTCCAACACTCTAATTTATTTTTCATTGCTGGGAACACATTAAAACAAGCTAAAACAAATGGACCTACCTTATAACTTGAACTCTGGTATTTTTACAAACCTAAAACAAAGTCTACTGACATATGGAACTTTAGGGGAAATATCAAAATATAATTTTTCTTGTTTAAGAGGTACCTAGATTTTTTTTTTCAACACAGATAAAGAAAACGGAGTTTAAACACGTATTTGAACCTCCAGATATAAAGGTCTTGTAAAAGAAGAGGTGCTTGTCAAGTTATGTAATGAGGGGATTTCAGAGACTAATAGATTGGAGTTAGAAAAATTTGATTTCAAATATGACCTTAGACACTTCCTAACTGGGAGCTGAAGCAAGTCATTTAACCTGATTGTCTCAGTTTCCTTATCTATAACATGTAGTCATAGCAGCTGCGTCCCAGGGGTGATATGAGGTTCAAAAAGGCATTAATTGTAAAGTTCTTAATACAGTGCCTAGCATGTAATAAACACTATATAAATATCAGCTGTTATTATTAGTTTTTGGGGTTAAAATGTAAATATATAGAATATAACATTTTAGATGAATTTATTTAAATAGAAACTTTGTAAGTATATAGAACAAAAGTATTTTGCATTTGTGTTCCATAATGTAAAGTCCATTGATTTTTAAATAGTGTACAATACCAAAATCTTAATATAAAAATAAATGCCTGTCTCAATCAGGCTATGTGAATTAGCACTACATTGAAGAGGGCAGTTGGTGTAGAGATCTAATCAACTTTCTGTTTATACACTACCATAGTGATAGATTTAAGCTCTTTTAAAAGGGTATGTGGAGTCAGTGAGGCAGGCAGACAGACATATAGCTGATGTGGTGGCAGCAGGGTATTGACTTCTGTCAAGAGAGAAAAAGAGGGGGCTACAGAGGAAGCTAGATTAGCAGAACAGTCAATGTAGTAGGAGGACAGAAAGGAAACTCAGGAGGTAATTTAAACCATCACCATGATACCTGAAGGAAATTGCTGTTTGGTAACCAAGAGTAAGTGGATACATTATTGAACTTTACTGTTAACTCAGTGGTGAAATTTGGTGCAGGTAGGTAGACTTCTTGTGAGAGCTGTTCCAAAGAAATTAAACTTCTGAAAATAACTTCTGAAATAAAATAAAGTTCAGTAGATGATTGGTACTCTTGTTCCACCCCTGGGTAATTCTTTTGTAAGCATGGATAAATTTCAGATTGGAACTACAAATAAAACCTAGAAACATTAGAATAAAGTATAGCATTCTTTCCACCATCTCTTTTGTTTCTACATGAGATCATGATGATTTTTTTTGAACCCTATATAATAGGATTTTGAATTTGATTTCTCTCATTCTTTAAGACACATTATTTGGAATGTATTGAATTCATTTCACATTCTAGAATATAGATTTTTAAAAATTAAAATATTTTGATATTTTTACTTGTAGTACAGTTTTAACTTATTTTAAGGTACTATTAAACAGTTAGATTAAAGTAAAGTTTTATTAATCCTAGGATGGAGAAACTATTGTTTATTTTTTAAACAATTTTGGGGTGATAATTATTTGAGCCTTTTACATGTTAATTTATGTTTATTTTGGAATCCTGGAGCACTTTCTGAGAATACCATGACCCTTAGTCTGTCTAAATTAGGGCGATCTTCTTGTTTCCTAAGTGAGTTTTATAATTAGCTTCTGAAACTATTAACAACAATTGCAATGACTCCAATTCCTTTTTACCTTTGTTTCTTTTATATGTGTCAATACCTTACTATGATATCAGACTTTCACCATTATTCTCCCTCTAATCAAAAATGGTCTCTCAATTTAAAAATACAATGACAACAACAAATAACTTGCTGCTGAACTTAATCATTCATGAAGCCAAGGCCTCAATTTGTGTATGTCCTTTATAATACAAGTTTTTTTTTCTTTTATTGTTACAGCAGGGAAGTACATTGGAATTCTATGCATATTGAATGGTTTCTGTACCTTTCCTGAAGCATTAAGTGCAGTACAATTATTGTCCAAAAAATGTTTCATTTATTTTATTTCATACTATTTGAACCTACAAATCACATCTAAAAGATATAAAGCAAAATAAATCTAATTTAAATGGGATGGGCAGAAGCCAAGAAATTGCTTAGACTTAAAGTCATTTCATTTAATCCGTTCAAAAAGTAGCAGGCCTCTTAAAAATGGGAAGGCAATGTGAAGAATAAATATTAAAAATTAATATTAGATAATCAATGCATTCCATTAATACCATACAATATGGCGGTAATTTTCAATTGTTATAATTATATCGTCTTTAATTTTTCAGTGGCTAAGATAAGGGAAAGGAGGGCTAATTACCTAATCTTGGCATGATAATGTAACGGCTATGTCCCCGTTACATTATGATGATTAACCTGAAGATCGCTAAAAATATGCTAGAAATTAGTCATTTGTCTTTTTCAATATGAGCAATCTGAAACCAGTAGTCACTGGGTGAATCCTAAACCATTTTAATTGTACCTAGTGACAATTCTTGTTGGAACATTACTTAAGAGGAAAACATAGAAAGAATAGCATGTGTGTGTGTGTGTGCGTTTAAATTTGGATGGAAGGCCTATACTTGCCTCATACGTTGTGCTTATCTAATTCTTTCATAACCTTGCAAAGTCAAGGACAAACTATCTTAGATTTTTATGATCAGATGACAATAAAGCTGGAATGGGCCTTAGAGACAATTTTGTCTAGCCCCCCTCATTTTTAAAATGAAGATAGTGATTAGATAATAAGTTGTGACTAGTTATAGGTCTGACAGGTTCATAGTGTCGGTGTCTGGATTAGTTTTCTGGTCTCCTTATTTCAATTTAATTGAATTTGATATTTTTAAAGTAGATTTAGAACTAGAAAAGGATTTAGAAGTCAAGTAATCCAACTGACTTATCTTCTAGATTAGGGAACTGAGGCGCAAGGAAGTTAAATTGGTCAAAGTCAAATAATTCCAAAGGGGCAGATAGATGTCTGATTTGAATCTAAATTCACTGATTCAAATTCCAGTTCTGAAGGACACGACTTTATTTTTGTTACATTAATGTAATGGAATATTACTGTGTCATGAAAAATGATGAATATGAAGACTTCAGAGAAGCAAAAAGAAGACTGTTTTGAGCAGATTTATGGTCAGATAAGTGGAATCAGAAGCCAATATTACTTGAGAGGCTGACGTAGGTGATTTCTAGTACAAACCTCCAAACATTCAAAACTCATAGAAACATAAATATAAGGAACAAATACAAAAATAAACTTGAAACTGCAACATTACAATTATTAAGGCCTCCTTGAAGGAGAAATGAGAAAAGGTACCTCCCAGGTAGAACATTGCATGTACTGCCATGCTCGTTTGATATATTCATCAGTTTTTTTGAATAGCTTTTTGTCTGCTTTATTTATTTATTTATTTATTTAATGGATGCCTCACTGGGCATGGGAGGGGGAAGTATATATTTAGAAATAAAGTTGACATAAAAATAAAGTACATCAATAAAAATTAAACATTTTTCAAAGACGCAGTCCAATTATTTTTCAGACAACTCTAGTCTGTTCTGTTTTTCATATATTGAGTACATGCCTCTCCATGGAGCAGCTATAATTTACTAACTTAAAAAAATCAACAGGTAAATTCAAATGTGTGCCTTACACATAAATAAAAACATACAAAAGACCCTAACAGCACTCTGAGATCATAGTGTCCTCAGAGTTTAGTGACATGCTTCTTTGGGAAGATCAAAGTGCTATCACTTTGTTAGTTGGTTCTGCTGTTTTCACCATTTGAAAACAATTAAGAATAATAGTTTGTGATTTCTTATCTGCTGATAATTTGGTCATTGTATGCAGGTGTAGCTATAGCAGTGATTTAGAATTTAAAAGTGATGAAACAGCACAGAATCATGACTAAATCAGATAAATTCAAGTGTGGATTTTAGGAAGCTGGTAAATGAAACTCATTTACTGATTTTGAAAGAGTTCATTTTTATTCTCTCTCAAGAAAAGTATGTCCAAACAGCTATGTAAAATTATGTCATAAGAAATAATAAAACCAGAGGTATAAAGCCAGAGGTCAGCAGGCTTTTGGCCCAAGAAACAAATCATGCACCACTGTTACCACCACCAATACCATAACCCCCTTTTTTGTTGCAAAGCCTGGGAGGTAAAAATGTTTTTTGTTTTGTTTTGTTTTTTACATTTTTAAAATACAATAAAACCTGATTTTTAAATGTAAAAACATTCTTAGCTAGGGGCTGTACAAAAATGCAGACTGGATGGTTTGACCCAAAGTTTGTAGTTCGCTGATCCCAGAAAATGTAAATTTTGTAATATCAATAACTAGTAAGTTACCCCCCCCCACTCCCATTATGTACTGTACAGAGGCTTACAATGATTGGACTGCTTGTTTTTTTTTTTTTTTCCAAAGGAAGTGTTGTTATTCTTGTTATTGGTTCACCCTAGCATGACATGGTCGAGGCCTGAGTTAGTGTAGTGGGACAAACCTTATTCTGGAAGTTAGAACAATTCTGTGTCTAGCTTTACTATTACTTAGTTCAGTAAACTTATCAAGTCATAATGTTTTCACATCTATTTCTATGCCTTTATTTTTCCATTTCCCTACTTTGTTATTGAAAGAAAGCAAAACTAGAGAAAGTACCATGTCTTCTGCACTCACACATAATCTGTTCCTATCAGAGAGAATACCAAGGCAGGCATAGAAAGCACAGGGATTTCCAAAAACAACCTACACGGACTAGTCTATCAGTGCAGTCTTAACTGAGCTTCTTTGGAAAAGAAACATCGCTATGATGCTGAAGAGTTAAACCTTTGGCAAAAACAAAAAAATAAAAGAGAAGCACGTCCTCTCACCTTCCTCCCTCACTCCTTGCAGGGAGATTTCCTACAGGAGAATAATCCTGTCCTGTCCCTGAAGAAGATAAAGGAAAGGCCCGTGGCTGGTGGCTACAGCTACCTTAAACGTTGCTGGAAAGGGGAGGGAGTAAGTGAAGGGCTGCTTTTCAGAAGTTTGGAGCATGTGTACATCCAGAACTAGTGGAGATGGCAAGGGCTCTGGCTTATCTCCCCCAAGGAATGGACAGGAAAGCAGCCCCATTGTGCCTCTTAGACCCTAGTGTCAGCTACTTCAGTTACTAACCCTCCCACCGTCCATGGAGGTGAGCAGTGGGCTAAGGAGCAGGAAAGCCAGGAAGCTCAACCTAAAATGAAGGGGATAGACCAGGTTTCCTGTGCCTTAGAAGCTTTATCTTCTAAATCTCAAACTTGTTATATCAAAGTCCAACCAATGTAAATAAACTAAAAACTTAATTAAAATAATCTTGGGGGGCCAGGCAGCAACTTCTCTGCAGCAGTATCCAGTGGAAGTGAACCAAGTCAGCATGTGGAATGTTGGTAAACAGACTTCAGTCACAGTGTGGCTATCAGAACAAAGGTACATGCATGCTAGGAAGCTCCTTATCCTATAGCATAGCTGGTCTTGGAAAAGTCCTGCTGTGGAGAGAGCATTGGTAGGCAGAACCTGGCCAGAGTACGGAGACAAGGATGTATACACACAAGTCAGGTAGTTCCTTCTTTCTTATTGTACCTAGGATATACCCATGCTGTAAAAAATCAAACTAAATTGACAGTGTATAGGCAGAGTTCCAAAAAAGATTGAAACTCCCAGGAATTCCAGGAGCTTGGAAGACAAGTCATCAGGTCCATAAACTCCCTTAAAAGATGCCAGTGTTGTCCAGGTAAACTTGTCTCCTTCCTTTACTCAAATCTTGGCAGTGAGGCTATACGGCATCATGCCAAGTGATAAGAGATTCATCAAATCCTCTGGGGCCTGGAAGGAAGGACAGAAAGACAGATTCACACACACACACACACACACACACACACACACACACAGAGTGAAATAAAACTGAAACTCTAAACTGAATATAGAACTTTGGGGCAGAGAGAGGGAAGGTAATTAGGAACAGGAGTGAGGGAGGAAAAAACTAAATCACTCAAGATGGGACAGAGGAGGGGCAGCTAAGTTGTGCAGTATATACAGCACTGGTCCTGTAGTCAGGAGGACCTGAGTTGAAATCCAGCCTCAAACACTTACTAGCTGTGTGACTCTGGGCAAGTCACTTAACCACAATTGCCTTCCACCTAAAAAAAAAATATATATTAAAAAAGAAGACGGGAACAGAGGAGGATATATTGCTTAATTGCTCCACCTGACCTCAATAGAGGGCCAGGGTATGGAGTAAGGCAGACTTATTTGTATGAGTTTGAATCTGGTCTTAGTTATGTGACCCTGGTAAAGTCACTTAAGTTTGTTTATCTCAGATCCTCACCTGTAATATGAACTGGAGAAGGAAATGGCAAACCACTCTAGTATCATTGCCAAGAAAACCCCAAATGGGCAAAGAGTCTGATAAAACTGAAACAATTCCAAAACAAACAACAGATCTCACATTCCTTCCCTGGGAGACTGGGCAGGAATGAAGTCTGTTAAGGGCTGTGTGCAATTACTATTATTCTGGATCTTCCAGTCCTTATCAGCAAAGCAGTATGGACCACACAAGATGGGAAGAAATAGGATGGTTTGCAGTCATCAAGAAGGAGGCCTCAGTTGTATCTGCCCTCCATCATTATGTTCAAAAAGGGGCCCACCTCTTTGTAGGTTCCCTAGGCCCTCTCCTAGCATCTTCTCAATATTTCTCATTATGGCCACTTTTTGATGAACTTAGGGCCGATATTCAATCTTATTAGGGGTAGGTGCCCTCATTTCAGATTCTCACAGTGATGGTGGTTCCTCCATTAAGTAATGATTCTATTTGATGCCACCATTACGTAGGGATTTAAAGAACATCACCAGGGCCAAAAATGGTTTCATAGCCAATCATGTGCTGGAAGCTAGGGAACCTCTTGCAGTCAGGATTGTCAAAATCCACCTCACTCTTCCTGTCATAAGGGTGGGACGTATAGTATGGAAAGAGGCACTCCAAATGATGTGGAGGAAACTGGATGTAGCACTTATAGACTTTGATCTGAACAAAGAAGTTTTGATGTTCATTGTAGTAGAGCAGGTGTCACATTTCCTTCCACACCAGTGAGCAACAGGTTGAAGGTCTTGCCATTTATTAGTCCAGTTCCAGTTAAAACTCAGGAATCCGTGACAGGCATTTTTCCCCTATTGTATCATTGAGGCTCTGGTGCAGATACTAACTCTCTTGACTGCCCCACTGCTTTATGTCCTATAAATTTTCTACAAACTCATGGAATTTCATCTCTTTCCTGCTGGAATTTGGTTTAAAAGTTTGAGAGTTAGCCATCTTTTTCTCATCACAGTAGAGGGATTTGGAACTATGCAGTAAGACATCTCCATTGCCAATATCTTCTTGTAGATAATCAAGATCCTATTTCAGGAAAAGATTCACAAAGTTTGTGTCAGTCAATGCCACAGGCCTTTCATTCTCAAGGAGCTCCTCTCATTGAAGATCATTTTGGCTCAGGCACAGGATAGGCTGGGTCCAGAAGATATAGCTGAGGAGCTTGGACTTGTCCCAAGAGACTGGGAGCCTGGGCTTCTGCTGGAGGACCCCCATTACAGAGGCCAAGGCCAAAGAAGGCACACTGCTGTCATCTCTGCCTCCAAATCTTGCTTCACCTATGCCTTTTTAACAGTGTTACTGTCTCCCTGGTTACTTTACATGGTTGGTTTAAAGATCAAATTAATGTGAAGTTGTTTAGTAATGACAGAAGTATTAAATATAAATATTACTAATTAGAAAAAATTGAAATGATGAGAATATATAGCTCTTAATTTTTTATGCATGTGTTCTAGAACTTGAAATCATCTCTTAAAGCTACTATTTTAAAGCTGATGTGACTTTGTTTAAAACTTTAATGTAAAATTTGAACAGTCTATAGACTGACAGATTCCAAATCATATGTTGAAGTTTGATATCTCAGTCCTCTTCTTGGTAAAACTGAAAAAGTAGTCTAACCAATATGATTTAGGTATGTATGCTTTTGATAATGCTATCAAGATCACGTCATCTGTTTTTTCCTCTCTCCTTTCTCATCTTTCTCTACCAAGTAAATGAGCTTGGAGAGAATCATTACAATCTGCTTTTTGGAGTTCTCATGCATGATGTAGTGTAATGGTAAAAAAAGGAAGAAGTAAGAAAACTTGGGTTTGAATTCTGATTCAGTCGCTTACTAGCAGTTTGACTTTGGATAAGTGATTTAACTTCTCAATGATTTAGTTTCCTCTTTTGTAAAGTGGAAAGAATAATACTTTTCAAGGATGTTGTGAATATCAGATGAATTAATATATACAAAACCCTTTGTAACCCTAAAGCATTTTTATTAATGAGTTATTTTATTATAGCTAAAGTCAAGAAATTGGATCAAGTATTTTTTAGAATTGTCTCCTTCAAGATCTACAAGGAATTTTCTTATTTCCCATCATTTTGCTTTAAGCAAGTCAACTTGATTTAATTCAAAAGCTATGCTAATCACTTACTAAGTCCTAGGGTCTGTGCAAGACTCTTGGGGCAGAATGACAAAACTAAGCAGTCCCTACCACTCAGGGTGATTATTTTCTATTCTATTATTTAGTAAAACCCAAGTACAATACAAAAACCTGACTTGAAAGGTACACTTATTATACTTCACTTTTTGTTCCTTCATTGTTAATATTCTCCGCTATTACAAAATTGTATATTGAAATGGACACTGTCAATGTATTACAAAATTAGTGTTTAACCTTTTGCTATGCAAAAACAGATTTTAACAAAGTAGATGTGAAATGACCATTAACCAGGGTAATTGTTCAATTCAAGTATATACAAAGAGTTCCAGGGTTAGTCATGGGAAATATTTGCTATGTATATTCATATTCCTAGCACATTTTAGAAAAAAATATTTAAAGGTAGGAGAGAGAGAAAAAGAGAGACAGGTGGGGGGGGAGAAAGGAAGACAGGGAGGGAGGGAAGGAGAGAAAGAAAGAGAAAGAGAGAGAGAGAGAGAGAGAATATATACTATTGATTTCCCTCCCTTTTTTGCTATATTATTAATTTTCTTCCATGAAGTTTATTATAATAACATTGGCCATTAGAACACACACTACTTAAAGGTCTCAACAAGGGAATTATGAATTTTCAATTAAGTGGCACCAGATACAGTCTTCCCAGTTTTATCATGACCTAGAACCTCCAAGAATTGTACTTTACAGCTAAAAATTACATCAAGTCAAAAATGTTTTACCTGATGCAATTTGCCATCTGCAGCAAAATAAAGTGAATGAGATTAGTGAAATTAGCACTCCTCTTAGCTGTAAAGTATAATTCTTGAAGGTTATAGGGTAAGGTAAGCAAGTGTTTTGAAAGGAAGATCATTTCAAAAAAATAAAATTCATTCTCAAATAAGATCTAAGACCAGTTAAAGAGTATATCCAAAATTGCTTATACATACATAGGCATAGTATAAATGTTTGGGTGTATATACATATGTGTGATATATGCATATGCATAAAGAAAAGCAATTTATATACCTGTGCATGTATATATGTATCTCTGTGTGCATATATAACTACCATAGAATATTATAGCTGTTTTGTTTTCTTCAGTATTTTTTTAAAAAGTACCCCCATATTATAATGAAGAGACTACTCTCCATATTTACTATTTACTATTTATGTTTTGGATGTCTCATTTGAGAGGTGGAGGAGGTTTCAAGTAGTCATTTTTCATGTGGGACTCATTAATGTTAATCTTTAATTGGATAATGGTTCTCCTGTTGAGGAGGAAAAAGTACTTGTTCTTTCTCTGCAGGAGGGTAGGTGCCCACTGAAGAGAGGATTTCTTCTATAAAGCTCCCAACCTCAGCCAGCTGAGGGAGCAAGAGACCTCATCTGTAAATTGAATTGTCTTGGTCCTCCTTATTCAAGGTTCTCTTTATGACAACAGACACTTTAAGTTCAAGAATCTGCCCTATTTACAGTAATTCCCAAATTACAGATTTTATCTTTTAAAGAAGGTCCAATTGAACAAATTTTAAAAAAAAATTATTGAATAATAGACTTTTATGATCTATCCCATGAAAATCTGAGGTAACCAGTTTTGTAATAAATATAATGAGTTTGCTTTAGTGTTCCTCCATTTGAATTAGAGTTATTCTAGGATACACACAAACATAGAAACACAACTATAATTTAAATGTGTGTGTGTGTGTGTGTGTGTGTGTAACACCAATAAACACTGTTACCAAGGAAATGCCATATGTCCCAAGTGTGACTGGCTTAGAAAAATAGTGGTGCTGAACATTTTGGCATCATTCTAAGAGGACATTCACCAGTTATTCTTTCTGGCAATAAAATTTTCTCACCCTTAAGTCATGCAAATGACTTTTTTCATCTGTTCTTTTTATGCTACTTGCATATGGTTTTTTTTCTCTTGTTAAAGTTAGCACCAACAGAAAATTAACTATTTGGTACTGCTACATTTAGTTCATTCCCTCTTTTTAAAAGGATATATAATCAGTAAACTGATAATTTTGGATTTAAAACATTAAGAAGCTGTCAAGTGGGCAATAGTGAAAGGTCAGCTTGGAGTAGTTTTTAGCAAGTGGCTGCTACTACAGAAACTAATTATCTTAAGCAGTGTGTCTAATTTTTAGAGGTTCCCATAAACTTTCCTGTTCATTTTGATTAGTGTAATTTAGAATGTTAGCAGATTTCTTTATACTAATAGAAGGGAAAATTTAGTAAGGTTGAATTATTGATTATTTGGGGCATCAGGAATATTTAATGGAATAAAGTAATCATTTCTTCACTTTGATGTTCATTCAGTTTCTACTTTTTAGAGACTCATTTTTGAGAATAACCAAATAATCCCACAGTCGTGTGTGTCTGTGTGTTTGTGTGTATTTGTCAATTTGAAGAATTGCCAGGTATACTTGGTTGTTTGTACCTTCATTTTATAACACAGAAAAATGTCCTTGTTGAGTTGACAGGATCACAAAGTTTCATTTACCTAAGCAGAAGTCAAAGTAAGCATCAGTCTCTAGGGTTAAAAGCACGTGAAGAAATCCCCTTTTTTCTTTTTGCCTATAAAGTGCAGAATATTTTGAGGTTTGTCTAACAAATCAGGTACACCGGTGTCTTAATTGCTTAGCTGTACTCCGTGTCTAGTACTTCTGCTCCTTAAGAAACAGCATGTGAAAGCACATTTGTTTAAGTCCTCACATGGTTAACATCGTGGGTAACCTCCTCAGAAATTATAGCCTTGGCTGCAGCTCATCCATTAGTCTGGAGGAGACAAGATTCCCAAGTGGCCCTGGTGCCTTTTCCAATTCCCTTGCGACCCACCAATCCTCTCAGTGCTTTCTCTGCATGCAGGGAGTGTTCAGTGCTAATCAGGTCAATGATCATCCCACAGCTCAAGGGACATGACAGGAGCCTATCACAGCACTTACTGGGTCTTCCAGACCCGAGCACGTTTGCGGAGAATCTCATGTTAAGAAACATTGCTTTGGTCCTCACTTACTCACTGGGAACCTCTGAGGATTTCAGCTTATCTCTTTCTCTCTCCTTTAGACAGCAAGGAGTTCAACATAAACAGGCAAAAAGCACCCCAGCATGCAGCTACCTGGAGGGTGTTGATTGAAAACTTAGATACCCCCACCCCAATCAAGGTTGATTTGACTGATGTCTCTGCTGTATCAAAGGCAAGATTTCAATTAAGGTAAGTGCTTCCTTATCGGGGTGACTGCATCGGCATCAGGCTGAATTTCTGCACTGAAAGTTCTGACTGACTAAGCTGACATTCATTCTGCACTGCAGCAAGTGAATGTGTTTATGGCAGTAAAAGGCTGAGTTTACAGGCAAGTGTCCCACAATGATAACTGTGGCTTTTAGACACTGATCTTCTTCTTCTTCTTCTTTTTTTTAACACGTCTCCCTGGGAACTCTCACATATTTGGAAATCACATCACGTTTGAGTTCACAGAGAAAAGAAGAGAAATATTAAAAAAAAAAAAGGTTTGGGAGATACTTTCTTCTCTCTTACCTTTTTTTTTTTTTAATAATCTGTTTAGGAGATTGTGAAAGGCAAAGGTAACTTGATTTTGATTGAAATGTTCTGTTCATACCATATCACAAAATATCCTGCTTTACAAGCTCTAAAGTTAAATGAGATGGAAAGAAATTTTGAAAATGTTGAGTTCAAGGATCTGTGAAATTTTACAGGTTAGCTAACATCACTGAAAGAATGAGTTTGACTTCTGTGAGGGTTTTAAGACTGACATAATTTTGGAGAGTTTCCATTACAGATTTAAGAATAATAATAAAAGAAAAACAAACAAAAACGACTTTGATTTGAATGGTCCAAAAGGCATATCTTTAGCTGTCAGAAGGAAAGTAATCTTGTATGAGTGTTCGTTGCGCTTAAAAGCTAGAGACTTACCTTAAATGAAGGTGAGAGAGCTAAGGGAAGTTATGGAAAAGAAAAGAACTGATTGCTGAAATGCTTATGTATGAAAAAAGGAAGAAAAGGAACTGAATATTAAGTGATTTTCAGACTGAATTTTAGATTGCATGCTTTTTGAAGAGAATTTTGAATACTCACATTTGGGATGTTTCTTAGTCTTCAGCCTACAATGACCTGTGTTTATCTTTATGTTAAGGCAATTTTATGTACACAATGAAGGCAGTTTTCTGGGAAGTTTAAGGTAATGAACTCTTTCCTCTTCTTCCATACCTACCACCCCACACAGTTTTACCTAAAATAGAGAGAAAATTGTGATAACTTGTTCCCTTTTTGGATTAAATCCCCTCTCTAGTTCACTTTTTCTTTCAATTTGCACAGTATAATAAACTCTTTTATAGTGAATTTAGTTGGGGTAATGTATTTTTGCATAAGGCATGCATATATTTCAACTACCCTGCTTTTTAATATGAAAAAAATGTAACTGCATATATTATTATTATAAAAAAATTAAACCCACTTCTTCATAATGAAAATTTAAGAAACAGCAGACTTGATTTTATTTTCAATTAATTTTTATTAAATTATATTGATAGTGATGATATTTAGTCCTAATCCACAAATTCTAATGTAGATATACAGATAAATCTGTGCTGAAACTTTTCCACATGGTCCTAGTATACTAGTCTGGGGGTGGTGTATGTCTTGGGGAGAAGACAAGAGGACAAGCACATAAGTGCATAAGAGTTTTCAAGCATCTCCTCTAGTTTTCCCCAGCAGGGAACCCTTTGTATTTCAAAGTGTTTTTGCATCACCTTCCTCAAATATCACACATATGGATTTGGGACATTTTAGAAAAGGTGTCAAATGCTGGCTGTTTTAATTGGCTATCACTGTCCTGTCACAGTGGAGAGCATTGAAATTCTGCAGGCAATGCTTTTCAGGCTGATGATGATGTTACTGACTTCCAATTCCTTCCCCACAGGAATAAGACATTTTCAAGAGTCCCACGGGCACTGGTTTGTACATGTTGGCGTGTCTCTATGTTTGTATCTAAAGCCCTGGGCATTATTATTTAGCTCTGTCTTCCTTTTTCCCCAAGGGATAGTGTTTCTCAAGTCATTTGGGAGGGTGGGGGGTGGGGATTTGACAGGACAATGTGTAAGTTTTTGCTCTAGCTGTTGCCTTTGAGCCTTGATTCTTTATAAAGTTGTACTAAAATTAATGTAAAAATAACGACATTGAAAAATTTTTATTAGAAATTTGCATATTTCTTAAAATATCTCTCCTTTTGTTAGGTTTCCTAAAACTGACCATAATCACATATTCTATGAAATACTATGAGATATATTTACTACACATAGTGTAGTTGACTACCCTCTGATTTGATTTATCCATATTCTTAAAAAGAAATCGTATTTCACAAGGAAAGGAAGAAAACTAGAAACCTCTAGTAAGGTACATTATTGTAGCTAGGAGAACCTGACAGGGAATACCCATAAAGAGATTAGTGAAAAAATGTGCTAGACAAAGTTTATCTTTGGCCCATTGTAGATTCCTGTGCGTGCAGGTGTGTGTGTGTGTGTGTGTGTGTGTGTGTGTGTGTGTGTGTGTGTGTATCAGTTTCTGTGTATCTAGGAAGGCATGCAAACCTGAAATAATGGAATTTTAATAGTGAAACCGCACATGGTTTACTTGATGTTTGTGAGGTAGTGTGGCCTACCTAGTTTATGCTCCTGTCACTAGATAAGGGATCACCTTCTACAAATACTGGCTTGTGGCAGTATTTTACATGGTGAACCCTTTCAATTTTTGACAATGAAATTCAGGAATACTTTGACATTTGTTTCCTAGTGATGGTGTTAACATAACTCCAGACTCCTAAAAGTTGTTATGAGTACAGTTTTCTTCATGGTTGAGACAGGGTGAATAGTTTTTTAATATGATTTTGCTATCTTCAGTACTTAAAACAAACATACACATAATTTTTTCTTGGTTTCTGAATGAGATTGGTGTTCAGATCTTTGATTCAAGCGAATTCTGATTGCTACTGAGTGAAAAGGCAGTTTACTATCTGGGCAATCTCTATTGAAAATTAGTATCCAATACTCAGTCTTTTTTCCCAAGAGAGGTTGACACACTGTCAAGTTAAAATAACAGAAGAAAAGTAGAGATATATAGATATAATAAACTGATAGAGAGATGAGAAAAAATTTTTGATTAAAGGAAGATAAAAGCAATTCTTATTAGTGGTAACGTGTAACCACAGAATTAGAAAAGCAACTTAACAGTGAAAATTACATTTTAGAAAGGAGATAAAGAAAACAAATAGAAAAGGAACCAGGCTCTGCTTCCATTACCCCCAAATATCCCTTTGTCTACACAGGCTGATTTGTGTTTCCTTCATCTTCCCATAATTCATCACATTTAGATGATCCATGACAGCTGCTCTCGGCTCCATGAGATGACAAAACACCAGTATCCATTTTAAATTGTTCTTAATTCCTCATTTATTTCTTGAAAGTCTGTTCACCCTGTGTTTACCTCAGTGAAAGAGTAAATAATCTCTACCTGAAACTGCTTACTATTGATTCTAAACTGTACTAGAAAGAGTTGAATTATTTTGGGGTCACACACACAGGAGGTGTAAATTATATATTTTTTTCATCTTGTGCTCTAGTTCTTTAGAGAGTTGCTTGGTGGCAGTGAGAGGTTAAATGATCTATCCAGAGTTATGCAATGAGTATGTATCAGAGGAAGAATTTGAACCTAGGTCTTTCTGACTGAGAGGGAGATTTCTATATCTACTGCACAATTTTGCCTCTCAAAAACTGTCTTAAAGCCAACAGTTGCAGAGAAGATACTAGTGCTTAACTCAAAGTTCTCTATACAAGAATAAAACCACAAGGCTAGTGAAATAATAATTATTATAATTATTTAATAATAATTGTGTAATTATTAAAATAACAAAAGAAAAAATACATCATGTGTATATGTTTTGGGGTGGTGATGGTGCTCATATTACACATGTTTCCCTGTGTCACATAGTAATATATCTGTTGTTCATATTTTGGTTGTGTCCAGTTCTTTGTGAGCTCATTTGGGTTTTTCTTGGCAAAGACATTGGAGTAGTTTGCTATTTTCTTCTCTAGCTCATTTTATAGATGAGAAAACTGAGGCAAACAAAGTTAAGTGATTTACCCAAGATCACACACCTAGCAAGTGTCTGAAGCCAGATTTGAATTCAGGAAGATGGGTCTTCTGATTCTAGGCCTGACATTATCTACTATGCTATCTAGCTCTCTAGTATATTTGTTATATCACAATTACGCAGCTGAAGTTAAAACAGAACAATTTCTACAAGATTATTGTTACCCCCAACCTCCAAAGGAATAAAACTGGTGCTAATTTAATAAAAAAAACAGCTCATGAACAAGGGAGCCTTCTGAAATTACTTTTCTCTTACCCCTCTGGGAAAATGAAAAAAGGCATCTTCCTGTCAGTAGTTCTGTCATGATCCTGTTGTTTTCTGACCACTGCTTAGGAAACATAGACTCTACTTGACCTTATCCATAGCAGCAGATTTGTAATTTCAGAAGCTACCTCCTCTAATGATTGGAGATGGTCAGGTTCATTGATCTGAAGGGAAAGTGAGTGTGTATGTAAGATGTGTGTATGGTGTGGGGCAGACAGAGGTGAGTTCTGGAGAGGAAAACAGAGTCAAGTTATGCCATATTTACTTGGTGGGGAGGTAAGACTGTATGGTGTTTAAGAATCATTTGATGGATATCTTCTAAGCTTTAGTAGTCATCTTCCTACTTTATTAGAAAGACCAAAATATCATACATGAGCTTGACATTTCATCTACAGTATGAAAATTATTTTGCAGTATTTTAAAGATTCTTTGGAAGTTATCTTTATTTAGAAGACAGAGATGAGCATTATATTTATCATTGTTGTTGAACTCTTGTGATCAAATCTCCTGAGTATGGTTTTTGCCAAAGTAACTAATCACAAGATAGCCAAGTGAGAGTATTATGGCCTAAATTTTGGCTCACATAATGAGCCACCTTATATCCACAGTAAAAATGTAGGCCATATCACAATCCCCCGACCTCTGTTTTTCTAAAGTCAGCGTAACTTAAAAGAAAATTCATGGATAACAGTTTTAGCCCTCTGCTTCATTTTAGTGAAATGCATTTGACTCTTTTATGTTTGTTTAAAAAGTCTTGAAATTACCATTATTTTCTTATAACATTTTATATTTATGAAAAACATAATATAAAAACATTTAAGCATGCTCTGATTTCCAGAAAATGCACACTAAAATGATGTTAGCAATCCTCTGTGCTGTATGGTAACTCCGTGTGGTTCTCCAGTAGGGATAAATAATTTTTCCTTAAAAAAATTCACTGGGTATATAGGAAACTGAGTAAGGAAATTAAAATGTATTTTATATCCATGCACAATTTAAATAGAATTTCAAGCAACTATTCACCAGAATTTCAGAAAACTTGAAGGTTCTCAGTGGATTGTCTAGAGTTTTGCAATGTTGATATTGTATGTGTATCTTTTCTATTATTCTATTGGACTTCCATTTTTCTGTCCTATTTTGTGATAATTCTGCTCACCATTACATTTATCCTTCCCATTGCTCCCCTCTGTATCGACTAGCTGGCATATTGTTTTGACCTATAAGAGACAATGTGATGGAAAAGAATCAGTGCTGGATTTGGAGACGAAATCCCTGGGTCTGAATTATATCTCTGCCAGTTAGTGCTTATGTGACAGCAAGCTATTTAAATTTTTTGTGCCTCAGGTTCCTCATCTGTAATTAGAGGATTGGATTAAATGTCATGTAAATTCCCCTTTAAGCTGAACTATATTATGGACTAGGTCCAAAAGAATAATCTAAGATTGCTTATGTTTGAAGACTGAGGAATTCCACATAAGGGAATATTGTAGATAATGAGATTTATTCCTTCTAGTGCCCAAACTATAATTTATTTTAATCACTTTTCAAATAAAGTTTTATAAAATAGATTACAATTTCTTTGTCTTATAGAACATAATACACTGAACAGAGTTTATGCTTTGGATGACTTGGAGTCATTGTAAACAAGCATTAGTTTATGCTGTAATACAATGATGTCTTCAGATTTAATATATTTGATGCCTATTTGCCCTCCAATTGAGTAAGTATACAGTGCTTTACTTTTTGAACTCTTTTGTTGTTCTTCCTTTCTCCTTGCCTTCCCTCATTCTTTGCTATGGTGAGTGTTCCAGAGTCAAACTGCTTCCCTCACAGCCCCTTCTCATATGATGAGTCTAATCTGTTGCCCGTGAATGTCTGTTGGAAAGCCAAGTTATGAAGGATCTTGGTCAAAATAAGATTGGAGAAGATTTATGTAAGGAAAGGCCCAAGAAAGTCTCTTTTGAGTATATGAATTTTGTGACCTCTCTTTACTTATTTACTTATTCTTGGTTTTCCAAGTGATTGAGGTGCTAAATGAGCAAACTGTTACCTACTTGTTTTCAAAATAACTCTCATAAAAGAATGGTCCTGTGACCATTTATAAGGAGACTCTCTGTTACTTTCATTTTCCAGTTTTAAAAATTAAATATGATACAAATCATAGAAATTGCATATAAAGGACATATGCAAATTTACTAAAATGGTTAAGTGACAGGTCAACGAACACATCTATGTATCCAGATTACACAGGTATAGAGATAAATTTGCATTCTTATATAATGAATTATTTACTTCAATTTCACATAGTATGTTGTGAAAGAAACACTTTAAAAGCACAGTTTATATAAATAGAAAGAAAATACTAACCCTAAAATGTTGTAATTCAAAGTAATATATGTAAGTGTATAAAACTATCAACTACACCAATGTCTTTTCAATCTTCCCTAATCTATGATATTTTATATTTAATTTTCTGTTACAGTCATCTTTCAATTGGTATTAACAATTGGGACTCTGTAGTCAACATAAAACATACATAATACATACCAAACATTCCGTCCTTTAAGGGAAGACAGTTTTGGTAGGATTAAAAGAATCACTATGTATAAAAATAACTAAACACTTTAGCCAGGCATGAAAAGTCTTCCATGATTTAATTCCAACTCAGATTCCTAGTCTTATCCTACTTTACCTCCCTATTGGAAGGGACCTCAAAGTTCATCTTCTAGCTAACTCTTTGAGAACTTTACAGATGAGGAAATTGAGGTCCAGGGAAACTAAGATTTTCCCATGTTCCCAGGTAACATTATCAGCCTTGGGATTATTATTGATATCTTCTGACTGCAAAGCCTCTTTAACACTATGCTATAGCTGCTCTACTTGCTATTTTTTATAATTTTCCAAACCAGAATCTCCTATCTATGGTCACTGTTCCCCTATATCTATTGCCTTCTCATTAGAATGTAAGTTGTCTGGGGGCAAGAACTATCTCATTTTTGTATTTATGGCATCTGTACCTAGCATAGTGCTCAACACATGATAAACATTTACTGTATGTGTTTTCATCTGTTCTTCAATTGTAGAACATTGTATTTTCATTATATACTTCTAATTACATTATAATTACTTGCTTTCATGTTTTTTATTGCTAGAGTATAAGTTCTATGAGGCCAGGCACTACAGGTTATTGAGCTTTTTATGTATCTCAGTACCTGGTGGTAAATACCGTATCTTTTTAAGTCAATGAATAAGTTAGGGTTATAAGTAAAATAATTAGTTAAGAAAACAGAAATATCAAACGTAAGGTAGAATAGTTTGAAAATTATCCATGGAGAATATGGAGAATGTATGATGTATTCAATTTCAATCAATCAACACTTTATTGAGTATTAAGCAATGTACTCTGTGCTGGGAATACAAATACAAAGACTGAAATAACCCTACTTATAAGGTATAATTGCATTCGGCAGAAAGAAGGGAATGGCCTATGAGGTTAGGACCATAGCATAAGCAAAATTACAGAATCAGAAAGATATATGAACTATTTAAGATA
Source organism: Pseudocheirus occidentalis (assembly GCA_028646575.1). Lineage (NCBI taxonomy): Eukaryota > Metazoa > Chordata > Mammalia > Diprotodontia > Pseudocheiridae > Pseudocheirus > Pseudocheirus occidentalis. The sequence goes on from CM053594.1 coordinate 242,369,628, forward strand.
TAGTAGACACAATATGCCATAGTGGGGAGACTACTGGCAGTCAGAGGACCTGGTTGTAAATCCTGTCTACGATCTCCTTTATAACCTTGTAAATATCACCTAACTTTCTCTAGGCTTCAGATTCCTCATTGGTACAATGAAGGGGATAGATTTCCTTGTCCCTGAAGTTCCTTTAAGATCTAAATATATTGTCCTATGACTCAACTGGAGGAGAAAGCATGTTTTAGAATAGTGTGTGTGAAGGGGAAAGGTTGAATAAATAGGAAAGGTTCTGATTTGAGTGGTCTTTAAATTCAGGCAGAGGAATTTGAATTTTATGTGACAAGCAATTAAGAGCCATTGTAGAACCCTGAGCATGGTAGTAGCATAACAAATTGTGATTAAGGAAGATAAACAAAGTAATATATGGAAGAAATAAGTGAGAGGAAGGGGGACTAGATTAAAGCACACCAGATGGTTGGCCATTGAAATATTACAGTTATGAGATATTTAGAGCCAGGACTAGAATGATGGCATGGGAAATTGATTTTTTTAAAAAGTCCTTTCTTGCCCATCCATATGTGTGATGATTGAATCAAGATCCTCTGCAATCCTTTTTCACTTCACAGTGGTGCCAAAAATGTACTGAGAGTATATAAAACCATTAGAGATTCCCTGCTGCAGAAACATAGCTTGTTTGGATATTTCCAAAACATGTAAAGGATTTCTTTTTACTATACTAGTATGCTATCATATTAGGATGGCACATTAGTTTAAAAAATTATAGTTAAATCATATGTGGCAAACTCCATTACTTTATGTCTACAAAGCAAAAAAGTGCATGTATGTTAATATTTATCTATTTTGTAATGATGATAAGTAATGTGATACAGTAGAAATATTACTGTACTTGAAATCAGGAGACTTAGGTTCAAATTCCATCTCCAACATATAACTACCTCTTACACAGTGGAAGTGCATAACTCTTTGCAGTCTAGTTTCATCATTTTTACCCCAATAGAATATAAGACCCTTGAGGGTAGATATTGTATTATTTTTTGATTTATTTGTATTCATACTGCTAGTGTCTAGGAAACTGCTCATTGACCTAGGAACATAACAAGTCCCAAGTGTCCTTGGAAAAATCCAAAAGCTTAATGACTATTTTTTGCCTGATGAAATTCTGGTAAAATTTCTCCAACTCTATTCTCAGGACTTTTAAAAATTAACTTTTGTGTTTATTTTTGGTTTACATCATTTATTTCCACAAGATTTTGAGTTACAAATTTTCTCCTCCTCTTTCCCCTACCCAACACCCCAAAACAGCAATCCAACTGAATATACCCTTCCCCAGTCTGATCTCTCCTATATCCTCCCCCATTCCCCCTCTGAGTTTCTGGTAGGGCAAGATGGATCTCCATACCGCTGTGCCTGTATAGCTTACTTCCAAGTTGCATGTAAATAATAATAATATTTAAAAATTTTACTTTTAAAACTTTGAATTCTAGTTTCTTTTCCTTCCTCCCTTATCTCCCACCCTTACTGGAAAGATAAGCAATTCAATATAGATTGTACATGTGTAGTTATGCAAAACGTTTCCATAGTGGATATATTGTGAAAGACTGACTACATTTCCCCCAATCCTATTGCTCCCACTTGTTCTAGTCTCTACTTTGTCCCTGTCCCTTTACAAAAGTGTGTGCTTCTAACCACTACCCCCAACCTGCCCTCCCCTCAATCATCCCCCACTCTCATCCCATTCCCCCCTGCTCTCGTGTAGGGAAAGATACCCAATTCAGAGTGTGTCATTCTCTCCCTAAGTCAAATTCGATGAGAGTAAGGTTGACCTATTCCCTTTTGCCTTCCTATTCTTCCCTTCCATTGTAACAGTTATCCCTTGCCTCTTCTATATGAGATAATTTACCCCATTATGTCTCTCCCCATCTCCTCTCATTATATTCCTCTCTCAACCCTCATATTCACCTTTTAAAAATCATTCCTTCCTATTCAATCTATCCTGTGCCCTCTGTCTATGTATACCTGTACACATATATTAACACATTTGCATATGTATTCATATGCACATATAACTTCCTATATATATTTGTATACATATATATACACACATATATACGTGTGTGTGTGCATACACACACATTTATATTCCCTTCAACTATTCTCATATTGAGAAAAGTTTCATGAGTTACAATTACCACTTTTCCATGTAGGCATGTAAATAGTTCAACTTTGATAAGTTCCTTATGATTTCTTTTCCCTGTTTACTTTTCATGCTTCTTGTATTTGAATGCCAAATTTTCTATTCAGTTCTGGTTTTTCATCAAGAATGCTTGAAAGTCCTCCACCTCATTGCATCACCATATTTTCAATTTTGCTGGGTAGGTGATTCTTGGTTTTAATCATAGCTCCTTTGATCTCTGAAATGTCATATTCCAAGCCCTTCTATCCCTTAATGTAGAAGCTCCTAGATCCTGTGTTATCCTGATTGTGTTTCCACAATATTCAAATTGTTTCTTCTTGCCTTCTTGTAATATTTCTTACTTGGTCTGGGAACTTTGGACCCTGGCTATATTATTCCTAGGAGTTTTATTTTTGGGATTTTTTTCAAGAGGTAATTTGTGAATTCTTTCAATTTTTATTTTGCCCTCTTGTTCTAAAATATCAGGGCAATTTTCCTAGAGAATGTCTTGAAGGATGTTTTATTGGTTTTTTTTTTGTGATTATGGCTTTCAGGTATGCTTCTCATACTTGCTGATGGTTTTTGATAGGTGCTGCTCATTATTCTAAGGAAGACTCCACTTATTCCCATACTTTCTAGTATTTTTAATAGGAATGGGTGTTGTATTTTGTCAAAAGCCTTTTCCAGAGATGGTTGGTGAATTCTTTCAAGTTCCATTTTGCCCTTTGGTTCTAAAATATCACGGCAATTTTTCTTGAGAATTTCTTGAAGGATGATTTCTAGGTTCTTTTTTTTTTTTATCATGGCTTTCAGGTAGTCCAATAGTTTTTAAATTCTCTCTCCTGGATCTATTTTCCAGGTTAGTGGTTTTTTTTTCAAGGAGATATTGCACATTGCCTTCTATTTTTTCATTTGTTTGGATCTATTTAATAGTATCTGGATTTCTCACAAAGTCATTAGCTTCCATTTGCTACACTCTTATTCTGAAGGAATTATTCTCTTCAGTGACCTTTTGAAATTCTTTTTCCATCTGGCAAATTCAGCTTTTTAAGGCATTCTTTTCCTCATTGGGTTTTTGGGCCTCTTTTACCATTTGAGTCAGTCTGCTTTTTAAGGTGCTATTTTCTTCAGTCAGGCTGTTGACCCACTTTTCTTGATTTTCTTGCATCATTCTCATTTCTCTTACTAATTTTTCTTCCACTTCTCTTACTTGATTTTCAAAATCCTTCTTGAACTCCTCCATGGCCTGTAATCAGTTTCTGTTTTTCTTGTAAGCTTTTGGTGCAAGTGTTCTGTCTGTGTTGTCTAACTAATCCTTGCTATTGGAAAAAAAAAAGAAAAACAGCTCTTACAGTAAAAAAATGGAACCAAAGAAAAGTATTGAGAAGCAAAAGAAAAAAAATCCAAACCATTTTTTGTGCCAAGGATAAGCAAAACCCAAAGTGTAGGAACCAAAGTAGAATTTTAAGCAGCATAAATATTGCCAAGGATGAATTTCTTTGTGGTTTGGTGTATGATTTGCTTTGCAAAGATGAAGTTCCTAGGTTCAAGCTAGATATGTTACACATGTCTAAGTGAAGGAGAGTCCCTCAGAAAGCTATCTTTCCTTATGGTACCTAGACAAATAGCCTCACTTTCTTGTCATCCCTTCTGAATTCCACCTCCCCCCCCCAAAAAAAAAGCAAACAAAAAAATCCTCTGCTCTTGTAAGATTCTACCCATCATCTGCAGTTTTGCTTCATTAGTTAAGTCCAGACACACATGACCAAATTTATTATAATTTTCTTCTTTAGAGAAAAATAATTTTCAATCTTTTGGTTCAGGTTATAACTCATCAACAGGCCTTTAGCAGCTTTATTTTAAATACCATTTCCAAAGTCCTTTTTTAGATTATCTATAGCTATAGATATAGATACATACAGATATACAAGTACATGCAAACATATGTATACTTTATATGAGAATAAGAGAGGATAGATACCTACAGAAGATAACTGAGACTATGATAGATAAAGGTATAACTTAGTCCTTACCTTTTACAATTTATGACCCTGTTTACCATCCCATTCTTCTGGACACATTCTCTGCCACCTGGCTTCGGTGACACTGCTTTATCTCAAATCTTTTATTTTCTCAGGCTCTTTTTTTTGATCATTAACCTTTTCCTGCCCACTAACTCTAAATATAATTCCTCCCACCTCATCAATGCTAGACTGGCTTAAACTCTCATACCTTCTTTCAATATACTATTTGTCTCGGTGATCTCAAGGCTTTTATAATCATCTCAATTTTTTTATATCTAACACCAAAATCTTTCGTAATCTCTGTTGCATTAACAATTTGTTGTTATGCTTTTAAGTTTGGTGTATCCGACCAGTTGCAAACTCATCTCTTTCCTAAATTAACCTGTTTCAGTTGGAGGCAACACCATGCTTTTAGTCACCCAGGTTCAAAATTTTCTAGTCCTTCTTTCTCCTTGCTTCTTCCTCAGCCCCCATATCTTTTCAGTTATCAAAATTTGTAGATTATACTTGTCCAGAATTTCTTTTATCTATACCTTTCTCCTGTTCCAGGCCCTTGTTACTTCTCACCCATACTATTATGATTGTGTGCTGATTCTTCTCCCTACTTAATATCTCACCTTGCTCTTATCTGTCTTCCACTTGGCTGCCAAATTGATATTCTTAGAACACAGATACGACCATTTCAAACTCCTGCTCCAAAATTGTCAGTAACCACTGATTGTCGGTAGGATCGAATACAAGTTCTTTAGCCTGGCATTTAAAGTCCTCTTCAGTTTGTCTCTCACTTCTCTTTGCAATTTTATTTCATGCATTCTTTCTTTTCAAAATGAAATACTATGTATTGCTATTACAAAACAACCCATTCCTTATATCTACGTGTTGGTGCCTCTCATTTGAAAGTACTTCTTTTTTTCTCTTTATAAACTCTATAGATTATTCTGTTCTCATTAAAACAAATTCCAGGTACTACTTCCTGAATGAGACATTTTGCTAATCTCTTTCTTTTTCCCCAGCCATCAATTAGTAGTTGTCTTTTGCTTTTGAAGTCACTTTGTATTATTTTGCATTAATGTTGTGTTTACTTATTTTTATGTGCCTTGTGTTTCTGTAATGTCTCTCTTGCATAGATGTCCAGGGCTCATTTGCTTTTTTCTGTACATCCCTATCACCCAGAATACTTCCTTTTGCAAAATAAATATTTAGTAAACACCAGAAAACATTGTTTGCTTACTTGAAAAAATATGTGGTTACATTTATCACAGCAATCCAAGATCACATAGCTTTATGCAGTGGAACTCAAACCCAGATCCTCAGATTCCCAATTCATTGCTTTTTCTGATACTTCACATTCTCTTTCAGTCAATGTAACTCCTCCCCACACACCTAAGTATACTTTTCTACATTCTTCTTGGGAAGTGTTATGCACTTTTTACCCCCTGCAGTTAATGCAAGAGAACTAATGAAAGAAAACATATACTAGATGTAAGTCATGGTCCACTCAGGCTAGTAAAAAAGTTTTTGACATTTTCCAGGGGAAGTTTTGGGGAAGGGCATGATTTTCTCCCAAGATGTCTCAAGATTAATGAGCTATTATTTTCTCTTGTGACTAAGATCTAAAATGTATACATTCCATCTTTGAAAATTTTTTTGCATAATTTGTATAAGGCATTGAGGAAAACACCAATGAAGAGTTGCTTCTGTTAGTAAGACTATAAGTAAACAATGCATGATTCTTTAGCTTATTAGCTTTGCTTTTCACTTCCAGTAACGTTAAGTATGCTTGCCATTCTTGGAATGGATCTTTTTGTGTCATGACCTGTCAATCATCACTGGAAATATTGCAAGCAAAGCAATAATTTTCAGTTTCTTTAGAAATTAGAAACATTTTGCTAACTTCTTATCATTGTGTATAAGACTGACCAGTAGTATGACCATTTATTTCTACTTTAAAATTATATAAGAAAGAAGAAAACATTTATGAAGTACTTACTAGGTCCCAGGCACTCTGCTTAAACTCTTTACAAATGGGAAGTAGGTGCTATTATTATATTACCGCCATTTTACAATTAATGATACTGAAGCAAAAAGGAGGTAAAGTGGTTTGCCCATGATCACACAATTACTAAATGTCCAAAATAATATTTACATTCAGGTCTTTCTGTTTCCAAGCCCACTGCTCCATCCATTCCAACAGCTTTCTGCCTTTGATTCTGCATACCAATGGTAGGGTAACAAATCTATGATATATCATATAATCAGGCAGCTAGGTGGTGCAGTGGATGAAGTTCCAGGTCTTGGTCAGGAGGACATGAGTTCAAATCCAGCCTCTGACATTTACTAGCTGTAACCCTGTATAAATCACTTTACACTGCTTCCCTCAGTTTCCTCATCTATAATATGACTGAGAGAAGGAAATGGCAAACCACTCAAATGTCTTTGCCAGGAAAACCACAAATTGGGTCTGGAAAAGTAGGACTGAAATGATGGAACACCACTGTACAATTAGTGTGAACAATGTTGTATCATCCCTGCAATTCAAGTATCTTACAGAGAGATAAGAGCATGTATTTTATAACAGTTAAACTTTATGCAACCCAGATTAGTTTCATGTTTTCTTCTCAAAATTATCAGGGTCAGTGTAAGTGATGATTACATTTGAAGATAAGAATAAGATTTAAAGTAACATTTTATTTGAAGTTTTAAAAACTTTTCTTGGTATCAGTAGAAAAAAAGCCTTGAAGTGCATAGGTTTGGCATGTCAAAGACTGCTTTGAGCTTTGGTATTCTGGCTTCATTTGGGAGAGTTGGCAGTGTGGATTTTGTGTTTCCCTAACTGGTCTCAAAATGTCAATCCTCTGAATACTCTTTCACACTTCAGAGCTCAAAATACCTTTCAGGTAGTTAGTGAGTAAAGATTCAATCTTGTTACAATAGGCTTCAAGGAACTGTCCACTTTATTCTGTGGTACCAGAATTTAGTTGTATCAAATATTTAATGAAATAAGTGGAGCATGGACTGAGGCTGGAAGATCATTTTGTTCCATATAGATTTTCACTGTAATACTATTTGTGGCAGCAGGATTTGACCTGTAAATAAATGGACATTTTAAAATAGAGTGTCTGTAGTCCTAAAACCCCATAAGAGTAATTTTGGCTTCTAAGAGTCTAAATGTCTACAATGCAGCCCTGGAACTTGACAAAAGGAAAAATTACATCTTGTTTTCCCTGGAAATGTTTGATGTGGTATTTAGGGAAACAAGTAGCACATAAAAAGGCCACCTTGTATAATTCTTCTTTAATAGCCAAAAGTAGAATGTGGGGGAATTGATTTTAAGTTGGCCCTTCCCAGGCATCCAATACATTTCCTATAATTCCAGATCACAAAGAAATGCAATTGAGTCCACCCAAGTTTGATTCTGGCATTTCTAATTGTGAGCACTGAAACAAGTTGGATATTGATGCATTTTCCTTCTGACTTAGATTCAAAATATCTTTTGAAAATCATTAGCTATTTTGTAAGTGATTTCTTTTTCTTTTGAAAAGTCATCATTTCCATACCCAATCTTCATTTCTCAAAAAGATAATATACTGTTATACTCTGCATAGTAGAGAAATCATTTATTTCCAGGCCAGTCCCAGTGCCACTATGTATTAGCTATCACACAGTCCTCTCTGTCACTTAAGTTCCAGCTACCCTCTCTAATCTCTAAGCCCAACTGTGTCACCTCCATGAAATGTCAAACTCAGCATGAAGATGTCTTCAAAACTAGGTGACCTCCAACAGATTGCCATAGCATTAGTTGTTAGAACAGGCTTTTAAGATGTGCCACTAATTTTTTTAAAATATGCATTTCTACCATATTCACTTGACATGCCCTGTAGATTTCTCAGGCACTGTCTTCTAATGAACAATAGGGAAAAAAATTGCAAATGTGTTGTAAAGGTCACCAATTTTCAATCAGCTCTTTTTTCTGTATAATAACTAGATGACATTTCTCATCCCATTTGTGATCAATGGAGATGCATATTTTAACTTACAAATTTGTCCACTCTAAAAGCACATCTCTTAGTTTCAGCTTTCCCTTCCTTAACCAGATATACTCAGTCCAATAGAACAATACTAATATTTACACTAATATTTTTGATCTTTGAGGAGAAAACAGTGTAAAGTAAATGAAAGCAATTCTGTTTCACAACCAATAGAGAAATACACCTTTTCTAATCTCATTTTTAAAGAATAGCTATGCCATTATAGTTAATATCACCATAATTAAACAACATTTCATATCTTCTCTTTTATACAGGATGAGGTAAAAAATCCTAAGAAAAAATCAGTGCAGAGTAAACAAAAACATTTCTTCCAGGAAGCATTTCCCTCACAGATATTTAGAAATTATCTTCCCTAGAACCATAATCCTCAAAAGGAAATTGCAGTCCTTGCAGAAAAACAGACTGGGTCAGATGGGTCTCAGTCTCTGGATTTTTCCAAAAGCTTTCACAAGACACAAATGATGTTTTAAATAGCTTGTCAGGAAAAGGAACTGATTTTTAATGCAGATCCACCAAATATAATGTGTTTCAGTTGCATCAGTACCCCCGAAGGCAAACATCTGAAAGGCAGAGAGAACCATAATATCAAGATAAATGTTGTGACTTGTATCTAAGGAGAAACATAATATAAAGATAATAGAGAAATATCTCTTGTCAGAAAAAAAGTAAACAGGTTTATTGCACTACCACTCTGTATCTTTTCAGAAGTCTAATTAAGTATCGGGCTTTTTTCTCTACTCAATGTTGAATTTTTTAAAAGACATTTTAAAGAAAAAGAACAGGCATATAATTATGCTTCCATCTGCATGTATTGTAAGAGGAACATGATACAAAGTTTGGCTAGAAGTAAACTGTAAAAATAAAGGAAAACTTTTTAAAGAAAAAAGCATTTTTTTAATGCCATGTTTTGTTTGGGGAAAAAAGAAAAGAAAGTAAAGAAAAACCCTGAGAAAACACAATTGTTGTGATATGATGGTCTAAGTTCCCTTAAATCACAATAATACCGTTGTACTTGATGACTTTTGACACCACTGAAACACTCAGTTATATCAGTTGACTAAAACCTCTCAATTTTCCTTTTCCCTTTCCTCATCGCTACTTCTCATGCAAGAGGGACCTTTTCCTCTGCCACTTTTCTCCCCATTCCATCCAAAAGCCTCTGGTAGAAGAATGTCAGGATCAGCAAGGGGGAAGAGTTAGAAAATGGGGGATAATAGAGAACTGGAGTTGCAGGGGGCACTGGTGCATGTAGCAGAGGCTTTGACAGACATCGCAGTCCAATAGGAATGACCCAAACTTAAACATAGAAATACTTTAGGGAAAATATGACCTGCCTTCAAAAGCTTACTCTAAATTAAAAAAATAAACTATTCTTTGCTTTCTTCAAAAGTGTGGAAATTTTTAGATATAATGAATACAAATGACTCTAACTCTTATAGATATTTATCAGAGTGTGATAGGGGTGTAACAATCCATGGAATTCGTATATTTCCATGGAAGACATTATCTCATGTCCAAAAAGTTACTTTTGCAAGTGGATATTGATAAGAATATGATTCCATAGAACATTTATACTTGAGAAGGAAAGAAATGCATGTTTCTAGAACTTCCCAATTGGTAAAATGGCAGACAATAAAGCTAGAAGGGTACTCATTATAAATTTGAATTAAAATCATAATCAAATAGCTTATTATAAATACATATCAATCTTGCAACACCTTATAAGAAATTACTCATGTAAGAAATATCTGCTTATTTTTCATTAAAAGTTATACAAAGGTAGAAAAAGAATTAAATAGTAATATTTACTACCATTCATCCTACATCAAGTATTACCTACTTTGGATAATTTTACAAGTAGCTGTTTATATATATATTGATTAAATAGCTTTCTCACATGAAGCATCTTTGAGACAGGTTTATTGTATGAATAGAAGATAATTGTTTTATTTTTGTGGTTTTTTTTGTTTTCATTGAAATGGACTTTTGTACATTACAGCAGGCCACACAAAATCTTTGGCATTTTTTTGGCGGGGTATATTTTCAAGTTGATCTATATGAGGAAGAATGTTAGTTGTAAGTAGTAATACATAAAGATATCATCAAGGCCCTTGAAAAATGCAAGGCTTCAACAATGCAAACAATTTTTGTTGTTGTTGTTTTTAAATTAAAATAATGTTTCTTCATACTAGAAAGCTATCTTAGAGAAGCAATGGAAAACATGATTCCATAAGAAATGTGGAATCTCATATAGTAGCTAGAGGATAAGGGGAAAAAAAAGCATTGTTGACAATGGCTTTATAGTTTACTTTGTAACTATAGAGAACCCTAATTTTAATTTTATGAGTTTAGATGAGAACAGATCTCTTGATAATCTCCAAATTAGGTCGGGGGGAAGGTTGCTTCAATAAAGGGACAGGGACAGGGTAGAGAATAGAACAAGGAGGGAGGCGGGATAGGAAGGAAGGACATATAATCAGTCTCTCACAGTATGTCCACTGTAGAGATGTTCTACGTAATTACCCATGTACAGCTTGTATTGAATTGCTTGTCTTTACAGTGGGGGTGGGTGACGAGGGAGGAACTGAAAGAATCTAGAATTTAAAGTTCTACAATCAAATGTTAAAAGAATACAATAATAATAATAATAATAATAACAATAATAATAAACTACATGCAACTGGGAATTAAGATATACAGGCACTGGGGTATGGAGGCCCACCCTGCCCTACCAGAAAGTTAGAGGAGCAATGGAGGAGGACACAGGAGCAAGGAGACTGGGGGAGGGGTTTTACAGCGGGATTTCTGTTTTGGGGTTGCGGGTAGGAGAAAGATGGGGAGAAAATTTATACCTCAAAATCTCTTTGAAATGAATGATGTAAACAAGAAAATAAATAAAATAATTAAAAAAATACAACTTCATTAGCATTGGAGGCCCAGAAGAAATGTTATGACTTAGGACATATATGAAAAATTCAGTCACCAATGTAGTTTCCTTTGAAGGGCACTGCAGTTTTCCATATAATGATATGAAATTATCTTGATGACATCATGTCATTATGCATGGATTTCACTTCACTGGTTTAACAAATTTATACACTGCTCATTTCAGACAAGTATATTACTGTGTAACTCTAACTAAAAATATGTCTTTTTTGTGTGTGTATTCTTTATTGAGAAGAAACTCATCTGAAATCATAGACTTGTGAGCACAGAGTTGGGTGGTGATTCTTTTGGTTAAGTCATAAAATTTAAATTATTAGTGCCTTAACTAAGAGTTTCATATAAATTCATGCTACAGTGTTAATAAGTAATCATATCAAGCTGACAAGCAAATAATAGCAGGATTTTGAGGGAATGGGACATAAAGCGTGTAGGTACTGTTGAGGAAGGGGAAGGTTCCCAACATTAGGTATTAAGGAAGAGCTTCAGAGTGGGACACAATAGTGAATTTTTAGGTGACCTGATCATCCATTGCCCAGGATAACAGAAAAGAGTTAAAGCAAGGAAAGGAGTATTAGAAGAGAAATGGAAGAGGTCCAAAAATAAACTTGGCTTTCTAAATATTGACTTCAACAGTAGTCTGAACTAAATTTTTCTAGTAAGTAACCATTACTTTAGGAATGTGTATAAAGTCAATAGTTTGCTAAATGACAGGAAGATTGGGAGGGGGTGTCAAGTGGGATGGTGCAAAGGTGACAAACTTCTGATTCCTGACATAGTTTCCTAGGAAACAATTTATACTTTAATATAATTGGTACTGCCTGTACTAGAGACCTAATTTTCTCCTAATAGAACCTTATGATGCTGGCTGCTCTTCTCTTCATTTTTGCCCTCTGTCTTTTGATCTTCCTTCTACCAACTGACAAAGCCAGAAGAAAGAGTGAGCAATATACCTTTTGCCCCTTTACCACTTCGAGATGCTCAATCTGTGATAATCACAAAGCAATATTTCTTACTTTGAATTTCACACTATCTGATTATATCACATTGTCACAAGATTTTATCAAATGATATGAAACAGAGAAAACTATGTTCAGTGGCTATCTGATTATCAGTGTCAAGTTAGGCAAGATACATTCTGGTCTCCAAAAGTGTTTGCTACTATCATGGAGTATGTCCAATGAAGTGGTATTCCTGTAGATAGCGAGGTAATCCAGATGCCTCTATTTGCCAGTGATATTGTCCTTATCTCATGAAGTTCTTGCAAATTATAGTGCCCTGCCCTTCCCAAAAGATCCACGATCATGCAAGATATTGCCCTAACTACATTCAATGAAAAGAAACAAATGTACACTGTCTCTTGGCCATACTGTATGGACAAACCATAGATCTGGCACCTCAACATGCACATCTTCAAAAACCACTTCATATCAACATTAAACTGCTTTCAGAACTGACCAGAAGCAATAATGTCACACAATTGCTTTGGGGGAAAATGTGAAGAATTTTTTTTAACAACTCCAACTTTCAGCCAGAAGCAGATATTCATATTTTCATTTTAATACAATAATATGTATCCACTGATATCTTCTGACTATTATACATGGTATATTACTTTCCGAGGAATTAAAGCTTAGGATAACTTCCAAAGTACTATGTCAGAGGGCACAGAGAGGCACCTGATAAACATGAGCAGGCTAAAGCATATTACCAGTAAAATACTACCTAAGTAACATATTAAAATAATATATTAAGAGAATTAGGGGGAGAGAAGGGTGACAGAGAATAGACCAATTATGTCATTCAGGGCACAATTGATAGATAATTCTATTCTCAAATTCTATCTGTGTGTCGTCAAGAGTTCCAGAGAAAATCTCCCAGCACATTGGGTAGAATATCTATACAGAGTTTGTAGGTTTATAAAAACAAGAGTCTCATATCATTAGAGGGAATAGATGGATTGGTTTATTGCAACACTTTCTCTTTTTGGAAGGAATTCCCACATCAACAGAATCACAAAATCACTAATGTATGTCACTGGATTTAACAACCTCAAGGATCCTCTGCTATCTCGCCCAGAGAAGGGACCAGAATCCCCATAAAAATTATGAATCAACTACCCGATACACAGTTTTTCTCTGCCACCCCCTCCACCCCATCATCTGTCATCATGTTTTTTCTTCTTTTTTAAAGTTTTACTGATATGTTTTGTTTTTACATTACAAACATTTAAAGATTCTTCTCACTTTCTGAAAGGTCTCATGTAACAAAGTAAAAGAAGTAAAATAATAATACAGTCCTCGTTTTCTCACAGCCCCTCCATCATTTATCATTTTTCCTTTTTTGTCATCTTTGCCACTTTGATGTATGTGAGGTAGAATTTCAAAAATTGCTTTAATTTGCATTTTGCTAATTAGTAGTGTTCTGGAGATTTTTTTTTTCCATGTGGGTACATAGCCTAGCTTTCTTCCCTTGAGAACTGTCTGTTCATATCCTTAGAACATTCAGCAAATATTTGGGCAATTATTTTCCCGTGGAAATTTGAATTAGTTCTTTATATATCTTAAAAATAAGACTTTTTTTACTAGAGAAATTTTCTGCAAGGATTTTTTCATAGTTAATTATTTCCCTTTTAATCTGTTTTATTTATGAATTTGATTATACAAAACTTAAAAAAATTAAGCAAAATTATCTGTCTTCTGTTATCCTCTCTTCTTGTTTGGTCATGAAATTTTCTTCTAGCTATAAAACTGATTGTTAATTTTTTCCATATTTCTCTAATTTCTACATGATGTGTCCTTAAATATCAAGGTCACATACACATTTAGAGTTTATCTTCATGTAAGTTGTAAAGTATTGGTCCAAACCTATTTTCTTCTATACTGCTGTTCAATTTTCGTAGCAATTTCTGTCAATGAGTCAGCATAATATAGTATATATCAGTGACTGGACTTGAAGGAACCTCAACCATATTCAAATCCCTTTGTGTAAACTTGTGTAACTGCATTTCTGTGGGGGTCACTTCAAATCCATGAGCTTCAGCTTTCTTATTTGTAAAAAAAAATGTAAAATTTCTTATTTGTAATAATAACTGTTGTATCTACTACATAACAGTGTGATTCAAATGACATGTGCTCTGCCAACTTTAAAATACTCACTATATCTAAATGTTAGCCATTGTCTTTCGAAACCTTACTATTTTGCTGAAGATCTTTCTAATAACCTTGTCTCTCATTTTTCAAATATCACGATGCTAATCCCCACTTTCCTTCAGCCATCCATTAGGAAAGACCTTGAATGTACATCTTACAAATACTTGATACTACTAGAATTCAGTGACTGAACTATTATGTTCTTCCCTGAGAATGTTCTGTTCTTTTCCTCCCACCACTTAATTCCTGAATTTCCATTTTGCCCCTACTCTATGTCTCCTAGTTTTCTCATTTGTCTTCAATGCTCCTGATTCTCCTGTCCTGACCCTACAGGGTCAGCCATTTCAATAAAACTGTCTTGTAGCCTTGAATCTTGTAAACCCTTGACTGTTTCTCTGTTGTTCCTGCACTCGAATTTAATGTCATCTCTGGGCAACTTCCCTCCTCCTCCATCTAACTTCTTCACTATTATTTGAAATACATAACACCATATTAACATCATATAACACCACTGTCCATTTCATCATTTCTTACTGTGCAAATATACTCCATTACATTCATATGCTACATTTCTTTCCTTCAGACATTATATGCTTCAGCCAGACTGAGCTACTAGCTGTTCACAAACCATAACCTGCCTGTTATCACTTCTATGCATTGATGTTGTACAGCTCTCAAGGCATGAAATACCCTAGCTCCATGTGTTCCCTTTTTTCCATTAAGGGCCAGTTCAGATGCCATCTCATCAACAGAAGCTTCTTTATGCTCTCAGATTAAATTTACCCTCTCTCCTTAAGTGGCTATCATACTATCTCTAACACTTATTTTCCACGTCCAAATCTTACCTTATATCATACTTGTGAATGTCTTTGTCTCTCCCTAATTTGTTGTAAGCTCCTTGAAACATTATTCCATCTTTTAAAATTCCTAGTGCTTCCCAAACTGCCTCACATGCAAAAGATCTTGATAATTGTTTTTAAATGACTGGATGATTGAAGGCTCCTTCCCATATAACTGTCATAATAGATTTTATTATAAATATAGATATGCTGTTAAAGCATAGTTTCATTAGGAATGCAATAAAATTCTGTTCAGTTTTCTAAAGACTTGAGGATTCTCTGTTATTCTCTCATAGCTGTATTTTTACAATTCTACTCTGCTTGTCATCTCCCTTGTTTGACATTTTTTATAGCTTCGTTCTCAAGTTCCCAGACATCAAGGAATAGTTTTCCAATAAATTAGAATAACATTAATCATATTCTGGGACTAAAATGGTCTCTTCTTTTGAAGTACAAACCTTTCAAATTAAGTGCCATTCCGTTACTTCATGCTTATGTTAAAATATACTATATTATATATGAACAATGTCTACTTAGAACATTCTCATTATGTCTACTTTCAAAAAAAAACTCTCCAGAAGGAAATATGATTCTCTAGGGCAAATAAAAGCATAATAATGCCAATGTTAGGATACATATTCCCCAAAGCCATTTTCCTGAGGATCATTTTCTGTCTTGACTTGAGGGGAAAATAGAATCATTAATATAAAATATTCTCTATAAGATGTTATTTGCTCTTTTCCCGTATAGATTCTGTAGATGTTTCTAGACCTCATAGGTAGCTTGACCAGCAAGCTCCTGAATGAGCATTTTCAGTGCTAAGGTAAATAAAATTAGCAATATTCCATAATCTCTCTGTGTCTCTGGTATTTTACTTATTGAACAAAAATAGAGAGTTTCTTCACATGCAGATGTTGGAATAATCATAACATTAAACAACATAACTGCACTGTCTTTCAAAGTGCTCTCATTGGCATTGTTATCATCTTTCCACACTGCTAAGACACTTTACAATGACCAAAAACAAATTTTCTTCCAGACAAAAATGTTTCCTAAAAGGTTTGAAACCTATATCTGATTACATGTCTGTTCATTAAGCTGTATTTCTTTTACTTGATATTATCATAATAGGAGCACAGAATTAATTCTCACCTTTTATAACTCATACTAGCTCCTTAGTAAATTCTTGTTGAATTGGATTGGAATTAGAAATCATTATCATACATACAGAGAAGTAGGTAGACATCTAACTAGATGTACAACTACACTGTTTCATATGTGTGTATACATATACACAGACACATACATACAAACGCATAAAAACACATACATGTTTTGGTAAGATGGAGGTTTGTCTTACTGGTCAATATGATTACTGAAGTTTTGAAATGTCTTTCCAGGATAGGATTTGGGGAGGTGAATGTTGGTAATCTATTACCTAGAAACATGTCATACCCTCAGCTAAGATACAAGAAGAGCTTAGTGGTCAGCATTCAGGAAAAGACATAAGGATGTGGTATCAGGATAAATTGTGAAAGTAATCCTACTCATTTTCTAATTATTCAAATCTTAATTACCACTATACAGGCCCACTTAGTCCAGAACACAGGGCTAATGTTAGGGTTGGGTGGATACTCAGCATCTGTGCCTAAGTGAGAGGCATCTGTTGCCAAATGGTAGAGTGATGAAAAGTGTCAACTCACCAGCTGTGAAGTCAGGACATCTCTTAAAAAAAAAGCAAAGGAAAATAACAACAACAGTTTTAAGATGTTTGTTTCTGCACCAGATATATGAAGGGGATAAGAAGGAGTATTATTTCAAAAAAAGGCCTATATAAACATAGACTGGGCTTATCATACAGCAAATCTAGAGAAATATTAAAATAATGCCAATAGAAGATTTGCTTAGATACTCTTTGGTGGCTTGTCATGATGGGGAGTCACAGGAAAAGAAAGAATGTTTCTCATGTCTTGAAAGTTGATTTTACTATCAACAAAAACAAATTATCTAGCAAAAATGGAAATGATTTTCAGAATAAATATGTACTACTTTAATACAAATACTACTTTAATACAAACCAATTTAAAGGGGAATTTTCATGATTTCTTTCATTCATCTACACCAGTTGTTTATGTGAAAGTAAAAATATATGTGAAATATGGATCTAGTCATATCAATTGTTTATAAGTATCAATTACAAAATGACAAAATGATTGGTCTTGCATTTCTATTAATGTTGATCTTAGTAACTTTAACATTATATATGAAGAGGAATCCTATTAATAAATTTATTAATTTTACAGTGCATTGTTTAATATTTATGTTTTATTAACATATAATGATGGCATGTATACTTTCCTGAAACATAATCAATTCATGGTGAGGATAAAAAGGACATTAAAACATAAAACAGAATTGTTTGCCATTCCAAGTACATTCACTTTTGACCTACTTGCAAGTTTTCATGGCTCTTTGTCATCAACTTAATTTGCATTGCTTTCAAGTTTTTATTTATTCCCATTTCAAATAGTACAGATGGAGGAGTGCTCAAATTCATTGTAGCCTGATAATGTTGTTGTTAATTTACATGGGATGTATAGACAATGTGGTACTATGCTGTAATGCACTAGAAAATGAGTTTGACTTTTAACATTGGCATCACAGAGTTTTCAATTACTTTTAAAGTAAATTAAAATAGAGTTTGGGGAGCTTTTTTGAATATTCCACCTCAGTGTTGCCTCAGTTTATGAATCACAATAAGCAACTTTGTGATTTCAGTGCTACTAGGCAAATTGCTTTCCTCAATTACAGTTTACATTTTAATAGGGATAGTTTTACTCTAATATGATTATCCTGAATGGGGATTGCCTCCTGATAAAACATAAAAGAGCAACCTCTCCACTTTACAAAATCCATATTTCCTGTGTTGCTTCTAAGGAAAACATAAATAAGTCCTTGCTACTCCTGTCTCTTGGGTAACTAGGTGGCACAGTGGATAGAGAACACCCTCTCTGAAGTCAGGAAGATCAGAGTTCAAATTTGATCTCAGACACTTACTAGCTGCGTGACAAGTCACACAGCAAGTCACTTAACCCTGTTTTCCTTAGTTTTCTCATCTGTAACATGAATTGCAGAAGGAAATGGCAGACCACTCCAGTATCTTTGTCAAGAAAATCCCACATGGGGTCACAAAGACATAGATATGACCAAAATGAGGAAAAACAATGATCCTCTGGCATTATCCTTCATTGAATACAGAGAGACAGGTGTTTGTTTTTGTTTTGTTTTGTGTTTGTTTGTATTTTTTTGGGGGGGTGAGGGTGCAGATAACAGTTCACCAAATATAGTGAAGGAGTCTGGGACTATTTTACTTATCTCTGTCTGTGATACACAGACTTTAGCCAAACCCCAGGATGATATAATGCCAACCCCCTTCACTGCTAAGCCACTCTTCTCACACAGCTGGAGCCCAACTGAACGCTACCCATAAAAGGAGGAAAAAATGGACATCAAGAAGGATAGCAATTAATTATACATGTTTGAATGCTTTGGGTTGCCACTTCCTCTCTGTGCTGCAGTTGTATTTCACCTGCAGAATACTTCTCTCCTTTTAAATCATAATGACAACGTGAACAGCACATGTATACTTTAAACAACTTACCAATTCAAGTGGGCTGCCTCAGCTGTAAGACATGAACTCACAAGTGATAAAGCATGGCACTGCTTCAGTAAAATGGAATAAGAAATCATTTTGACAGAGCCTAGATTTTGGTCTGGGTGGCTGTTTTTTTTTCTCTCTTTCCTTTCAAGGTCGATGTTCCTTATTTTGTATAGAGTACATCTTATATGACAGCATGAGAGGACACAAAGGCAGGTTGGGTTAATGCATTTGGGGTCAAATGGACTTAGACGTGGAAAAAATCTGACCTCTTGAATTTTGGGGGGATGGGGACTGACATCGGCTCTAAAGAAGATTCTTGATTGAATTGTTCCTTTTATGGTGAGTACAGAAGCTATGATAGAATTAAAAGGAAACCTTTCAGCCTCCTAGTAAATAAGGGAAACCCACTTTCCTCTTTTATGACTACCCACAACACAGATAAATTGGAATGAGTTACTGGAGCAGCATCATTCAGCTTAGGGATTCATAAGTGGGTCCTTTTCATTTTTAAACTGAAAGAATTGATCATTGGGATTTGAGATGACAAGTCTTTTTCTCCACCTTCATCACCTGCCAGCAAGGTAAGCACCATCTGCTGAGGTGCCAAATAATGATCTAGTACTCCTAAGGGGCTTAAAATCTGTTTATGTGCATGTTCACATAAGGATAATCAGTTGCAAACTGCATATACTTATTGCCTATGCCAAGAATTTATAAAAACAACTCCTCAAAATAAATTTTAGATTCTCACCTTGACTAAAGTGTTTGAAAAATTAAGTTTATTTAGATTACTTACGTAGATAATATCATTCACACCTTCCATGCATATACTAACTTATTGAAGATGAGTTAATTGTTTGATTCTAGAAATGAATATCCTTCTTATCTATAATTAATGTTTTTAACTGACCTGAAAGGATTCTGGTAATTTTAAATTTGTGACTTGGTAGGAATACTCCCCTCCCCTAGATAGGTAAATAAACAGATAGATTAGATAAATGGATAGTTTTCATTGATCCTACCATGTTTTATAATATCTTCTCTCTTGCTATAACCATCTTTCCTTCTGTTTTAAATATTTACTAGAACAAGAGGATAAACAGTCCATTAACCAGAACTAATCATGCAACTACTATATGGTATTATCTATCCTAGATGTAAATGCCAGAAAAATGAAGAATGCCCTGCCATCAAGGAGTTTATATTCTATCAGTGGAAACAATTTCCATATACATATATATCTGCATATGTATGTATAGGTGTGTGTGTGTGTGTGTGTGTGTACAAGACTTAAAAATAAGTATAAATTCATTTCACAGAGGCAGGGGGAAAGGAGATACTAGCATGTTGGGAAATCAGGAAAGGGCCAGAAGAAAGTGCTTGACCTGAGCCTTGAAGGACATGAGGGTTCTGATAACAATAATAGCTAATGTTTGTATATGGCTTTAAAATTTACAAAACATTTGCCAAATATTATTTCATTTGATCCTTATAGCAACCCTATGAGGTAGGTGATATTATTACCCACATTTTACAAATGAGAAAACTAAAGTTGAGACACAGTAAGTGCCTTGCCTAGAATCACGCAATTAGTAAATATCTGAAGCAGGTTTTGAATTCAGGTCTTGACTCTGAATTCATCAATCCAATAAATGAAAGCATTTATTTAATACCTTCTATATGCAAAGTTTATTACTATGATAAGTACTAACAATATAAATACAAAAGCAGATATACTTCCCATTAAAATATGCTTCTCTAAAACCAATAAAATAAAATGTCATCAGAGAGCAACTTGCAGTGGCCACATACATACAGGCATGTGTGAATCCAGGGATTTCTTGCTATGAGTTTTCCTTCAAGTTGTGCAGGTATTAACCCCTCCACACATTCTTATCTTATGACTTTCTTATTCATTTTCCTCTACACATAATGGAAAACCTGTAAGTTTATATTTTGGCTATCCTTTAATCACATTTTTCTCTTCAAAACTAAACAAATTTGAACAAAAAAAGAAAAGAAATTGATACTAAAGGGATTAGTAGCTGTTTTTATAAAAATTAAATATACATTAATTTTTTTTGTGGGAACTGAACATTTGGGTTGATTATAATTGTAATCATAGACTTAAACGATATGTTAAATTAACATTGATAGAGACCATATTCCTGACACTTGAGACATATGGGCCATCTATAAGACAAACACAAAATGAAGGCAGTTGAAAGGATCTCAAATTTGCTATTAATGTTGGTAGAGTTCTTTCTGCTCAATGACATGCTGAGACACAATCATAGCATTTACATGCAGTGTAAAATGAGCCTCTTGAAAGAAAAGCCCAAGAACATTTTTGGAAATTATGGGAATGTTTCATTTAACACACATCATTATTTAATACTATCCTTAGATAATTCTAATATATGCCCTGGGAAGAAAACAAGCATATTGAAACTGTCCTAAAGTGCCTCATTATTTATTCTCATTTACCCTAATAGTACCCCACTAATTTCTCACTCCAGAATCTGGCTGTTGCTTTCAATATAGTCTCTGTAATTTATACTTCCCAATAATTTTAAAATTCTTCTTCTTATGTTCATCCTATTATCTGGCATTCATGGAGATCTGGTTCCTCCTAGGTCAGTGGTTTTCAACTTGGGGGTTGTGACCCTGTTGGGGGCTGAACAACCCTTTCACAACGGTTGCCTAAGACCAGAGGAAAATACATATTTCTGATGGTCTTAGGAACCAAGGCACCACTCCTCTCTCTGTCTCCAGGTGGGTCCACCCACATGCTGATATGCCCACATACAAGTATTAAAGGGTTGCGGCATTAGGAAGTCCTAGATGATCTGTCCTAGATGATACTGTCTCTCAGGCCTTTTCCAAAGCTGATTATCCAGTTTTTCACACATTCCAATGTACTTGTTCTGATTGGCAATGAGAATATTCCTTGCCTCCATTGCTACTTCTGGACTTCTTCTCTTACCATCACTAAGCAACTTCATATTCTTTGAATTTCACTTTACCCAAATTTGTAACTGAATTCATGTCCTGGTTTTCATCACCTAACCTGGTCACTCTCCCTTCTATGAACTGATCATAGCATAGTTGGTACTTCCAACTAGTGCCTTTTAATAGAGGAGTTGAATACATACATACATACATACATACATACCAACATACATACACACAGAGACATATATATGTATACACACATATTTCCTCTAATATCCTGCATTAGCAAGCCCCTTGCACATCCAGGATGGCCTGTTAGCACAGGCTTTGATCTGCTTTTCTAAAGGAAAGACAGCTTCAAAGGGGTCAACAATTTTACTTTAATTAAACATACATAATTCACTCACTAGTTCAGGGGAAAGGTCAGAACCCTGAACATGGAGAAATACAAGCAGAGGGGGTATCTAGGTCACACAGTTAATAGAGCACTGGCCCTGGCATTAGGAGGATCTGAGTTCAAATGTGACACTTAGCACTTAATAGCCATGTGGCATTGGGCAAGTCACTTAACTCCAGTTGCCCCACCAAACAAAAAGAAAAAAAATACAAGCAGAGAAGTAAAGAATGTAAAGGTTACTCACTGGTTTAGGGGAAGGGTTAGCACCCTGAACATGGAGAAAATACAAGCAGAGAAAAATAGAGAAATTATCATAGAGATCTGATAGACAGGGCTCTACTGCCTAAACAAAATAATTGATACATAGTCACCAGATCAGGGGGTGCCAAGATCTGGGTTCTCAAAGCCAGAGGGCTCCTTTACAATGACTACACAAAGTCTCATCTGGCCAAATTACAAAGAAACTTTCTTCCCATCAGGGAGCCTCAAAATAAAATACCTGACTCCCAATATATATAGTTTTCCACTACTAAGTTCAGGGCCAGAAGGCATCACAAACTATATGACTCAACACAATTGTGAATTACCAGGGTTCAAAGCAGATTAATCCTTTAGATGTTTACAATTTAGCATGAGCTTGAGAACCTGAAGTCCAGAAAGAAAAACAACAAAAATCCTACCTTTTTTGTATTTACATACCCTAACCTCCCAATTCCTTAATCAGTTCAACTCCCATGTTTTCTACTTCCCAATCTCAACTCATTATCAAATTAGTTTAATTTTTCACTCTTTCCTACTCTTTGATCTTTTTTACTTTAGTACTACTCTCAACATTTATACTTTGCCTAATCCCAGTTCTGTATTACTTAATATCTGCCTTTTCTAATCCTGTTCACAGCACTGTTGAACAGAGACAATCTGGAAACAATGTTGACTGGGGGGGGGTGTACTAAGAATTTCTGCTATATAATCTCAATCTTAATCTCAATCTGTCATTGCAGCAAGATAATTGTTGTTAAACTCCTTAATTGAATCTCTAACTCATTTCCTACAATAATTTCAAACTTTATAATCTCTATTTGAACTTCTGTATTGGTAATTCATTTGAATTGGAAGACCCCTTTTTGCACTGGCAAGTAAGCAGCTACTTAGCCCTTAGCAACTAATTAAACCTCTCTGAAAGAAACAGAAGGTATGAACTCCTGTTTCCCATTGCTGACATAACAGGAAGGGGTTGGCTGAAACAGGAAGCTAATGATGTGTGTATATAAGAAAAGCCCCAGAGAGACATGATCAGAATTTCTTGAGACAGGTGTCCTCATCAGTTCACTCTCTGCCTGTAGAACAGTCTCAGGACCCCTGAGAACATCAGCAAGACTCCCTTCCAGGGGGCAGCTAGGTGGCGCAGTGAATAGAGCACTGGCCCTGGAATCAGGAGTACCTGAGTTCAAATCCGACCTCAGACACTTAGCACAAAAACTAGCCGTGTGACCTTGGGCAAGTCACTTAACCCCAACTGCCCTCCAAAAAAGCAAAAAAAAAAAGACTCCCTTCCAGGATTTCTGTAAACATAAAACAAGAAAATCCTTCTTCAGGGCATCTGAGCCAACAGCAAGGTTCCAGGACCTCTGCAACAACAGAACTGTCCTTCACCAACAGACAAATCTGGCAAAACAACATCAAAACAGTCAAACAAAATATGGACACCACAGCCATGCTTCCTCAGTCCTCTGGCAGTTTGGCTGGCCCTAAGAACCAGAAGAAATCTCACCTGACTCCCAGAATCAAAATCACCCCTCCCAGGTTTTCAAAATCAAAATTGTTTTCTTCAGCCTGGGGGGGGGGGGGGGAGGGTTGCTCTTCAGCCTTCCTGGTGGCAGCAACTCCAGTCTCTGCAATTCTTGTTTGAAGAAAATTCTGACTCAATTCACAGTTCAGCAGTAGCAGCCAAGCCTACAGATGCTGCTGAGAGAAACTCTCTCTCTCCAGCAGAACAGATTCTGCCACCAGATTCTGGTCTCAAGAAATACTGACAATGCCTTTGTTAAGCTTTGTCTCCCCAGGATCAGACATTGCTGAGAACTTACCTCAGATTAAGATGAAGAAAAGACCTCTCCTTGGGTCCTGAATGCTGTGATGATAATGTGGTTTACTGGTGCCCAGGAGTGGAGGGTTTGTGTATTTTCTAACGATTGTACTTAATGATTAATGATACTTAGTAACTGATTGCTAAATAAGTGACTGATTGAGTTAACCTAGTGTGCCTCATGAGTGGAAGACTATTGTACTCTGAGATGATTGAATGAGTAAAGAGGCAAATCTCCTTAGGGATATCAGATGATTGCTCTTTGTTCTAAATATTGTGACTGCTTTGGTGAAAACTATGTGGACACTTTAATGATCAGCTCTTGTGAATACTACATTGTGATTTACTGTGATAAGTTGTAATATTGTGAATACTGTACCTTGATTTTCTGTGAATGTTCTGCTTTGATTTGTTATGGAATAAATACAGTGTTCCCTATACGGTGTAATCAGAACCTTAAAAGCTGTTCACAGTGGCATTTTTCTGGAAAGCTGCTCATGCATGACATTACAACTTCCAGCTGCAATGATTTCCTCCACCCTCTTAGCTGACAACCTGT
Organism: Pseudocheirus occidentalis; assembly: GCA_028646575.1. Taxonomy (NCBI): domain Eukaryota; kingdom Metazoa; phylum Chordata; class Mammalia; order Diprotodontia; family Pseudocheiridae; genus Pseudocheirus; species Pseudocheirus occidentalis. The sequence continues at coordinate 242,394,469 of CM053594.1, forward strand.
ATTTTGTTTTACTGAAAAATTGAGATGAATTTTATCTTCTCCAATTCCTCATATATTCCACCATTCTCTCCTTTACCTCTAGTCTCTCATAAAATACTTTCCCCTAATGGTCTTTATCCAACTCCCTACTGACTTTTCTTAAAGATTCCACTCAGTAAATCTATCTACCTGTCTTCCATCTCTCTCTATTTGTTCTTTCCTTATTACCTATAATTATGCTTCTGTCATCTGCTCTCAGAATAGCCTTACTAGAAGGTCCAGCAAAATAGAGAAAGAAATGTTAGACAGCTAAGGAGTGAACTAGGTAAGAGTGATGTCACAAAAGACCTAGACAGAACACTTTAAGAAAAAGAGAGTAACAGTGTCAAAGGCTGCAGGGAAGTCAAGAAGGATGCACATTAAGAAAAGTACATTAAATTTGGTCATATTTGGTCCCTACGAAGCACAGTTTCCATTTTTTCACAGTCCCAGTTGTCTTCCTTTGGTTGCTTTCCAGTTCCTCAATGTGCTTCCTAAAATGTCATACCCAAAATGGAATTACAATTACAGATGTGGTCTAATCTTATTCTGACCAGATGCACATTGAAATCAGAGGGACCATCACCTCTTTTATTCTGAATTCTATAGTATCCTTTGTTATATCATCCCATATAATGAGACTTTTGGTGAGGTCCTGTTGTGTTAGTCTTTCATACTGAGCTTACACAAACCCTCAGATATTTTTCTGACAAATCGTTGTTCATCCATGTCTTAGCCTGTATTTTACTTAAGAAGCTGATCCTTTGAATTCAGACTTCACATTTATCTCTGTTAAAATTTTATCCTATCAGCATTTACAAACATCTTGTTTGTACAAACATTTTCTGCAATCCAGCCCCTTACCCCATCAATACTCAGGAATTATTTTTTTCCTAAATTTATCAGTGATTATCCAACCATCAAATCCAATGACGTCTTTTTAAGGATCTTTCTCTTTGACCTCTGACATATTCGACATTGTTTACCACTCATTCATTCTAAGTATTCTTTCCTTGCTATATTTTCAGAACATTGCTACCCTTGTTTGCTTCCCACCTGTCCAATCATTCATTTGCAGTCTCCTTTATTGATTTATCATCCATATCAAAATATGGATGCCACCCAAATCTCTCTTCTGACTCCTCTTCTTTTTTCTACATTTTCCCTTCTTTGGTGACCTGATTAAGCTTCTATTTGTTAAATTGTCATCTCTACGAAAATGAATCCCAGATCTCTGTATCTGGCCATAGTCGCTCTCCTAAACTCCAGGGTTTCATTATCAAATGCCTAATGGACATTTTAAACAGGACACCCTGTGGGCAATTTCAATATAAATATTTTTTTAAAAACCCCCAACCAAAAATCACCTTTTTATCTTTGCCCCCCAAATAGCCATATATTATGAGCAATATTCTATTCCCTGCCAAAAAGAAAGTTAGGTTTTTCCTTAAAAGATATTAAAACCATCCTCAAGACTTATTTGAGCTAGTTCTCTTTAGCATCCTCAGAATGTTAAAGATTATGGTCATCATTTCCTATTTGCCTGAGGACAAAATAGCTATGAGGATCTCTAGTTTTTTTCTGCTGCTTTGCTCAGCTGAATCACTTTGCTATGTTCTTGATACATATTCTTGTGTGCCCAAAATAGCAGCTTCAAAAGTACAAGTAGAGGTAGCAGTAAGTATAAGTAGATGACTAGAATTAGGGAGATCTCAGACACTTACTAGCTCTGTGACCCTAGGCAAGTCATTTAATTGCTGTTTGCCTCAGTTTCCTCATCTGTAAAATGGAGATAATAATAGCACTTCCCTATTGGGTGTTGTGAATATCAAATGAGATGTTTATAAACACTTAGCACAGTGCCTGGCACAGAGTAAATGCTGTATAAATGTTTGTTATTTTTAGTTTTGTTATTGTTATTACATGGTTGAGGTATGACTACATGGCTATTTATCTAAAAAAAACAACAGTAGTTTAGTGGATTGCAAGCTGAGTCAGGAATATGAAATAGCTACCAAAAACCACTAATGCAATTTAAACTACATAAGGAGAAGAGAAGGCGTAAGGGAGATTTGGTTATTGCATGAAGGTGTTTGAAGGCTGTCTAATGGAAGAAATAATTGAATTGTTATGTTTTGTTCCAAAGGGCAGATCTAGGAGCAATGAGTAGAAGTTTCCAAAGCAATATTTTTTCTCTTCTCATTGTTAGGAAAAACTTACTGAAGGTTAAATTTTTCCAGCACAATAATGGGCTGCACAGTAAGGAATTAGGTTTTCTGTCATTGGAGGGGAGGCCAGATAATACCTGCTATCAAGTGCTTAGTATAATAATTGATACTATTTAAATGTTAGCTTTTATAAGTGTGAAGTGTAAGGCTATATGGTGCAATAGATAGAGCACTGGCCTGGAGCTCTTAACATCTGGATTCATACATAGTTTCTGACATTTACTAGCTATATGTCCCTGGGAAAATCACTTCACCCTGTTTGCCTCAGTTCTTCATCTGTAAAAATTAGCTGGAGAAGGAAATGGCAGACCTCTTCAATATCTTTGGCAAGCAAATCCCAAATGTGGTCAAGAGCTAGATACAACTCAAATGACTGAATATCAATAACAATAAATATGTGGTAGAGGGAATTACAGTACTACTACTTGGGCTAGATGGCACAAGGTCCCTTTTTATCCCCAAATTCTATGATTCTGATTAAACATGCTCAAGCCTCACCCTGACTATTTTAGAGACCTCTAGGTGAGAAATGAACAGAAGAAACTAGGATACAGACCTTTCTTGTCTTTTAAGCTGTTAAGTCACCATTCCTGTAGGAACTTAATAGACTTTCTAATACTTTCCAGAGGTTTTCTTGTTGTTATTGTTCTTACCATGCAGCATCATCACTTTTAAGAAATAAACATTCTTCATTTGACGTCATTTATATCCCCAAGCATTTCACAGTGGAAATTTGGGCAGTGCTGTTATACACAAATGATGAAAAGCATATGAAGCCAATGCCAAGATATGATACTCTTTGATTCTAAAGTGTGAACCTATTTATTTCAATCGACAATGCAGGATTTAGATTGTATGCCAGTAACCTATTGGTCGTACTCCAGCAGAAGATGTTTTCTTGTGCATGTTGAAAAAGCCATATAAAAGGAATAATCTCCTTTTCATTTTATCCAAAGAATGCCAGAGCAACTCTTTTATGGATGCCTAAATGAGCATCTTGAGCTAGTTAAGTAAGCATCTGGTACATATTTGCAAAGATCCCAAGAGGCCACCCTTTTAAAAATGGATATATTTTCTTTTTGCATCATCTAGATTTCCCATTATATCACCATCTTCCACCACAGAGCCATTATTATAATGAAGAATATAAAAGAACAAAATATAACTTAAGCAAAATTAACCAATGTATTAGAAAATTCTGTTACTAAAATTTCATATTTCATAACTGCAGTCCCCAATATCCATAAGGAACCAGAGAAAGATATATTTTTCCACTCTCTCCTTCATGACAAAACTTAGTCATAATTTCACAGGATTCAGTTTTAGTTGTTTTATTATAGTTGATCTTTCATTTACATCAGAATTTTTAGTGTCTTTAAATTTGTTTGAATTTGTATGTCTTCCCATGTTTTCCATCATATTAATCTTTTGCTATGTTGCATTAATATTAACTTGCATCAATGTAACACAATTTGCAAACTTCAGTTTTTCCTTTCCACAATTTATGTACATTTAACTCGTTTCTAGTTTTTTATACATTTGGGTAAATGTGTAGACTTTATTGAGAGCTGAGGGGGTATGCATAGCATAGAAATCTTTCAGTCATAAGATATGTGCATTTTAATCACTCCTTTTGCATAATTTCAGGTTGCTTTCCAAAATGATCGAGTCAATTGGCAACTCCACTAGTAATCCATTAAATTAATTATATTTCAACACCATTTAACATTGTCTAATTCTCTTCCTTTATCATCTTTGTCAGTTTGCTTGGGACACGGTAAAACCGTAGAGTTGTTTTTGTTTTCATTTGTCTTAGTGATTTTGAGCATTTTATATAGTTATTACTAGATCACAATTCTCTTAAGGACTGTCTGTTGATCTCACCAAACAACACTTAGTGTGTCTATATATTTGCTGCCATTGCCTATAAATTCAAAAGTTTTAGGCACATGCATATTCTGATCCTATACTACCATATTTATAATGAAAAATATTTGCAACAAGGAAAGCAGGAAACATTAAGGTTATTTTCCTTTTTCCAGTAGTAATCACTCTGTTTCCTCAGAACAGATACTAGTATGTCTCTTGAAAGCAAAAACGCTTACCAGAATATTCACTACTTGTACATCGTGTGCTGCAATTTTATAATTTCTATTAAGATAGATACCTCGTATTTATAACCTTTTTTGTTTCACTAAGTCCTTCTTTTACAACCCAGTGCAACAGGTGACTCAAATGATGTCAACTCCCCTGACTGACAGGGAAACTAAGACTCAGAGACCAAGCCAAATGATTTTGTCAAATGCACATAATGGGGGCCTCAAGACAGAGATTTGACTTTCTATATTTTGATTATTTTGCCAATATAATATAGCACAGTGGCCATGACAGTAATATAGTATAAAATGGATAGATAAAATATGAACTTGCTATTATATCTGTGCATTAGGATAAGAGAGAATCTCAGGAAAGGAACCTAGAAGAGTGTGAAAAGTTTGCTACCCTTTTATTCTGACAGTAAATAAAGATAAAGTTATATTATCAACAATTAAATTATTCACAAAATTTAATTGATCTACAGTATAAATATAAGGAAAACGACTCAGATTGCAATGTGTTTAAACTAAATCTAAATTGGATAACTTTTAAATTTCCTTTTGTGGGAAGTAGTTTTAAACTTTAAACATCAATTGTGATAGTTTACCCTAATTTAGAGGAATAATTTCCAGTGTTTACATTTTATGTTGTAATCCCTTGTGGATATCTAAGAATTTAATGTGATAGAAAAGTACTTAATTATCTGCCATGCTGACGACATACCATCATGAAAGATAATATTGTGCTCAAAATTTAATTTTTTTAAGTGTATAATAGATAGGTATGGTAAGGTGATTAACCCAATAAAGTCATTCTGCTTCACCTACAATGAATGGTAAGATGGTTGGCTACTTTAGGCAGGTGAAAACAATCAAACTCAATCATAGGCTTTTGTTTCAATTCCTCAGTAAAGACTGTGCAATGGTTAGAATTTGCGTGATTTTGAATATTTTATTTCCAACTTCATGTAAATACAATTTCAGTATTTATTTTGTATATTCTGATTTCTAAATTCTCCCCTTTTCTCCTTCCTTTAACTTCTCATTGGGAAGGCAAGTACTCTAATAAAGGCTACACATGTGCAGTTATCCAAAACATATTTCAATATTAGTCATGCTGTAAAGGAACACTAGCCAAAAAAGAAAAGAAAAAGAAAGAAAATTTAAGAAATATATGCCTCAATCTTCATTCAGATTGCATCAGTTCGTTCTTTGGAAGAAGATAGCCTTTTTTTGGTCATATGTCCTTCAAAATTATCTCAGATCATTTTATTGCTGAAAAGAGCTAAGTTATTCACAGGTAATCATTGTTATAATATTGCTGTTTTTGTGTACAATATCCTCCTGGTTCTATTCAATTCACTTTGCATTAGTTCATGTCTTTACATGTCATTCTGAAAGCATCCTACTTGTCATTTCTTATAACACAATATTATTCCATCACAATCATATACCATAACTTGTTCAGTCATTCCCCAATTGACTGGCATCTTTTCGCTTCCTCTTTTTTTGCCACCACACGAAGAGCTGCTACAAATACATTGTAAAATAGATCATTTTCCTTTTTAAAAAAAAATCTCTTCAGGATAGAGACTTTATAGAGGTATTGCTGGGTCAAAGGCCATGCACAGTTTTATAGCCCCACAGGCATAATTGCAAATCATTCTCTAGCCTGTTTAGAGCAGATCATTATTGTATTAACAGTGCAATAGAGTTCCAATTTTTCCACGTCCCCTTCAACATTTGTCATTTTCCTTTTCTGTCATATTAGCTAATCTGATAAGTATGGATTGATACTCCAGATTTGTTTCTAATTTGTATTTTTCTTGTTAATAGTAATTGAGATCATTTTCTCATATGATTTCTTTCTCTGAAAGAGAATCATAGCTTTGATTTCTTTCTCTGAAAGTTGCTTGTTTATATCCTTGGACCATTTAATAATTGGATAATGATTTGTATTCTTATAAATTTGATGCAGTTCTTTATGTATTTGAGAAATGAGTAATTTATTTTAGATACATGCTGTAAAAATGTTTTTACAATTATTTACTTTCTTTTTAATATTGTTTACATTGATTTTGTTTGCCAAGCACTTTTTAGATTTAATGTAATCAAAATTATCCATTTATATGCAGTAATGCTCTTGATCTCCCTTTTGTCTTTAAGTTCTTCTCTTACCCATATATCTAACAGGTAAACTATTCTATGTTCCCCTAATTTGCTCATGGCATCAACCTTTTTGTCCAAATCATGCACCCTTTTTGATCTTATCTTGGTACATGGTGTGAAATATTGGTCAATACACCTAGTTTTTGCCAAACTGTTTACTAGTTTTCCAACTTTTTTTTGTCAAATACTGACTTCTTGTCCCAAAAGCTTGGGTCTTTTGGGTTTATCAAACACTAGATTACTATGGATATTAACTACTTTGTATTGTCTAACTGAATCCATTCTACTGATCCACCATTCCATTTCTTAGCCAGTTCTAGATTTTTTTTTCTTTTTGATTACCACTTTGTAATACAGTTTGACATCTAGTACAGCTAAGCCATCTCCCTTCACAATTTTTTCATTGTTTCCCTTGATATTCTTAATTTTTGCTCTTCCTTTGTTATTTTATTTTCTAGTTCTATAAAATAACATTGGGTAGTTTGATATACCACGGGATAAATTAAATAAGGTGGAACTGTCAGTTTTATTATATTGACAGCCAATCTGCAGTATGAGTAAAAGGCACCTTCTTTCTCACAGGAATAAAAGAGCTGCCTCTGGGCCCCTTGGTTCCAAGGCCTCTCTGTGTACTCCTTAGAGATAAGAAGGCACCAAGACCACAGTGCAGTTGTTGTTCTCAAGGATATTTTGAAAGAAACTGCTCGCTTTTTGGACAGCTGCTGACATCACTGGTTTGGAGTCTCCTCATTGGCCTTCACCCCCTGTACATGAGGTGGTCACACATGAATCATGCTTACTCAAGAGTAATATAATAGCTTGCTTACTTACTGGTAGTGGCCATGTTGGAATACACTACAAACTGCACACATTTCTGGACTCTGGTCTCTTCACTCAATCCCTCCTGAGACGCAACTCAAGGCTGGCCCTTGAGTCTGCAAGGGGACTGGCCGCAACAGCTGGCCAGCAAGGAGAGTGGCCACAACACCAATCCATGAGCAAATAATGTTTTTCCGGTTCATAAGATCTGGCTTTATTTGCATGAAAAATGTTTTGTAATTGCGTTCATATAGTTTCTGGTTTTGCCTTGGCTGATAGAGTTTCAAGTATGTTATCTAAATTTATTTTAAATGGAATTAGTCTACCTTTTGCTGCTCAACTTTGTTAATAATATATAGAAATGCTGAAGACTAATGTCGGGAGGATAATTGTATATCCTGAAACTTTGTGAAGTTGTTAATTATTTCATCTGGGTTTTTTTAGTTGATTCTCTAGAATAGTTGGAATGATTTTGCAAAGGAAAAGGTAAAAAGAGTCTGAAAAACTTGGTCATGCTCTAAGGATTGTCTATAAATTATCAATTGAGATAAGGAAGGAGTTACCTGATAGGCTGGAGTATGTGTGGCATTCCAGTCAAATTCAATATAGAAAAACTGGAAGATGGAAAGGATGGGGGTAGGGAAAGAGAACATGGCTTTGACCTTGGATTTGGTCTCATCTTCCATCACCTCATTTGATTGGAGAAGGACCTTGTAAACTTTGAAAAGTACAGAGCAATTAAACTTATCTTTCTGTTTAGCATTCTGAAATCAGTAACATAACAAATAAACCATTCCAAGTTTAAGTGAACTTTTAGAGCACCCAGATATAGAAGAGAAGGATGTCCAACAGCTACAACTTATGACTTGTTACTACTTTGCTAAATAGATTTCTCTAAGCTTCAGTCCGCTTTCTCCTACCCTATATACTTGTGGGAGAATGTGTCACTAACTTTAGGGGGATATTTTGTTACATTATTCTTGCTGTAGTACCTTAAAAAGTAACTGAAAAGAAAAATAGGATGGCTAACTAAAATTTATTTTCAATTGATGACCTTGGAAAGAAGCACTCTGGTGGTAAGTTAAGATTATTGCATTAGAGAGTATTAGAGAATATCCATATATCCAATAACCATGAGAGAGACATACTGCCTTGTTCCTGGACCTGATGATTATTTATATACATATACATATACATATACATATACATATACATATACATATACATATACATATACATATACATATACATATACATATACATATACATATACATATACAATTTAGGATAAGAGTTATCACTAAGAAAAAACTATTTAACTTAAATGGTCACAAGTTTGAAGCTAAACCAAACTTATATTTAATTTGTAGGACAACAATTACTTTCTGAAAGGCGTAATTTTAAAATCTTGCCAATTAAAGCTAAATAGAAAAATATCATGCTTTGTATTTAATTTGCTTTGACATCTTGATTTTTTAAAAAAATAGGTCCCCAATTGTATTTTAGAGACTTTCTTGTTAGAAATAAATATTGTACATTCATATCCCTCCCCCTAAATAGTTTATAAAGACCACAAACTCAATTGGGGGGGATACAAAAATATATATATTCCTTCAATAAAATTAATTTCAATGTTCAAAGTAATGATACATGACATTCAAAATAACTTGCCTTCTTCACACTCAAATTTATTACCTAAAAGTATGCTATTGACAAATTTTAATTATGACATATGAAAATAGTTGTAGAAATAGTACTGAATATATAGAACATGGAAAAATGTAGATCAAATATATTTTTCTCAGTACCAGAAAAGCACAATTTGAAGAGATAATGATGAAACAAAACCAAATAAAAATATTAAATCAAGTGAAATAAAAATCAAATTATATACTTAAATCTTAAATAAACGAATCCCACAAATACAGGGAAGAAGTTGATAGATGGAATCAAAAGAGACACATGGTAGAAAGTAGTTAATTAAGATCTGTTGTTACTATCTTGCCCTTAATGATGAATATATATTTGTTCATTTTCTTAAACTGGTGAACTGCAACCTCAATGTGAGTCACCATCATAATGTAGTGGCAAAAATAAGTTAATATGATATTAGAGGAGATTAAAATAAATATAGTGCCAAGAGATGGGAAGGTATTTACTGTTATCGTCTGCCCCCATTAATGTTGCATTTAGATCTAGGTTCTATATTTGAGCTCAGGGATTAACAAACTATAACTTATATAGTCTGTTCTCTATAACTGGAACACACTCCTTCCTCTTTTCTGCCTCTTAGAAGTCCTAGAGTTCTCTACATGTGGATACAAGTGTATTTTTAATTGTGTGTATACATACATAATTTACCTCTATTGATTTATATAAATATACATACATATATATTCTATGAACAATAATAAATCATTATATATACATACATGATTAACGAATACAAATAATTTATATATGTGTACACATGTACAATTAGCAATCATATGTTAAGTACCTACAAGGAGGCAGACACTGTGCTAGGCACTGGGTTTAGAAAGATAAAGATTTAGATGGATATATAAATATATTTTCTGCCAGTCATTAGGAAATCAAACAGCTGTGTTTCACAAAGTCCATGCTTGTGATTCTATTGCAGGAACAATGGCTGTGATCCAGCAGGGTGTCATTATTTCTTGAATACAGAAATCAAAGCCAGCCTCAGTTATATTCAGAGTTTCAGAATAATCCAGTAGGCAAGTAGAGCCAAATGAAGACCAAAGGCCAAATATGAATTTTCATTGAATAGCAAAGTGTCAGAGGCATAGCTAGGTTGGTGTGATGCTCATTCATTGTGTCATGAAGCTAATCTAAGGGAAAAGGTGTGGTGTGTTGCTCCTTCTGGCAGCAATAGTTATAGTCACTAAGTATTCTTTGTTTCTTACTATATATTTTCTTCTTTGTTGCTTGTGTATAATGCTATTCAGATAACTTGAAAAATAATTTCCATTTCCCAGAGAATGGGATAGTCACGTCCAGTTCAGTACTTGATGTGTATTTCACTCACACATTGGGATGTTCCTATTGTCTATTAAAGTCTGCCTTAGACATTTGTCTCTGACTTAATGGACCCACGTGTTGATTAAAATAAGTGAAGCTTTCTCTAGGAGGAAGGATCAATCAACCAGTCAATCAATTGTTGTGGTTGTTGTTGAGTCATGTCCAACTTTTTGTGACCCAGTAGACCATATCATGCCGCTACTGTTCAGGTTGTTTTCTTGGTGAAGATACTGTAACTATTTGCCATTTTCTTCTCCCACAGAGGAAGGGGAAACGAGGTTTAGTAAATTGCCCTATGTCTCACAGATAGTAAGTAACTATGGTCATTTTTGAACTCAGGTCTTCCAGATCCTGTCCCAGTGCTCTATCCACTGAGTCACATCCCTATTAATAAATTGACAGGCACTTATGAAGCACGTAGAGTGAGTCAAACATTACACTAGGCTTTGGGAATACAAACACAGATATTTACAGTCTGTTGGGTGAGACAACACAAACATTATACACAATATCAGAGAAATATAGATACAAGATAATTTCAGAGGAAGGCACTAATAGCTGTGGGGATCAGGAAAGGCTTCTTGTAAGGGGTGGGGCTTCAGCTGAGTTTTGAAGGAAACTAGGGATTATAAGGAGTATGGATTAGTATAGCCAATGCAAAGCACAGAGACCAGAGATGCAGTACTTTGTATGAGGAACAGAAAAAAGGTCAGTTTGACCTGACTCTTGTATGAATGAAGAATGGCTGTTTCCTAAAGCACATGGAGATAAAGATGCCAAGTTTTTAACTGGGAAAGACCCATCTAGAAATAGAGTTTGTGTAAAAAAAATCAAAATGCAGTGAGAGAAATTATATTTATTTTATTTTTTTAACATGAACTATCATTAAGCTGACTTTGTTGTTATTTTTAAAAGGATGTATATCATCCTATATTATGTCTTTTTGAAAGGGGTTTTATAACATGTGAAAGCTCAAGAATGGAAAATGCTGCATGTGAATTGACCTGCTAGCTGAGGCATCTGATTTCATTCTGGCATTCTGGCTTTCCTATTCCTTTTTTTTTGTTGGAGGGGAGAAGGCAAGGGAATTGGGATTAAGTGGCTTGCCCAAGGTCACACAGCTAGTGTCAAATGTCTGAGATCAAATTTGAACTCAGATCCTTCTGACTCCAGGGCCAGGGCTCTATTCCCTGTGTCACCTAGCTGCCCCTTTTACTGTTCCTCTTATATTATTAGGGGCTCCCTTTTACCTATACAATCAAATATTAAATCCTCTGTCTTTTAAAGCTGTTTTTCTTATACTTTACTCCCCTCAGAATACTCTATATTTTTCTTTTCTTTTATTTTTAATTCATTGAATAAAGTGAGCATTTCCATTAATATAGTATAATAATAATAATACTAGTAAAAGATGATTGAAGGAGAAACTGCATATCCATTACTCCCTTCAGTATACTTTTAAGATTGAGTGATCTAGGCCTCCTTGATGTTTTTTGTTCAGCACATGCTATTTCCCAGCCTGATGCATTTTCACTGACTGTCAGTGACTAGAATGTATGCCCTGCTCATCTTCAACTCCTGGCTTCCCTGGGTTTCTTCAAGTCTTAGATAAAAATCTCACCTCTTGCAGGAAACTTTTCCCACTCTCCCTTATTGCTAGCATCTTTCCTTTGATGGTACTTCTAATTTAACCTGTATATCTTGTTTTATAGTTGTTTGCACGTTGTCTTTGCCATTAGAATGTAAGTTCTTTGAGGATTTGAAGTGTTTGTATCTTTCTTTGTATCCTAGAACTAAAGATTGTCCCTGGCATATAGTCTATGCTTAATAAACAGTTGTCAAGGGGTGGCTAAGGTGGCATAATGAATAGAGCACCAGCCCTGTAGTCAGGAGGACCCAAGTTCAAATCCAGCCTCAGATACTCAACACAAAACTAGCCATGTGACTTTGGGCAAGTTGCTTAATGCCAATTGCCCTAAAAAAACTTTGTTAATTTAATTTTACTTTCGCTTCCTACAACATCCCTTTGGACTTGTCATTTCTACTTTGACTATAGTCCTGTCAGTGCCTTCATTAAGGGACACTACTTCTGTCATTTTAAAACAAAACGGCAATAGTATATCTGTCATTACCAGTTAGTTGTCTTTATACTGATGTTACTTATGTCTTTATATATTTGAGTACTGAAAAGATCTGGGAAATAAGCTGGCATAATCAGAGGAAAGTTATACCTCAAGAATATGAAATAACATCATTTAACACCAATTTGCTTCTTCTGTATCTATTACAGTTCTTGTTACTCAGAACCTTTCATGGCCATTCAAATATATAAATAGATACCATTATATTTCACTTTGGAGTCTAAAAAAAGTGTTTATATGGATTTGACCATTGCACAGATTTCTTTTCACTAATCAGATAAGACACACTGGAAGCATATTCATTTTCCATAGGATATGAAATTATAATGTGCTAATTATTTTTGTATATTTATACTTTCAAGGCAAATCAACACAGTCTCATAGTCAATATAATTTAAATAGATAATTAGGGCAATTATCCAAGTGACTTAAGTTAATTTTTCACCTGAAATTAAAGCAAAATTCTTAAATCAACTAATTTAGATAATTGTCTTAATAATAGTCCTCCTTTATGTATACAGATACTGTAACACATGATGTAGCACCTACATGGGGCATTTAGATCATGTGCGTTGTTATGCTTTTCTTTACCCTACAGTTTGCATTAATTGTCCTACATTAATTGGCCACCAGGTGGTGCTCTACTTGAGCCTATTGTTCTTGGGAGTTCTTTGTCCTGTGTTCTCAAAGAGGACCATGATATGGGGTGGCTAGGTGGCTAGGTGGTGCAGTGAATAGAGGACCAGTCCTGTAGTCAGGAAGACCTGAGTTCAAATATGGATTCAGACACTTAACACTTACTAGTTGTGTGACCTTGAGCAAGTCACTTAATCTCAATTTCACTGCCTTCCCTCCTGCAAAATAAATAAAGAAATTTAAAAGGGGACCAAGATATCATGAAGGTGATGGCATGACATGTAAGTAAATTGGATTTAAGTGATGGAGGACTGTGTAAAGTTGCCACCCTCACTTTTTCCTCTGGAGCCATTTGGTTTTAGTGGTGAGATATGTATCAAGATGTTTAGACATTTGTGAGTTACTCTCCTGATACATTCCACAGGAAGCCTAATGGCTACAGTATCTATGCTGACTATCAGATGGGTATTTAGCGTTGAAAAAGCTAGGTCTCATCCCTCTTGCTCACCCCTACTGCTATATCCAAGTGCACTGAAACAGTGAATTTAAGTAATCTGAACCGGAGAGGTACACAATTAGTCTAGGGAATATCATGGGATATTTATTAAATATTAAATCACAGAATTTGCTCTCTGAACCTTACTTATAATAAGCCTCTGCCCCACTGGGGTTCCATTCATTTTGTTCACTGACAATATTTGTGCATGTAATCAGACAATATGTATTAAGCACCTGCCATATTCCAGATACTCTGCTAAGTACTCAGAATACAAAGAAAGGCAAAATTTCCTTGCTCAAAGTATAATGGGGAGATACATGTAAACAAGTAACTACAACGTGATTTACCCAGGATGAGTTGTAAATTATCAACAGACAGAGGAAGACAGTAGTAAGGGGCACTGGGTAAGGCTCTCTCTCTCTCTCTCTCTCTCTCTCTCTCTCTCTTTTGGGGGGGGGGGTGGTAATCAGGTTAAGTGATTCGTCCACGGCCATACAGCAGGTGTCTGGTGTCTTAGGCTGGATTCAAACTCAGGTCCTCCTAAATTCAGGGCCAGTGCTCTAACCATTCTTCCACTTAGCTGCCCCTGGGGAAGGTTTTTTGTAGAAGTTAACATATTAGATGATACTTGAGAAAAGTCAAATCAGAGACTTACCATTCTACATACACATTCATCTGTAAATTGGATAGAAAATAAAGTGAAAATAAATTAGATCAAATGGTCCCTTTTGGAAGTGTTTTCTTTCATCATATCTTAACCCTCCTGCTCCCCTCCTGGACTTCAGGATGTGATGTAGAAGAATAATAATGTGTGTACTCATAGCTTGTGAAAAAGTAATAGAAAGAGCATGTATTTATAATTTTAGCAACACAGACTAGAAACAAGGGACTTTAAGGACATATTCCCTCATCTTACCTGTCTGTAGACAGAAGTTATACAGACCTTTGAATGTCTATTGCTTCTTGGCAGTGCTTCGAATAGCTTAGAATCTCACTGAACAGGTTAATTAGAGAGCTTCATCATCCCTTTCTGCCATTGCCATCTAACAAGTTCCCATAAGGAAAGACAAAGGGAGAGAGAAAAGACTAAAGGAAAATTACAAAAGATGGTAAAAGTTATGCAACATGTAGATATTATTCCTATTAACCTCCCTTACTTCTTGCTCAGAGTTGCCAGCTTTTGTTGTGTATGCTTTCTTCTGTGAAAGCCTGCCCTAGGTAGCAATCCACTCAGCTATGGTATCACTGACTTGAGACTATATGATGCCATAATTGCTAAGTTAGCCTGTGTGAATGTACATGGCCCACAATATCTATCTGGCTCTTGACTCTGAAGTATGCTTCACATCCCTTTTGACTGGCCCTCCTAGCCATCTCCTTTCTACTTGCCCTTCCCCTGAACTCACCTAATCCCATTCACAATTCTCTGCTTCTCTTACGGAGTACACAAATCAAATCAATACCTTCATTGTTTCTGAAAAGGTCATGTCAGTTGGTTTCCAAATTCCTCCACTCACAATCTCTGTGACTTTTCCAGAACAAAATACCCTTCCTTCCCTGGCTACTGCCACCTTATAACTGTTGTCTCCCATATGAGAATGTAAATTTTCTGAAAACACCGATTGTTGTGCTTTTGCATTCATATAGCCTTAGCACTGTTACAGTTACTTAGCAAACATGTAATAATGTTTTCCGTTCATTCCCTAATTCACAGATTAGATCTGACCAAGGACTTTGATACTGCCAGTCATGAGTTTATGGAAAATTATGTCAAAATTTAGTTCCCCAGAGAAATCCATCAGCATAGTATATCAATTTCATGATGGCACGCTTGTCTAGGTTCTGGATAATGGGCCATGTTCTTGTGCTTTCCCAGTCACCAGTGAAGTGAAACATGGCTCTGTGCCTGCTCCCGTGCTTTTTATCATGATGTTTGCAGTCACATTGTCAAATGCTTTCAATGAGATTGAACACAGCATCAAGGGCAGCTGCTGCACTGATGGTAAATTCTTCAACTTGAAAAGCCTACAAGCCAAGATCAAAGTAGAGGGAGTGTTGGTACGTGATTTTCTGTTTGCAGATGATTGTGCACACAATGCAGTCTCTGCAGCTGAGATAGAGCAAATATGGGTCAATTCTCTGCTCTTTGTACTAATTTTGGCATAGCCACTAAAACTAAGAAAACACAGGTTCTCCATCAGCTACCACCTCACCATCCACAGGTGGAACCATTGGTGACAAGTAGAGAAGTTCTGAATTCTGTGGATAAGTTCACTTACCTTGGTAGTGTACTTTCCAGGGAGTGTACACATTGATAATGAGGTTGACATTTGCATTGCCAGAGCTAGCTCAGTGTTTGGGAGACTTCTAAGGAAAGTACAGGAAAGAAGAGGTTTTAGACTGACTACAAAACGAAGGGCTATGGAGAGACATTGTGCTGACCTCATTGTTGTATGCCTATGAAACCTGGACAGTATAGCAGCGCCATGCAAGGAAATTGAATTGCTTCCATTTGAATTGTCTTAGGAAGATTTTGAAGATCACCTGGCAGAAGAAAACACCAAACCCTGAGGTGCTTTCTCAAACTAAAATTCCGAGCATTCAAATACTGCTTCAAAGAGTGCAACTCCAATGCCTGGGCTACTTTGTTTGAATGCAAAACATACACTTTCCAAAAAGACTTTTATGGAGAACTCACATAAGGCAAGCATTCACATAGTGGTTAGAAATGATACAAGGATACTCTCAAGGTCCCTTTTAAGAACTTTGGAATTGATTGTATGACATGGGAGACATGGGCACAGGACCACTCAGCATGGCATGCCCACATCAGAGAAGGTGCTGTACTCTATGAGCAAAGCAGAATTGAAACAGCTTAAAGGAAATACAGGATGCACAAATTTAGAGTATCCACCCTAAATGTTCACATGAATTATCTGTGTCCAACCTGTGGTAGAGCATTCAGAGCTCATTTTTGTCTGATTAGTCATGGTCAGTCAGACACACTGAAACTTGATTCTAACATAGTGATGTCATTTTAGTCCTCTTAGAGAACTAAGGAAAATAACCAAACCAAAGTGAGATAAAACCAGGGTGTTGTCACCTCTGGTAATATGCTTCACAAATTATCCTCCTTCCTGAATCCTCTATGAAAGCTATCCTGGGACTTAGGGTCTCTTCAGTGATTGAAAAAAAAATAGTAACATAAACTCAATGGCTTAAAATACAGTCATAGAATCCAAGGGAAAAGGGAATTTGAAAAGAAATGAAACCTATTAAACTTGTGGGAAAAGGTAATTGTGCATACTTGGGATTTTTAGGAAGATAAGTTAGTGATAGATACAGTTTTGTAAAGACATAACCAGAAGACATTATATAAAACTCATGCAACTTATGGGCATCTTAGAGACTAGAGTTGGATATGTGTAGTATGAGACAATGATCAAACCTCTGATCAATAAGAATCCACTTTAAAGGAGCCATATGGTTTACAGTATACTTATGTTCAATAGTCACTTTCCTCTAGACATCTGATACTAATTCTTGTGTTCATTTAATAGAATAGGTAGTACTCCATTTATATTAATTGGAGTCTAGATTTATCACCTGTCACCACCTGTACTTTGTAGAAACAATTCCTGGGTCATGATTTACATGTGCTACCTCAAAAAATTCTCTGCTTTTAGTTCAAAGACAGAAAATGGGGAAAGATAAGAACTATACTGGGAATGTGTCATACTGCTGAAGAAGTCAGGGATGAGAGTAATATATTGAAATCACAGGAAAAGTCATACTAATGTATTCTGCTACACACAGAAGATGCTTAGTAAATGTTTAATTAATAGATTGTAAAAATCATAGAAAAACAATGTTTAAATTAAATAGGATATTAAGACATGGCTGTAATTTAATATACTTTGTGTACTCATTCTCTCTTTGAATATTTTTATGCACTTTGATCAGGTCTTAGCTTGTACAACTTATCTCTAGACAATAAAACAATTTAGAAGCGCAAACTATGTAATAACAAGAATAAAAATAAATAAATAATGTTTTGGGCAAAGAAAGTCATCTAAAAATGCAGCTGAAAACTCTATATGAGAACCTCATTACTTAGGTGACCTTGAACAACTGAACATATTCTGAAATATATTTTTTTAAATCAATACATATTGGACTTCTGTATCAGAGGAAGTAATTTTGCTCATAATTATTGTACAGCCAGTCACAAGTAGCACATCAAAAACAACAGCTTAGAATAACAGCACTTAATAGCCATATAGTACATTTCTTCTGAGTAGCTGGAAGCACTTTAAAGACATTATCCAATTAATCATCATAAGTCCCCTGTGCGGTAGGTCGGTATTATTATACCAGTGTTACAGCTAAAGATACGGATGCACAGATGCATTGACTTAGCTGCTAAATGTGACGTATTCAGTGAAGAGCCTGGAATAGAAAAGAAGTCCTGATTCCTTATCAAGAATGTGATTAACTGGAACTTTCAAACTCTTGGGCTTGTTATTCTTAAACAACCTTTTTTTTCCAAATGTGATCTAGGTATATCCAAACTTAGCTGGTTAAAAAATAGGAAAGAATGTGTTCATATATACTTTTTTGAATCATCTTTTTGCAACCATCTCAGTTTTAAATTACTGTGGATACTATCATTTTAGGATATTTAATTAATATTTGAATTAAATTGTTCTGCAGATAAAGTTGCTAACTAAAATGAGTATTAATTTTATAGAATGATCTAATTGATAATTATCAGTCCCTAAAAGTAATAAGGTCAGCATCACAGAGTAAGCATACACAAATGACCCAAGCCACTTAAAAAGCTGCATATTAGATTTCTAGGTACAATCAGGCTGAACCCCAAAATTAATTGGAATCTGAACCAGTCTTTGGCAACTGGTGAGTCAAGGAGTTTTATGGTAGGAAAATAATGGTTTCATTTTTCTTCTTGTAGGATTAGTAGCCTTGGCCTGTCCCGCATCTCTGAAGAAATCAAGAGTGGAAATTCTGGAGGATATGTTACTTCTACTTTGTCACTTTGTTTGAACATTACTAATGATGAAAACAGTGACAGTCCCCACTAACATTTATATCATGTGTTTTGTAGGATAAGATCATTGAGAGTTAGACATTAGAAGTCATTTACTTGGCCATGTTATTTTATAGATGAGAAAACTGACATCCATAAAAGTCAAGTGACTTAATAAAGGTCATACCAGTATCATATATTGATTAGAATTCAAAGCCACATCCTATGCAAAAACCTACATCAAACCCGTGATACAAGAAAGAATACTAAATCATTAGGCATGGGGTTTGCGTCCCAGTCTAAACATATCATTAACCAACTCGGAAATATTAGAAAAGCCATTCTCTAAAAATCTTAGGTTCATCATCTTTAAATTGAGTGGTCTCTAAGATTTTTTTTCAGCTCAAACATTTTCTGTAGATAGATATAATTTTTCCCATCTGAGGAACAAAGACACTAAAGAGCAGAAACTTTAAAGCACTAGACTAGTGGTAGAAGGAAGATTCAAACCTAAGTTTGACTTCTAATCCGATACCTTTCTTCTCCTTTGTTCAGTCATTGTTCAGTCATTTCAGACTCTTTATGATCCCATTTGGGGTTTTCTTGAAAAAGATACTTGAGTGGCTTATCATTTTCTTCTCCAGCTCATTTTACATGTGAGGAACTGAGGCAAACAAGGCTAAATGACTTGCCTAGGGTCACACAGCTAGTGTCTGAAGCCAGATTTGAAGTCCTAAAGATGAGTCTTCCTGACTCTATGCCCAACAGTCTATCCACTGTGCCATCTTACTGATGCTTCTCCAACTTACACACAACCATATCAAACTTTAGTGGGATATTATGGAAAGGAAGACTCTAACATCAATATTTTTAGTTCAGGTTTGATGTGATAAGATAAAGTACTCATAAGTCATTGAACATTTAATATAAGGAAGTTTACACAGAAAAATGATATTTATGGGTTCCTAATTGTTCCTCATTGTTTCTGTTCCCTAACACAGAAAAGATATACAAAAGGATACAGTGACATTAATTTATCTGAAGCTCCCCCCCCATATTCTCTATATGTCCCATTAGGAGGACAGGATAAGGAGACTCCTGTGGGTTTCAGAAGGCTGCCAAGTCTGGAAGGCCTAGAGAGTCCACATGGCTGTGAATTTTTATGTCAGTACATGACTGGAAACCATCTTTGGGAAATGTGGGACAGTCAGATACCAGGAGAAGCTTTTTCCTAAGCCTACCCCATGTTGTATAGGGATAGGGAAAGGGTGTAGAAAGGAAGCTACAGCCAGGGAAGCTGGGGTCAGTCACAAAAATCATTAAGGTCTTTGTCTTCTTTTAGTTAAAGATCACTACTACCCTTCCACCCCAAGTTATTGTGAATGCCATGAAAGATGCTGCATTAGAGCATCTGATCCTATTGCAGAGGTCCTTTGAAAATGATCCTAAAATAAGAATGAGGAGGAAAGTACAACTCTGAGCTACTCTCCTTCCTCTAAAAATTGCCTCTGGATAAAGAATCAATGTTCCAAACAAGAATGTTCCCTTGAAAGAGGAAATTTTCTAATCATGGGGTAAAATAATTGAAGCTGAACCTAGAAAAGCAAGACTTCCAATAATGCCTTTGCCTCTTTACGTTTCTTCTTTCCTGTCTCAGATATAGACATCCTTAGTACAATTTCCTCAAAATAGAAGAGAGTCCTAGAGAGTCCACATGGCTGTCAATTTTTATGTCAGTACATGACTGGAAACCGTCTTTGGGAAATGTGGGACAGTCAGATACCAGGAGAAGCTTTTTCCTACTCCTACCCCATGTTGTATAGGGACAGGGAAAGGATGTAGAAAGGAAGCTACAGCCAGGGAAGCTGGGGTCAGTCACAAAGATCAAAATAGGACTCTTAAAATAGTCTCCCAACATAAACTTGTTGAAATGGGATTGATATGACTCATGCTCATTCCCTGGTAATTTAGGTTAGAGATTGAAAAGAAATGAGACACTTGTAAGTCCTTCAATATTTCATTTATGCACATACACACACACTTACGCATATGTGTGTGTGTATATGGATGGGTAAATATGTATGTATGTATGTATATTTGCGTGTGTGAATTACATAACATTAACAAAGAAATTATATGCAGGCTCATTAATTTCCCTGAGCAACTGCCTTATTTATGAGAGATCTGTGGTGGACTTCAAGGTAAGAGAGCAGCATAAGCTTCTCATGTCTTTTTAACTTTGGTAACCAGAAAATGATATCAACAGCCTGAGTTTTTCATTCTCTTATTCAATTAAATCTCAAGAATATTTTTTTTTACTGCTTTTAAGTGAAAGAACTCTCCTAGTCCACATAACTATGATGCCCCTCAACACCCTTATAATTTTATCTTCAGAGTTCTCCCCTACCCACTTTCTGCTAATGATCTCCTCCCTCTTTAGTTCCTTCTTCCTCCCAAGGTACTCTACCATTTCATTTAGTACAATCCAATTCAATTCATTTCAACAAGTATTTGTTAAAGACCTACCCACTGTGTGCAAAGCAATGTTTTAGGCTCATAAATTATGAAGCCAAAACAAAAACAAAAACAAAAACAGACAAACCTGTCCCTAGATGACCATATACTTATTTGGGAGAAACCATAACTAATTAAATAAATTTTTAAATAAAGAAAGCAAATACAAAGAGATTTAGAAAGGAGCATTGACAACAAGGAGAAAATTAAGAAGGAATTGCACCTGAGGTGACCATTGAAGAGGAATGGTGCTTTGACATTCAAAGGGATAGTCCACCACTTAGAATGAGGAAGCTTGAGTTTTGCCGGTGTTCTTCTGTTTGTCCACACTCTTTAGTCCTTTAAAGAATATTAAATGAAAATGCTCCATTAAAATGCTTGAACTTGCTCATCATGAATTGAAAGTCTCCTCAAGTCTTATATTCTAGAAAGGTAATCCTTCTCTCATGTAACAAGGATATGTAGCCTCATCGATTTTCCTGAACAGCTTCCTTATCTATAAATTATACTTCTAGATCAGAAAGCAGTAACAGCTCCTTATGCCTTTGGAACTCAGGTGAGCATGCTGTCAAGTATCACCACTGAGAACATATCTAACAAGCTTATTTAATTTAACTCTTACCTATTTATAACTTATTTACACATTGATATAATAATAGGGAAAGTATATTAATAGCAATTGACATTTTTATCATATTGTAAGATTTGTACTAAATATATATTATGCACATGTATACATATGTACACATATGGGGAAACATACATACATATACACACATATATCAGGAGATATCTCTTTGACCAGTGGGACCAGGGTCAGTGTCACATCATGTATCCTGATATTATTGTTGATTATATTTTTCTTAATAATACCTACTAGTTATAGTTACTAAAATTTGCAAAGTCCTTTTCAAGTGTTATTCCCATCTTACTCTCAGAACTCCAAGTCGATGATATTAAAACCCTTATTTTAAAGATGAAGAAACTGAGGCAGGCAATGGTTAGGTGGCATACACTGGATACCCAGGGTGACTTACCCAGAGAGCTAAGGATCTGAAGTTAGTTTTGAACTCAGGTTATTTTGATGCCATGACCAGTGCTATAGCCAATGTATCTATCACTTAAATGGCCATACCATTTGTTGTACTACCATTGAACTAGAATTAGCTCATTTGACATTTGTAAAAACCCTTTGAGATATGTATTACAGGTTTATTATCCTTTACGGATGATGAAACATTGACACTCAGATATGTTAAATGGCTTTCTCATAGCAGCACAGCTAGTAGGATTCAAAAGCAAGTCTCTCCTAACTCAAAATCCACAGCTCTTTCACTTTATGTGTGTATGTATATGTATGTATGAATGCATATGTGC
The DNA here is from genome assembly GCA_028646575.1 of Pseudocheirus occidentalis. Taxonomy (NCBI): domain Eukaryota; kingdom Metazoa; phylum Chordata; class Mammalia; order Diprotodontia; family Pseudocheiridae; genus Pseudocheirus; species Pseudocheirus occidentalis. Next base: position 242,417,055 of record CM053594.1, read on the forward strand.
ATACATGTATATGCACACACACATGCACATATATACACATTCACATATCTAATTGGGGGACTTAAATCATCACCAATAGGTTGATGCAAAAGATACCTTAAGTAAGCATGACCAATATTTTTCAGTCCACAACTCAATCTAACTGCTCAGTTCTATTCTTCATACTACCCCTCCCCCCCACAGCAAAAAAAGATATAAAGTCAGTATATCAGTTTTTGGAATGCCTGATGCAATTTGTTTTTCTTTTTTGGTTATCTGGATATTATCTTTCCCAGAATTAGCCCTTTATGAATAATACCCTAATAATATTTATGTCTATAAACCTTTTGGATACATGTTTAAAGTTAGAGGGATAACTGGTTATATAGTAGTTTGATTGATAAGGCACTATGCAAATAAAATGCATGCTGTCGTCATTATGAATAAGGCTGTTCATTTTCAGGCTCTTAGGAGGTTTTTAACCTCTAATGCATAACTTTGGCTCAGGAAGAGGGTTACTGTGATTGATGTTTCTCTATGCAAGAGCATCGTTGAGTTCATCTTATGAAATGTGCTCTCCCTCTCTCTTTCTCCATATATATATATATATACACCTGCACATACCTATATATGCATACACACATTATATATATATATGTGTGTGTGTGTGTATTTATATATTTGTAATATGTAAAACATATCTATAGATAGAGATAGAGAGGTGGATAGAAAGCAGCAGCCCTTTCTGCTTGGCTGACATAAGAGCCTTTCCTCTTCAGTGGAGTAGAATGTTACTATCAAGTGGAGGTCATCAAAAGTTTGCTCTCCATCAAGGTCTGCTGCTTCTCCATTGCCTTGTTGCTGAGAAGTGTGTGCCCCATGTGCACATTGTTTACACTGATTATTCCTTTAAAAATATTTGGGGCCCATTTTTTTCATTTTTGTGACTTACATTAAAGGATATATTACATACCTTAAATCAGTATTTAAATCATGTTCAACACAAACAATTTGAGTATATGTTTTAAAACGTTTTGGACAAACAATTTGAAATTTAGAAGATCACATAAGAAGGATCATTGAAGCACAAGACAGAATGAGAGAAGAAGAGTAGGTATCAACATCATTTAAAAAATCTTTATTGACCATGTGTTTTAGTCTGTTATTGTTCTAGAGGCAACATATATTAAAAGGAGCTAAGCTCCTGCTTTCTTTCTCTAATTCCATATACAGTTAATATATCATCAAGGCAAAGGTAACAGATTTTAGTGTAAATTTAAAGAACCTTTAAAAATGGCGCAGCTGTGAAGTAGAATGTTGTGTGTTTGAGGTAATAAGTTCAGTCATTGGACACATTCAAACAGATGATAGATAACCATCTGTCAAAAATGTTGGAGAAAGGATTCATGTACTGGGTCAGTGTTTGAGTTAGATGATCTTTCACATCAGTTTAATTCATCAAACATTTACCAAGTGACTATTATGTTAAAGTCACTGTGCTAGGAACTGCAGCTAAGAAGAATTAATAGTTCATGTTTTCAATGAACTTACTATGTGGTACGAAGGGGAAAAAAACCAAATAGGTGAACAGTTTTTTTTATAAATTGGAATGCTACAAGTTCATAAGGTCCCTTTGAGCACTAAAACTCTGTGCTTCTGTAATGCTAAAGCAGTAAATCAGGACCTTGATAATGATGAGGCTCTGTAAGTGCCTAACACATCAAACAGAAGAGAAATTGATTTATAGCCTGAGACCAATCAGATCAAGTCTAATCCATCTTTCACAAGTCAGCCCTTCAGATAACTGAAGACAGCTCTTGTGTCTCTCAGCTTCTTAATGGCCTTGATATTCGTCAGATTTCTGGTGACCTAAAACATAGTGCCTTGAACTAAACATAATATTTAGATCTGATCTGACCTAGAATACACTGGGACTATCACTCAGTGAACAAGCATTAATTAAGCCTTTATAATAGACAGGCATTATACCAAGTGCTGAGAATACAAAGAATGGTAAAAACAAAATAAAACTAACAACAATAAGAAACAGTCCCTGTTTTAATGGAACATACATTCTAATGGAGGAAATAGAGTGTAGATGTCTAGGTTGCTGTCCAGTCATGTCCAACCCTTTATGACCCCTTTTGGAGTTTGCTTGGCAAAGATACTGGAATGATTTGTCATTTCTTTCCCCAGTTCATTTTACAGATGAGGAAACTGAGGCAAATGAATTAAGTGACTTATCCAGGGTCACACAGCTAGTAACTATCTTGAGACCTGATTTGATCTATGGAAGATCAATCTTCCTCACTTCCTCACCCGGCACTCTATGTACTGCACTACATAGCTGCTATATAGATCCCTAGATACATGCAAGATGTATGCATTGTGAAAGAGGAAAGTATTAGCACCTGGGAAAACCAGAAAAGGCTTCCTACAGAAGGTGAACTTTGTGAAATCAAGGAAACTAAAAGGCTGAGGTGAGGGGGCAGAATATACCAGCCCTGGGGAATGAAAAGTGAACAACACCCATCCTAGAGATGGAGTGATTTACTTGAGGAGCTTCAAAGAGTTTGGTATAAATAGACTGCCAGATATACAGAAAGTAGTAAGATGTAAGAAAGCCAGAATATTTAGAACAGACTGGGAGTTAGGAAGAGTTTTAAGTATGAGTTGAAGTGTGCTTCAGAAAAATCATCTCTCAAGATTGGTGAGGGGAAAGATTTAAGGTGGGGGGAATCGCTTAGATGACTGTAGTAGTCAAGGCAAGAGGTGGTGAGGGCCTAAAGAAGGGTTGTGGATCTCTGAGTTGTCTCTCTCTCTGTCCTTCTGAAGGTCAGAGAGAGTGAGAGGAACCTAACTTCCCTACTGACCACCAGTCTTATGTCCCCAATTTCTTTTCAAACAAATTAGATGTCCCATAGACATACTAAGTCACACATGTCCAAAACTGAACTTACAATATTTTTTCCCCAAAATATCTCATCTTCTTAACTTTTACAGGATTTTCTATTATGATATTCCATCCTCTTGGTCCCATGGCTCACAATCTAGGTGTCATCCTTGAATCCTCACCCTCTCTCCACCTCTGAGATCTAATCTGTGGTCAAGTTCTGTTGATTTTACGTTCATAATGTCTCTCTTATATGCTTCCTTCTCTCTCCTGAACCTACCACTGACGTTATGCAGGCCCTCTTAGCCTCTTCACTGAACTATTAGAATAGCCTTGGCTGGTATCTTCTCTGAGGTCTCTACCTGTTGTTAGTTATTCGCCTCAAACTTTAAATTGGTGTAAGACATTTATTTATGGATTAAAATAAATTCATTTATTTAAATAAGATTTATTTAAGAGTATGTCACATACTCATTCAGTAAGGTCTAATTGCTCCATCTTAAATCAAGGATTAAAAATAGATGTTCTGTTTATCAAAACTTTTTATAGCTTGGTTTCTTCTACTTTTTTCAATCTTCTTATATCTTTATCCTCCCATACATATTCTATGCTCCAATGATACTGGTTTCCTTGCTATTCCTTCAATAAGACATTTTATCTTCTGACTTTGTATTTTTCTTGGTTGCCTCCCATGCGTGGAATTATCTCCCTCCTGTTATCTGACTTCGTTCAAGTCCCACGTAAGGGACCGTCATCTACAAAAAGACTTCCCTACTTCCCTTTAATGATAGTAATGTCTTCCTGTTGATTATCACTAATTTATCCTGTATACATCATATTTATACATAATTGTTTGCATGCCATTTCCCTGATAGGATTGTGTTTTTCTTGAGAGCAAGGACAGCTTGCTATCTTTGTCATTCCTTAGCACAGGAAGCATTTAATAAATGTTTGTTGATTGACTTAATGGAGATATATAAAACATTAAGGTAGAGATTACAAGATTTGACAATGCATTAGAAATCTGAGGTGAAGCACAGTAGAAATCAAGGATAATACTAAGGTTGTAGACCTGAGTGACAGGGAGAATGATGCTGCCCTTGACAGTAATAGAGAAATTCATAAGAAAAGGAGCAAGTAGAGAAAAAGGTAAGCGGTTCTTTTCTTGTTGAGTTTGAGATGTCTAAAAGGTGATTGGAGATGCAAGACTATAGTTCAGCAGAGAGATGTGGACTGGGTATATAGATCCAGGAATCATCTTCCTAGAGATGATGACTGAAACCATGGAAGCTAATGAGTTCACTAAGAAAGGCAATAAAGAATAAAAAGAGAGGAGGACCCAGGAAAAAGCATTGGACATCATTGGCAGTTAGAGGTAGTGATTTGGATGAAAGTAAAGCAAAGGCACTGGAATGAATAGTTGCACAGAAAGGAGAAATAGGAAAGAATAGTGTTATTGAGGGAGGCAAGGAGGAGGAAGAGGATAAGGAAAATAGAACTTTCTATATATCAAGTTCTGTAGTAAGCAACTTTAGAAATATCTTATTTGAGTGTCATGACAACATTGGGAGACACTACTATTATACCCTTTTATACTTGAGAAAATGAAGAAAAATATAGATTAAATGACTTACCTAAGATCATACACCTAGTAAGTGATAAAGTTTGGATTTAAATGCAAGTCTTCTGGCTCCAGTATTAACCTTTTATCTTATCTACTACCAACTACCTCAATACTTCACAACATATATAGATAAAGTCCAAATGGATACATGACCTAGGCATTACAGAAACATTATAGAAACATAGGGAAAAGATAACCTATCTGAGCAAAGTATAAGAGAAGACATTCATGAGAAAAAAGAATAAAGAGACTATCAGAAAATAAAATGGATAGTTTTGGTTATATAAAACCAAAAAAATATTTTGCCCAGATATCTAATAAATGAAACTTAGATTAAAGAAATAACAGTTGGGTTAATCTGCAGAAAATTATTCTCCTAGAGGTCTCATTTACAAGGTATATAAGGAACTGATACAAATTTATAAGAATAGCAACAATTCTCCAATTGATCAGTAGCCCAATGATATGAATAGGTAGTTCTTAAGGGAAGAAACATAGGGTGGCAAGTGCCATATGAAAAAACATATCCCCAAATCAATGTTAATTAGAGAAATAAAAAATATAAATAAATGCTAATTAGAGAAATGCAAATTAAAGCACTCCTGAGAAAACATACTTTTTCAGACTGGCAAAGAGGACAAAAAGGGGAAATGATGAATATCAGTAAAACTGTGGGGAAACAGGTACATTGATTCACCTTACATAGATCTATGAAAGACTACAACTGTTTAGGAAAGAAATTAGTTATCATCCACAAAAAAAAAATACTAAGCAGTGTGTACTATTTGACTCATATATACCACTGCCAAAACTATACCTGAAAGAGATTTTTAAAAAGGGTACAGGGAAGGAAAGGTTCTTTGTGTAAAAAGTATACATGCATATATACATACATACATACATGCATGCATGCATGCATACATCTGTGTGTGTATATTCCCTTTGTATGGTAGCAAAAAATTACCCAAACCTTGAAAATAATGAAGAAGTCCATAAATTAGAGGAATATATGAATGTGATGGAATGCTATTTTTCTGTGAGAATTGAGAAAATAGATAATTTCAAATTGACATGGAAAGGCATATTAGATGATGGAGACTAAAGTAAGTTGAATGAGAAGAACTTATGCTATGCTATTCTTATTTTTTAAAATGATTAATTTTGAAGACTTTTGATGAAAAATGTAATGAGCAGAACTAGCAAACCATCTATACAATGACAACAACACTATAAAAATGCAAACACCTCTGAAATCAAAGATCTATGACAATTAATGATTTGAGGTGCAATGAAGATATGTGCTATCTGTTACAGAAGGCTGATGGATTTAGGGTGCTAAGTAAGATATGTGTATATGTATGTATACATTTATGCATGAAAGTATACACAGATATGTGTACATATATGTATTGTGTATTTATACATAAACACAAGTACGTGTGTGTATGTGTGTGTGTAAAATTTATGTATATTCACTGAGGAAATTTGTTTTTCCTTAACTATGCACATTTGTACAAGAAATTTGTCTTGTTTTTTTTCCTAATGGGATGTAGGATAAGAAGAAGAGAAAGCAAATTTTTCTTGATTTAAATAAAAGAGAGTTGCAGATGAGAAATATTTCAAGCACTTCCAGTTGAGGTCATTGTATTATTTTTATTTAGCTGTTTTACTTTGCTAAAAGAAACATTTCAGGATATGGAAGTAATATGTAAATGTTTGTAATGTTAAAGCAAACCACATCATTAATACTTTAAAAAAGAGAGAACAGTATTCTGAAACCCATGGAGGAGATTTTGATCAAAGAAGATTAGGGTTCAGATGAGACAGTTAGATTTCACAATTCAGGGGTCATTGATTGATAACTTTGCTAAAGGTAGTTTTAGCTGAATAATGACTTTGCAAGCAAGATTTCAGAGGATTTAAAGGAGAAAGAGAAGGCGGAAAAGACTGTGTTGGAGATAGCTCTCCTAAGGATTTTAGTTGAAAAGGTGAGGAAAGAGAAGATCATATTGGGAGAGTCTTTTGGGTTGACAGTTGGATCAAGTGAGGGTTTTTGATTTTTGTTTTTGCTTTTTTAGGATGAGAGAGCTATATACATGCTTGTAGGTGCCAGGGAAGCTACTAATGGATTGGGGAAATACAAAATGAAAGACAGAGCAGGGATGATATTAGGGGCAATATTTTAGGAAACCTGGGAAGGAGTGGGATCAAGGGTCCATGTGGAGGAGAGTAGTTTGGCAAGGAGTGGGTTCACTTCTCCCGCAGAGATGCCTCAGTTATGTGAAATGAGGAAGAAAGGAGAAAAGGGAGCTCTCAGTGAAAAATCTCATTGTTTTTGGTGAAGTATGAAGAGAGGAGAATGAGGGAGAGGAAGTAGGGGAAGAAGAGAGATAAGAAAGTATAGAAAATCTGCTGTGGAATGTAGAATAGCCAGTTAGGGAGGAATATAATATATCTTTTTAATTTTTTTTTCAGGAAAGGCCCATTTCAGATTTCATAGTTTAAATTTGCTGTTGATAGTGTTAGTATGGGTTCATGATTTCTTTCTCATTCAGCTTATTCTGAACTATTAATGCAGCTATTTTAGATTTATTGCTCTTATATTCCATTATTGACCCTGTAATTTAGCTTGTGGTTCACTAAGACCCTAGATTTTTAATTTTCAGATCACTGTGTTTCCTATTTTATACATGTAAAGCTATTTTTTGTTTATTCTGAGTGTAGAATTTTACATTCCTCCTTATTGAATTTCATTCCATTACATCAGGCCCAATATTCTAAATGAATACTTCTTTTGGGTACTGATTCTAATCATTTACTATATTAACTCTGAATTTTAGTTGTCTGTTACCTGAAATTTTTTTAAGTGTGTTACCTTACATCTTTCTACTAACCAAGAGAAACTTTAAATAGCATAGAACTAAGGATGAACTGCTAGGACACACCACAGAGGTTTCCGTGCAGTCATTAATAACTACTCTGCTGGTCTTGATTGCTTAGCCAGTTTTGAATCTTATCTAAAAATCAACTTTTGTTGGATTTGTGTCTATCCCACAGGACAGACTCAAATGCTTTGTCATAACTTTTCAAAATAAAAGTAAATTAAGACTTCTGCATAATATGAATAATGAAATGACTTTCATGAAGCCATGTGCTTTCTTTATGATCCCTACTTTCTTTCCTAGACATTCCCTCACCATTTTATATTACATTCTAATATTTTGCCAGGAATAGAAGTCAAGCTTACTCTTCTAAACCTTATAAATTTCAGTCCTTTAAAATAAAGACAAGCAAAATTTCTCCAGTCCTAATGCACATTTTCTGTCCTCTCTGTGCTTTCAAAGACCATTGGCTGTGACTAAGCAATTACACCCACCAGTTCTTTCAATATTCTGAGATCCAGTACATTTGATCCTGGAATTGTGAACCAGTCAAGGGTAGCTTAGGTGACTTGGGTATACCCCTACCTATTTTGGGTTTCAGTACCCTATTAGCCATATTTGCTGTCTGGCTTTCAATCCAGAGGTCATTCTTCTGGACAGAGAAAACAGAAGCAAAATAATATTGTTAAAGAGTTGTGCCTTCTCCCCACCATCCATTACCATTGCCCTCTCTGCCTTAGGTGAATCATTTAACTTCTCTTTTTCTTCATTTTTGCAAGTATAAAAGGATATAATAGTATTGTCTCCCAATGTTGTCATGACACTCAAATAAGATATTTCTAAAGTTGCTTACTACAGAACTTGATATATACAGAGTTCTATTTTCCTTATCCTCTTCCTCCTCCTTGCCTCCCTCCATAACACTATTCTTTCCTATTTCTCCTTTCTGTGCAACTAATCGTTCCTAGTGCCTTTGCTTATCTTTCATCCAAATCACTACCTCTAACTGCAAATGATCTCCAGTGCTTTTTCCTGGGTCCTCCACTCTTTTTATTCTTTATTGTCTTGCTTAGTGAATTCATTAGCCAAGACTAATATTCCTGAATTCAAATCCTGCTTCAGATCCTTACTTGCTGTGTGACCCTTGCAACTCACTTAACCCTTTTTGGTTCCATGCTATAAAGCCAAGCATGAGCAGCTTTCCTGAGGACCACTGCTGTGAACAGCTTCAAGATGCTGATTACACAGTATAGTGAGCTCTCTATTCAGCAGTAAATTAAAGCCAAAAACTCACAGTAACCAAAGTTCAGCATTCACAATGTTTTGACATAGCAACTTATCACTAAAGCCACATAGTTTTCACCAAAGTGGTCACCTAGTTTTAAACAAAAGATATCATTCAGTACCCCTTAACTCAATCATACTTAAGGAGCAAACCTCCCTAAGAGACACAAAGCACAAAAGTCAAAGTTCTCCACCCCAAAGTCACATTGTCTTTATCACTCAGTCAAAAAGTCTTCTCAAACATCTAAGTTCTCCATCCCTAGGGCACATTGTCTTAATCATGATCTTCTCAGTCAGCATCAAGTACCCAAGAAGAGGTCTTTCCATCTTGACTCAAGGCTGGCTTTCAGATTCCATGATTCCTTTATAATGGATCCAGATCCTACCTGAATCTACCCAATTATTACTTGGGTTCAAAGGCAGGCAGTTCTCAAATTCTCATCCATCTCTTTGTCCAGTTATTATTGCATACTGAAGCTCATGGTGTCCAGTCCACCTCAAGTATTTCACAGTTTCTCTTTCTGGGAAGACAAAGCTTAATAGAGCCAAAACAACATTCATATACATTGTCAGTACCATCTTTAATTCACTATCTTTCTGTGAAATCAACAGAGACACAAACAAGGTCCAAAAGGTCAACACAAATCATCAGTAAAGTCCCAGGACCTCTGAAACCCTCCTCCAGGATTCCTGTAAACATACAACTATAAAATGCTCTTTCAGGATTTACAGTAAGGTCCCAGGGTTTCTCTACAAAGTATCACAAACAAAAATCAACACAGAATAGACAAACATAGAGTGTTGGATTATCACAAGTTTTCTCCTCAACTCTGCCACTACAAGAGTTATCTTCTCAGTTCTGTTCTCTCCAGCTTGGCCTTCTCCTTATATATGGTCAAATGACTCCTTCCCTTTCCATTGCATTAGCAACAGAAGTTCACACTTTCTACAGTTCACAAGTTGTGGGATCCACAAGTTCAGTTTCTTAACAAAGACTTGGTATAATCATGGGCAAGGCTTAAAGAAATTTGAACTGAAACAAGGTGCTAAATAATTAAATAGCTGAAACAAGGTGTTAAGTACTTCTTTGCTTGCCATTACAAGTGTCTCATCTGTAAAATGAGCTGGAGAAGGTACAATATTCACAGTGTTCATGGTCACTCTAAATATACCTCCATGGTACTCAATCAAAAATTATAACAGTCTCTTCATATAGAAGACAAAAGTAAAACATTTATTCAGACACCAGAAAACCAAATCCCAAAACCAGTAAGCCAATTCCATCATAGTAGCAAAGAAGTTAATAAGCCAAAACAGCACAATGAGTCACAGCATCCTTTACCCTTCCCACAAACCAACACAAAACCAATATTTACCTACAAGCCTATCTGTCTCCATTGGAAATGCCCTCTCCTCCCAACCATTTAGCTTGCTCTGACTCCCAGCTTCCTGTGGACTCTGTTCCACCCTTCATCAAACTCCTCCCACAGGAGGATCCATATGATTATATTCAGCTTATTAGGGGGCAGGGTATATTTTCAAAGCAGGAAAGGTCTTCAAATTTCATTAGGCTTATTAAGGGAAAGGGAAGATTTTCAGATTCCCATTACTATTACAGAAGGGAATGGCAAGCCACTAAGTGTCTCTGCTAAGAAAACCTCCAATGGGGCTACAAAGAGCTAGATATGACTGACAAAAGACTGAACAAATATTTCCTGACTTTAAGGTCAATGCATAAACACTATCTTGGCTGTTCATTCTCCTTGGGTTTTGGGGAGGGATTGTGAGGGAAGGGATGATCATTGGAAATTCAATGATAATCTGTTTAGAGAGTTTCTCTCCACAAAATAAAGCAATATCCTTTTTAAGATTTGGTTTTGAATGACGGAATCAAGAGTGATATGGTTATGGAACTGTCATGAATAAAAAATAGTATCTTTCCCAAATCCTCATCATTTTTAAGAGTGCTCCAGAGTGGTAAAACTAAATAAACAAATAAGTAAGTAAGTAAATTAGTTTCCATTTTAGAAAGGTATCCCTCTATTAAAAATGAGATTAGTGTCAGAAGAAAATTTATTTTTAAAATTGATGCTTAAAGTCATCATCGAATCTTGATCCAAAAGAATCAGAGATAGTATATCTGATACCTGAAGACAGAGCCATAAAAACATTTTTGGTAATTCAGGCAAATATCAAGAAATGTGGCATTGGTAGACCCTAGGCCATAATGAGGGAATTGCTGTGAACATCATAGGGGACAATAAAAGGGATGAATTCACCCCCAGGTGCTTCTGTGGGAAAGGAGAGAAGAAGACCTTGGATCAGAGTTAATTTAATTATGGAGTCTGTAGCAGCAAGCACCCTAGCATACCCAGGCTACTAACAGAGATACTTTGATGTGCTTTTCTAAAGGAAAGCAACTAAAAAATGGTTAACATTCTTTAATCAATCAAATATATATCATTTACCTAGTTCAGTGGAAAAAGTCAGCACCCTGAATTTCAGAGAATACCAACAGAAATTACAAGAGAAAATAACATAATTCAGCAGACAGGGCTTCTAGCTTTCTGACCATTGCATCCATACTTAGTCACCAGAGAGAAGCACCAACATCTAGGTTTTCAAAGCCAGGGGGATGACAGGTCACTCAACGGCTGCCCAGAGATTCATCTGGCTAAATCACACAACTCATCCCAAAGTGAGCCCCAAAGCAAAACCCAAAGGCTAGCCCACCAGCATAGGCTCCAGTTGAGCACATGCAGCTTATTAGGGGGCAGAATATGTTTTAAACTCAGGAAATGTCTTCAAGTTCATTTTAGGCTTATTAAGGGGCAAGGAAAATCTTCAAATTTCTATCATTACAGGAGCCAGGAAGGAGAAAGAATAATGCTAGATTAAGGAGAAGCACCCTGCTAGGTCAACCAATGGGTTAGTGGTGGATAAAACTATGGAGCTTCATATTTTAACCAATTATTCTTAGTAATGGTAGAAACTGCACTAAATTAATTTGTTTCATCGTTGCTGAAGGACTGAAATTGCTCTCAGAATCCTTTAAATTTTGGTTTCCTGGGACAAAATTCTACTGACCCTGCTCTCATTTTGATTCTGCCTGAAGATGGCTGCCACTAGGTGACATTAGTAAATTCAGTATTCATTGTGCTAGGACTATTACACATTTTCAACACTATAAATTGCTAGCATTTTGCTAGATTCAAAGTCAGATTAAATATTTAAATTGTCTTGTTATTTTTGAATAATACAGTGACCTCTCTCCTGTGGTTGATTTCAGATTTGCTGGAAAGAAATGGGGTATGCCAGATTTATTGAGTTCAAAGAGCTATAGAGTTGATGAACTTGTCTTGATAAACAAAATCAAAGCTTTTAAAGTAATAACTCCCCAGAGCAGGAGCAAGTCAAGGACACTGATATCATTACCACTGTCAAATTCTGTCCGTGGCATTAAACTTTTCAATCCACACCAGTTTGGCGGTGTAAGGTCATTCCAATTCCCAGAGGCATCTTTCTTTCAACAAGGCATTGGCTCACTGAGAATGATTTACTTGATTGGCATTTATATATTCTGCTGCTTAAAATCATTCATGTGACTAGCAGCCCTCAGAATATAAACTGAGAGCTTCTAACACTTTGTCTAACCAACCACATGCATGCCTCTATGCATTTTTTCATTGACTGAAATGGGTCTAATCCAAACAAATTGGGGTCTCTGTTTTCTCATCCATATGTATGCCTTGCTCTTACCACTAGTATTCAAATATAAAGGTTGACTGTTCCGTTTTGTGTGGATTATTTTGCTTAGTGGCAAATCATTTTTATTCAGGATGTCACCTTTTCAGTGAAGACCCAAGGGCTTAATGTTAGTTGAACAGATCACTTACCCATAGTAAATAGATATTTAAACAATTAATTTCATTTCCCAGTCAGGG